>OW964549.2:12430000-13630000 GCA_943138885.2 Tholera decimalis | reverse complement strand
TGTAGTTTCTGTGGATTGTATTTTCTGGCTTCTTAATAAAACGATTTTCTATAATATAACTCCTTTTAATTACTGATAAATACAGAATTACACACAACGCGCGTTAGCTAGCGAGAGTCGCTCTTGACATAATTATGGAAAAACATAGACTAAAAATATGACTTGTGTGTTGCCATAAACAAAGAATAGGTAGGCTTTTACCAGAAAACAAAAACAAAGTCAAAAATTAAGAAGAATAGAACCTTAAGTACAACATAATAGCAATAACTTTCATTTTACAAAATAAGATGATAGGTAGGTTCATTAGCTAAGTATAGGACGACTAGTATGTGAGAAACAGCGCGCTATAATCATCATAATTTTGAATTTGACTTCCATTTTGTAAGTTTTAAGTGGGATATCATAACTTTTTGTGAATAAATGGACTTCTACTAGCTTAATTTCATATATTACGCCTACGAGTAATATACTGACGAATCCTTCCTTGCGTAAACTTATTTTTTAAACGTTACTTGACGTTCCCGTATCGTGTGTGCAACACCCACATCTGGAACCACTATGTTTAGGCCATAAAACATTATTTCTGATGCGGGAATCGCACTCGTGAGACAGCGCAGCATCCAATCGTTCAACCATTGAGACAAATGGATCGTTGCTGTGAGTTTAACAGAAATCTATTAATTGTTTCTTGACAGCAGAAATAATTCATACATGAATAATTTTTAAATATATGAAACTTACTTGAACTAAGTTTCATAAAGATATTATGTACAACAGAATACAGGATAAACATACTTAAATATTGAATAGATATTTAAGGAAGTTTTTATTTTTAGTTTATACACTTTTTGGATTACTAATACTTTACCTGTAGTAAAATATTTTTTCTCAACACGAAGAAGCTCATACCACTGAGTGCGACAGAGTCCTTAGAAAGTTGGTCCTGCAGACGACCAACCTGCAATACAAAATTTCATTTTCATTCACATTCTGGTTTTCACTTCATGTAATAATTTGTATGTGTCATCTATTTATGCGTAGGTAATAAATTGCAATAAACATGTATACATAGTATTTTTTTTCTGCAAAAAAATATTACTTCGGTTATTTAAAACTAGCTATGCTCGCGACTTCGTTTGCGTGGGAGGTTTTTTCACGTGGTAATAGCGGGATAAAATGTAGCCCATTTGCGATGTTTGTTGTGCCTTTTCTAGCTTCCAAGTAAAAAACTACTCGTGAAAATCTTTTTGGCTATATTCCAGAGATTAGCTGGGACAATGTAACGATACCTTCTACTTCTCCAATAAAAGAGGGTAAAATAGATGTACCATTAAATTTAATGTAGTATTAATAAACAGTATTTTATAAAAACCTGCCTACCTATCTACCTATCCTAGAAACCGGCCTACCTACCTATCTGACACACTCTCAGGAGAGAAGAGGAGGAGGTTTAGAGTATAGTACTAGCGGGACGGCTTGGCAGGCCACTCCAGGATCGCCTTCTCCTCCACGATGTCTTCGTCGTACAGCAGCTCGAGCAAGGCGGTCTGGCAGTAGGCTCCCAACAAGGCGTCTGGGCAGCAGGCTCTCAGCAAGGCATCAGGGCAGCAGGCTCCCGGCAAGGCGTCAGGGCAGCAGGATCTCAGCAAGGCGTCAGGGCAGCAGGCTCTCAGCAAGGCGTCAGGGCAGCAGGCTCCCAGCAAGGCGTCAGGGCAGCAGGCTCCCAGCAAGGCGTCAGGGCAGCAGGCTCCCAACAAGGCGTCAAGGCAGCAGGCTCCCAACAAGGAGTCAGGGCAGCGGGTACTGCACTTCCTCTTCCATCACTCTTCGTCAAAAATCGTCGAGAACTAAACTCTTCAAAAACTGGTCAAAGACTGAACTGCCGGAGATGGCCCCCAGCGCCTTTTATACCCAGCTCAGCGTTCAAAATCCATTCCATTCTCATTCTGTACCAGAATTCAAATTGTAGAGTCCAAAATAGTCCATCTTGCCAGTTATTTGATCAGCCAGTTATATTCGAGCATAATTTATTAAACCTCTTCGATAAAATCTGAGAGTGTGTTTTAGAAATTTATAATTATAATTTAAAATGCCGTTAATCAGTAGACAACCACAATATAATATACAATATTAAGCTAGTCCTATCGATAAAAGTGAATAACAATTATATAATAAAAGTATGAACAACCTTTTTAGTCTATTAGCCATTCAGTGACTACAAAGAAGAAGAAATTACAGTTTGTCAGCCTTGACGTAAAAAATGTCATGACAAGAAAATATTTGTTTTGATGGATGAATTATGGATTATGATTACAAAGAAAATGTAAGTTATTTGGTATTTGTAATAACAGATACTATATTTCCCCATCGACCCCGAGAAAATTTTTGGTCTAGAACAAAAATTTTGTAAGGTTAAAGTTTATCCACATTCATATAACTTACATGCCTCATTCAATCACACCAACATCTCACGAAGTTAGGTCAGGTAGGATTCACATTCAATGATCACTACTCGACCTGATTAGTACATGACAGTAGGCTTGTTTTCGGAGTCTGTCAGTCCGCTCGCGTCGAAAACCCATCAAATAAAAAACAAGATTTAGCAAAGGCTTATTTTTACGAAGTTGCTAGCCGCTTCGATCAACTTTAGAGTCGATAACATTAAAAACAAGGTTTAGCAAAGGCTTATTTTTACGAAGTTGCTAGCCGCTTCGATCAACTTTAGAGTCGATAACATAAAAAACAAGGTTTAGCAAAGGCTTATTTTTACGAAGTTGCTAGCCGCTTCGATCAACTTTAGAGTCGATAACATAAAAAACAAGGTTTAGCAAAGGCTTATTTTTACGAAGTTGCTAGCCGCTTCGATCAACTTTAGAGTCGATAAATAGTAATAAACTAACTTGGAGAGTTAGAAAGGGAGAAGGTTTGGTAATATGTACCTAAACGCACTTCTAAGTGATATCTGATTAGTTCAGATAGAAGAGAAAAAATAAAAATTAAGAGAAGCCTCTTAAAGTTTAAGAACAAAGTTAAAGAAAGAAATAAAATAAACTATTGAGTTTCAATAAGCCGAAAAGAACTCGATAGTTAAAAGAAGAGAAGAAGATAGAGATGAGTCATGAATATAGTACGAAAGATGAATATATTTACATAATTATATACTTAAATCGTTGTTTAGTTTTTGACGATGAGTGGAGTATAATTCTATCCATGACTGAAAATTAATATTATAGATAGCAAAAGAAGGTAAAGAGGGAGAGGGCAGGTAAATGAGAGGGTTAAAGAGTGCTAAAAAAAAACTCAAGAGGATAAATTAAATATAAGAAAGAGGTTGAGTAAGAGTAAGATCACAAAAAAATAAAAAAAAGTGTTATAAGAGGTTAAAGAGGGAATAAACTAGTGGTAAAAGAGGTGATAAACTAGTGTTCGTGTGAAGAGGAAGTCTAGTATAGTGTTAGTGTAAAGAGTGAGTCTCCTATCCTAGAACTTAATATTAAAAAAGAGTCTAAGCCAAAAAGTGAGTCCAAAGAAAAAAGTTACTAGTAATAGTTTTTTTTTTTGGAATTTTGAAAAAAAATTAAACCGACTAGCTATGATTTTACGTTGGGCGCCAAACTGTAACGATAGCTTTTGCGGCACGCACAAGAGGAGCCGGAGGAGGAGGTACAAGAGAGGCTTCCTCAGCAGCCGTTAACAAAGGTCTTCCTGGAGACACACCACGAGGGCCCACGCCGCCAATTCCACCAACGCCGCCAAAGCCATTAACTTTTGCGGGACGGCTTGGCAGACCACTCCAGGATCGCCTTCTCCTCCACGATGTCTTCGTCGTACAGCAGCTCGAGCAAGGCGGTCTGGCAGTAGGCTCCCAACAAGGCGTCTGGGCAGCAGGCTCTCAGCAAGGCGTCAGGGCAGCAGGCTCCCGGCAAGGCGTCAGGGCAGCAGGATCTCAGCAAGGCGTCAGGGCAGCAGGCTCTCAGCAAGGCGTCAGGGCAGCAGGCTCCCAGCAAGGCGTCAGGGCAGCAGGCTCCCAGCAAGGCGTCAGGGCAGCAGGCTCCCAACAAGGCGTCAAGGCAGCAGGCTCCCAACAAGGAGTCAGGGCAGCGGGTACTGCACTTCCTCTTCCATCACTCTTCGTCAAAAATCGTCGAGAACTAAACTCTTCAAAAACTGGTCAAAGACTGAACTGCCGGAGATGGCCCCCAGCGCCTTTTATACCCAGCTCAGCGTTCAAAATCCATTCCATTCTCATTCTGTACCAGAATTCAAATTGTAGAGTCCAAAATAGTCCATCTTGCCAGTTATTTGATCAGCCAGTTATATTCGAGCATAATTTATTAAACCTCTTCGATAAAATCTGAGAGTGTGTTTTAGAAATTTATAATTATAATTTAAAATGCCGTTAATCAGTAGACAACCACAATATAATATACAATATTAAGCTAGTCCTATCGATAAAAGTGAATAACAATTATATAATAAAAGTATGAACAACCTTTTTAGTCTATTAGCCATTCAGTGACTACAAAGAAGAAGAAATTACAGTTTGTCAGCCTTGACGTAAAAAATGTCATGACAAGAAAATATTTGTTTTGATGGATGAATTATGGATTATGATTACAAAGAAAATGTAAGTTATTTGGTATTTGTAATAACAGATACTATAACAAACAGAAAGACAGACAGACAAACATACAGACGGGGAACAAAAAAATTGATACCCTCAAACTTTCATTGTTTATCATACTCCATATTCCACACAAATCACTCCAAACAACACAAAGATCTCCAAGTAAGTATGGAAATAACTAGTAGCCTGGTCAAATTAGCCCAAAAATAGGGGTACCCTTGCATTAATTCACAGCAAGCTAAAAATTTACAGGACCACTCTGATTAAATCCTGAAAAGTCCCCATTGATCCCGTGTGTGCAAAAAAATTACACAAAGTCAAAGGTCGCAAAATGGGTTTTTTGTTTTTTTAGTGTAAAGTACCTACTTAGTCAATTTCTCAGGAAGATACACATGTTTTAACTCAGAAAAAACTTAAAAAACTTCCTGTGGCTAAACTATTGCTTCTATTGATCTGATTTTTGGTGTGTAGCCTGAAAACGATATATAGTAAATGCGGTTTAATTTAATGCCTCTCGATCTAATTAACGTAGTATTTGTCGCAGAGGTTTAGCTGAATCTCGCAAGTTCTAATCTTTTATAGAACCAGCATTTATATAGCCTACAAACAGTGGTTCCGAGTCTGGGTGTTTGTGCATGCGATACTGGAATAGTTTTCAGTGTGGGACAACGTTAAAAAATAAACAAAACAAGAGTTGGATTTTACCATATTGTCAAGATGACATTTTAATCTGATTAAAAACTTGATATTTTTCAGGAAATATTTTATAGCTTCCAAGTGGAGTCAAGAAGTAAAAACATTACCTCAACATTATAACAATGAGTATCATGAGTGTAAATATGTTTGAGAGCCATTCTTGAGTGGGCGTTGATGTCGGAGGTTGCTAGCACAACGTTGACGACCCTAAAGCACAGCCAACTAAGGGAGACGAAGTAGAAAGAACCACCTCTTCTTTATGTGAAAACCCACCCTATACCGTCAATTGTCCTTACGTTCCAGGGCAGCTTTATCTCGTTAGAAAATTCCCGAAACTCCAACAGGTAAAGAGAGAACCACCTGAAAAAATCTTTGAGAAAGACTACGTGAGTTTTTCAATAGCACATAATTATCACAATTCCTTTTTTATGGTGAGAAAATCATCGAATCATGAGTCCTCCTACTCTGGGTGGAACATGAAGGGAGTGTCAGATTTCTCTTGGCTAAAAACCTAACCTGTTACTTTGGTTGTCTTTGCATTCTAGGGCTACGGTACCCTTGTTAGAACATTCCCGCAACCACAATAGGCAATGGCTCTGTCAGGCCCCGTCTATGCTGCTGACTGATCTTTGACTCACGCGTGGAACACAATACTCATCATTATCATAATCCCTATCATACGAAGTATGTCACTCTGTCCAGTGCCTCCAGACAAGAGACATTCCATCAACGGGACCTTGGCGAAGGCGATTGTTAAAACGTTTAAAAATTTGTTCAAAATTAGAAACTGATCAGAATATCGATTGCAACTATTTTTTTTAACCAATTTATGTTTTTTCCAATTTTATTTATGAATATATTTACCGTTGGATACAGATTGCATAGCAGCTGTCGCTTTCATCTGCGGCAACACAAGCGCACTCTCTAACGCAATCCCACACACTACTAGCCATTTTTCTTTTATTTTACGACTTTCACACAACGCCATCTAGTCCCAAACTAAGCAGAGCTTGTGCTATGAGTACTAGACAACTGATAATTATAAATAAATTACACCCAGACAAATAACAAATGATCGTGCTTATACACAAATATTTATCCTGTGTGGGAATCGAACCCACGTCCTTGCGCATAGCACCACTAGACCAACAGGCCTGTCAATTTAGTCACCTACATAATAATATGTTGAGACAATACAACAACCCACTCCAGACACAAGCTTAGTTGGAGGGGTTAACAATATCGGCAGCAATATAAATTCTACCCACATTGCTAAAAAAATATACGTGCGAGTATGTTTTTAACCGACTTCTAAAAAAGGAGGAGGTTCTCAATTCAGATGTTTGTATTTTTTTTTTTTTTATGTTTGTCTGCACATAACTCCGTCGCTTGCCAACCGATTTGAAAAATTCTTATCTTGTTAGAAAATGTATACTTCCCAGATGGTCACATGAAAATTTTATCGAAATCGGACAAGCCGTTTTTGAAAAATCAACAAAAGTCTAAAAAAATATTTACGTTGATGATCTTTTCGTTTACTCTGCATTGCCTTTTTGTTCGCGCATAACTCCGTCATTTACGAACCGATTTAGAAAATTCACTGATCCACTAAAAAGTACGAAAATAAAAACTTTTTTGCAAAAAATAAAACCGATTTCCATATCAAAACACTACAAAGCCAAAAATAATTTTAATTTCGGAAGGCGGTGTGAAAAAAAAAGAAACTACAAAACCAATAACACCGACTACCGAAATTAAAATTATTTTTGGCTTTGTAGTGTTTTGATATGGAAGTCGGTTTTATTTTTTGCAAAAAAGTTTTATACAGATTCTTTTGATGAAACTATTTAAAACGTGTTTCAGATTTCGTATATACTAAAAAATATAATAACTATCCGATACGTGACTGATTAACGTCCAGTCTTTACCCAGGGTTATGGAGTTACCCTATAACTAGGTTGTGGAGGTTAGATAAGCAGTCACTCCTTGTAAAAAAGCTGTCTCTCGTGATCAATTTATACTAATATTACAAAAGAGTAAAACATGTTTGAAAGATTAGGAAATTGAAGTTGATTATTTGTCAAAACTTGTAACGTTACAGTTTCCCTGGGTAGAGGGAAATTGTAAGGTTGCAATAACTAATTAGGAGGAAGATGACTAGGAAAAGAAATCAAAGTGAGGAAATGTAACGTTATTTATAAAATTTATACAATGTTGAAACCTAAGGCACCAGAGATGACGCGAGGGTCTATGATAAGTGGAGCGGATGATAAGAGCGGAACGAAGAGGTGGCTGCAGGAAGAGTGGTCTTCGAACGGATGGTCTCAGTAGCAGAATGAAGAGGGCAGCACGAAGCGGTGGCTGGAGACGGCTGGCCTTCAGTCAGTAGGCCTCAGCAGCAGAACAAAGAGGGCAGCCGAAGCGGTGGCTGCGGACGGCTGGCCTTAAGTCGGTAGACACAGCAGCCGAACGAAGAGGGCGTCTGGAGGTCCGGACCACGGCTTGTGTATTAGGAGGCGACCAAGCCGTTTTACTTGCAGACTTCTTCACTGTTTGTGTTCCAGGCGTAGACTGACTCGCTCCCCGTCATCTCTCATTACATCGACTTTTCGGTTTTTGAATCGAGGTTCTAGAATAAAAAGAAAAATAAAAGAAATTTATCACGAGGTACAATATCAGTTACATATACGACCTAACCTAACTCCAGCAATGAATTAAGAAGAAAACTAGTCCTGTCACTAATGACTTTACAGAAACTTAAACAAACAAAGTATCGTATAAAAATGAACTCAATATCAGAATATTAGCCTAATATTCTGATATTGAGTTCATTTTTTTTTTGGAAACATTACAAACTCTACCTTTTTTTTAAAGATTACTAGCAATGTGGGTAGAATTCACATTACTAGCAATCCTGTTAACCCCTCCAACTAAGCTAAATATGCTTGTGTCTGGAGTGGTTCACGGCAATAGTGTAATGGGTTGGGTTTGAACTTACGACCTCTCGATCACAAGTCCGACACCTTAACCATTAGTTTATTGACGCTTCAAATTGTGTGAAGGGGGTAATTTCCGGAACGAATAACCCCATTAAAAAAAGTTCAGAGTGTGTTAGCCATAAATTATGTCAAAATCCACGCGGACGAAGTCACAAGCGAGTGAAAGAATAGTCACTGGTTATGCTTCTCACAATCACTTTAATAGTTCTTTTACAATAATCATCGACCCGAGTCCTCCTTTGTCGTCTCAGTTAGCTTTTCAACGTCGACCGTATAATGAATCAATTTAACGCGCGTACCGCCTATTTAAGAACCAGTAAAGCTCTATGGGCTGTCACAAATAATCATCGTTTTGCAACCCACAAACAAAATAGTGAAATAGTCGATTATTGTGTTTGCTAACACTGTGGGTTGCCATGAATAATATTATAATTGTTACATTAAAGGTAACAGTGTTGCAACTCATTGATAAGATCACTAAGATATAGTCGATTATTGTGTATGCTAACATTCAGCTAATCCTGACGACAATCGCGGCCTCGCGTTTAACAATGGGAAAGAAGACAAAGCATCATGCAGACATTTATACAAAATTTCAACTAATTAAAACTAAGTTTGACATCGATTACAAGTACTCTCACTTGTATCGACTCACTCTTATAACTATACATCGATTACAAACACTCATTTGTATCGACTCACTCTTAGAATTATGCATCGATTACAAGCACTCACTTGTATCGACTCCTTCTTATAATTATACATTGATTACAGGTACTCACTTGTATCATCTCACTTTTATCTCTATACATTGATTTCAAGCAATCTTGCTTGTATCACTTCGCTGATCATTTTCATTATTATAATATCATATCATAATTTTCTCTGTTTATTTGCTATAATACAATGTACATATTTCTACTTTGCATAAATATCAGTCACTTGGTTTTATTCAAATAAGTATTCAATTAGTAATCACTACCTACTATATTCACTACTCAAAACTTTTTTTATGTAATTTCGCTCTTTTATGTTGCTTCAACTAATCAACAATAATTTAGCATAATTGATCTGGGTTAATAACATTGTATCAGTTTTTAAATACAAATTCTACCCTTCATGTTAAATATTAATTTACATATTTCATAGATAATAATCACGACTACCGTAGTTAATAATCATATCCAAATCATCTATCATAATTTTTACTCTTCGCTTTCAATTTAACACTATCTTTATCTACTTACTATCACTCACTATTACAATTATTATAATTATTGCCTTTTCTATTCTGAATCACTCGAAATCGCATCATTATTAAAAACAAGCCAAGGATGTAACTTGTCGATGGCGTAAACTGACCTATACGGTTTGCAACCTACTTTCCTAGTTAAAAGTGTATCCTCAATTTCGTACCGATCGTTACCTAATACTTTAGAAATTCTATACGGTCCTACACATTTCGGTATTAATTTACGACTACATCCAGGCTCCGTGCGGATGTCTTTTTCAACCCGAACCAAGTCGCCTACCTTATATTCAGTTGGTTTTTTATGTACTTTATCAAAACGCTCTTTCTGAATCTTTTGATCTAATTGAATCCGTAAGTCTGCATCTGATCTTATTTCATCACGATTTATGGGCATGTGCGACTCTGACACGAGTGGATTCATGATACTATCCGAAACGCCCGTGGTTTGTATACCGAACAACATTTCAGAAGGAGTATGACCCGTGGATTTGTTCATAGTATTATTTAAAGACCATTGTATTTGGGGTAGGCATAAGTCCCACTCATTTTCCGGTTTGTTATGATTAGTTGCCGTTATCGCATCTACAATAGTTCGATTGTACCTCTCTACCTGTCCATTGGCCTTAGGAGAGGCAACCGCGTTTAAAATATGTGGAACTACCCACTTTAAATTGACAACGTTATCTTTATCATTAGTTATCCTATACAAACGACCATTTTTGACAGTATAGTTTTTATGTATATCAACGATGTCCACTGTCTCCGGATCATTTAGAATACGAATTATTCGTTGTGTGTCTAAATCCTGTTCTTGCACTGTGCGCAACCAAGCATCGTCGTCTATTGCTAGAACATCAGCCACCTCTAAAGCGTTATGAGGTTCAGAACTACCTGGGTTGCGTGACAGTGCATCAACATGACACATCTTGTTGCCGTCGCGATGTTCTACTGTTATATCGTACTCTTGCATTAATATGTACCAACGCGCGACTCTAGGTATTAAGTCCTTTTTGGTCATTGTGCTGCGTATGGCAGCACAATCAGTGACAACTTTAAACGATTTGCCTAAAACATAAACGCGAAATCTATTCAAAGCACACACTACCGCCAAAGTTTCTAATTCATATGAGTGAAGTTTGCTCTCATCTGATGTCGTTTGCCGACTATAATAAGCTATAGGGTGTAGAATATTATCCGAATTCGCACGTTGTAACAAGATTGCTCCTATACCAATTTTACTAGCATCCGTATGAATTTCTAACTCAGCTTTGGGATCATATAATGCCAGAACAGGTCGTGTCGTTAACGAAATTTTTAATTGATTAAACGCTTTTATTTGGAGTTCATTAAAGCACCAGGGAACGTTCTTTTTTGTAAGAATGGTAAGTGGTTTTGCTAGCGTGGAGTAATTCTGGATAAACCGTTGGAAATAGCTAGTAAGGCCTACAAACTGACGAACTTCATGAACATTTTTAGGCAACGGAAAATCGACTACTGCTTGGATTTTTGCTAACCCGGGTCGGATTCCATCCGAGCTGATTTCGTAGCCTAAATAATTTATACGAGTCTGAAAGAAATCGCACTTTTTAAGATTTAATGTAAGATGGACAGATCTCAATAATTGGAAAACTTTTTCGAGCTTATCTAAACCCTCTTCAATGGTACGTGATGTCACTAATAGATCATCCATATAGGCCACAGCCAAGTTTTGCTTGCCTTTTAACATACAATTAATGGTCCTCTGAAAAACACTTGGTGCATTAGCTAACCCAAAAGGCATCCTTTCAAACTCATACAAACCGTCTGGTGTCACTAACGCAGTAAATCGCTTACTGGCTTCGCTCATAGGCACTTGATAATAGCCTGACGTAAGATCAAGGCTTATGAAGAATTTATTGCCCCCTAACCTATCTAATTGATCTTCGATACGGGGCAACGGATATTTATCTTTTAAGGTTTTTCTATTAAGAGACCTATAGTCGATACACAGTCGTTTATCTCCATTTTTCTTACTGACCAATATAACAGGGCTTGCGTAATCTGAAGTACTTTCGCGAACTATACCGTTTTCTAATAACTCCTCGATAATCTTATTAAGGTGATCTCGCTCACTGTGTGAAATCCTGTAGGGATTGTATACTACTGGTCTATCATCTGTTAAGGAAATTTCCATTTTTGCAAGATTAGTTTTTCCTAACTCTGTTAAATTCATTGCAAAACAATCTCGATACTCCCTTATTAGTTTAATTAACTTTTGTTTTTCATGCTCCGTTACTTCCGTACTAATTTTTATATCTGTTAAAGGTAATTCTTCGTAATGCTTTGTTTCCGTTGTTAAACCTACATACTCTCTACTTACTACTTGATATTGCTGACCTCTAACCACCAACTGACCCTTATTAATCTTTATATCCCGTGAAGACAAATTTGCTATCATTAAATATCCTTCACCTGATTTGAACTCAAAAATACCAGATAATACGGCATATTCATTCTGAGGTAGAATCCGTAAACTGTACTGTACTAGTAAACCCATCATTGGTGATGACGTCTATTGGCATCATGGTTTTAGGTTTGATAATAACTTCACTAACTGAATATATATTAACAGTTTGAAAAACATTATCCTCAGGTTCTGGTGTATGCATAAATATTAGTTCATCATTTGTTTTTAAGAGAATGACGTTTGGTTTTTCAGTAAATGACTGCCCTACTAAAATTGGTGTCTTTAAGTAATAATCATTTACAATGAGAATTTCAGTCTCAGTCTTAACAGAGCCAATGTCCAAAATAGCTATAAACTTCCCTATTGGCTTTACAGCGGAATTTCCGAAGCCTTGTAAGATGGGCAAATTATCGATATCCCAAGAACTGACTAGTAGCTTCGCATTCGATTCTCGTATGAGGGTACACTTACTACCGAGATCAATATAACCTTGCAACATGACGTCGTTTACCTTAACATGTTTGTAATACTTTGAATTTGTAGATTCATTATGGGTAATACACAATATATTCTGCTCCGTTGCAGCATTATCAGTTTTAGGTAAGTTATTACCGTTATATTTGTTTCTTTTTCGACAGTCTTTGGTGTCGTGACATAACCTTGAACAAAAATTACATTTTTTGATGGGCTTAGTACATTTCAAACTTATGTGCCCTAATTCGTTGCAATTAAAACAGCGAATATCATCAGCCGTATTTAATTTAATTTGTTCACTAGAAGATATCTTATTAGACTTTGCTGGTGTATTGCTCCGATTACGAAAGTTCGAGGTCTCATGTTGGGATATTGTACGCAAGTAATTTAATATTTGTTCTGGTTCACTAAACATGCAGGCGCCTGCTCCCATTCTTACAAATTTGTCGTCAATACCGTGTATAAGACAACCAACTGCTTTAATACCCGTTGTATCACATTTGTTTATGAGTGCCAATTTGTCATAATAGTATCGCTCTAAAGAATTTCCGAATTTGCATCTGACCTTTAACATCATGGTCAATAGATCGCCATAATTTTCATTAGAAGGAAATGCCTGTTTTAACTTTTGCTTCCACTCGGACCAACTAAACAAAACTGAGGGTAAACCCTGATACCATATCTTGGCTAAACCACTTAATTTGGGGAGCGCATAATGACACGTTTGACGATCATTCCAAGAGTAGATTTGCGCACATTCACTAACCTTATTAATCCAGTTTTCTATTGTTTGCCTATTATCGCTGGGGTCAAATTCAGGTACCACACTAAATGAGACTGGAAAATTATTTTGTGCCCAAAAATTTGGGGTCGCTACGGGTGCAGAATTACTAATGGAATTATTTATAGTTGCCGGGACGTTATTTATTTCAGGGACAGTATGATTGGATGTTGCACATAATTGTGAAGCAGTTAGCGGTGGAGTTTTAGTACACTCGCGATCCGAATTTGGTTTCGAATGTTTTTGTTTTTTATTACGCTTACTATGCTTATGGTTATCACTACGTTTTCTTTTGCGCTGTTTTTCACTATGTCTCGATTTACGGTGATAATCATCACTAGAACTCGTATTTGAACTTTCACTACTTGATTCACGCCGCCTACGTCTAGAACTCCCCATGAGTACGTCTAAGATTTGAGTGATTCAAAATAAATTAACAAATACGATAAATCTAAGCGATATATAATACGGTTTAAGTATGTACTGTCCTTAGTTAAGCAAATATGTCTATTATTTAAAACTAACCTATTACACACCGAAAAACATAGACGTTATTCAAAAAAATTACAGTTCCCTATTATATAATTATAATGTGGTAATTATAAAGTATGTACTACACAAAACAAAGCAAATCTAACCTATTTAAAACACACAGACGCGGACGCGTTATTCAAGATAATTTTTTCACTTTTGAGGGTAGATAATTTTTCAAAGTTTTATTAATTAATTCACTGTTTTATAAAATGTTTCTAATTCGTTTATAGTTGCACACGAGGGTATATGGTTCCAAAGTGTATTTATTACTAATCTATGCACTTTTATTCCAACAATCACTATACACATTTATTGTTTTAGCGATTTGGATATCATTTGCCGTTTTACACAGGTACTATTTATGGCCGCAACACATGTATAATAAAATCACAGCAGCATTGTAAAGTTGAATCATGAATTTCTGACCTTGGGATCCCTCCTTGTGCAGGATAGCGTAGCCTCAGGCCGGGGAATATCTGGATCCCACTTCTGACTTGAAAGAATAGTCACTGGTTATGCTTCTCACAATAACTTTAATAGTTCTTTTACAATAATTATCGACCCGAGTCCTCCTTTGTCGTCTCAGTTAGCTTTTAAACGTCGACCGTATAATGAATCAATTTAACGCGCGTACCGCCTATTTAAGAACCAGTAAAGCTCTATGGGCTGTCACAAATAATCATCGTTTTGCAACCCACAAACAAAATAGTGAAATAGTCGATTATTGTGTTTGCTAACACTGTGGGTTGCCATGAATAATATTATAATTGTTACATTAAAGGTAACAGTGTTGCAACTCATTGATAAGATCACTAAGATATAGTCGATTATTGTGTATGCTAACACGAGGTGCTATGAAATGAAATTTTAATGAAATATTTATTTTGTTTATTGGTTATTTACAAGTATGTTGTAGGTTTGAGGAGAATAAAAGTATTGATGTGTATTTACCAATAATTTATTATTTTGACCACTGCTTAAGTCTAGTTTTAACTTTGGCACTTAGTATCAGGGAGCGCTCGTACTCGAGGCGTTTGACCAATCAGCGAGCAGCGCTAGATTGTTCAGTGCGCGCGGTTTGGATCGTCTCGCCACTGTGTGTTAGAGAGGAGCGCGCACGTAAATACGACGAGGGTCTTCAACGCGCCTCAGTGACAGTCATTCCGCTTCCGACGCTCGCCCGCGACGGTCGTACCGCTCCGCGCTCTCGATCGTTCCGTGCCTGAGTCATCGCTACGCTTCGTCACGCCCGCCGTGACGTCACTCGTAGTCGCCGACTACAACGCCTGGTCCGGATCCACCTTTTTCGAGGCGGTGAAGGATATCCTGTTTCTATAACAGAGTATCGTCAAAAACAATTTGGTTTGGCCCCTTCAGGGTAAAACCACAGTTTCGTGGTCCTTGGTTGGAAACCTCACGGTGTCAACAATACCAAGGGGGTGCTGACCCGACGCACCCGCTGATCCCCTTCAGGGTGAAGCAGTCAAATGGAGTCGAGTGCTAGGTTTTGGCCTTGGGGGATCTCCTAGTCAAACCTAGTTACTGAGTTTCCCTTTCAGCTACACACCTAGTGTCGGTTGGGTGTGTCTACCCCTTCGCACTAGACCCAATAGGGCCCGGTTCGCACAATAAGACTGGCGACCGGTTACAAGCTTAGGGCTCACCATTAGGTACTCACCTCCCAGTCTCTACCCGACTGGGAGGGTTACACATCCCCGGACCCATCCATCCGGGGAGTTAGGCTTTAAATAGGTCCCCCGCGGGAGAGAAATCTCCAAAATTTCCCCATTAAATTTTTGATTCATTCGCCAATCATGGCAAACTCCAATATTTTGGAGATATTGCTAGAAATACTTAAGGAAAACCCTGCTATTTCAGCCAAATATGGCGGAAAAATCCAGAACGAAATCGCTAACTGTCCTCCGGCTACCGAAGCCAACGTCGCTGATTTTAGTGACGCGCTTGACAGCCCATTATCTCCCCCGCTTGCTGATCAAGGCATTCCGGTTGGTCAATTCACGGAAGTGTTTATCAACTCCGATCCCATTGTTCATCGAACAACGAACGACTTCCAGGTAGATAGCCCTCTATCGCTCCCGCCCGCCGACAATGTCGTGCCGACCGCCCAATTCCCGAAATCATCCATTGTTTCCGGCCCACCTACTAATCCCATTGTTCATAAAACAATGGACGCCGCGCAGGTGTGCGCTGCAGTTGAATTCCGTGAAATGGACACCACCAAACCTGTGTCCAATAACAACTCCGACAATGATTTGTCATCATGCCCCTCGTCCTCGGAAGACGACTTTCAAGTCGTCACCGGTGGCAAGAGGAAGAAAGGGAAAACCTCCCAGGCCAGCAAGGCCAAAAAGACCACCGCGTCGCCCCCGTCCCCAACTCAAACACCCGTTCGACCCGCTAGCCCCGTCCCAACTACCTCTGCTCGCGCGCAGAATAGTCGTCCCCCCAGCCCGATAGCCCAAACTTCCTCAGCCCAAAGGAAGCAACGCCCTCCGCCCCCCTTTTACATCCAGGACAAGGGTAAATGGACTGATGTGTCCAAGATGTGTGTTGATCGAAAGATCAACTACACAAACGCCCGTGCCTGCCAAAATGGCATTAAAGTCACCGTCCCTACATCGAACGACTATAGGGAACTATATCGCGCCCTCCGTGAAAGGAATATTTCCTTTCACACTTTCTCCTTCCCCGAGGACACGCCCACTCGTGTTATTATTAAACGTGTCCCTAAAGAAATCCTAGTACAGGATATTAAAGACGACCTTGCCGATCAAGGTATACCAGTGATCGCCGTCCATCGCTTACATAAAGCGAGAGGCGGTGAATTGTACGACATGGTTCTTGTCATTTGTGAACCAACAGAAGGTCATCATCCGATTTTCAAGATTAAGTCCATTTGCTCCCTATCCGGTATCTCAATTGAAAAGCCCTACAAAACCACAACAGTGGGACAATGCCACCGTTGCCAACTGTATGACCATGCGTAAAGCAACTGCTATGCGACTCCCAGATGCGTCAAGTGTCTGGGCGAGCACAGCACTGCGGACTGCCCTCGGCCCAAAGACCGAAACCTCTGTTCGGAACCACCCAGCTGCGTTCTCTGCGGCCAGACCGGTCACCCGGCAAACTACCGCGGCTGTCCCAAAGCCCCCAAACTCGCTCCTAAATTAGCGAAGCGCGCCAACGCCCGCCAACTAAGAGAGGCACCTTCCTCTCAAATTCCCCAACGTCTCGCTCCTCAGAGACCATCCCCGTGGAACAGGCTAAACCACGAAAAAGCCTTTCCCTCCTTGGCCACTGCCAAACCTTTGCAGGCACTGATGGATATACCCATCGCAGCGCAGATCCTGCCTATAGCCGTGGCTCCAGAGGCCACAGCCAGTCCCCAACCCGAGCCTCAAACCACTGCTGCTCCTGCAGCCAAACAACCGCACAATCCCTCACCCGTCGCGCACGGCGAGTCTTGCGGCCAGACTCTACTGCGCCACTATAGAATATTTATGACCCGCCAAGCCAGGTCTCTCCAAGATGCCCTTCTGACTGCCGAGCAGCAGAATAACGGCAAAATTACGACGGCAATGTACAGCCAAATATTCAGCACACACAGTGATGTCGTGCTAGGCCTCGACCAGATGGATGCGATGGACTGATCCAATGGATTCCCAACGCACAAACCACACTAGGCCTCGATCCCTCAAATTAGGTTTTTTCAACGCCAATGGCATTTTCAACCAACGCGCCGAAATAACTAAATTCCTCCGCAACCACCAATTAGACGTCCTCCTTATACAGGAGACCCTTTTGAAACCCCACCGCGCTGACCCCAAAATTGCGTATTACCGTCTAGTTCGCAATGACAGAACACGCTGCCACGGCGGCGGTACCCTTATTTATTATAGGAAGGAGTTATACTGCATCCCTCTGACCCCACCCGCGCCTCTCTCTCACCTAGAGTACTCTGCCTGTCGACTAGGCATGACTGGTCATCCTCCGATAACCATCATCTCTGCCTACCATCCCCCACCATCGGTCGCGTCTCTTGCTTCAGACGATCCTATCGCGCTCACCAGCGATCTCACGACTCTCTTTGGCCTGAGTGACTCCGTCTTACTAGCGGGCGATCTCAACGCCAAACACCCCGCTTGGAACAGCAACACGACAAATGCCAGAGGCAGAATCGTGTATAACCTAGGCGCGACCCTAAACTATGACGTCATCGCTCCGATGACTCCCACCCACTACCCACACGACCCCAACCATAACCCCGATGTCCTCGATGTGGCGCTCCTAAAGAATGTAAACCTCAATTTACACTCTATAGAAGTGCTTCACGAGCTCAATTCGGATCACCGTCCCGTTATCCTACACCTAGGTTCCCGCTCGGGTAACCATGATCCTACCCAACCTCCTCCGACCCAGTTGATCACCGACTGGAGGAAAGTAAGTGAAAAACTGAAATCCACCACGTCGCCTCAATTGGACACCATTCCTGACCACATAGTCTCAGTCGCTGACACGACGGCGACGATCGACTCGCTTACAGATCACGTACAATCCGTCCTGAACGATTGTTCAAGGGAAGTTCCTGTAGTGGAAGACCACCGCTGGAAACTCCCGGACGATGTACGGAATCTGATAACCGAGAAGAACGCAGCCATCCGTGCGTACAGCGCTTTTCCCTGCGCCGCAAACAAAGCTCACATGCGCAACTTACAGCATGCTGTAAGGAAACGCATTGCCGAGCAGCGTAATGCGAGTTGGGACAAGATGCTGAGTGAACTTGAGCCCACCCATCTTGCCTTCTGGCAGCTTCAGAGGAAGTTACGATCCACTGAAGAGGCCACAATGCCTCCTCTCATTCGTCCCGATAAGAGTGTCGCCTTCGATAACTCTGAAAAAGCAGAATGCCTAGCCGACAGCCTAGAGTCCCAATGTTCTCCCAGCTCTCAACCAGTAGACCAAGCCCACCTCGATATGGTGAACGCCGAAGTCGAACGTAGAACTTCCCTTCCGCCCGTCGAAGATCCCGATAATCCACTGGCCCCCATCACTCCTGATGAGGTCCAGGATATCATTAAAAGTCTCCAACCGCGAAAAGCCCCTGGCTCCGACGGCATCACCAATAGGGTTTTCAAACTTTTCCCCGCCCAGCTTATAGTGCTAATGACTGCCATCTTCAATGGCGCATTGAGCAATAATATGTTCCCTACAACCTGGAAACAGGCCACCGTCATAGGTATTCCCAAACCAGGCAAGCCCAAGTCTGACCCGTCTAGCTACCGTCCCATTAGCTTACTCAACGTCCTCGGTAAAATCTATGAAAGGCTTATATATAAGCGGCTCAAAGATTTTGCCGAAGCAAAGAGTCTAATACCCAATGAGCAGTTCGGATTTAGAACCGAACACTCATGTATCCAACAAGTCCACCGCATCGTAGAACACGTCAGCGCCGGCTTCCAACGGGGCGCAATAACGGGAGCCTTATTCTTCGACATAGCGAAAGCGTTCGACAAAGTCTGGCACAATGGCTTAATCTATAAGCTATACCAACTCGGCGTGCCTGACCGTCTCGTGCTCATCCTACGGGACTTTTTATCAAATCGCACCTTTCGTTATCGAATTGAGGGGGTGCTTTCCTCCCCCCATCCCATTCGCGCAGGAGTTCCTTAAGGCTCCGTACTATCCCCCCTCGTTTTCACGCTATTCACTAGTGATATTCCCAAGCATAAAAATACCCAGCTAGCCCTATTCGCCGACGATACGGCTATCTATTATACCGGTCTTAAAACCGATGCCATCGCTCGCACTCTCCAAACTTCCGCAAACACTCTGGCCAAGTGGTTCCGGAAATGGAGAATCGAAGTCAATCCAGATAAAAGCCAGGCAGTCCACTTTTCTAAACCGCGGATAAACCCACCCTCCCCCCGTCCGATTACCATGTACGGCAAGCCGATCCCTTGGGAAAAGCAAGCCAAATACTTAGGCGTGGTCCTCGATAGACACCTCTCCTTCGCTGAGCACATAAAGCAGGCACGTTCGCGCGCCGCTTTCGCTCTAGGTAGGCTCCACTTCATTCTTAGCTCTCGCAGCAAGTTATCACTCAGGTGCAAGCTGCGTATTTTCACCGCGGTCATCCGTCCCATCACGACCTACGCCTGCGTTGTTTTCGCACACGCAAAGCCCTACCTCCTCCACAAGATGCAGACGCGCCAAAACCGATTCCTCCGTAGAGTCACGGGAGCCCCCTTTTATGTTCGAAATGAGCTTCTTCACGTAGATCTCAAGATGCCCACCATCCAGCAGTTCATGAAACGTGTCTCCAAGCGTTTCTTTGAAACTTCAATCCAACATAGGAATCCCCTTATCGTATCGGCCGCCCAATACGAACCCTCGCGTATCTCTAAGATTCGCCGACCAAGGCATACCCTAGTCACTCCCGATGACGCAATCACCCTGCTCCAAGAGAGCCGTAGGGAAACAAGTACAGTGGCACACAAACACATAGTCCACCCCGACCTTGCCAGAGCCAGCCCGCGACGCTGAGCCAGTAGCTTTAAATTCCCTTATTAATAATAATAATGATATGATCCAGCCTGTCCCTAGCTGCCCTCCCCTGCGACGCCCTAAGCCGAGGTCCGTACCCCACAGGGGGTGCCCTTAGCGTGTAGTCGCCTAGTTTGTAAGTTTTTTAATAAGCCCTGGCTGGAGGCTTTAATTAATTTATTCATTAAGGCAACCACAGGCAAGTCCGGTTAAGCAGCCGACAACCTCAGAGGTTGACCTGCGAGATGCCACACACAAAAAAAAAAAAAACAACGCGCCTCAGTGTTGTGGCCGGCACGGTCGGTGCCGCTTGTATGTGTAGCCACCACATAGCTCCACCCCAGCGAAGCGCTCGTAATCGTATGCCGGCGCAGGCGCGCGCAGCTAGGTCCTCGCTGTTGTCGCCGAGTCATCCGCTGTGCGAGTGTGCGTTAGTGCGCGGTCGACCGCCGCTGCGGCTGCACGTTGATGTTACGCATGAATATCAAAACGTACAGTAGGTTTCGATGTCCGTCCGGAACGTGTAATGTATGGTTGGAGTACAGAAGGTGTATCGTTGTGATTTGTGCTGTCTTCTGTGTTGGCCAGAAATGCAGGTTTTAGTCGGTCTACGGTAATGTTCATCGGGCGATCCTTGACTAGTACTATGTAGAGTTTATCTTGTCTGTTCAACACTCGATATGGCCCTTCATACGTTGGGGTTAGCGGTCGCCGGTAAGCGTCGATGCGAATGAATACATGCGAACTTTTATGTAGCTCGTCATGTATAAACATAGCACGGCGATCGGTGTTACGTCGGACGGCTTGTAGTTTGTTCAACGCCGCCGTGATGTTGTCGCTGACGTATGTGTTTGATGAATATGTAGGTGTATCTCCACACATTTCTCCGGGTAGTCGTAACGTTGTCCCGTACAATGCTTCCGCCGCAGAGACGTCTGTGTTTTCTTTTATCGCTGCGCGTAAACCAAATAATACTGTACTCAATTCACGAGTCCAGTTGGCATCTTGAAGGCGGCAAATGAGTGATGTTTTCATGGAACGATGCCACCGCTCGATCATCCCGTTGGCTTGTGGGTGATAGGCAGTGGTGCGCGTCTTATCGATACCCATTCTATTCATTAAAGTTTTGAACAGATGTGATTCAAATTGGCGTCCTTGGTCGCTCGTTATTCTTTGTGGACACCCGAAACGTGTTATCCAGCCTTCATACACGATTATCGCAATTGTATTCGCTTCTATATCGCTGACGGGAAAAGCTTCAGGCCATCTTGTCGCCCTGTCAATGATAGTCACGCAGTATCGTTTGCCGTCTGATATAGGTAGTGGTCCAACGATGTCTATATGAATGTGTGACAAGCGATCTGCGGGCGAGAATTCTTGCAACGGTGTAATAGTGTGTCGCTGTACCTTTGTTCGCTGGCAGTTTAAACAGGTTCTTGTCCACTCAGTTATGTCTGCGTTCATGTTTGGCCAGAAAAAACGTTTTGTGATCATTTTTCTTGTGGCGCGCGTACCGGGATGGCTGAGGTTGTGCACAGAATCGAATGCAATTTTTCGTAGTTTCAGTGGCAAGTAAGGTCGAGTGATACCAGTCGAAGTTTCACACAGAACCATCGTGTTACTGTTATGTAGTCTCAAGCGTTCGAATTGTAGCGACTTGTTCTTGATGACGTCATTCAAATCGGTGTCGCTGCGTTGTTGTTTTGCTAGCTGGTCGTAGTCTATTGGAGAAGGGGTGGATATTGCTTCGAGCCTTGATAGGGCGTCGGCCACAACGTTGTCCTTCCCTTCGATATGACATATTTTCGTCGTAAACTGACTGATGAAATGTAAATGTCTTGTGCGCATTGGAGTCTCAGTTTTGCTATTTTGTCTCAGCAGTGCGTGAGTTAACGGTTTGTGGTCCGTGAATACCGTTATTTCTCGTCCTTCAAACATGTGTCGAAAATGTCGAATAGCGAGATATATCGCTAGCAGCTCTCGGTCGAATGTGCTGTAGTTTTGTTGTGCTTCGGTGAGCTTCTTTGAAAAGAAACCGAGTGGCTGCCAGTGGTCATTTACACTTTGTTGCAGGGCGGCTCCTACGCATGTGTTTGATGCGTCGCACATGAGAGCTAGAGGCGCACGTGTCGAAGGGTGAGACAAGGTGACGGCTTGCTTGATACTGTTTCTGCATTCTTCAAAGGCCTTCCTTTCGTCACTGGTCAACTGAATCTTCGTCTTGTCGTTTTTTATTGACATTTTTAGATATTTATAAAGCTTCTCTTGTGCGTGCGCAGCGTGCTGAATATTTTCTTTATAAAAATTTAGTATACCAAGGAAGCGTCGTAATTCCTGTATAGTCGTGGGTTCAGGGTATGATGATATGACCTTCACACGTTCTTCTAGAGGTTGTATTCCTTCTGGGGTCAGTAGATAACCCAGAAACTCCAATCTCGTTTTACCGAAAACGCATTTCGACACGTTTATTCGCAATCGGTATTCTTTTAATCACTTGAAAACCTCTTCCAGCAGTTGTTTGTGAGCTTGCTCATCTGGTGTCGCGAGCAGTATATCGTCAACGAAAGGAAACACGTTGTCCATACCACCCACGACCGTGTTGATAAACCGTTGAAAGGTTTGGCCAGCGTTGCACAAACCAAAGCACAAGCTGGGAAATTCAAAGAGCCCAAAAGGTGTGATGACGGCTGTTTTTTCTACATCTTCTTCTCTGATGCTTAATTGATGGTAGGCTTTTTTAAATCGATTTTCGAAAAGATCCTCATTCCTTCTAGTCTGTAGGTGAAATCACGAAGTCGAGGAATTGGATAGCGGTCGGGTTTTGTAACTGCGTTCAGCCTTCTGTAGTCTCCACAGGGCCTGTATTCGCCACTCTTCTTTTCTACAAGGTGTAATGGACTCGCCCACGGTGATTTCGACGGTCTGCAAATGCCTTGTTCCAGCATGATCTGGAACTCCTTCTTCGCTGCCCGGTACTTGTGCGGCGGTAAAGGTCTTGCTTTGCAATATATCGGTGGGCCTTCAGTCACTATATGGTGTTCAACGTCACTATTTCTTACAGTTTAAAAGTTCGAAGAAGTTATTTCAGCGTATTGTTGGAGAAGGTTGTGGTAGGGATCTGTAACGTTGATGGTGAGAACTGTAGGTGTGGAGGTGTTGATCGTTATACAGCCATTGGTCGCTATTCCTGTTTTCTTATCAATGAGTTTCTTCGCACGTACGTCAACGAGTAGGTCGTGGTGTCGTAGGAAATCGGCTCCTAGTATTGGTCGATTGACGTCAGCCACAATGAATCTCCAGCGCAGTACACGACGTAGGCCGATGTTGAGTTCCAGTTCCCTCTCACCATACGTTTTTATAGGGGTGCCATTTGCTGCGTACAGTACTTCGAGTGCTTCTTTCATTCCTTTATTGCGTGGGATGACTGACACGTTCGCGCCGGTGTCCACTAAGAATCGCAGGTGGTTTGTATAGTCGCAAATATGTAGACGGTATCTTGATAAATAGTCGACCTCCGTCCCCGTCTTAGCCAGGGTCGCAATTAATTTCCCTGTCGCTTCGAGAATTTACAGGGAGATCTGCAGTTCCGAGCTTCCTCGCCAAAACGTTCATGAAAATAACACAAATCGCTTGATTGTTGTTGATAATTGTTCGAAGGTCGTCCCAGTGAGTGTGAACGAGACCGCCAGCGGTTAAATGATCGTGATGATCGTCTTCCTCTGGAATGATGCATCTTTATCGAAACTACTTCCTTCGTGAGAAGTAGGATGGCTTCACGTAAATCTCGCGTATCGTTGTTTGTGGGTTGTGCCGTCGATTGAGATGTCGATGCACGTTGACACGCACAAACCGAGTGGATTTCTCTCATTTGCTCATGCATCTTATCCGCCATGGCAGCCAGCATATTCAGTGAAGCCTGGTTGTTCACGGACAGTACAGCGCGTGTAGAGGCAGGTAGGTGTCTCATCCATAACATTTGGAGGGTTGAGTCTGATATCTTGTCAGCGGCAGGTTCTCGCATCCGACGTAGTAATTGGGATGGTTTTTGATCGCCTAATTCCATCTCGTTCAATAATTTCTGCAGTTGTATCGTTTCCGACTCTTCATAGACGGATAACAAACGTTTC
This sequence comes from Tholera decimalis, assembly GCA_943138885.2. Classification (NCBI taxonomy): domain Eukaryota; kingdom Metazoa; phylum Arthropoda; class Insecta; order Lepidoptera; family Noctuidae; genus Tholera; species Tholera decimalis. The sequence goes on along the minus strand of OW964549.2, from coordinate 13,605,500 downwards.
TTGGCTTCTTCGTAGCGTCCCGCGTTTGATTTGCTCATGATGATGTCGCTTATCTGCTCCACATCCACCTTTTCCAAGTGAGCGACTAGGAGACTGAACTTAGCTTCATCGCTAGGTTTCTGCGGATTCACGACCGTCTCGAACTGTCCGAACCAAAGCTGTGGTTTGTCGCGCCAAAAGATAGGAATGCGTGACTTCACGGTAATAGCAGAAACTTCCTCTGACTCCATCTCTAAGCCCTCGTCCACGAAAGATAAAAATCACGTCGGGGTCACCACTTTACAAGTATGTTGTAGGTTTGAGGAGAATAAAAGTATTGATGTGTATTTACCAATAATTTATTATTTTGACCACTGCTTAAGTCTAGTTTTAACTTTGGCACTTAGTATCAGGGAGCGCTCGTACTCGAGGCGTTTGACCAATCAGCGAGCAGCGCCAGATTGTTCAGTGCGCGCGGTTTGGATCGTCTCGCCACTGTGTGTTAAGCCCGATTTACACTTCAACAAGTACAGTAGCGAGTTAACTTGCGTCATTGGCGGTTAAGTTGTTAATGTACTACTACTTAACTCGCTTTTGCCGTTCAAACTACAATAACAACTTAACTCGCCGATGACGCAAGTTAACTCGCTACTGTACTTGTTGAAGTGTAAATCGGGCTTTAGAGAGGAGCGCGCACGTAAATACGACGAGGGTCTTCAACGCGCCTCAGTGTTGTGGCCGGCACGGTCGGTGCCGCTTGTATGTGTAGCCGCCACAGTTATAATGTAATAAATAACACTTTTACACGTCATGATTTTTTGCGTGTTTAGTTTAGCTAGATGAGGCCGGTATTTCCTAACTGACTACTCTGAGAAGAAACACCGAAACAAACTCAGAGGTCTCTTTTAACCCTTAATTCACCACCTGAGTCCCAGGGACTCACATTCTTTCATAACTACATATTTCGTTCATTTTCGCGACTTCATTGCTCCCCGCCACAGTACCTTCCTGCAGGGTCGCGGGTGATACGGGGTGAAGCGGACGTGCGCGTACGGCTCTTATATGGTGAGTTATTACGCCAAGTGAGTCCCTGGGACTCATGGTGGTATTTTATGTTATAATCTTTATGTTTAATTTATGTTTTCACTGCCTCTATTTCTTGCCATTATTACTGGATTTTATTTATTATTGATAATTTATTAATCTCGTAATGTTTTTATTGTTGTAGAATCTAAAAAATGGCACACAAACAAAAAAAAAACTTCATCAGTGTATGTAAATGCGGAAAATGCTAATTCAGTTTTGGATTCTTGGTTTCAACAACAACTCGACGATTGGGACGAAATTGGGAGTGACAACGAAGAAGATGATAGTCAACTATACGTCATTACCATCTACCTGCGTGCCAAATTTCAGCCCGATCCGTCCAGTGGTTTGGGCTGTGCGTTGATAGATCACTATGTCAGTCAGTCAGTCACCTTTGAGTTATATATATTTAGATTTGAATTTATTAATACTTATTTTTTGACTTCTTAGTTCTTGCTAGTCCATTATAATTTGGCATTTTGATAGTAACATTCAATGATAGAAAGGAACTTTATTTAGAGCCTCAGGCCCTTATATCCAATCACTCGTTACAAATTGAATTTTTGGATCCACAATAATATTATAAGAGTAAGCTTCTATGATTATTTGATATTAATAATTTTTCATGAAATATAGCCTTTTGGGGTCAAAACGCTTGGGTCATGGACCCCGAGAGCGCGTCTTCTTTTCAAGGACGGTTCTCGCCAACTGTTCTGGGTACGTTTTCGGATGACAGAACATATTTCTGTCATCCGAACTGAAGTTCAACGATGGTTAAGTGTATTTCGTTTTAAATGATAAATGATCTTTAATTTGCAAATTGGTTATTAAATAACACTTTTACGCGTAATTTTTTTCGTACGTTTAAACTGGATAGGCCAGTGTTTCCTAACTGAACTACCCTGAGAAGAAACACCAAAACAAACTTAGGGCTCCGTCTTTTTAAAAGTTCATACAATCTATACTGGTTAAATTGTATGGGAACCTTGTAGGTTACCGTCTGAGGTGATCTTTTGAGGAAACATGCTCACAGATTTGATTGGGCCTGTCTATACAGTGCAAGCATTTTTATTTTATAAATGATACTTAATTATGTATTTTTTAAATTGTTTATACACATAAAACTAGATGAGGCTGGTGTTTTCTTGTCGAATATCCAGAGAAGAACCAACAAAACTAACTCAGAAATAAACGTCATATAAGAGCTAGGATGTATTTATGAACGTAATAACATTTAGTAGATGTAATTTGGTAGTGAATTTTTAATTTACTGATGTACGACGTACGTACATACGTAATTATATAGAATAAGGGGCCGTAATTAGCTTTAAAACAATGTTAATAAACTTTATTTCAAAAATTCATCAGACCTGCATTTTGGATGCACAATTTTAATACCAATTTCATTATGTATTCAACATTAATATATTTACAAGAACATCACCCAAACAGCCTTAAATTAAAGTTGGTTCTGGAACTACCAACATTACGCCGTATATATCAAGCGTGATGAATGTCTACAGCTGTTCTCAACCATTACACACGTTAAGTTCTATTACACAGGTTCGTGTGGGCCCACTTTCGATGTTTTTTCTCACACCATTCGACCCTAATGATGGATTAAGTGTCGGAGAAATGTTCGCGACTCAAGAAACTTGGTGCTTACATGCTACTTACTGAGTTCTTCTATGAAAGTTTTATGTTTGTTTGAGTGTAAAATGACACAGTGTTCTTTAGTGTGAGTATTATTACTTGATAATAATGATTAAGCATTTGTAACTGTTAAAAGAGACCAATCGAGATGAAATCTACATCAGCTATATTAATGTTATAAAGCGGAGAAGTGTGTTTGTTTAAACGCGCTAATCTTCGAAAATTCTGGATTTGGATGAAAAGACATGGACAAAAAAGTACATTCCATGTACACTTAAATAGTAAATAATATTGTATATTAAAAATAGAAAAAATATTTAATACGTAGTTTTTATCCTCTCTGGACTGGTCAGTTTTTATTTCAAAATAATTAGTAATCAAGATGAATTCAAAGTACCTGATCAGTCCTACAATAGGCCAGTCAACGGTAACTGGACGGTCTGAACTTGTCCACGGTTCGTGGAGCCCTACCGTTGCTTTCAACAACAATAAACAAACAACAGGCTCTTCGGCCTACAACCATATATACAAATAACAGTTCTAACCACTTACCTTCTGCACTGGGTACACCAACTTCGACCTTCCTAGGCCACGCCCAAGTGTGGTATGTATGTAAATATGAGGTGAGTAATTGAAAGTGTGATATAAGTCAAGTGTTCTGAACGGTCACAAGGCGTCAGTCTCCAGATGGCGCGGTTCAGATCAGCATCACAGCCCTAACTCGCACCGGATTGAAGCTATTTATCACTACTTTTTCCCAACAAATGCGCGTGCCACGCGGTGAGGCAATACGGCGATATGTTCCGAGAAATATCCCAGGGTTTTCGTCAAATGGGGATTACAAATTCCAACTAATCGTTACTTGCGACCCAATTATCGGTTTCAACAGGCGATTCCAAACGATATTTTACCAATTACAATTAAATCAAAGTCCCAAGAACGGACATTTTCCAACAACGGAACCAAAGTCTATCTGTCAAGTGAGTAATGTCAAGTGTCAACATCAAAAACACAATAGAATGTTGCCACACCAAAAAGATCGTTCAAAAATACATTTGAGACGCAACAGTACCATTTGTCAACGTCCGCTATAATGTACCATAGAGTAAGATAAATATAATAATGGGTGTTCCACATCAAGCATACTACTTGCATATATCACATAGACGTGTGATATGGACGACAAAACGCTATTATTAAAAACATTTTATTTATACAAAACTGTCTTCGTTGGTATTTTTGGCATTTAATAAAATTATCTTTTCATAATGTTGATGCGTAAGATAGTTTTTTTATATTTCACACAAAAAAAAAACGGAAAATAGAACGCGTTACTTGTTTGACAATGTGTCATTGTCTATGTCAAATGTCAATGTTATGTTATTGCAGATTCTACATTGCGTCCTGTGTTTGTTTTTGCGATTATTTTCTAATATTTTTGACCCCTGCTTATTTCAACGTACTGATACCTTCTACCACCCGATTACCTTGCTATTAATACTGCTGTGTTATTCTGTAAGACCTCATTCTAAACTTCGAATCTGAATCCGCTGTGAGTTTATTGATTGGCATTCTAAAAACTCGGTTGTTAATTCGAATTTACACTAGCGCTACCCTTGCGAGCGTGTCAGCGAGTTGAACTAAAGATTTAGACAGATAAAGTATGAGATGACGTGAGAAGTGGCATTCGGTAAGGTAATTCCTCCGTCACTTCGACGCTGTTTACAGAATGCAAAATCAAGGTCACTTTGAACCATAAGCGAAGTGACAGTGAATAGCTACGTGAGATGCGAGTTGTTGTTAGAATTTTACAGAATCGACGTACTGGACTCTGATTTACATTGCATTGTGGATTTGTTTTGTGGATCAATATGAGGTGAATCAACTGCGGAATAGCCATGCAAAGGTTGCAGAGGCATCTCATATCCTCGCTTTCTGCACACAATAAAACAAGACTTTCGCGTTGGATAACCAATGCCCAAACCCAGGTAAGAAGTTGGACTAGAAAAAACTTAACCTGATTTATTTTTATATAGTTCTGGTATGCGAAATCTTACAGTGCATCTTATTTTCAGTTGCCTCTTGATGCATTTATTTGTCACCCATGCTTATTATTATTAAACACCGAAGCTGGTGAACAAAAGAGACTACTGGGGCATAACATGGTTTGCCTTGGTCGTGGCAAATCAGTAAGGAAAATAAGACACCATAATGTCAGTATGGAGTGTCCGTTGCTGGCTGTTCTATTATCACAACATACTTATTATGTGGTAAGCATTTTGTTTTTCATTATTATAAATACCTAGTTGTATTAATCTATAAAAAAATGAGCTTTCATACTATGTATGTATGATTGTTATTACTATGTATGTATGATTGTTGTATTTAACATAATATACTTGTCTAAAGTAGGCATGTGTAACATAGTACTGCTCATCTTACTATAACATAGTACTTGAAAACATAAAAAGATATTTAAAAAGATACCCTTGTTACTAAAAATTATATAAACATATGAATTATCTAATGATTGAATTAATTTATTATTGTGTTTATTCTAACTGTGGTTTATTTTCAGCCTTCAAGAAACAACTATGTTTGCCATGTGTGTTGGATGCGAGCAAATAGACAGGCAGTGCATGACTCATCACGAGACATGCAAGAATTGGCTTTGGATAATGATGCAGCAGCCCCTAATGTTAGCAAAGTTGTTAGCCCATCAGAGCCACCACCGTTGCCGCCTGTTCAAAGAGGGCCATGGGAAAGTATGTTACCATATCATTACCTAATTACAAGCGAGCTTCTATCACATCTGTTCACAGTATATTTTAACAATGCAGAAACAGAATGGTACATTTAGTCCCGCAATTCCTCAAAAGACTGCTTTTGCAGGAACATAGTTTCTATGTTCCTCGCAGCTGTAGAGTGTGTGAAACACATTTGTACAGTGATCAATGGCATTTATTACCTCAAATGAATGAGACACATTCTACATTTAGTGCTATCCATATAGAAGACATAATTAATATTATGAAGTCAAAAGCTAATATATTGAACTTTGAAAATGTCTCAGAAATTCTCTCATGGAACAGTAATCACAAAATAAATCTATGATTGTATTTTTTTTAACAAGACTGGTTATGTTTAAAGCAGTTATTTATGTAATTACTGAAGCCCTATATTTACACTTAATCCAGGTTAGTGTATTGGTGAAATAAAAATGCTCTGTTCTATCCAAGCTGGTTGATTGACCTCCGTAGGTCTCTTTATTAACACTATCGCTGCATTGCTCTAATGTATATTATCTTCGTAAGCATTTAAGATATAATAATTATAATCTTCTTCTTCTTCTTATTCTTCTTCTGTAGTGTGGTTTCCGCACTTAGTCTCTGCACGAGACCATTGTGCGTGAGCCGTGTCGGCCGTCACTCCATCCAGTAATAATTATAATATGTCAAAATATTTTTATGTATTTTCTCTAATAAGTAAATAAATAATAATTTTTACTCCTTTGTTTTATTCTGTGTTTCCCTCGTTGGTCTAATGGTCGCAAGCACTACTGCTGAGCATGAAGTCCTGAGTTCGATTCCCAGGTCGAGCAAAGTGATATTGGGTTTATTCATCAGGAATTTCTCAGTAGCAGCCCGGAGTCTAGATTTGTGCCTGGTTGATAGAAACAGACTCGCCCCCTATTAAATGGTACTCAAAATAACTGGTGAAATCTGGGTGTACTATAGGTACACCTCTGCCCAACCCTTCGGGGAATACAGGCGCGATGTTATGTTAATGTTTGTTATTACTGTCACATTTTTTGAGACTATTACCCAGTTTATCAATATTCAGTTTAAAATCCTTCATATTTTATGTGGCCATTACTTTGTTTATTGGTTTAATACTAAAACTATATCAGTTATACGCAATAATTCACAACTGTTCACTATTTTAAAGCGCCTTTAAGTTTTTAATAGCGAAATTATAATCTAAACACCTTATTGCTAGCGATCTGATTAAAAGGTTTACTTTAACTGTTTTTTGTCTAGTCTGGTGTAATGACAAGATTTCTGAGTTTTTTATTTATAGCAATTTAATGAGTCAATATTACGAATATAAAACACCAAAAATCATTGGTGAGTACACTAAATTCGATAACTATGCCGACGTCCATAGTAAAATTGGCCATATCCTTTGGTATAAGAAGTAGCTTGAAGGTGGATGTAAGTTTTTTGTCCCACTGCAAAAGAAGCAGGTTAAGTTTTTATCGTGATATATTACATATAGAAAATATATCTATATATATAAAAGAAAGTCGTGTTAGTTACACTATTTATAACTCAAGAACGGCTGAACCGATTTGACTGAAAATTGGTAGGTAGGTAGCTTGAAACTAGGAGACGGACAAGAAATATTTTTATTCCGGAATTCTCACGGGATCGGGATTTACCTAGAAAAACCTCCCACGCGAATGAAGTCGCTGGCAAAAGTTAGTTACATATATATATTTTATTGTACACCAAAATTTAAACACAACTATTTAACATTATTTCTTAATTCTATGGTTACAATGGTAGTCTTATCGCTAAAAGCAATATCTTCCAGACAACCTTTAGAAGGACTTTCAAAACTTTAATTAAAGTGGAAATACATAAAACAGAAAATAATATATATATACATACAAATATATAAATATAATACAATACATAAGTAATTGTATAAATATAATGTATTATTTAACATCATGTGGAGAGGAAACAAAAGAAACATAAAGATAATGTTGCGAAAAGCAGTCCAAGGGTTTTGCAGCATTTTTCTCCAGCCTTTTTCAGAGTCCAAGTCTCAGCTCCGTATCTGAATATGGAGAAGACTAAAGAATGGACGAGTTTTGTCTTAGTTTTGCACGAGATCTTGTGATTCCTCCATATACCCTGTAGCTGAGACACTTTTGGCGATTCAGATTATTTTTATAGAAAAATAACTTTAAATGAAATATGATGTGGCTATGTGGCTACCTGTTAACTTCTTCTTTTTTTCCTATTTTTGCTTTAATGTACACCATCCCGAGGGTATCGTCTTCTTAGGACGTGATCTACGTGCCATCGTATTGCACCAATAGCGCAGAATATGGTTTAAAAATTCTCTAGTGCCTGCAGTTTTAAACGCAAGCTACTAAGTAGCATTTCAACATTTTGACATTTTCTCCATTTAGATAAGATGCAAATAAATCTAGGTACGTAGATTCTTAAAAATATAAGGTAATATTATATTTTGGAAAATTCTGATGTTTTTGGTAACATCATTTTTAATTCATGTCTATTTTTGATCTCTTCCAGAAAAGTCAAACAGACTATCCCGTAAAGGAAAACGGGACACAAAAATAATACACAAAGGACATCAACCAAAATGGGCCTAACCGTAAACAGCCGTATTGGGAAGAAAAAAGGAATTCATAAATAATTTAGTAATAATATTTAGTGTACATTGGTCTATATTCGGGAGTGTTAAAATAAGTAATATTAAAAACGAAAGAAAAAGATTTAAATTGATTATTTTGTTTGTGTATGGTGACAGTTGCGGTGTTGATCGATTCTAGAGCTTCAAAACATTAAAATGTTTTTCTGGAAGACAGAGCGTTACTCTGGTCTTTGTAGCATTTAAAGTGATAAATCATCCATTTACTTCTCTCGCTCTAGAGTGAAATGGGAGGGTGTGTCAGACTTTTACTGACTATATACACATCCTTTTCAGAAATTCCCCGCGGCCCTAGCGAGCATCGGTCCTTCCGAGTTCCGGTTTTTTTTTTTGTATTATATTAATCAATTTGATACGAAACTTCTTATTTATGTTTTCTTCGTACTGTAAGCCACTCAATAAAATCAAAAAATAATGCAATATTTTTATGTTCATATTCAAGCCCAAACGCCATACAAACTGGTTGATGTCCTTTAGTCTACTTTGAATAGTGCTTCACTATTGACGCCGACCTAACAATTTCCGTAATAGTCAGTTTAAATCATCATTTCCTTAGCCTTTTCTCGGCTATGTTGGGATCGGTTTTAAGTTTAATTGGATGCAGCTGAGTGTTTTTAATTCGAGCAACTGCCTATCTGGCCTCCACAATCCAGTAGCTGGGTAAGACGTTACCCTTTGGCCAGACTGGTGTCAGATTTTCTGACTTCTGACTACCCAAAAAGAAGTCCTTCCAAAAGTTGTCAGGGAGATATCGCTTTCAGTGGTAAGACCGCCATTGAGATCAAAGAATAAGCAATATTGTTAAATAGGTGTGTTTAAATTTTAGTGTACAATATAATATATTCTATATATCTATCTATCTACCCATAACGACTATCAAAGATGTCCAGATAACAGCCTGGACCAACGGATTAACGTACTTTTCGAGACGCGGAGGTATCACACCGCCAAGTTCCAAATACTACAATATAAAGTCGGTTTTATTTTTTGTTAAAAGTTTTTTTTTCACGCTTCTTAGTGGGTCGGGTTATCTAGTTATAAAATCCAAAATGTCAACTACTTATCTCCTTTTACAAAATATTACTTTTCCCGATGCAGAGTTGTTAATTTTTGAGGAGTTCTCCTGGTACACCATCAGCTTTACATCACCTTATGCATTGTCACGAGCATAAAGTGCTTAACATCCATATTCAAGTAATCGAATCGCAATCCACGAAATACTTATTATTGAGTACTTTCAGTAGCCATCTGTGGTCTTCATCATTAGTTCCACTTCCCCAAATGGTGCTTTTCAAGAGCAACTGCACAATGTGCGTACGTACGTACATACGTAAGGTGTGCCTATAATATTTGAAGAGTTCCCTCGATTACTCCAGGTTTCCATCATCGGATCCTAATTTCATAACAATGGGACTAACTAGAAAGTATACCCTTTCAAAAGAAAAAAGAATTTTCCAAATCAGTCCAGCCGTCTTCGAGTTATGAGGAAAGACACATAAAAAAAAAAGTTCAAGACGAACTGAGAACCTCCTCCTTTTTTTGAAGTCGGTTAAAAATAAGCGAATCTCCTTAAGAAAACAGTGTGTGTGTTTAATATTACTTACGTAATTCCTAAAAAGAGTTGCAAACAAATAAAATAAAAGTTGCAGAAGCAGGATAGTATGATGATGCCTCCAACAGCGCCGTCTACCTTGCGAACCAACATTGCTTGCTTCACATACGCTTCTCTCAATTTGCGCCAGGCGTACACTTTTGTTGAATCGATTTTCTAAAACAAAGGAATTTAAATTGTTTGGTATCTTCGTTATTACTATAGCGGAGCCCTGTGTCTCAGCAGTGGTTATGGTATTTATGGTTACAAGAACGTATGTACAATTATAATATCAATAACTGTAAGAAAATATGATAGACACAAAGACGATTACTCAAATAAACTGTTTGCTATATCTGTATATAGAACATTCATTATCTTACATCTTTGAAAAATCAACCCTACTAAGTTGATCAATGATAATCAAATTATGAAAACTTTGTTAAAATAATGTTATTGAAGTCACCAATCAATCAACATGGTCTTTAGTATATCGGGGGGAAAATCGTGAAATAACTCCTTCTACTCTCGTCGGAGCGAAAGGGAGTGTCCGACTTTTAATGACTATGTAAAAACTCAACCTGTTCCTACGGTTGCCCTTGCTTTCCGGGGCTACGGAATTCCGCTAGAACATTCCCGCAACCCCGGCAGATCACCAAGCTTTACGGGTGGATTTATAAAATAAATATTTAGACTTTAAGACCTGAGTATACAAATAAATTGATTGATTGATGTTTATAAAATCTATCTATCTATCTATCTATATATATAAAAATCAATTGCTGTTCGTTAGTCTCGCTAAAACTAGAGAACGGCTGAACAGATTTATCTTATCTTGGTTTTGAAATGTTCGTGGAGGTCTAGGGAAGGTTTAAAAGTTAAGAAAAATTGAACAAAAATAACCCGGGAAAACCCTCAAAGCATCCCTTTTCTATTTCCTATACAAACGTTTTCTAAATAAAATGGAGAGTAAGGTAGGAGTAGGTAGAGGTACGGTAGGGGAAGGGTAGGGGTAGGGTAGGGGTAGGGTAGGGGTAGGGTAGGGGTAGGGTAGAGTTAGGGTAGGGGTAGGGTAGTGGTAGGGTAGGGGTAGGGTAGGGGTAGGGTAGGAGTAGGGTAGGGGTAAGGTAGGGGTAGGGTATTGGTAGGGTAGGGTAGGGGTAGTGTAGGGTTTGGGTAGGGTAAGGGTAGAGTAAGGTATGGGTAGGGTATCGGTAGGATAGAGGTAGTGGTATCGGTTGGGTAGGGGTAGGATACCACGCGAACGAAGTCGTGGCGGGTCAGCTAATAAATATTCTATACAGAATATTTATTAAATCAATTTGTTATTTATTGGGATTTAAAACATTACATTTTTCTTGTGTCTAAATTATAAATATTTTATTTCACTAATGTCTACACTTATAAAACGTTACAAGCTAGTGTACGATTCGAATTGTTAATTTTCTATGAAGGACCAGAAAGAAGGTTATTATTTTCAAAACATATTTATTTTTCACAATATTTCTATAATACGGTTTTTATAGATATCATTCGTCACAGTTTGGAGTAGTAACAGAAATTTTCTAGCGAGAATCTCTCAGATTACTTTATTTCGGGGTTTAACATCCACTGACATAAATATAGGTACGTATTGTAAAACGAAACATGAAATTCCATGTTAAGTTTAAAGTCTAACTTGCTCACATAGCAATAGGTACACGTACGAAGTACTGAAACTGGTTCGATCTACCCGCATTTAACATGATTTCCCCAGAGCGTAATATGATTCAATATGACATCGTTCACGTCAGAGTAGACGATACATTTGTTATTAATAATAATTATAAATAATAGATAATTATAAATAATTATATAATAGATAATAATAATTAAATATGGTTTTATAAATTATTATTTAATCTTTGTCCTTATCAAATAACATAATTATAAGATCCAATTACTAACTCTATTCTTAAGGAACTAAAATAACTTTCTTCTCCTTTCTTTATTATGATGTTAAATAATGAGAACTAGCACAGTATAAGAATCTATGCAGAACCAAAGCTCCTTTGCAATCCAGGGACACCACCGCGGTGTAGGCATTTTTACTGTCACACAAAACCGTTTTATCACTAACTAACTGACTCGAACTAACACATTATTCCAACCATTAAGACGATTTATTAATCAGTTTTTGTAAAATTCAAAGAGCTGTAGGCTTACTTCAATGTGAGAAGTCAAAAATTAAATCAATAAATGATCATCGCCAGTAAAAATAAATATAAAAATAGTTTTATTATATAGTATCATGGCAGACCTCGCAGAAGAAAGAAGGCGGGACGGATGGAGATTACGAAACTAACGCTAGAATTGGATAGAACAATTTGATGCAGGCTAACAGTATCATATCAAATTATAAAAATCTAACACCATTCTTTATCATGATATTTTCAATGGTTGTTTAATCAAACCACAATTACATAATAAATATATTTTATCTAATTTTAGACGTCAAAGCTAACTGAAAAAGGTCTCCTGAACACGGTAGGTACAGATGGTATATTCTTGAGAGAGAAATTGTGACATAAGGAGAAGGGTTAACCACAATAGGTAGTTCTCATAATGAAAACGACAATAGTGTTACTAATGACATTACAATAAACGCGTAGGAAGAACTATGGTAGGACGGGTTGATGATAATTATTAATGAATTTGTCACAAACATCTGTACACAAATAGGTGCGAACCGTGTTAGACGAACATGGCGTAAACCCTTTAATCTAATCTAATATTATAAACTAGCTTCTGCACGCGGCTTATCTTGCGTGAAAGTTTTTTTACAGGAAAAAAATGTAACCATATCCTTTTCCCAAGTCAAATTGCGACGTGGCAATGCCTCGGGTCCGGTCAGGACGCGCCCGGCGGCAGGTGTACTGGTGGTCGCAGAAGCTGGCCTCACTTCGCAAGGCCTGCGTTGTGGCGCGGCGCCGGTACACCAGACACCGCAGGCTCCGCATCTGGCCTACAAATGCGGAGACCAGAGAGGCGGAGCTGTACGAGGGTTATAGGGCAGCGAAGACCATCCTCAAAGTGGAAATCCGGCAGGCCAAAGATCTGGCCCGCAAGGAGATGCTGGAGACTCTTAATCGGGACCCGTGGGGACGCCCATACAAAATGGTGCGGGACAAACTCCGCACCTGGGCTCCCCCTCTGACACAGAGTCTCCGGCCCCAGCTAGTCGAGGACGTGGTGAACGCTCTATTCCCCTCAAGTGGTGGGCATACTCCCCCACCCATGGCTCCGCCACCTGCGGTGTCCGACGCGCACAGTGACGACGACGACAACGTTCCAGAGGTGACCGAGGTAGACCTGAGAGTGGCGGTACGTAGGCTGAATGCCAAAAATACCGCCCCGGGACCCGACAGCTTACCTGGCAAAGCCTGGGTCCTGGCCTCGGAGGCTCTCGGGCCTCGACTGTTAGGGCTCTTCAACGCATGTTTGGAGAGGGGCCAGTTCCCGCTTCGTTGGAAGACGGGAAAACTGGTCCTCATCAAGAAACCGGGGCGCCCTGCGGACACTCCGTCCGCATACCGGTCTATTGTGCTGCTCGACGAGGAGGGCAAAATCTTTGAAAGAATTATTGCAAACCGCCTCGTCGGGCACCTGGAGAGGGTGGGACCGGATCTTGCGGATAGCCAATTCGGTTTCCGCAAGGGGCGCTCTACGGTGGATGCCATCATGCGTGTGAGGGCTCTCTCGACAGAGGCTGCGGTGTCCCGGGGTGGGGTCGTCTTGGCGGTGTCTCTCGACATCGCCAATGCCTTCAACACCCTGCCCTGGAGTTGCATACGGGAGGCACTCCGGTATCACCGGATGCCGACCTACCTCTGTCGTGTAGTTGAGGCCTACCTGACGGACAGAGCCGTCATCTACCCTGGTCACCAGGGAGAGTGGAATCGGCGAGAGATGTCGTGCGGTGTCCCACAGGGATCGGTTCTGGGGCCGCCCCTGTGGGACATTGGTTACGACTGGGTGTTGCGCGCCGACCTCCCTACAGGCGTCAGTGTAGTTTGCTACGCTGACGACACGCTGGTACTGGCACATGGCGGGTCGCACGAGGCGGCGGCCGAACTGGCGATGCGAGGGGTTGCGACAGTCGTAGAGAGGATCCGGCAACTGGGACTCGAGGTGGCCCTGCACAAGTCCGAGGCCAAGTGTTTCCATGGCCGTCGGAACGCGCCACCTTCGGGTTCCCAAGTAACGGTGGGAGGAATTCGCATCGGCGTCGAGACGACGATGAAGTACCTGGGACTCGTCCTCGACAGCCGGTGGAACTTCGTCGAGCACTTCCGACGTTTGGCTCCAAGACTGGACCGGGCGGGGGCTGCACTCAAGCGGCTCCTACCCAATCTAGGGGGGCCAAACGCCTCCTGCCGGAAGCTCTATGCGGAGATCGTGCGGTCCATGGCCCTCTATGGGGTCCCTGTGTGGGCGCTGAATTTGCAGCGGCGACCAGCTAGCCGGCTGGTCGCGTCTCAGAGGGTCATGGCTATCCGGATGATCCGGGGATACCGCACGATCTCTGGGGAGGCGGCGAACCTCCTTGCCGGATTGCTGCCGTGGGATCTGGAGGCGGTAGCCCTCGCGCGCGTGCTTATTTGGCGCGCAGAGGTGCTAAGCTGGGGTGAAACTCCGCTACCGCGGCAAGTCGCGGCTCAGCGGACAGAACTCCGGCGCGATCTCACGGCAGCATGGAAAGAGCGGCTGTCGCAATCGAAGGCTGGGCACGCCACAATCGCGGCGATAAGTCCCCTCTTTGAGGAGTGGCTGGAGAGAGGCCATGGCGTCCTCACCTTCCGCCTGACGCAGGTGCTGACCGGACATGGCTGTTTCGGGAGGTACCTGTTTCGGATTCAGCGGGAGGACACGCCCGGGTGTCGTCATTGTGAGGACCACCTGGAGGACACGGTGGAGCATACGGTGGAGGTGTGCCCTGCTTGGGTGGAGCACCGTCGTGTCCTCATAGAGGCGGTCGGCGGCGGCGACCTCTCGCGCCCAGCTCTAGTTCAGACCATGGTGCGGAGCGAGAGGGAATGGGATGCGGTCGCCTCCTTCTGCGAAGCAGTCATGCTAGCGAAGGAGGAGGCCGAACGCGCGAGGGAGAGGCAGCTCTCTACCTCGCGCCCCAGCCGCCGCGGGAGACGCCCCGGGCGTCGGGGATCACGAGCCGATTTCCGGCCACCGTAGGCGTGGGCCTGCGGACGGCGAGCAGTCGCTCACCGTCCGGTAAGGACCAGGCCCGGGTCGGCGGCGCGTCGTGTTCCACGCGCGCCTCAAAGAGCTGTCAACACCAGTGACGGGGCCTCATAGGGCTATTGCCTGCCGGGGTTTGCGGGAAAGTTCTACCGAGTTACCGCAGCCCCGGAATAGGGCAGCCGAAGGAACAGGGTGGGTTTTTAGTCAGTAGAAATCTGACACACCCTTCCGCTTGACGCAGAGCGGAAGAAGTCATTCGATGATTTTCCAACTCAAAAAAAAAAAAAGAAAAGGTCAAATCTTTCTCTGTACCAAATTTCAAGGTTTGGATGTGAAAGTGTGACTGTCTGTTACACTTTCACGTCCAAACTGTGAAACAAAATTGTACAAAAGAAATGATAATAGTAGGTAATGTAATAATCTAATGTATTTATTTTTTATTAAAAAATAATAGGAGAAAATAAACAAACATTGTTATCCTTTCTTACGTCGCGTACACAGAAAATTTTGCAAGAAACAATACGTTGCAAAATGATGGATTGCGTGAACAGAGTTACTTTCTTTATATTTATTAACGTAAACGCACCTATTACCGCCAGTTTAAGCCAAGTTCACATTTATGTGCAAAAAATAAGCACATGCTTAATAACTGGTGTCATTTTTTATTTTTATTCAAGTACTGAAACTAACGATCTTGTCAGTCAGATATAGAAACAATTCGAAAAAATGAAATAAATATTTAAAAAAAATATAAATTGATGAAAAGGGCTATGTTCCTATTACCGACTCAAACCATGGGTGTGTTCCTATTACCGTTTTTGTGGCACCTATTACCGACCGCTAAATGAACAGAACAAATTCAGTCAAATAAAAATGCTCGTGTGGGTTTAATTCTTTAGAATACAGAATGTTATAATTATAACCAGCCTTTAATCAGTCTTAAGAGATATGCTTCATAATATGAATTACATATTGAAATATAACAGTGAATCCAGTCTATTAAATGGCGTTCTTCGTGCTTGGTGAAGACAGGTTGAACCCCACAATTTTCATTAGAGTACTTGTGATTTCTCTTGTCACGGAGAGTTGTTCTAGGAATCCCAAATCTCTTCGAGGTTTCATAGATACTTGCTCCATTATCGATAGCCATCAATGCAGAGTCAAGTTGATTAGCTGTATATTACGTACGTTTTAATCGTTCCATGTTTCTGAATCAAAATTTACCTAGTCGAATATACTAAACTACTAAACCTTTGCTTAGCAGTGGGTTAAGAATTATAGTAAGTGGAAGTCAATATGTGATTTTTAATAATAGTTTTTAATGAAAAATTAATTACAGTTTTATATTTTTTCTAAATATTTTAAATTGTTATTAATGTTAATTACATTATATTTACCTACTAGGCAAAAAATAAAAATAATTACTAACACACTATCCATAAAAACTAAAAAAAAACATACAGACGAATTGAGAACCTCATTCTTTTTGAAGTCGGTTAAAAAGTACAGGTACATCGTCGGTAATAGGTTCTATTGAAGAAATTCTGTATAACCTATTACCGACCCAATGAAATGAATATATATTGAGTAAATGTATTGTTTTTTTAGAATATTTGTATGATTATACAGGTGCCAGTAGCTATGCTAATTTTATTTTAATGGTATTTTAACTATAAAAATACAATATTAGAGAATTGTACATCCTACATCCTACATTCATCAAAACATTTACATAAGAATAAAGTTGATTTTCACAGTATCGATACTCTTATTATGTATGGCGCTAATAGGTCAAAAACAACTTGACACACCAACTAATCAAATTAGTATAGCCGACTACTTATTAATTGATGCATTATAACATAAAAAGTAGAAATTAAAATATTCGTCAAAAACCTAACAACGACCTAGGTCGGTAATAGGAATAAAATTGAGATTATTGTTCCTATCACCGCCACATTTTAATATTGAATTTGAAGCAAAATAAAGCTGTATCTCATTAAAATTAGTTATTATTTGTGTTTATGAAAGTATTAAGAAGGTATCAAAATAATTAAAAGGTTCATTAGATTGCTTTACAATTATATATTATGCTAAAAAAGAAATAGGTGTACTTACGTAATCAGGAGCGGGACACTACTAAATATGCGCTATATCCGGAGTCCGACGACAAATTGTGCAATTATTCTTTAAATCATTGGTTTACGCCCACAAGCAAGTGATGAATATTTGAATTACAAATACATCTATATTTTCTCTAAAGCAACGACTTGTCTAACTTTAATGCAACTCTTTAAAATGATAGTTTTATGAAACGGACGGTAATGGGTGCCGATTTTGAGGGGTCGTTATTAGGCGCCTTTACGTTAGTAAATAATAAGCCGCAAACTGTTTGCCTCTGCGGGGTCTTTACGCAGTTTGCGCAATTTCCTGCTGACTGCCACTAAAACTGCGCTTGCCCAATCCCTTCTTCTCCCTACTCTCGACTATGCTAATGCAAGTTATCCTGATCTTACTGAAGTGCAGCTAGATAAGCTCGAACGACTCCAAAATGTTCGTATCAGATTCATATTTGGTTTGGGCAAATATGATCATGTTTCTGAGTTTCGTATTAAACTCAAGTGGCTGCCGATCCGCCTTCGCCGGAATGCACATATTTTATCATTACTTTACAGTATTCTCTTCAATCCTACAACTCCGTTTTATCTTAAAGAACGTTTTAAGTTACTTCATGACACATATGTTAGAGATTTGAGATCATTGGAGAATTTGAGACTTTCAATGCCTGCACATTCCACTAAATTCTATGGCTCATCGTTTACGGTACAAGCTATGCGTTTGTGGAATACATTGCCGGTGTCAGTAAGACAAGCTCAGTCACTCGTTACTTTTAAAAGCTCGGTTGCTAATTATTATCCTTCCAATTTATGATTATTCTTTTGTTTTCTCTCCACATGATGTTATAGAACACATTATATGTATTGTATTATTTAATTACATATGTATTGTATTGTATTTATATATATATTTTAATTATTTTTCTCTGTTTTTATGAGTAATGTAGTAAGTACACTAATTTAGTCATCCCCACTTTAATTAAAGATTTTAAAGTCCTTCCAAAGGTTTTCTGGAAGATATCGCTTTCAGCGATAGGACCGCTATTGTAACCATAGAATAAATAATATTGTTAAATAGGTGTGTTTAAATTTTGGTGTACAATAAAGTATATTCTATCTATCTAATAACAATAATAATAAATATATTTATAATAATTCAATAGGTTGAATTATTATAAATATATTTATTATTATATCCGTGTCTCTGCAGTGGGAACGTAATAGGTTACGTTCCCACTGCAGAGACACGGCAAATTGTTTGTGTTAGTGAAAGATAATCTGCGGAAGTGCTTATCGGATTACGTAAATTCTATTACGTATAGAAGCTTAAAAAGTGTAAAGTGGTTTTCATGCAAAGTATGATTAGATTTTGACAAATACTCAAATGCAAATCGCTTCTCGCTTTAAAGATTAGTTTAACCCGGTATGGGTTAAATGAACATTTAAGCCTTGGAAAAGATGCGGTTTCTGTGGACTCTCATATCTGGTGAGTAAAAAAGGTTTTGCTTGCTGAGACCGATGGTAAATTAAGAACCCTTCGACAGCCGACCACAGACTATAGCTTTCTACTTGCATTCGCGGGGTCTTTTGTCTATGGAAATGACGAAAAGTTTCTCGTTACATAATTAATAAGAACATTCTATTTATCTTAATATCTTAGACCACATCTATCGCTTAACATCAGGCGAGATCGAGGTCAAGAGTGGGCATATCAGTAATAAAAAAAAATTATAAATGCGAAAGTTTATGAGAATGAATGTACAGATGTATGGATGTTTGTTGCTCTTTCACGCAAAAACTACTGAACGGATCTCAATGAAATTTGGTAAGGAGATAGTTGACAGCCTGGACTAACACATAGGCTTTTTACTACATTTTATCCTAGAATTCCCACGGAATCCGGATTTACACGGGAAAAACAAACGCGAAAAAATCGCGGGCAAAAGCTAGTTAATAACAACGTCCTATTTGTCTATTATTGGGTATTACACTTGTGCTTACATAAATTCACGTTTTTTCTATCACATTTTATTTCAGCTATTTAGAAGTTCTCCATAAGTGTAGCCTTGCCATCACAGCAGGTGATTTATTTTTTTATTAATAACGCAACTCATGCTGAGATAAGAGCCTTTTAGGTCTCAGAGTACAGGTCTTTATGGAGTGTTTTTTTTTTAAGATTACTAACAATGTGGGTAGATTTCACATTACTGGCAATCTTGTTAACCCCTCCAACTAAGCTAAATATGCTTGTGTCTGGAATGGGTTCACGTCAATAGTGTTATGGGTGGGGTTCGAACCTGTGACCTCTCAATCACAACTCCGACACCTTATCCATTAGGCTATTGACGCTTAAAATGTTTATAGCTTTGAAACACTATTTTTTCTTTCTACAGTTCTGAGCGACACATAAATAAGCATTTTTCTTTTAATGTTAAGTTATTTGTAGATTCCCTAAGTGATCAAGATGCGGGGTTAGTGGTTATATAGCGGCATCTGTGTTTCCTACCACATATGACCTGTTAAGCCTTCAAAGTAAGAGTAAACAGGCATCTTTTGGGCTCGCTCATTCCATTGTAGACTTCATCTGTCACTTACCATCGTGCAAGATCGAGTTTAAGGCTGTGTTTCCACCAGAGATGTGCGAGGATGCGTAGCGAGGGATGTGTTTGTAAAGAACCAATAGAATCGCTTAATTTACCTCGCCTCGGTCAGCACATCTCTGGTGGAAACTGCTCAGCGGAGCTAGATTTTTGCGCATACAAAACAAGCGAGGGATGTGTGCGAGGGATGTGTGCGAGAGATGTGTTGCGAGGGATGTGTTGCGAGGAATGTGTGATGAGAAGGATGTGTTGCGAGGTTTGTGCATCCTCGCACCACACATTAATGCGCATTTTCACAGCTCCGCTACACATCCTCGTAGGCACATTTTCATCGCACAGCTTTGGTGGAAACGCCAACACATTTTCACAGCACAGCTAGACATCCTCGCACGACACATTTCCATCGCACATCTCTGGTGGAAACGCAGCCTTAGAGTGGACTCATACGGAATAATAAAAAACAGGGAAATTATGAATTAACCTCTCAAGGACCGCCATATTTACGTCAACCATCCGTCAAGCACCGCGGGCGGGCTCTTATCGTATGCCAGTGGGGCTCAACTAATACTGGTTTACTGGCACGTTTTTGTGCCGCTGGGGCTCTAGAGGTTAAATTTCCTTGATAATACTTATTAGCTTCGCCCTGTGAATATAAAATCTACAGAAACGTATGTACCTACGTATTATGATCCATAAGCTTTTTATCAGACGTTAATTGTGCAAGTAAATGAGTTGTGAAAAGGTAATAAACGGGGTTACTTTTGCTTTTATAATACACTAGCTTTTGCCCGCGACTTCGTTCGCGTGGGAGGTTTTTCCCGCGTAAATCCCGATCCCGTGGGAATTTCGGAATAAAAATGTATCCTATGTCCGTCTCCTGATTCTAAGCTACGTCCCTACCAATTGTCAGCCAAATCAGTTCAGCCGTCCTTGAGTTATACATAGTGTAACTAACACGACTTTCTTTTATATACACAGGGTTAATTGTAAAACACTGAATACCTCTCAGGACTATGTTACTAACATCATAATCAACAACTTTTGTCCTACGACTTTTAAAAATTCGTCATATTTTAGTTCACCAAATTTTCATACAAAAAAAAAAATATTTAAATTGAACGCCCTAAATGTTACGAAGTCTATGCGAAGCAAAAGAAAGCAATTTATACTATCGCTTTCTTTTGCTGTTCTTTTGCTTAACCCTGTATAATAAAGAAAAAAAAACATTTATTGACACATGCCACAACAATAAAAAAATAAAAAAAATAGATTATAATCAGCCTATAACTTGTTCACTGCTGGGACTCAGGTCTTCTCTTTATGCGAGGGAATGGGACATAACCTACCACGCGGGCCTAATGTGGGTTGATAGATGACGCGTATCTTCGCATTTTCGGTCCTAGAACATGCCAGACTCCTCACGGTATATTTCTTTACAATTTAGAGAGCTGCAGTGGAGATGATGTAAATGACACAAAATAATTTACCTGCTGAAGTTCAAACCCACAATCTACAGCTCATTAGTCGTACCTGTAACCACTGAACCGCCACTACTTTCCTTTGTAGGTAAAAGAACACATGAATATACTTATTTATTTATATATTAAAACTTTATGCAACACAAAAAGTACAAAGGCGGACTTAATGCCACCGGCATTCTCTACCAGTCAACCATGGGTGGTGAAGAGATTACATGGCAGGTGCATAAAAAAATAAAATAAGTAGACAATATTGTTACGCCAGTCGCTTAGCGATGTACGTCGAGAAACTTCGACTGAAATCTAGAATGTTCGAGACACTAACGCCATCTAGCGGCGAGTAGCAGTATTGTGTATCTCAAGTAGCTTCTGGAATATTCATGGCAGTGTAGGTAGTGAGTCGATTGTACAAGAATGTTCTAGAACACAGATCGGGGGATAAATAGATCGCAAAGGAACGCGGATAGTCAGTCTTATTTCAAGATACGAGTCGATATAATCGAAGCTTTACAAGTGAATTTCGGTGCGATTTAAGTGTTAAGTGACAAGTATTGTACTGTGAATAACTGTGTTAATTTTTGTTTTGTGTTTATTTAATTAAAGGGTTTAATTGGTGTAAATTATAAATAAATAAATAAATATCATAATACATACCAAATATATCCATATCCATACTAATATTATAAATGCGAAAGTAACTCTGTCTGTCTGTCTGTCTGTCTGTCTGTCTGTCTGTTACCTTTTCACGCCTTAACCACTGAACCGATTTACATGAAATTTGGCATGGGAATAGTTGAGGACCCTGGGAAGGACATAGGATAGTTTTTATCCCGATGTAAGGTTCCCGCAGGATAGTTTTCGAATTGTATCTTTGTTTCTCTTTCACGAAAAAACTACTGAACGGATCTCAATGAAATTTGGTAAGGAGACAGTTGACATCCTGTAAAAACACATAAGCTACTTTTTATCTCAGAATTCCCACGGGTTTGGGATTTATGTGGGGAAACCCTCCCACTCGAACGAAGTCGCGGTGAAAACCTACCCATACTTTAATACTAGTAATATAACTCCATACTTCCTTATCCATATCCATACTATCCATACTTCCATATTTATCAATACTTCCAAGCTAATATTATAATAATACGAAAGTAACTGTCTGTCCGCTGAACCGATTTAGATGAAATTTGGCATGGGAATAGTTTAGGACCCTGGGAAAGACATAGCATAGGTTTCGTCCCGGAAATCATTCCTAAAGGATGTAAAAGGGGTGTTAGAATTTCGTATAGGGAATCAATAATGTCCCCGCCCTACCTACACACATAATACACTTAGACCGCTAAACCGATTTGGATGAAATTTGGTATCGAGATAGTTTCAGACCCTGGAAAAGACATAGTATAGTTTTATTCCCGGAAATCATTCCTAAAAGATGTAAAAATGGTGTTGGAATTTTGTATAGGGAATCAATGATGTCCCCGCCATCCCCACTCACATAATACACTTGACCGCTAAACCGATTTGGATGAAATTTGCTATGGAGATAGTTTTAGACCCTGGAAAAGACATAGGATAGTTTTTATCCTGGAAATCATCCCTTAAGGATGTAAAGGGGCGTTGGGACTTAGTATTCCCCCTCTCAATTCATTCAAATCGCGTATTCAAGAACCACCCATAACAGTTTTTTTAAACTACACAACTGCATGTAGGCTATACAAATCTTTCTTTAGAGCTGGGGTCGAACCCACGTCATGCACCAGTTAACAGTTATGCCAACCGTGTCGCTTAAATTTTAACCAATCAAGTTACCTTTACAACCAAGAAACCAAACTGAAGCTGAAACTGAAACTAAAGCTGAAGCTGAAACTGATGCTGAAACTGGAACTGTAGCTGAAACGGACGCTGAAACCAAACTGAAACTAAAGCTAAAGCTGAAACTGATGCTGAAACCGAAACTGAAGCTGAAACTGGAACTGTAGCTGAAACTGACGCTGAAACCAAACTGAAGCTGAAACTGAAACTAAAGCTGAAACTGATGCTGAAATCCAAACTGAAGCTGAAGCTGAAACTGAAACTGGAACTGTAGCTGAAACTGACGCTGAAACCAAACTAAAGCTGAAACTGAAACTGATGCTGAAACCAAAGCTGAAGCTGAAACTGAAACTGAAACTGGAACTGTAGCTGAAACTGACGCTGAAACCAAACTGAAGCTGAAACTGAAACTGATGCTGAAACCAAAACTGAAGCTGAAGCTGAAACTGAAACTGGAACTGTAGCTCAAACTGTAGCTGAATCTGAAACTGAAACCAAAACTGAAGCTGAAGCTGAAACTGAATCCGAAACCAAAACTGAAGCTGAAGCTGAAACTGGAACTGTTGCTGAAACTGACGCTGAAAGCAAACTGAAACTGAAGCTGAAACTGAAACCAAACTGAAACTGACGCTGAAGCTAAAACTGATGCTGAAACTGAAACTGATGCTGAAACCAAAACTGAAGCTGAAGCTGAAACTGGAACTGTAGCTGAAACTGACGCTGAAACCAAACTGAAGCTGAAACTGAAACTAAAGCTGAAACTGATGCTGAAATCAAAACTAGAGCTGAAGCTGAAACTGAAACTGGAACTGTAGCTGAAACTGACGCTGAAAACAAACTGAAGCTGAAACTGAAACTAATGCTGAAACCAAAACTGAAGCTGAAGCTGAAACTGAAACTGAAGCTGAAACTGTAGTAACATACATAGTGAACGTACTCCAAGATACAGATAATTTAATAAACCACGTTTATTCTGATTTGAAAACAAATATGAGGGATAAAGAATGGCTGCGTGAAAGAGTAATTTTGGCACCAAATAATGAAATTGTAGGGCAGATTAACGAAAAGATTATGTCTCATGTGGATTGTGATGTTGTTGAGTATCTGTCCGTCGACATTGTCATGGATACAAAGCAAGTGACGTCGTACTCTGTAGAGTTTATCAACTCTCTGGAATTGTCAGGGTACCCCATCACATTATTTGAGGCTCTAACTTGGTGTCCCAGTCCTGTTGATGCGTAATCAGGGCGCACCAAGGCTCTGTAATGGCATGCGACTACAAATTACATACCTTGGATGCAATGTTTTCAAGCAATAAGTATATTTATATATTAGTATGGATATGGATATGGATATGTATGTATTTAGAAATATATATGTATGTTTATCAGTTGTCTAGTACCCATACCACAAGCTCTGCTTAGTTTCGGGCACGCCGCAATTGCGGCGGTAAGACCCCTCTTTGAGGAGTGGCTAGATCGGCGTCACGGCGGCCTGACCTACCGCATGACGCAGGTCCTCACCGGACACGGAAGTTTCGGGAGGTACCTGTGTCTGATGGGTAAGGAAGAGACCACTGCGAGGGTCGCCCTGAGGACACAGTCGAGCACACGGTGCAGGACTACCCAGCTTGGGCAGAGCACCGACGTGTCCTCACGGCGACAATAGGCGGAGACCTCTCGCTCCCGGCCTTGGTCGAGGCCATGCTGCGGGGCGAGAGGGAGTGGGAAGCGGTCGCCTCCTTCTGCGAAGCAGTCATGCTTCCGAAGGAGGAGGCGGGCCGCGTGAGGGAGAGGATGGCATCCTCCCTCCAGCCCAGCCGCAGTGGTAGACGCCCACGGCGTCGGACGTCGGCCGACGATCTCCGGCCACCGTAAGCGCGGGCATGCGGACAGCGAGTAAAGGGCAACTCGCTGGCCGACCATGGACCATGCCCGGGTCGACGGCGCGTCGTGTTCTACGCGCGCCTCAAAGAGCGTCAGCAACATGACGAGGCCCCCTCTGCAGAGGGCCGAAGCCCGCCGGGGTCGTGGGACTCATCCCGTTACCGTGGCCCCGGTATGTAAAGGGTTATTGAAGGAACACCGTGGATTTTAGTCAGTAAAAGTCTGACAGTCCCTCCTACCCTGCCCGGAGTGGGAGGACTTATTTGATAATTTTACCACGTTAAAAAAAAAAAAAAAGCTCTGCTTAGTTTGGGACTAGATGGCGTTGTGTGAAAAAGTTGTGAAATATTATTATTATTTATTATTGAGATACCAACGCAAAAAAAATCCTGAAAAGTATTCTCAATAGAAGGAAAAGAAGAAGTTCCTCCTAATGAAAATATTAATCAACGAACGGAAGCTGGACAACGAAGATCGATCCAGGCAAGGCGAGCAAGAAATATATTAGGTAATAAAAAACTGAAAATACCAGAAAAAAAAGGTTTCTCTGGCACTATGAAGGTCCTGCTTCTGTGTTATTATATTATTATTATCTTGAACTATGCAATCATTTTGTACCGTGGATAGATTTTCCTACAATGAATACAAAATCGCGCCTGAATGTTGATAATGTATATGGACCTGAAAGTGAATCTGATGACGAACCACTAATGAAATATAGAAAGTCAAAGCAGCTTAGAGTATCTTCGTCTTGTTCTTAGCCAGTTTCCGAGGAGGCATGCCAGTTTGTGAACGAACAACCCTCAACATCTGGGTTGAAAAATACGATTAGTAATGGGGATTTTGTCTTGGTGAGACTTGCATAAAGTAACAGAATATCGTTACGTAGCTATATGCACAGGGGTTGAAGAAGATGCTAAAGTTCAAGTTATTTTCTGCAAAGTCACTGAAAATACTGGAAAAAACTTTTGAATCGATGACAAAGATATTTTTTTCGTCACATGGGACCAGATTATTGAAGAATTACCAGCTCCAAATTTAAGAATGAAAGGGCAGAGAACTTTTTACGCTTTTGACAAAAGTATTAACGTCTTTGAACAGGCGTGATCTCGATTGTTATATATTTTTATGTTTATTTTTATAAGTAGAAGTTCTTGTTTAAGTTTACTCACAACGTTGATTCTCATAATTATGTGCCATTAAAATTTTATTAAAGAAAATATTCAAGTACTTAAGTTTATTTTACTTTAGAAAAAGACGTTACTTTTGTGATTTTTGTAAGCAGATATTGAGTATTGTTGTTTTCTAAGTTTAATTCCTAATAATTCAAGTTCCTTAAAAAAGACTGTATGAAAATTCAAGTCTGAATTTCTATATTCTATATTATATTATATTCCATTTATTAAATCTATGTACATATAAATTACATTTTTAAATATTAATATAAAAAATAAAAACATTTAAAAATATAAAAAATAGTAGCCCATCGGTACCGGGAACAGGGTCCAAGCTACCGGTGGTCAGGGCTCCATAGAGAGGAACCTCCTCACAATACGCGCCGTTTCCAGGAGTACTGCTTTCTGTATCAAGCCCTTGATCCAGCTGCCCAACGAGAGCCTCCTTAGATGTTGGTCGAGGCTCTTGGCTATTATACCATTGGCTGAGACGACTATCGGCACAATGATTGCTGTCTCCACATCCCACATGTCGACAACCTCGCGTGCCAGGTCAAGATACTTATTTTTTTTATCTATCTCAGCTTTCACGAGGTTCTCGTCATGGGGGACTGCTATATCAACAATCATTGTGCGACGCTCTAATCGGTCTATCACCACTATGTCAGGCTTATTGGCAACAATAGTCCTGTCAGTGATGATAGACCGATCCCAGTACAGTGTAATATTGCCATTTTCGAGAACTGGGTCGGGCACATACCTATAGTATGGTACTTCTGATTCCACAAGATTGTATTTAAGTGCAAGTTGCTGGTAAATAATCCTGGCTACGAGGTTGTGTCTATGCAAATATTCTCCGTTAGCCAGGCGAGAACAACCGGAAATAATGTGACGAATGGATTCTCCCGGTTTGTGACATGCCCGACATGTATCTACCGTACCATCCTTCACAATATATTTCCGATAGTTATTTGTCATCATAACTTCGTCCATAATCGCACAGACAAAACCTTCGGTTTCCCCGAAGAGGTCACCAAAACGTAGCCAGGCTACGGACGCTAATAAATCTACTTCAGACCCATGAAGGGCTCGGTAATAGCGTCCGTGAAGCTCCTTGCTCTTCCATACTTCTCTGCGGTCATTAGTATCTAATACTACAGGTTTGCGCCAATTCTCGTTACCTAAGGAGAGCGGCGTGAGGCCTTTATCCACCGCTACCACATCCCGATGCATACCCACGTCGGTTTCTAGGAAATATTCCCTAAGGCTGCATACCTCGCGGTTGTGCAGGGTCTTTGCATTTAAAAAGCCACGACCCCCGCACTTCCGCGGGATATACAGCCTCATCACCGATGAACGTGGGTGATGCATCCGATTTGCAGTCAGCGTTGTGCGGACCCGCCTGTCCAAGGCGTCAAGTTCAGTCTGAGTCCATTTGAGTATGCCAAAAGAATACATCAATACTGGCATAACCCAACCATTGAAGGCACGCACCTTGTTTCCGCCTGATAGAAGACTATTCAGTACTTTATTCAGGCGGCCAAAGAAGCGTTCCTTCAATGACTGTTTAACATAAGCAGCATTGATGCCTAGCGCTTCTGAAATACCCAAATACTTGTAAGTTTCAGTTGATCCGAGGGATCTTAGGTGTATGGAATCCGAGAGTTGAGTTCCCACGGATTCCATAATCTCCCCTCGCTTTACATGCATAACTGCACACTTGTCCACCCCAAATTCCATCCCGATGGCGCTACTGAAAGTTTCTGTTACCTTCAGTAGCTCCATCAGTTGCAGTTTGTTGGTGGCAAAGATTTTCAAATCATCCATGTAAAGCAAGTGTGATATGACCTGACCACCTCTTCTCAACTGGTAGCCTAGCCCCGAACCCTCCAGCAATGTACTGAGAGGGTTGAGAGCCAGACAAAATCACAGTGGGCTCAGACTGTCGCCTTGAAATATGCCACGCTCAATCCTAATCGGTTCGCTGTTTTCCTGGATCTTTCGACATCCTGGATAGCAAAGGACCGTCTTCCATTGCCCCATACATGACTCAAGAAAATTACGTAGTATTGGGTCTATTTTATACAACTCCAACACCTTCTTGAGCCATGTATGTGGAACAGAATCATAGGCCTTCTTATAATCTATCCAACATGTCGACAGATTCTTTCGGAAACGACGAACCTGTTGGTTAATGGCAATATCAATGAGGAGAAGCTCCTTAGTACCGCGGGACCCGTTCCTACATCCATTCTGAGAAGCAGACATGATTGAATTTATATCAATATGATTATTAATTTTGGCTCTCAAAATGGAAGTAAGAACTTTATAGACCGTCGGTAAGCACGTGATCGGTCTATAATTTTTAGGTTCCGCTGTACTACCTGATTTATGGAGCAGGTGGGTTATTCCTGTAGTCAGGAATTGAGGTAGCGATCCTGACTCTAAGGCAGACTGGAACTGAGATGCCAAGCGGGCGTGCGATCTTTGAAACCATTTTATCCAAAAATTGTGCAGTCCGTCTGGTCCTGGAGATTTCCAGTTGGATAACGGACGGACTGCACGGGTTACATCTTGGGGGCTGATCGTAATTGCCCCCATTTCTGGTATAAGATCGCACGTGCGCTTGATCTCACTCATCCAGTCACCCTCGGTGTGACCGACAGGAGCCGACCAGATGCTGCGCCAGAACGAACACATGGCGTCATCATCCGGTAAGCACGTATCAGTCACACCTTGGTCAGGTCGCTCCCAGGCCCTATAAACCCACCTTTCATTGCTTTGGAATGAGCGATTCTGAGTGTATCGCTCCACCCGCCGCTTATATCTACGAATTCTATTTGCCCACGCATAGACTTTCTGCTTCAGGAAGTCGATGCGCTCTGTGACGCAGGTCAGATAATCCCGAGGACTAATATCAGTCCCCGCGAACGCCCGCCTCACAAAGCGCATCACTCTAGGGCGAGTGTTGCCCTGTCTGAAGCAGATAAGTTTGCCAATGAGTGCTCTAGCCTCAGCAATACGACGCTCGATCCTGCCCTGCCAAGCTGGAACAGCTGGTCGTATAACTCTGTCAGTCTTTGGGAACTTGACATGAGCTACCCGACAAGCCGCTACAGCTGCACAGTATAGGATCGAATGAGTATCGGTGAGGTCTTCACTATTGTCAAAATAATTTGACAGCAGTGAATCTAGAGCACACACTAGCGCCCTATTTTTCTCATGCATGGGTAAACGAGGCAGACGAGGTCTAAGCTCAGGCTGTGTGGAGCGATACTCCCGTAATGCGCACTCCAAAGCACTCCTCAATCGTTCACTGCACTGGGTACTCACGGTTATAGCCTCGTCATCATCATCTTCATCGACGTGGTCGGGTTGCGGTGAGACACTGGGTTGTAGATGCACCGCGGTCAGTGGTGAACCAGATGAGACACGGCTGCACCGTGATTCAAGGCGTAGTCTATCAAGTACGGCGTCATCCAACATACGGTTACGCTGGATTACCCGCACCTGATCCGATAGTCGTTGGGCCGAAACGTTGACATCTGGTTCAAGTACCTGGAACAGAGAGAGCATCCGACCACGGTACGCAGTCAGGTTAGTTCCCCCCTCTGTGGCCCCAAAGTATGAGCGCATGACATTTTCATTGATGGAATGTGTCCATCGCATGCGCTGCACACTTCCACCGGCAGCGGGGACCCCATCGGAGGCCGGAGGGCCTCGAAGTCCTAAGCCGGCCGGAGGGCGGCCTCTTCCTCGCCGACGCGCAGGTGGTGGTGTCGTCGGCGGCGAGAAGTACTCATCGCTCGAGCTCGACGCAACTGCAGCGGCCGGAATTTCTTGACTCACGGCTGGAGAAGGTCCCGGTGGCTGCGAGGCGGAGCTCAGCGATGATTCCGCTGGTCTTGGGCATGTGGTTTGCTGTAACCGGGCCCGGTATCTTGTCAACATTTTTTAATTTGAGTCGTCTTGTAGAGATTTTCTTTCCAGAAGGTATATTCGGCATTTCTGCAGTGGCCTTTGCTTTTTTTTACGGTTTTGGTTTTATTAAACATGATGCATTTGTTATATACTATTTATTTATCAAATTTTTATTCAAAAATAAAACTGAAGAAGAAAATTTTTGACAGGCGGGTTGACATCCGAGCATATTATTATCTTACGAAATTAAGGTTTTTTTTCAATTTATCTTTCCCTTGTAAAGTAAGGTATCCTGACCTGGCCTTCATGTCTCTACCCTGTACAGATTATCTCCCCTGGTCCCTTAAAATACTCGTAAAAGTAGATAAATCGACTGGCCATTCATCTACAGCATACAAAATACCTGATTACATAGTATAATGTAGGAAAAGAAATAAATTTTAAATATTTTTATAGTGCCGCCCTGCCTAATATCAGATGACGTCTTAACGTAGAATAACCCATCTACAGTATATATTTTTTAGATTTTTCACTCCATTGTTATAGAAGTTAGAGGGACACACATTCCACCACTTTGGAAGCGTATATCTTTTAAACGATTGACTTTAAGAAAAAGTGGTTTCAGAAACCTCAATGTCATTTTCAAAGACCTGGCTATAGATATCACACATTTATAAGTTTGATGAAAAAAAAAAATAGTTTCAGTTATATGTATGGGGAGCCCCCTTAATTTTATAGATTATTATTTTTAAATCGGAAAGCGGTTCACAGAATACATCTACCTACCAAGTTTCACATGTGTAGTCCTAATAGTTTCGGAATAAATGGCTGTGACATAAAGACGGACGGACAGACAGACCGGCAGACAGAGAGACATCCAGACAGACATGACGAAACTATAAGGGTTCCGTTTTTTGCCATTCGTCTACGGAACCCTGAACCGCTCAATATAAGCACGCAATAACTGGATCAAGAAAATACCTACTAATTCATATCGATATTTCGGTAAACAGACTCCTAACTACAAACAAACTATGCCCATTCATAGTGATAGAAAAAGTAATAATAATAATTTCTTGAATGTAATGAGAATGTGATAAAGGATTGACACTTACGCCTCAATATCATAAATCCATGAGATATCAGAACGTATCGTTTTATTATCAAAGATGGTGGACAGTCCAATCCAATGGACGAGATTATACTCATTAAATGTTCCACTGAAACATAAAATAAGACCAGTATAAACACAAACCTTCCCTTTGTAAGCAATAGCTATAGCAGTCTTGCTTACGGGGTTTTTATTCATGTAAATGAGTGAAACTGTACGTTGACATGCGTCGAAATAAGGAAATGGTAATCTTGTATAATATAGATAGATAGATAGATATACTCTTTATTGTACACCATAAGAGAATTATATGAGGACTTAAAAACTACAAAGGGTGTTACAATGGGCAGTCTTATCGCTAAAAGCGATCTTGTACAGACAACCTTTGGATGACACAACAGGAGAAAATAAATACGCGGGTAGTCCATGGTGTACTATTCACTTAAATACAATAAATAAGTAATAACTTACATACTCAATACATACATATACATAAAAAGAACAAAGCTGAGATATATAAAAAATGGTAGGTAACAAATTAAAGCGAGAGATAGAAATCTTTCACCATGTTTTTGAAAGAAGGAAGTGTTTGTGGTTTTCTTGCTGACACCGGAAGAGTATTCCACAGTCGTACTTATACAGTGACTTGTGCAGTTTTGACAGTCGTTACGGCTAGTCAGAAGTTAGAAAATCTGGCACTGGTCTGGCCTCTCGTGTTACCCAGTTACTGGGATGTGGTGGTCTAACAAACAGTCGCTCCATGTAAAACATTAGTACCCAGCTGCTTTTGTATATACAGGATGATGATACCAAAAGAAACTTACACACAGAACAGAAAGTCATGAAACCCACAACGAAATACATTCTTTTTTTCAAGGACTTATCAGCGGGCGCTTTGACGGCCATGAT
Source organism: Tholera decimalis (assembly GCA_943138885.2). Lineage (NCBI taxonomy): Eukaryota > Metazoa > Arthropoda > Insecta > Lepidoptera > Noctuidae > Tholera > Tholera decimalis. Next base: position 13,573,478 of record OW964549.2, on the reverse strand, counting down.
CCGTTCAACCCTGGCCCATAAAGCTGAGAGGTCTTCCCAAGACCTGTATAGTTTTGAAGTTAGTATCAGAGACAGAAGATAGTGCCATCTAAACGCGCTATGACACTCCCTGAAAACATACAATGTGATTTCGTAATAAATTCCAAAACAAAGTAAGAAATATAAACTATGAATCCAATATAAATTATCATATCTCCAATAATATAAAGTACCAAAAAGTTATGATAACTAAAAATATATATTAGTATAACCTATAACACTATAACTTAAGGGTCTTTAAGTCAAGAGTGAATAAGTTACTTTTAGGTAAGCGTGCTCCATCTTCGACCACATCATCACTTACTATCAGGTGAGATGGTGGTCAAACGCGAACCGATTATCAAAAAAAAAAAAAAAAAGTATCACTCGATTTCGAAATAATTTTGAACCTAAAGCACTCACAAATAATGCACCTTACTACCAATGAGGTTTTTTTAGAACTGGATCATTAGTTCCGGAGATACAAATTTACAAACAAATTTTACCTCACCATATCATTATGATGAGGTAAAATTTGTTTGTACGGACATATATATAGGGCCATGGACCGCACGATTCCCACGTACTACCGCCTACAGGCGGCGCTCGGGCCCCCCAAGTTGGGAAGCAACGTTGAAAGCGCGCCCGCTGAGCCCATCAACTTGGGCGCCAGCCGCCGCCGGAGGTCGCCACGTCTACCTGGGCCAGCCTCGGTGGCGCCGTCCATCCTTTGGCACCCATTTTGTGCAGACAAAAAGCTATATGTATAAGCTTGAAAAACCACTTACTCTGACCAGCCATATCGATGGCCCAACCAGCTAAAGCCTTAATGACCCTCCGGAAGGCTTGAGCCTCCATAAAAAGTAGCACACTCAGTATCAATGCAGTTCATACATAACAAACACATCTCTTCGACCCCAGCACGCCAATCAAGCAGGACCACTTGAAAACTCTATCCATTACTGTTAAGAACTCTTGAATGGAGGAAAGAAAGAACGAAAATTAAGATGATACACAATATTTAACATGTTGCCAAAACGTTGGAAAGAGCTAAATAGTAAGGCGTTCAAGCAACAACTTAAAATGTTTCTTTTGCAAAAGGCATATTATTGTGTCTCTGAATTTATAAACGAAAAAGTGTTTTCTTATGACTGATCGACTGATTTACTCCTTGAATACTTTTACTGACATATTATATTATTTTTTTGTTGACATAAATACTATTGAATATGAATGTGTATAACTATTTAATATGGAATCTGGATATTAAAACTAAACTAAAGACTGTAATACTAAATTGACAAGAAGAAGGAGTTTTGACCAAGAATGATTTTAAATTTATATAATTTCTAATTTTTTTTTAATTTTGTAAATGCCTATATTAGTTAACCTTTTGATTATTTGTCTACTCTAATCACCTATATGAAATATTTGTACGCCGATACTGACGGCTAAACATTATGGTCTCAAACATAATAATATCTTGCATGCTTTTGTATGTATACCATGTTTAAACAAATAAAGATATCTCTCTCTCTCTGTCTCTTTCTCATGTTGTCATGCTTTCTGTCTCTGTGAAAGGAGCTCATGACAACATAATAACAGCCGTACGAGTCGATGATGAAGGTTAAGCAACGCTTGCCGCGGTTGATTCGTGGATGGGTTACCATCCTAACATATCAAAATTCCTGCGTACTTTGAAAAGCACGTTAAGTTGTCTGTGTCGGCTGCCATTTGTCAATCTTTTACAATCGTTACTGGTAGTCAGAAGTCAGTCCGGTTAGACTGGGTGTCAATCCCGAAACAGTTGGGAAAATTTGGCCAAGTGCGAGTCAGACTCGCCCATGAAAGGTTCCGTAGTAACTATGCCAAATAACTTTGTTTTTCATAGTGTTTTTATGAAATACAAAGTTATATTTGCGGTTTCAGAAAATGTGCTATATCTTAAAACTACTGAATCTATCTCCTTCAAACTAATTTTTGAAAGTTTACATTAAAATCTACAGTATTTATTTTATTTCGAATTTTCACTCTATTATTATAGAAGTTAGAGGGGGGAAACCTTAATGTCATTTTCAAAGACCTATCTATAAACACCAAACACGTATAGGTTGGATGAAAAGAAATATTTTCAGTTTCAGTTCCATGTATGGGAAGCCCCCCTTAGTATTTTATTTTATTTTTATTTTTGTATAACAATCCGTAAGCGGTTTATGAAATACATATACCTACCAAGTTTCACATGTGTAGTCCTAATAGTTTCGGAATAAAATGGCTGTGATATACGGACGGACGGACCGGACAGACATGACAAAACTATAAGGGTTCCGTTTTTTGCCATTCAGCTACGGAACCCTAAAAAGGGAAAGCTGATGAGGTTTTTATTTATTCATGATAGGCTCGTATTTGACCAATATCTCACCTGATGATAAACGATGATGTGGTCGAAGATGAAGCACGCTTGTCTAGAAGTAAACTATTCACTCTTGACATAAAGACCCCCAGGTTATAGCTATCAGAAAATACAGACTCTGACAGAGAATTCTATTCCTTAGCTGTACGCACAAAGAAAGTATTCCCATAACTTTTTGTGCGTATGGGGGGATGTCCACCATGTAAAGATGGCGCATCGCCGTTTGTCTTGTAGTCCGATGATGGAACGGGCTTAGGTGGAATTAGATTGTGCAATCCCACAATTGTTTTTTTTTTTAAAGGAGATTTACAATGATAAGAATGTCACCGACTTTTTAACCGACTTCAAAAAAAGGAGGTTTACAATGTCTTGATTTTTTTTTTATGTATGTTACCTCATAACTCGGAGACGGCTGGACCGATTTGAAAAATTCTTTTTGCGTTTTTTTTTTTTTTGAGTGGCATCTCGCAGGTCAACCTCTGAGGTTGTCGGCTGCTTAACCGGGCTTGCCTGTGGTTGCTTTAGTTAATAAATTAATTAAAGCCTCCAGCCAGGGCTTATTAAAAACTTACAAACTAGGCGACTACACGCTAAGGGCACCCCCTGTGGGGTACGGACCTCGGCTTAGTGCGTCGCAGGGGGAGGGCAGCTAGGGACAGGCTGGATCATATCATTATTATTATTAATAAGGGAATTTAAAGCTTCTGGCTCAGCGTCGTGGGCTGGCTCTGGCAAGGGTCCGGGCGGACTATTACGGGGACGTCGCGGCGGGCCTCGGCGGCGAGGACGGAAAGACGGTCGATTTTTGTTTTTGTAAACTGTGCTGGTTTTCTTACGGCTCTCTTGGAGCAGGGTGAGTGCGTCATCGGGAGTTAGTCACTCATGATGACGCACTCACCCTGCTCTATGCCCCTGGGTATGCCTTGGTCGGCGAATCTTAGAGATACGCGAGGGTTCGTATTGGGCGGCCGATACGATAAGGGGATTCCTATGTTTGATTGCAGTATCAAGGAAACGCTTGGAGACACGTTTCATGAACTGCTGGATGGTGGGCATCTTGAGGTCTACGTGAAGAAGCTCATTTCGAACATAAAAGGGGGCTCCCGTGACTCTACGGAGGAATCGGTTTTGAAGGGTCTGCATCTTATGGAGGAGGTAGGGCTTTGCGTGTGCGAAAACAACGCAGGCGTAGGTCATGATGGGTATGATGACCGCGGTGAAAATACGCAGCTTGCACCTGAGTGATAACTTGCTGCGGGAGCTAAGAATGAAGTGGAGCCTACCTAGAGCGAAAGCGGCGCGCGAACGTGCCTGCTTTATGTGCTCAGAGAAGGAAAGGTGTTTATCGAGGACCACGCCTAAGTATTTGGCTTGCTTTTCCCAGGGGATCGGCTTGCCGTACATGGTAATCGGACACTTTTTGCGTTTCAATGGGTATACTTTCTAGTTGGTCCCATTGTTACGAAATCAGGATCTGATGATGGGATCCTGGAGAAATCGAGGGAACTCTTCAAATATTATAGGCACACCTATAGCGTTTTGGGTATTTCTTATAGTACCTTGAGCAGTTGCTTCCGAAAAGTACCATTTGGGGAAGTTGAACTGATTATGAAGACCACAGATGGCCACTGAAACTCCACAATAATAAGTATTTCGTGGATTGCGATTCGATTACTTGAGTACGGTTGTTAAACACTTTATGCTCGTCACAATACATATGGAGGTTATAAAAATTAACGGCTATGCACAGGGAAAAGCAATATTTTGTAAAAGGTGATAAGTTGTTGACATTATGGCTTTTGTAACTAGATAAATTACAAACCGACCCACTAAAAAGCGTGAAAAAAAATTTTTTAGCAAAAAATAGAACCAACTTCCATATCAAAATACTACAAAGCCAAAAATAACTTTAATTTCGGAAGGCGGTGTCTTTAGTTTTGTATATATTTTCGTTTTTGACACCGCCTTCCGAAATTAAAGTTATTCCTGGCTTTGTAGTATTTTGATATGGAAGTCGGTTCTATTTTCTGCTAAAATTTTTTTTTAAACACACCTGAAGCCTATTAAATATATTCGCTAGTTATTACGTAACCAAACTTACAACATGATTCGGTTGCTGAGGTAGAAGTAACTTGTTGTTTCGCAAAAACTGACGGAAGTCCTTACTTCCCATTTCAAAAAGTATACTTTTGTAATATAATCACTTGGCGGTAAACGTATAAAGTTCATTTCCATCGCGGTAAAAAAATATCGTTTAAAAACTGTTACATTGTAGATACTTCGTTTTTTTTATTTGCATAGTTTCAAAAAAATATTTATGTATACCGCATATCTCAAAGACGGCTGGACTGATTTGGAAAATTCTTTTTTAGTTTGAAAGGGTATACTTTCTAGTTGGTCTCATTGTCATCACGTTAGGATCTGATGATGGAATCATGGATAAATTAAGGGAACTCTTTAAATACTATAGTATACCTATAGCGTTTTGGGTATTTATTATACTGTAACTTGTGCAGTTGCTCTCGAAAAACACAATTTGGGGAAGTGGAACTGATGATGAAGACTACAGGTGGCCATTGAAACTACTCAACATAAGTATTTCGTGGATTGCGATTCGATTACTTGAAAATGGATAAGCACTTTATGCTCGTCACAATGCATGTGGTGAAGTAGAGCTGATGGTGAAGTACCAGGAGAACTCCTGAAAAATTAACGGCTCTGTATCGGGAAAAGCAATATTTTGTAAATGGTGATAAGTAGTTGACATTTTGGCTTTTGTAACTAGATAAATTACAAACCGACCCACTAAAAAGGGTGAATGAAACTTTTTTGCAAAAAATTACTACTACTATTAGAAATACCCAAGCCGTCTTCGAGTTGTGAGGTAATATAGATTAAAAAAAAGTTCAAGACGAACTGAAAACTTCCTCCTTTTTCTGAAGTCGGGTTATAGATAGATTATAATTTATTGTACACCAAAATTTAAACACACCTGTTTTAGATATGTACTTCCTATTTCCATCTGGAATTTTTAGTAGCAGAATATTCCCCATCTTACCAGGTATAAGCAACAATAGATTTTTCCAATATTACATAGGACTCGTCTCTGTCCCTTTTCGAAATAACGGAATAATGTTTCGGAGATAAGGTTATAAGTAGATACGCAGTGTTCAGTCTAAGTAAAATAGAAAACAGTCCAAAATTGAGTTAGTCGACTTCAGCCATATGGGTAGATACCCAGCCCTTATTTTTAACGGAAATAGACATCCCATAAAACAATATTTAAGATTATTTCCCTCTTTGTAGTGCAAGACTTTTTTGTAAGTTTTGAAGTCGCTTAAATTTTTTGTAAAAAAGTTTTTATTTTATGCTTTTCAGTGTATTATTGTTTGTGTTTCTTGAGATACCTACATACCGTTCGCACTTACTTTAAAAAAAAAGAGAGTTTGCTGTACACTTCTTTTTTATCCACTTAAACCATATTTTAGACGTGATTCAGAAGGTCTGTGCCTCAGTTGTGGTGATATTAATAGGCTAATTATGCTAAACAGTACATATATGTACGAGGGCAGCTATCGCGGGAGATTTGCTGTTTTAAATTGAAGAGTTCCATCACTTATCTCCGAAGGTCTTCATCAGGACCAACCCTCCGTGTAAAATATGCTTTCAAACAACGAAAACGCGATCGAAATCGAATCAGGGGGCTTAGACAAAGTAACAATTTAAAACGATAACGAAGTTAGAAAAGACTTAAATGTATGAGATTGACATAAGCTGCGTTAAGTCACGTGGTCAATCAACATCGTTATCGCAAGTTAGTAGACAATGTTATAAATTCGTAACGAATGGTTATCGTGTTTATCCCATACAAATGCGTAGACAAGCTGCGCTTTCAATGTTCGCCTTCGCTTCGATCGTTATTGGAAAAAAAAAATAACGAAACGAATGTTAAAACATTGTAGTTATTGAAACAATATGGCCGGATTTCCAGGAGTTTCTGAGAAAATCGCGAATACTTAAGTATACATACATACATACTGATCGAATACAGAACCTCCTTTTTTGAAGTCGGTAAAAAATGATGAGAAGACACAAAATAATATATTTCTTCTTTTTCCTACGTTTATTTTACACACAGCATACAATCGTCTTTTCGGCGAACTGAATAGAACAATATTCTGGTTGAGATTGACATGCATAAAAACTAAATAACTTTAGACTATAAAAATTACATGAAAGTCTATTTATGGGAAAGCTGCTGCTAACATAGGAGAACAGTAAATAATAGTAAAAACGGAAAATATAAAGAAACTAGCTGTGCCCCGCGGTTTCACCCGCATATAATCCTACTACTATTATTAATGTGTAATTTTATGCGTCAATCTAATTCGCAATGGATAGAGAATCGCGAAGTAAATATAGTTTAATTTAATAATATTGTCAAGAATACATTTAGAGTATTTTTAAACTGCTGACCCGATCTCGTTCAAACTTTAATTTTAATTGAAATTTTTATTAAGATCTACAGCATATATTTTGTTTTGGTTTTTGACTCCAATATTATAAAAGTAGGAGGGGGTGGGGGGTGAAACACATTTTACCACTTTGGAAGCGTATATCTTTCGACTGACTCGCCCATGAAGAATTCCGTAGCTATGCTTGCTAGCATAGATTAACGTAAAAAAATGCTGTTATCATAATGTTTATATGACAAAGTTTTATTTGCGGATTTAGCAAATGTGAAATTGAAATCTCAAAAACTGTATCTCGTTCGAATCAATTAGTTAAAATTTTCATTAGAATCTACAGCATATTTTTTTATATTTTACACTTTATTATTTTAAAAGTTAGAGACACATTTTACTACTTTGGCACTTCCATGTATGGGGAGCATCCCCTTAATGTTTTTTTTTTTACATTATTTTCACATCAAAATTGGAAAGCGGTTTGCAGAATACATCTATATATCAAGTTTGAACTCTGTAGTCTTAATAGTTTCGGAATAAAATGACTGTGACATACGGAAAGACGGCCAGATAGACATGACGAATAGTATAAGGGTTCCGTTTTTTTGCTATTCAGCTAAGGAATCCTAACAACATCGCTTTTAAACTATGCCAACGTTGAATGTCTGACCCGTTTTTTCGGGTGGGAAAATCATTGAATGACTTCTCTCGCTCTAAGTGGAGTGAGAAGGAGTGTCAGACTTCTACTGACTATAAGCCCACCCAGTTACTTCAGCTGCCCTTGCCTTCCGGGGCCACGGTATCTCATTACAACATACCTTTAAACTGAACGATGACATAAAAAATGGGATGAACAAAACAACACCCTATCAAAATTACTTATTCAACTAAAGAGAAAGTTAAATATAAATATTCAAATGTATAGATACAAAAATACACATCTGACGTAAAAGAAGCTGAAACAATTTTACATAGGAAGTCTCTTAGCCAAGAAGTCGAAATGAAACCCAGATAAGGTTCACTATCAGTGCGGTATCTATCGCGGAGTGGTAGAGTACGCGAGTCATGCTCGACGCATCGTGCATCCCCGGGCCGCCGCGACCGTTTCGGTGAATAGCGTTGTTGAATAATTTTAATTTTATATTTTCTCCTAAACTATAAGTCCAAATTATATACTGTAAAAAATAAAATAAAAGGCAAAGATAATCTTCATAAAATTGTCTTGATGATGAAATTACTTTCAAACGCAAATATTAATATGGCCGCATAATAATAATACTACAAAGACATTCCTTATTTTTTAAATATTTTCTTAACATAATTTGCCTTATTGTGGATTATTTATAAAAGTTATATATGCAGTTCCGCGGACTTTTTTTTAGATCTACATAAACCCTACATTTTTGTAGTACATGATCTTTACGTATAACTCAGCATTTCGCCAGCTCACGCGATTATAGTAATTTAGTGGCATATTTTCTTCCGACTTACTTCACCAATACCTTTATTGTAGGAAAACCGAGAGGAGTAGCGTAATGCTAGATAGCCTATAGCCTTCCTTATGAAACTGCCTATCATAATCAGAAAGAATTTTTGAAATCCACCCAGTACTTTCGAAGATTAGCGCGTTCAAGCAAACAAACAAACAAACAAACTGTGCAGGATCAGGTTTGTTCCGTCGTAAATGAAGTGACTCGCGTTAACTTTTCAATTCGTGTAATAAAATTCGTATTTACATTGGTTGGCAGTTGAAAAATAATGGCGGAATGAATACATTACAAGTGGTTTTATAGGCTTGAGTGAAGGAGAATGTGAGACCGAAGGAACGACTGAATGCGAGGCGATTGAAGGAACGACCGGGTTTGGTTTGACGGTCGGTAGTCTTCTTCTCTTGGTCGCTAGATGGCGCCCTGTACCACGTCTGATCGTGCGTTGCTGCGTCGTCGTGATGAGAGATGGCGTGAACATGCCCCCGGCCTTGAAAGCCCTGCTTTCGAAATGATTCTGAGTATGGAGTCAAGCGTCGTCGCTCACCGATTGCGGTGGCAGCGGGCAAATCTTGGAAAAGGCTCGTCTTATTGTTCCAGTACTGGTGTGTATGTCCGCTACTCGAGCCACGCCGTCTTTTCCGGGAAATATACGTAGAATGCGACCTAACCGCCACTTTAACGGCGGTAGGTTATCATCCTTTATGGAGACAAGGCTGCCCAGTGTGATGTCATCCTGCCTAGTCTTCCACTTGGTTCGCAGTTGCAACTCCGACACGTATTCTGTGGACCAGCGTCGCCAGAAGTGCTGCCGCAGTTGTTCGACTCGTTCGTAGCGTGTCAACCTCGAAGCCGGTTTATCTGTGATGTCTTCAGAAGGTGGTGCTGTCAACAGTCGGCCAATTAGGAAATGGGAGGGGGTTAGAGGAGTAAGGTCGGAAGGATCTGAGGAAAGAGGTGAAATTGGACGGGAATTTAGGACGGCTTCGATTTGTGTCAAAGCTGTGTAAAATTCTTCGTAAGTTAATCGCGCGTTACCCACTATGCGCCTCAGGTGATACTTGCACGAGCGTACCCCACTCTCCCATAGACCGCCAAAATGTGGAGAATAAGGAGGAATGAATCGAAATTCAATGTTATTATCTGAAGCATAATTAATAATAGTCTCTGATTCTTTGGTTAAAAATAAAGGAAATTCTTTCTCTGCACCTACGAAATTCTTGCCATTATCCGAAAAAATGACGCAAGGTTTACCTCGCCTACTAATAAAACGTTTTAATGCTAGAATATAATCATTTGAAGAGAGACTTGTAACAAGCTCCAAGTGCATAGCTCGCGTCGTGAAGCATATGAATAAACATATGTAAGCTTTAGTCAATCTTGAACCTCTGCCTTTTCTAGTTAATATAAACACTGGCCCCGCATAATCAACACCTGTTCGCATAAACGGGAAGCCAGGCTCCAAGCGCTCAGGCGGTAAGTTACCCATGATAGGTGCTAGTGTCTTACCTCGAATACGTGTACACTTCACGCACTCATGCACTATTTTTCTAGCTAAGTTTCTACCGTTCAATGGCCACCAACATTCACGCACCGTAGCTAAAAGAAGTTGAGGACCGGCATGTAATAATCGTATATGTTCATACCTAAATAAACAAATAGTGAAAGGATGTTTACTGCACAATAAAACTGGGTGTTTTTTATCGTAAGCAAAACTAGACGAGTTAAACAATCTTCCACCAACCCGAATTAATTTATGTTCATCCATAAAAACACTAAGACTAGAAACTTTATTATATTGCTTACAAGTTCGTTTAATAGGAATATTGCTTACTAAATTATTGTAAACATCTGGAAATGATTTTATTTGTACCAACCTAATTAGCATTCTTTGAGCGGCATTCAGTTCGCTTACTGATAAAGAACCGGTTTGCCGGCTGTCTTTAACAGTCGACTTGATGCGTGAGTTATCTATGAATCTAAGTATGTACGCTCCTATTCGTTTAAGCTTATTAAATGAAGAATATTTCTCAAAGTTAATTAAATCTTCGCATTGTACCGAAGGTAAACACGTTTGTTTACATTTTAAATCTGGTAAGTTATAAACATCTGAATTATCGCATTTAATTTGATCGAAATTATGTAAACTGTTATGTAAATAAGACGGACCGTGCCACCATAAATCACAATCCTTTAATAAGTCTAAACTATAACCTCTCGACAATAGATCAGCTGGGTTATCCTTGCTACTTACGTGTAACCACACCGAGTCGCCCGTGAGGTCATTGATCTCGGTCACTCGATTTTGTACAAATGTTTTGAGTAAATGTGGTGACGTTTTAACCCAACCCATGACTATTGTGGAATCCGTCCAGAAATATATTTTACTAAACTGTAACCTAAGAGATTCAACGATTTTCTTATATAATTTAGCTCCTATTAAGGCACCACAAAGTTCTCAACGAGGAATACTTATAGCCTTTAAAGGTGCGACTTTACTTTTGGCACATAACAAACGCACGGTTACGTCAGAGCTATCACTATAAGTACGTAAATAAGCACACGCGCCGTATGCGTCTTGAGACGCGTCGGTAAATATATGAAGTTCTGTATATTGACTGTGATCACCCTTAACGTGACGAGGAATGCGAATGTCTTGGTATCTAATGGATCCGAAGGATTATCGCGCCACAGTCTCAACCGTACAGACCTTTGATCAAACTGGAGAAGAACCTGACGAAACATTTTCTCCACGTCTGCACAAGCTACATATTTATACCGTCTGAATCGCAACAAAATAGAAAAGATATCATGTTGTAACGCGGGTTTCGGAAACTGAATATCATTTAATGATTTATTCGAGCTAGTGACAGCACTAGCGTCGAACACTACGCGTAATTTTGTAGTCGTACTAGACTCCCTAATGACTCCGTGGTGTGGAAGATAATAGTTAGGTTGACTACAAGTATCTAACTTCGACATGTGACCTAAGTCATTGTATTCTCGCATAAAGTTAGTGTACATACGTTTAAATTCTGGTAGACGTTCAAGTTTACGTTCCAAGGTTAAAAATCGTTTCTTCGCTAGCCGCAATTGCGGCGGTAAGACCCCTCTTTGAGGAGTGGCTAGATCGGCGTCACGGCGTCCTGACCTACCGCATGACGCAGGTCCTCACCGGACACGGAAGTTTCGGGAGGTACCTGTGTCTGATGGGTAAGGAAGAGACGCCTGGGTGTCACCACTGCGAGGGTCGCCCTGAGGACACAGTCGAGCACACGGTGCAGGACTGCCCAGCTTGGGCAGAGCACCGACGTGTCCTCACGGCGACAATAGGCGGAGACCTCTCGCGCCCGGCCTTGGTCGAGGCCATGCTGCGGGGCGAGAGGGAGTGGGAAGCGGTCGCCTCCTTTTGCGAAGCAGTCATGCTTTCGAAGGAGGAGGCGGGCCGCGTGAGGGAGAGGATGGCGTCCTCCCTCCAGCCCAGCCGCAGTGGTAGACGCCCACGGCGTCGGACGTCGGCCGACGATCTCCGGCCACCGTAGGCGCGGGCATGCGGACAGCGAGTAAAGGGCAACTCGCTGTCCGACCATGGACCATGCCCGGGTCGACGGCGCGTCGTGTTTCACGCGCGCCTCAAAGAGCGTCAGCAACATGACGAGGCCCCCTCTGCAGAGGGCCGAATCCTGCCGGGGTCGTGGGACTCATCCCGTTACCGTGGCCCCGGTATGTAAAGGATTATTGAAGGAACACCGTGGATTTTAGTCAGTACAAGTCTGACAGTCCCTTCCACCCTGCCCGGAGTGGGAGGACTTATTTGATAATTTTACCACGTTAAAAAAAAAAAAAAAAAAAAAAGCGTATAAGAATCACCCAGTGCGTCTGGTGCCTCTCTTAGCGCTATACGAACCGAAAATCTACCATTTTCTTCGCGTTTAGTCGTATTATGAAATAATTCCTCACACATACGTTCATCATCTGTGAGAATTACACATGGTGATGAAGGAATATTTTCAATCTCCCAGAATAACCGGAGTTGCTTCTCTATGCCCTGACTGAAGTTACAATGAACGCGAGTAGGTAAACGTATTTTATCGGTTTCTAAAAGATCCCAAAATCTATCTGCACCTATCAGCAAATCAATATCCGAACTAACGTTAAACGTAGGATCTGCTAATGGTAGAAAATCAGGAATACGTATAAGATCAGCTTCTATGTTTATCGTAGGCAAACTGGTTGTTATGCATGGCAAGACAATACATCGAAGCTTGGTATAATAATCGTTTACTTTTGATCGAATTGAAATATCGCATGAATGGCATGACTGTGTGACAGATTGCCCCACACCCGAGATTTGAACTGTGGACTGTATATAAGACGCATTTATTCGTTTAGACAATTTCTCCGTAACAAAACAGTTCTGGCTTCCGTTATCTAAAAGCGCACGAGCTGTATGGAAAACATTGTTATTATCCGCTACTTCTACTAAGGCCGTAGAAAGTAAAACCGTATTTATTAATTTAAAATCACTAGTTGTTTTATCGCATACAACAGTGTTATTCGTACGATTAGGTAAAGAATGCATCGCAGTAGTCGTAGTGTGGGTAACGTTCGCCTCTCCGCGCGACGCACTACCCACACATGCACTGTTAATAACGCTTTGATTATTGGAATTTTCTAGATGTAACAAACTGTTATGTTTGCGCTGACATTGTTTGCATGGTCCGAAAATACAATCGTTTATCGTATGACCTGCTCGCAGACAATTCCCACACAACTTTTTATCAATAACAACTTTCATTCTATCCGCAATAGACATGTTAAGGAATGTTATGCACGTATATAACGCATGACCTTGATCGCACAGAACACAATTAGGTAAACCCTTCTTATTATTACGATAGTTGCTACGAGTAGTTTTGATAGATGAATAACTATGCACGCGGTTTGAACTTCGTTTGTCACTAGTATGTTGATGCTTATCACTTTGAGGCAATTCCTTAGACTTAACGTGGTTTGAGCTGATCATTTCCAACGTATCTGCGCGGTTTCTGAGAAATGATATTAAGTCGTTTAATTTGACCTTATCGCGTGACCCTAAAGACATAGTTCCTATGTTGTTCTCCCATTCCCGTTCCGTGGAGGGATCAAGCTTATTGACGACTAAATAAATAACTAATGTGTCCCAATTGTCTGTGGGTTCATCGAGTGACGTCAGAGCGCGCAAATTACGTAGAACGGTATCAATTAGCTTTCGAATTTGTGACGGTGATTCCTGTTTTAACGACGGAATACTATATAACGCTTTGACGTGATTGTTTACTAGCAGCCTATCATTATGACAGCGATTTTCTAATAACTCCCACGCGTGAATGTAATTGGCAGGAGTGAACTCTAAAGCACTTATCACCTGTAATGCACTTCCATTCAGAGCCGACCGTAAATAATGGAACTTTTGTATTTCATCTAAATCGGAACGGTTATGGATCATAGTGAGGTATGAATGTTTGAATTCCAACCAGTGATCATATTCACCTTCAAAGGCAGGTAGTTTTATATCCGGTAATTTAATATTAACAGGTTGTCGGTCTCCGAGCCGAGCTGATGAAACAGAGAGCTCGTTACAAGCCTCCGCGTTGTGAATAAGACAATTCGCACTGGCCATAGCCGTAAAATATAAAGAATCCAACGCTTCAACATATTCTGAATTCGCGGGTAGTTCCGATTTCGACAAAAGTAATTCTATTTCACTTTCAATACTATTAAATTTAGAAAATATTTCGATGGCGGCCTGAACTCGCAATTTTAATTCAGCTACTTGTATGGCAGTCAGGGTAGCCCCCACAAACGAGTCTACAAAATTTTTAAATTGGGTTAATCGGCCCTTTACACTACCCCTACGCTTTTTAAACTCAGAAAGAATTTCCTCTACATGCTTAACGGACATTTTGGCGGTTACGAATAAGCGAAGTAGGTAGGTACTCACGTGCAAGCATCAACGAAGCCGTGTGGTTTCAACTTTCGCGTCGCGTACAAACTGTAATCGTATAAAACAACGTTAACACAAATCTAAACGTATAGAGAAAGGACGGGAACAAAGACCTGACCGTTGCGTTTCTGATATCTTCGTTTTCTTCTCTCGTAACAAAAATGGCTACTGGTCCAACTATGGCGTCGCCGCTGCGTATGATTGGCGTCGTTACTCGTTTCTCCGTAGTATTGAATCCAGCAAATCCGTCTCGAATGACCAAATTATGTGCAGGATCAGGTTTGTTCCGTCGTAAATGAAGTGACTCGCGTTAACTTTTCAATTCGTGTAATAAAATTCGTATTTACATTGGTTGGCAGTTGAAAAATAATGGCGGAATGAATACATTACAAGTGGTTTTATAGGCTTGAGTGAAGGAGAATGTGAGACCGAAGGAACGACTGAATGCGAGGCGATTGAAGGAACGACCGGGTTTGGTTTGACGGTCGGTAGTCTTCTTCTCTTGGTCGCTAGATGGCGCCCTGTACCACGTCTGATCGTGCGTTGCTGCGTCGTCGTGATGAGAGATGGCGTGAACACAAACTTTTCCGCTTTGTAATATTAGTATAGATTATACGCTTTTGAACCTTTGTTTGGATATGTGGTTTTCTAAATGATGCAAAATCACTTAAATTGTTTTGGCTCTGTTTGCTAATAACTTCTCATTCACATTCTTCAAGTGGTTTTCAATGGCTGGTATTGCTTTGCATAATAATCGAAAATGAGCAAGAACCAAGGTAATACAGACTTAGCACAAAGAATTGTCAAACTTATGTAATACTAGTGAGGGTATATATTTGCAAAACAGATGGTTGATTTGGCTAAAAGTTTATTATGGAGTTTTGACAATGTACCTGGACATGCATCGCTGAAAGACTTACCGTAACAAAGACCGACGGTGGAGGTGGAAATCTGCTGGATGGGAGAAGCACTAGACCGGTTGACGTGAAGATTCGTGAGATAGGCCTTCGCCCAGCAATGGATGTCTTCCTATTGAAATGATAATCCTTACTTTTAATCGTTATAGCTACACGGGTTGATTTTAAAGGTTAAGCACGCGTTCCGAGGTCAGTCCGAATAATGGATATCCACCTTCACTTTTCTTAAATTAGTTAAAATATATTCTTGAGATGATAAAGGCAGGTTTTTTTTTTCTAAAATTCCCAAGATATCCAGGTAATAAAACTTCAGGAGCGTATAATTTTGACTCTAGTTTTAATTTTAGTAGGTCATAAATTCACATAACGACCTCACTTGTTTTCAGACTCGTCGAGTTAAAATTACTGTTATTTTTAGCTGCATTTTTCTTCCGTTTCCTTGTTAGCATTTCCTAGCAGAAAAGTGGTGCAATAATCTTGGAAGAATGATACCATTTTCTTGAAGAATCGTTTTTGTTTAGACTGTTCAAATAATTATGTCATTTGATACGATAGGTTATGAAGATTTTCTTTTATTTTCTGGGGGGTAAGATTGGAGACTGCTTTAAGCAGAGAGATCTGATTTTAAAGATTTTAAAGCTGAAATCTTGAATAAGTAATATGTACTTCACTCCATATCTGTAAAATAAACTATGCATTTGCATACAAAACAAACTTAATATTACCATACATAGGTGCACAAATTTCCTTTATCAAAGCACATCAGTTATATAATCGTAGCAGTGCGACCAGAATAAAAGAATGATTGTCGTTTATAATGGATTAATTGAAGGATTAAATTATGACTAACTATCACTTTGCCCGCGATTACGTCGTCGTGGATTTCAACATAATTCACCTATAGCACTCATAAATACGAATGTAAAGTGATTAGAACTGAATCATTACTTTCTGAGATTACCCCCCACATACAAAATTACAAACAAATTTTACCTCCTTATAATAATATTAGCTTAGATTAGCTGACCCGACAGATGTTGTCCTGTCAAACTCTATAAGGTAACATATCAATTTTTTTTTAATCTATATTTATTTAGTGGCTTTTACCTAACAAAGGTACGTCAGCCTCATCATACCCTAATCTAATTAATTATTATACCTAATTATACTACTATTAAAATACATATATTATTAAGTAAGCGGGGGAGTTAGTGATGCAGCAACTATTTCATAAATAAGTTTCGCTTCTCCTGAATTAGGTGTAGATAATATTCTAATGAAAGCACCAATATCATACAAATTAACTTTTAACTCTCGCATCACTATCTCCCTCTCTCGTCTGTTCTTTTCACATTCCACGAGCAAATGTTGAACATCTTCGATTTTATTACACATTTGGCAATTAGGGGAATCGACTTTTTTCATTAAGTATCCAAATTTCCTGGATGGTATATGACCGGAACGCAATCTATGTGCCATAACAACATACGACCTCTTTGTATGACATTCAGCGAACCAAGGGATTCGAGGAGGCTCACTTTGCATAGTCCTATACCATATGCCTTTTTCTTTAGACTTCCTGTCAAAATACTCTTTGAAACGATTATAGCATATGTTCTTGTAATAACTAAGTATTTCTGTGTAGAGCGGAGCAATGTCCATTTCCAGTCCATCCAAAATAGCTTTTTTTGCAAACATGTCAGCCTTCTCGTTTCCATGTATACCAATATGAGATGGAATCCATTGCAAATTAATATCACTAAGTTCATAAAACAGTCTAAGAATCACATAAGCTATCGGTATACCTCTGCAACCAGAGGCGCATCGAGCTAAATGCATTAAACCACTTTTGCTATCCGTGAATATAACTATGTTTTGATTCACAGAATGATATTAAAGTTTTATATTGTCAAAAACGCTAAGGATACTTTAGAAAATTCAGTAAGGTCATACTTTTTTCTTTAATTTTGTTATTACCTATTCGCAGAATTTTCTTACTTTTTTCATTGCGAAGAACAGGAGAAGGTTCAACAAAAATTGATAACAAAAAGGAATGAACAAACTCGATCAAGGCGATCACGCGTGTTGCCGTGACCAAGGTAAATAGAAATAAATTTTTATATAAAGGGGTTTTCAACAAGAACCTATTTAGTCATTTACTTGCTTGAAGACATGTTACATTATATATTATTAAAGAAACACCAGTCATACACTTATCTCACAGTACTCCAGGTATGTAGACAAGATCTTCTTCCATTCATCCGCAAACACGTCACAATTAGTTTTTGCATCCAAGAGAGCTTTGTTTTACAAATCAAAATAAAACGAGTGAAGTGAACAGTGAATAGGTTACTTCTAGGCAAGCGTGCTCCATCTTCGACCACATTATCACTTACCATCAGGTGAGATGGTGGTCAAACGCAAGCCTATTTATCAAAAAAAAAAAAAAAACAATAAAGGACATTGTTCTGCGCCCATATATTGTTGACTCTGGAACCAAGATCACTGGAAAATTATGTGTTGTATTTTTGATTAGTAAACTCCTTTAAGATCTTATTTATATAGCGAACTAACTGCCGCCCGCGACTTCGTTAGCGTGGGAAGATTTTCCCGCGTAAATCCCGATTCCTTGGGAGATTCAGGATTAAAAGTGTCCTGTCAACTATAGATGTCAACCATTTAGATACCAAATTTCATCCAGATCCGTTCAAAACTTTTTACGTGAAAGACATTTATGTAATATCAATCCTCACAAACTTAATTAAAGATTTTGGGCTTATAATCTAACCAGAACGACAAATATTAGGTATAGGTTTTCATAGCTCTGAGTGATTTTTAAGAAACTGAAAACGAATATCACAATATATTTAGCTATTTTAGTACCTACCTAGATAAATTGACTGATAAGCTTGGATTTTGTCAAGCCTTAATTTTCATAACTTTTACCTAATTTAGTTTCAATAATTCTTTTTTTTTTATATTTATCAATCTTGTTTATGAATGCTGGTTAACGTGCAATTGACTGTCTGGCAGTCTAAGGCTGATTACTACTTATACCGTCAAATAAAAAAAGAATAAAAGCACAGAGAGTACACTTGTGCACTATGTCTCCTGCGCCAATGTCAAGCCAATGCCACGATGACATTGGCGCACGAATGTCATTTTGGCCGCCGATGACATTAAGTGCCGTGGTCGAAAATTGTTCAGGAGGACTATATAAATATGTGCTCAAAATAATGTTACTTACAAAAGCTGTTGGTTAACATACTCAATAAAAAAATAAATAACCACAAACCTTCACTTGACATAGATATAAAAATGGAAATTATATTATCATATTATTAATACTTCTCATTTATCTTCTGTCTACGGTAGGAGTGCATTACGTGCTATCGTCTGGAGTCTTAATCATATGCAATTCATTTCTGTGCACGGAGTGCCATTAACCTAATTTCCGAACCTCTGGACGAAAGCTGCTACGGGGACAATTTTACTCGCTCGATAGTTTACGAATTAATTTGAATCAGTTTAAAAGCTGTCGAATGCGAGTTCACTGGTAAAAGGCGATTTGAATGTATTTTTAGGGTTCCGTAGCCGAATGGCAAAAAACGGAACCCTTACAGTTTCGATATTTCTGTCCGTCTGTCTGTCTGTCTGTCTGTCTGTCCGTCCGTCCGTATGTCACAGCCATTTTATTCCGAAACTATTAGGACTATACATGTAAAACTTGGTAGGTAGATGTATTCTGTGAATCGCTTTCCGATTTTAAGAGAAAATTAAAAAAAAAATATTTAAAATAAAGGGGGGCTCCCAGTACATAGAACTAAAACTGAAAATTTATTTTTTCATGAAACCTATGCGCTTGTGGTATTTATAGACAGGTATTTAAAAATAACACTGAGGTTTCTAAAACCACTTTTTCATAAAGTTAATCGTTTAAAAGATATAAGCTTCCAAAGTGGTAAAATGTGTGTCCTCCCCCTCTAACTTCTATAATAATGGAGTGAAAAATCTAACAAAAATATATGTCTATAGATCTTAATGTAAACTTTCAACCAAAATTGGGTTGAACGAGATCGGGTTAGGAGTTTTTGAGATAAAGCGTATTTTATAAAACCGCAAATATAACTTTGTAATTCATACAAACACTATGAAAAACAAAGTTATTTAGCGTAGTTGTAAAAAATGTAAATAAGCTGGTTTTGAGAAATTTGTAAGGTTTTTTTTCTGTCAAATACATATTATATTATATTATTATAGTTACTACGGAACCCTTCATGGGCAAGTCTGACTCGCACTTGGCCAATTTTTTATAAGTGCTGATGGATTGTGATTGGTAGTTTTATTTCATTTGTCTTTAATTGATTTTGACTTACGAGTTTTTCCGGGTGGGATAATCATCGAATGACTTCTCCCGCTCTGGATGGAGCGGAAGGGAGTGTCAGACTTCTACTGACTAAAGATCCACCCCGTTCCTTCAGCTGCCCTTACGTTCCGGGGCCGTGGTATCTCGTTAGAATATTCCCGCATCCCGACAGTCAGTGTTCGACCTGGGTGAAGCACGGGTACTATACCCATGGGGCCCCCCATGCTCTACCAGATGACGTCATTGTATAGTGATGCAGTAATTTGTTTTCACCATAGTATTTAATTCTTTACCCGAAGTGAATTTGTATGTATAAAATTGTATAAATAGTTTAATTAAATAATTATTGCTAATAGTAATATCGCAAAATACCGATACTTTAGATTTACCACCAACAAAACATTGCAAAGTACACTATGAAAAATACCATTTATATGAGATTCACAAATGCAAGAAATTACTAAGTAAATTTTCATTTTGGTAATATGTACATAAAATTATGTATTTTTCTTAATTACTTGACTGTATAAATCATCACTTGGAGCACGGATCCCTTTATAGTCTCCAAGCTTCACTCAAACTTAAATAAATCTTAAGTATTGAAAGAACATATCGTGACGAAGCCGTCATGTTATAGTACAGAAAATTCGATGACAAGTGACATCTACTGGCCCACTTTGGTCTCGCGTAAATATTATGCCTGCCGCGTCAGACCGTTCAGACACACAACCTAATAAGTCATGCTTGTCACCACCGCACCGGGTCACTACTGCTCTTATAAATTATCTATATGTATATTATATAAATAATATTGAAGTGTCTGTGATCTAAATAACCGTGTTTTCTGAACTGCTTATAGTTAACACGGTAAGGTTCCTACAGAACATCTCTTGAATTTCATGAAGCAGGAATTTTGACTGAAAGGTATTGCATTCCGGCCATCCTGTGGACAGACACCCGATACTGCGCGACACACGACGCTGCACTGCGACGCTGTTACAGATTATTCGTGTGAAATAGTGTTTACGATATATATTTTACTATATTAATAGTAATGGAAGTTTTATTATGTAATTAAAAATATGCATTAGTTTATAGTTACTCATTATGTATGTATATTTTTCTATGGGCTTTAGTAGCCTTGACATAAATAAAATAAATCAAACTGAGTTTCAAAGATCCTACCACACGTTTGCGTTCATTTATTATCCATTAGGTACCAAACTAACTGCAAATCAAAGCCCGTGGAAATCAGTGACCCAAGAGATGATTTGCGGGCTTCACTAACTTAACCCTACCTATTGACTGTAAAATTGACCTTTTCGCCACCATTAATTCCTTGACTCCCCCTTTTTTTATGTTATAACTTACCTACCCCCACATTTATGTTGGACCCCAAAATAATAACGGACCAACTGCCGCATGTCGAGTAATACAAAATTAAGCTGACAAAATGGCATCTTTGTTATACATGATCCAAACATTGTTTTACTACAAATATTAATGTACCTTCAAAAAGTTTGATTCAACTACACATGTTAAGCGATTTTCGGTAGTATAAACATGACATAACATTTTATCCCATTTTTAGCCTATAATGGTCAGAGGCAGTTGCAGTGCAGGTTGGTGGATCTCGTATATTTTCGGATTACCGTTCTTAGGACAAGCCAGTTTCCTCACAATGTTTTTTTTTCACTATTTTGAGAGCAGCGGTAATGATGAAAATTGCATTATATAATATCTAGATTCGAACTCACTACTACTACGACGAATAATATGTAAGTCATACTGCTGCACTACAGCGCCATGAAGCTCCAGAGCCTTGAACATCGACGATGAGTTGCAAGTCTATCGGTTTTTTATTGGTTACATTTCGGGGAGTGTGCGATGGAATTACACAATCTAATTCCACCAAGCCCGTTCCATTATCGGACTACAAGACAAACGGCGATGCGCCATCATTACATGGTGGACATCCCACCCATACGCACAAAACGTTTCAGGAATACTTTCATTATGTGTACGGCTAAGGAGTGGAATTCCCTGCCGGAGACTGTGTTTCCTGATCGCTATAACCTGGGAGTCTTTAAGTCAAGAGTGAATAGGTTTCTTCTAGGCAAGCGTGCTCCATCTTCGACCACATAATCACTTACCATCAGGTGAGATGGTGGCCAACGCGAGCCTATTATCAATAAAAAAAAATTAAGTACTCTATTGATGATAGTCAGTCATGTGCATCATATTTCAGCGTTCAAAATTATTACACAAAATCTTTTTTGTAGATACGTCATATGTACTATAAAGCTTGTAAAAAGCTTAAAGAGAACTGCAACTCTGCATTGTAAGAATAACAAATTTAACCATGAAATTTAGAAATGAGATGTGATGATTTTTTAAACTTTTCACCGCTACGGACTTCAATTTATAGAAGTTCCGGATTTTCATACCACCAGCACCAAGACTTTATTAGAAGCTATTTAGGGTTCCGTAGCCGAATAGCAAAAACGGAACCCATTCCTACTTCATTCTTGCAGTTTTCATAGCTGCGTCGGCTATTTGCGTTTTAGAACGCAGCGTAGCGTTGTGTAAGCTTAACAGAATAAAAACAAACGCGATGCATTATGAAATAATTTTGAAACATGTTCATCAGCGACGAAGTTATATTACGTTTAAAATGATAATTAGAAAGGAAAGTCCGACGTGCCCTCTGACCTCAAATACGTGATATATATACTAACTGTCGTAGGAAACGTCGTTTATGCGTAAGGGACCTAGATATATTTGCTAGCAAAACTTCTGTCTCGATCTCTCTGTCTCAAGTTTTGGAAACAATTTTGATTGTTTTTATACTGTTAGTATAATATTTATCGATTTACTAATAAGATATTGTTTTCCGCAACTGAAGGAACCGGGTGGTCTTCTAGTCAATAGAAGTTAGACACTCCCTTAAAAAAATAGGGTGGAGGACATGCATAAGTATTGCTACCACAAGGAAAAAAAAAGGTGAAGGATGAGACGCAGGATGAGGCCATATCTCAACAGTTATGATAAGAATGAAATTTACGGTGCTATTCTCTGATACTCACTCACCTGCATGAATATTTAGAAAGAATAGGATATCCATCTAGATAAAAAATTAAATGGGAAAGTGCGAGTTGAACTCGCGCACGACGGTTTCCGTACCATAGTGAATATTACAAGTGTCTATCCGTTGCCGTTATTTTAATATCGAGCAAAAATATCACATTTATTGTATCGGAGCCCCCCTTAAATATTTATTTTATTTATTTTTTAGTATTTGTTGTTATAGCAGCAACAGAAATACATCACCTGTGAAAATTTCAACTGGCTAGCTATCACGGTTCATGAGATACAGCCTGGTGATGAACAGACAGGCAGTTTTTACCCTGTGGGTACGGAACCCTAAAAAGGTAGTGGATGAGGCCACATAAAGTTTATTCAGCGAAATATCTCAATGGTTATAATAAAACTGCAGGTTCTGTGATACTCATTCACCTATTATTATGTCACTCATCGTCTCGCTTCAGGTCACTTCGTGAACACGAAGTGTGCTGACAAAATCTCCCAGACCTGAAACACATTTATAATAGGCCATACAATTCTACTGACTGAAAACTCACCTTGTAACTTCAACTGGGCAGTTAAGTTACGAGTACGTTCCAGGGCCAAGGAACTAGATATCGTTAAAAATATTCCTGCATCCCCGGCTCTTGCATCTCTACCGCCTTGGAGCGAGCAAAGAGTCTGTCATAATTTAACTGTTTAAACCACCCCGTATTCGCACACGTGTACCTTAGGCTAATACTTCAATGCGGCGCCTCATCCTTTACCCACATTTACCCTCAATGCAATCCTACAAAATAAAATTACTCAACAAACACAAACTCGATATGAGTTATGTCCTTAACTAAATTATTTACCCCGTCGTTTGGGTACACGTGCCGTGGACTCGGTTATAGACCTGCCCTTATAATGAAACAAGATAAAACTTTGGGGGTAAACTTGTAATCCTGAAACTTTCACATCGTATAACCTTCACAATGAGCAATGTATCTCTGGCGTTAGTATGACAGAGAGCGACGTATGGGAACAAGGGAACGCAGCAACTAGATATGGCTTTGGAAGTTGCGGTTCCCACTATGACAAATTAATGCATGATTTATGAAAGAGACAGGGAGCTATGTAGTACGAATACTTCTATCCTTTTTGTATTGAGAATAGGCTCGTGTTTGACCACCATCTCACCTGATGGTACCTAAGTGATGATGTGGTCGAAGATGGAACACGCTTGCCTAAAAGTAACCTATTCATTCTTGACTTACAGACTCCCAGGTTATAGCGATCAGGAAACACAGACTCCGGCAGGGAATTCCACTCCTTAGCCGTACGCACAATAAAAGTATTCCCAAAACGTTTTGTGCGTATGGGTGGGATGTCCACCATGTAACGATGGCGTATCGTCGTTTGTCTCGTAGTCCGATGATGGAACGGGCTTGGCGGAATTAGATTGTGTATTTGTGTAATTCCATCGAAATGACTCCCCGAAATGTAACCGAAAGAAAATCGATAGATTTGCAACTCGTCGTCGATGTTCAAGGCTCTGGAGCTTTGATTCGACCAGTGAATTGTTGCCAATGAGTCTCTCGGCCCAGTTTTAGATAAACTCAAGCGCGTCCAGTTGGTATTTGACTGATCCATTCCAAAGATTAGAGCAGTACTCCATACACGAATACACGACCGAACCTAAGCTTGATACAGTTTGAGCATCTGTTCCGGTGTGAAGTACCAAATTTTTTGCTGCTGGTTGAGCCTTAGCCTCGATAAACGGACCAAAATTGAGGGTTGAAGTTGGTGTCACCCCAAGAAGCTCAATACGATCGGTTATCAGCACGGTTACATCGCGGAAAGTAGGAGCCGGTCGGTATTGGCTCCTTTTTGCGGAGATATTGCGGATTAAACTTGACTAAGTTGGCATCACCCCATTCGGAGACAACCTTCAAGGACAAGTTCAAGCGCTCAACTGACTGAGACTGGATCTGTGACCCACCAGAACGCACGCTGGACACATATCTCTTAGCAACTGTGCTGTCGTCTGCATAAGCAAATCATTAATGTGCAGCAAAAATAAAGTTGCTTTCTCGAGTCGAACTACTCTTTCAGCAGTGAAGCAGCTACTTCGACCCAACTCCTTGTAGCTGATGTTTGAAATACAGATATTCCTTATCTAGTTCAGACACAGATGTTTCTCGTTCTGATCCTAGTATAAGCTTTAATTATTGTTAGGGACTACAATAAGGCCAGTGCAACGGTAACTGGGGTGTCCGAAACTGTCCACGGTTCGTGGAGCTATAAACGTTGCTCTCAATAATCAAAAGTACTTACACAATAGTCTACAGGCTCTCCGGCCGACAACAATCTATAGCTTCTGAGGCTTTATAAATACCACTAACCTTCTGTGCTGGGTTCGCCAACTTCGACCCTCCCAGGTCACGCCCAAGTGTAGCATGTATGTAATATGAGGTGAGTAATTGAAAAGTGTGATGTAAGTCAAGTGTTGTAGAACGTTCACAAGGCGCCAGTCTCCAGATGGCGCGGTCCAAACAGCATCACAGCCCAAACTCACACCGGATTGAAGCTATTTATCACTACTTATTCCAACAAATGCGCGTGCCACGCAATGGCATTAACCCGGCGATAAATCCAAAAATATCCCGGGGTTTTCGTCAAATGGGGATTACAACTTCAAACAATAGTTAACTCGCGACCCAATTATCGGTTTCAACACGCGATTCCAAACGATATTTTACCAATTATAATTAACTCAACAGGGTCCCATGACCGACATTTTTAACAAGAAGCAAAGTCTATCTGTCAAGATCAAGTAATGTCAAGATCAAATTTCCTTATGTCAAAAGGGTGCGTTCGGAAACGTTTGGTACTAAACAATTATAGTGTGTTATATTTTTAGCTGTATGTACCAAATTTTAACAAATAAATTATTGTATTATTATTGTATTGTATCCATCTTACCTTATAGTAAGTAATAATGTGGTCGAAGATGAAGCCCGGTTACCAACAAGTAACCTATTAGACAAATGTTTATACAATCAACTATACTGTGTGTTTATACAATCAATCAACGATATGTACTCTATCAGACAAATGTTTATACAATCAAACGGACCAAAATTGAGGGTGGAAGTTAGTGTTACCCCAAGAACTTTCTAGCCGCGGGCATGCGGACAGCGAGTAATGGGTAACTCGCTGTCCGACCATGGACCATGCCCGGGTTGACGGCGCGTCGTGTTCCACGCGCGCCTCAAAGAGCGTCAGCAATATGACGAGGCCCCCCCGTAGAGGGCCGAAGCCTGCCGGGGTCGTGGGACTCATCCCGTTACCGTGACCCTGGTACGTAAAGGGTTATTGAAGGAACACCGTGGATTTTAGTCAGTAAAAGTCTGACAGTCCCTCCCACCCTGCCCGGGGTGGGAGGACTTATTTGATAATTTTACCACGCTAAAAAAAAAGGAACTTTCTAGCACTAAGATTGTTCTATTTTAAATACCTTAGTAATGATATACAGGTACAGTACACTATGGCTCGAAACCGAGCCCAAAATAGTAAGGAAAAAACGCAAAATGATTATCCAACATCCACGCAATATTACCTGAGAACAAGTGGTGGCAGTGATAAAAAGAAAGAAAGAAGACAATCTAAGTTGTTCCTACATTGTGATATAGGAAAACATCAAACAATATCTTTGTATCCTTAGCCTACACTAAATTAGTCAGCAGAATGCAGTCAGTAGTAATTACCTTTTTTATTTTATTTTTCGGGAATTAGTCATCAAATGACTCCGCCCACTCTGACCCGGAGCAAATATGTGTAGGCTATATAAAACATTTGCTTCGTACAGGAATCGAACCTGGAATACGCAATGCTATCAATCTTTAAACCACGACGCCAACCATATCTACTATTCACTCTTACATGATTTCAGTGGTCGAAAAATGCTCGGTCGGAGCTATAGATTTTTATACCGAGGAAAAAAATAAATAACTCCAGTCTAGGGTAACGTTATTTTTAAATATCCTAATAACCATGATCTCCAAAGGCGTTGTTACTTTTTGCAGTAATTCTTTGTTCTGTGACTCTCATATTTCTGTCGCATTTAAGGACACGGGATCATTCTGGAACGGAAACTAATAAAGATGCATAGTTTAGTCCCTTTTCAGACCGTTTTCATGATAGGATTTCCAAGTCATAGCAGTACAGAGCCAAAGTTTAAACTCGATATACCATAATAACTAGTGTTGCCCAAACGAGAGTCTCGCAAGAGTCTTGCAATTAGCGATTATCCTATTGCTATTTATTAAACGGTAGTTGAGATCTCAGAACAATGTAACAGAGTAGGTACATTTTGAGCTTGAATTGACATAGGCCAACCAAATGAATCAATTTAATTGAGACTCTTGAAGACTCTTGCGAGACTCTCATTTGGGCAACACTAATAATAACATTTATTTAAAGGGAAATCTGAGAAGAAATTTACATTACCTACTAAAAATCTTGCTATCCCCTCCAAATAAGCAAAATATACTTGTGTCTGGAATGGGTGTTTTTTGTTTTATTCAGAATGAGCTCACTCTTGACCTCGGTCTCACCTGATGGTAAGCGATAGATGAGGTCTACGATGGAACGAGCGAGCCCAAAAGATGCCTGTTTATACTTTAAAGGTTGAAAGGTCATAAGTGGTAGGGAACACAGAAGCCGGCAGAGAATTCCACAGCTTGGAAGTGCGCACAATAAATGTGGAGGAGAAACGCTTGGTACGACAAGACGGTATATCAACCAAGTGTGGATGGTATCCAGCCGAGCGTCTGGTAGACCGGTTGTGAAAGGGTGGATGGAGAGATCAGGTCATGGAGCTCCTGCGCACACTCCCCGAAGTACAATCTGTAGAAAACCAACAGGCAAGCAACGGTTCGCCGATGAGCTATGAAGCTTGCCCGATACCGCCTCGTCACCTTTAAGCCTTTTAGCCCTGCGCTCGATCGAGTCCAGTGCAGCAAGTTGGTTGGTTTACGGCAATAGTGTAATGGGTGAGGTTAGAACCCATTACCTCTCAATCACTAGTCCGACACCTTAACCATTATGCTATTGACGTTTTTTATTCTCTACTACGATAGGATGCCGTAAGAATGATCGTGATGTCCTTTTTTCTCTTCTTCAGCGTATCTTCGTCCACCGTTGGGCATACGCCTCACCAGGTGCTCTCCAAGTGGCCTTGTAATAGGTATCTCACCCAAAAACGTGATGATACTATACAAGGATGTCCGATGAATTTAATTACGAAGGTTTTAATGTTATAAATACTTTATGGAAGGCCCTGCGTCGGATACATTGTGAATTCTCTTCATTGTTCCGCCTTTTGGAATGTTTCGTTGTTCAGATTCTGTTTTGGAGTGGAACATCTGTTTGTTTTATGTTTAACAATAGGAGTTTTATGCTTTGATAATATTCATTGGAATGAAAAGAGATCTATAGGTATCTATCTAGACCGTTTTTAGCGATAAGACCACCCATTGTAACACCGTTTTAGTTGTTGGATTTAAATTGAATTCTGTTATGGTGTACAATTCGTTCTCTAGTTTGAGTGAGACTAACGGACAGCCATTTATATAGCTTTAATATATATAATACCAATATATACAGTTAATTAGAAAACAGAAAATTATCTATTGGTTGTAAAAAATATGGATTTGGTGTGAAAAATAATAAAACACATTGTGATTCGAAAATAACGTTTATTTCTACATAACATTTATTTTATGCTTCCACAAAAATATGTAATTGAACATCTTCTGAGACATAAATTAGTTCTATACACTTACATACATTCTATAGTACTTAAGTAGAGTAAAATCATTGCCATTACTAGTAATAAATTCACAGAATTTGTTTAAAAACACTTTTATTCTACGCAATTTCTTAAGTAATCCTCGAAAATCGTTTAAATTATCGCGTCATGAGAGTGATCCACGAAAAACTTGAGCTCTTAAAAAAGTAATTTCAATTTATAATCAAAGAATTACGGTTCCGACTAATGGTTTGTAATCTATCGAATAAAATTTCATTTTCAATCAAAACTAAAATGTAAGACCTACAGTCTGAACAAAATACATGAGATAAAAGAAAGTCTCAAGATTTATAGTCGGACTGTGCTCGGCATCCCATATTTTTATTGTCAAATAAATATTACAAATAGTAACAAAACACACTATGAAATTGTAATTTATTGCTTGCAACATTGAAATGACTTAACTTCAAATTTATATTTTGAAAATAAAACATATTTAAATCATATTCCATTTATAATTTCACGGTTCATAAAATGTAAATTCTACACTTATCCAAAACAAAAATCTTGAACAATAGCGATAAATAAAAACGGATTCAATATCGCAACTCGTAAATGAAACACAATTATGTATTAACGATGTGCACAATTAATTAAATCACTCTGGGAATGTATGTCTTCATTACGTTTGAGAATGTGGTACACCAAACCATTTTATAAATTTAAACGTGGGTAGCTTTATTGTTTTCAAAGGAAGAACGATCCGCTTTTTTCTGGGTGGGAAAATCATCAAAATGTGTCGGACTTCAGAAGTCTGACACATTTTAGTCGGTAGAATCTACCGACTAAAACGCCACCCAGCTTCTTTCGTTGCCCTTGTGTTCCAGGGCCGCGGTATCTTGTAAGAATATTCCCACAACTCTGGTAGTAAGAATTATCCGATGAAATTAATTGCAAAACTTAGGAAATTGCCCTTGCGTCTCCCGGCAGGCATTAGCCCTATTGGGCCCCTTCAATGGTGCTGACTGCTCTTTGAAGTGTGCATAGAAGACTATACGTGCCTTAGTCTCAGGGTGTCGCGACTGTACTTACGGTTGAAATGATTGTCCTTTAGCGAGAGAAGAAATTTTCTTAAGAAATCTTTAGCGTTCATACACTTATGTTTGAAAAATCTTTTGAGACAGTTATTCCAATAAAGAATATAAACTGTTCAGAACAAAAAAAAAACCCACACATGCAGACATTTTTCATAGGTACGAACCGCACCATGTTTTTATCCAGTTGAAAAATGATCGCCATTCTCCTTCGTATTTTGCGCGGAAATTTGAACAAAATTAACTTGTTCGGACAGAATTGTGTTTACGTATAGTGGTTAGAGAGAGGGTTTTTTTTAAATTCTTTGCGCCTGAAACTAAACCGATCAACAACAAAGAACTGAAAGTTTTTTGCTGACTAGTCGTTTATTTAGTGTGAAGAGCGAAACTGTAGCAATTACGAAATTAACGATACTTCAGACTTGCTGGAAGTATTTAACGAAGAACAATTTGTTTCGATTGGTTCTGACTTTTGGCTGTTACCACAGTTCGGATTATTGTAGTTGTTGTTGAGATGATGACGTCTTGAATGGTATTTATTTGACTTTTTAAATAAAAAAGAGAATAATCAAAGAGAATTTCGTATTTGAGTTTGGAACGAATGTGACTCATGGTTTCTTGACGGAACACTAGCGAACTGGGTTCTGGCCAAGAAGGGTAATTAATTGAATCATTTAACAAATAATGATATTAATAGGGTTAATTACAGAGTTGAAAAATAATTAATCTATTTAGTCCGTCGAGTAAATGAAGAACAAAATTACCGTCCCGTATATATTTTTCGCTTTTTCAAATCAATAAAATTGACAATGATTAAAACCTAAGGCTCTAAATGACAGAATTATAGATTATTTCAGGATAATAACCTATTTCTTTGTATAAGTGGCGATACAATCCATCTAAAACACATATTTTCGCCTGAAAAATATAAAAACGCAAAAAACATGTCATGAAGCGAAATATTTTTAGGCCTGCCCGCTATTCGTATTCAAAACTTATTAATTTCCGTAGAAACAAATGAATATCCTGGCTACGACGACGGACGACGGAGATGTGGCATGATTTTGTCAAAGCGTATAAAGTATAATTTAAAATATTTTATAATTCGGTAATGCGGTGAACTGGGTTTTATGAGTTATCGGTTAAGCAATCAAAGTTTATTTTTGCGTCTAAATTGAAAAGCTATTGCTTGAAAAGTTGTTTATTTCTTACTTTGCTTGAAGTTTAATTTTTACTATTGAATTTAATTAATTTATTTTCGCACACAAGTAATAAAAATATATACGAAGTGAATAGTAAAATAAATAAGAAACAATTGAAGTACCCATTGATTGCGTTGGTCTTGGTCCTTACGAAAAATTCGTTTGAAAATGGACTAATTAAACCCGAATTTCAGGAATGAACAAACCACTACAAATTTAATCACAAACTAGTGATACGATTGGCTATTGAAAACTCATTCAATCAATCACAGATAGCATAGGTTTGTCAATTTGTCAGAAACATCCGGTTTGTCAGATTGAGATAGATCTTCAAAATATCGTCGAAATAATATCATACAAAAGATATAAAAATACTAATATTTAAGCAAAAATTACGCAAAAACATATTGGTATTTTATTTGGCAAAATATAACATAAAAACCGTGCCAACATTTGGCTTCAAAAGTTACATACTACTGAAAAATAAACGTTACTTATCTGTGCGTTTAACGTTATTCAATTAATTAATAACCGTTTAGGTAATTAATGATTATTTATTTTGAGAAACAAGACAAGTAAAAGACATCCCTACTTATATGACAAATGGGAAAGTAACTGTATTTTTGTCTGTTTGCCTGTTACACTTTTATGTCTAATCCACTTAACAGATTTTGATGACTGAACGGATTTGAATCAAGCTTGGCACACAGGAGATATGTTTTAGTTTAATTTTAAACGTGGAAGCCATGCGCATCTGGGATATTTTTACTTATCAGTGTTATCACGCAGGCAAAACCGCTAATAGAAGATAGTATCAAATAAATAACACAATTCGCATTATCTTGTTGACTATTTGCTTACTTAAGACAAGATGGCGAAATATTTTAATAATATGACCTTTATTTCATACTAGACTCGAATATTAATCGATTTTCAAAATGAAAATTGAGAAACAGGTTTCTTTAATTTTTGTGTTAATTTTAAGACCTTGACAATCAACTGTGAATTTTATCACTAACTTTAAGGCCCAATTTATAACAGTATCGTGTATCGCGACGCATTTTGAAGTGACATTTAATACTGAAAAGTATTTTCGTTTTTTTATCATGATGTAGATATTTCTATCCATTTTTTTTTCAATTATCTAACACTGTCAATCATCGATGAAATATCACAATATCGATATCAACATAAATGTATAAAATTAAAATAAAATGTAACACCACGAACTCGGCAGTAATGGTGATTTTAAACAATGAGTAGCAAGATATTACGAAATGATAAAAAAGTACATTGATATTTTTTTTATTGCTTACTTAAATTATACGGGCAGATACGTACATTCTTTTAAAATAAGAACAGATAAACATCACACGAATGGAAAAATACGATTCAATAACTTACTGTTTATAAAACTCCACTTTGGCACTAATCAGATTGTCAATTACATCCTAGATATAAAACACAATTATATCAGACTTCAGATCTAATACATTCCTTACTTTGGCAGTAGATTTCCAATTAGAAAACAAAACATCTAAAGGTCGGTTCAAAAACATAAAAGAAAATATAGTCGATGCAAAACGCGAGCGCACATGTGATGTACGTCACAAGTCCGTTCGTGAAATGCATCAACTATAGTAGGAATAGCTTAATACCTAATATTAAAATCTCCCATAGGTTGTTCTATTAATACTGTTTCGGTGGTGTCTGGTGCTGCTGGTGACGAGGACGCTAAAGCTGAGGGTCGTAATGATATGGCAAGGGGTAAAGCTGATCTGGCACAGAGCTGAGACGCTCCTCGAGTTGAGCCGGTTGAGCGATAGCGGGTGCAGCGACCGCGTCTGTGAACAATGGAAATTACATTAATAAAAAGAACGAAAACATGTTTATTTGGGACACACAGACACACAATGTAGGGACAAAAATAAGAAGACTTAATTTGGAGTGTGTGTGTAATAATACATTGTGAACCTTGCAGCTGTGCCTAACTGTCCACTTCAGCAAAATTCTACACTGTCTAAAACGGGTCGCTGGTTTTCGACAGAACCTTATGTTTACTGTACCATCAGTATTATGCTGAACAATGGCCGTTTTGGGCAAATGTGGCACTTATTTTCCAACAGTAGGTATACAATTAGGTACCTATATAATTATGTTTAATTTTTTCTGTGGAGTTCATGATTCTTTCAAGTCACGAAAGCGACGAGAAAACACTCTTACTTAATTTGGAAACACATTGCAAACACTGAAAATGTAAAAGTAACTTATTATGTCCGTCTGTTTGTTATCCTCTATAGATTTTGATTCAACTTGGCACAAGGATGAGCATGTGTAATTCAAACAAAGTTAATAAATTGGTTAGTGTATAAACAGCTTAGAACAAATTACCCTTATATTTACTAGAAATATACGACATTTAATAGCTCTAAGTAAAAGTATTGTAACATTAGTTTCATGTAATTTTTATGGTTTCAAAAAGAAAATCATTATAAATAAACTGGGATGTTTTACAATAAAAATCCGATAGCAGGTAACCAACCCTTACTGGGCCCACGTGGTAGATTGCGACCTATTTCGTATGATAGGCTAGTTATGTAATATTAGTTAAACCGACACTATAGCGGCATGTAAGAATATTCAATGTTCCAGTGTAGAGCCGTCACTTAGGTATATATTCGTTCACGTGGGAAAACTTTCCGCGTAAACCCCGACTCCGTGGGAATTTCGGGTGAAAAGTAGCCTCTGTGTTATTCTAGGATGATTATCTACGCATCAAATTATACTATCATTCGTCATTTATTAATCATCAAATCCGGTCATTAGTATTTCCGTAAAAACTATTGATTTATAACCAATATATATTTCCGAAAATGCATACATCCATCCTCACATGCTTTCTTCGCATTTATAATACAACTAGTATTAATAAGATAGTTTTCAGAATGCTATCAAGGCTGGCCAATACCCTGCGCATGATGAAAGCACATAACTTGTGCATAATGGCATTAAAAACAAGTAATTTCTGCTTTTTCAAACATGCTAGAAGCAATTGTGCGGCAGCCCCATCGACTCTTTTACATATTATAAAACAAAGTCACTTCCGGTCTTTGTAGTTTGAGAGCTTTCGAAATACTTACGCAACAGATTTATTTCCAGTTTAGTTTAGTTTCAAAGGGAAAGTGTATTATAATGTAGGTACAAAACATCCATATTAAAGGACCTAATGAAAAGCTGAGAATTTCAATGATTTGTAATGCGATGTCGTAAAAACATATTATGTATTTTTTCTTTATTTTTGCACTTACATTGCATTGGGTCGTCTCATAATAATATTATTAATCACTCCACGCTAATACCTCATTGGCACCTTTTTCGAACCCTTGCGAAGCCGGGCTGGTCACTAGTATATTATATTGAAAATGCAGATTGTACACTGTACAGCGCTTTCTGGGTATAGTTTGTTTTTTATACACGAGTGCAAACATTGGTAGAAGCTAGGAAAATACAACGTGTAATTTAAAGGGTATATACATACCAAGTGCACGGCTTCTTTGGATGATGACAAACGATATGACAAGGGTTTGGTAATCCTATGTCTTCATGTGTGGAACTAATTAGAAATTTCAATACATTGTTACCAGAGACTGAATTTTTCAAATTAAGAAGATTGAAGAGAATTATCGTGTTATAGGCAAGTGACGTGGAAAGTTATTGACCCTCGTAGTGCTGTGACACATCATACAAGTGGGTGCGAGAGAAGCTCCGCCCCTGGGCTCCCCCGTTGACGCAGAGTCTCCAGCCTCAGTTCTTGGAGGACGTGGTGAGCGCCCTGTTCCCATCGCGAGGGGAGCACGCTCCCCCGCCCATGGCTCCGTCTCCGACGGAACCTGAAGCTGGCGCAAACGCGGACCACAGCGACGACGACGTCTACGACGCTCCAGAGGTGACCGAGGTAGACTTGAGAGTGGCGGTACAACGGCTCAAGGCCAAAAATACCGCCCCAGGACCCGACGGCTTGCCAGGGAAAGCGTGGGTCCTGGCCTCGGAGACTCTCGGGCCTCGACTAGGGGGGCTCTTTAGCGCATGCCTGGAGAGGGGCCAGTTTCCGCTTCGCTGGAAGACGGGAAAGCTGGTCCTGATCCAGAAAGCCGGGCGCCCTGCGGACTCTCCGTCCGCATTCCGGCCCATCGTGCTGCTCGACGAGGCGGGCAAGCTCTTGGAAAGAGTAATTGCAGATCGCCTCCTCGGGCACCTGAATCGGGTGGGCCCGGATCTTGCGGAGTGCCAGTTTGGCTTCCGCAAGGGGCGCTCGACGGTGGATGCCATCATGCGCGTGAGAGCCCTCACGACGGGGGACGCGGTATCCCGGGGCAGGGTCGTCTTGGCGGTGTCTTTGGACATCACCAACGCCTTCAACACCCTGCCCTGGAGTTGCATCAGAGAGGCACTCCGGTATCACCGGGTGCCGACCTACCTCCGTCGCATAGTCGAGGACTACTTGACGGACAGAGCCGTCATCTACCCCGGTCACCGGGGAGAGTGGAACCGGCGAGAGATGTCGTGCAGTGTCCCACAGGGATCGGTCTTGGGGCCGCCCCTGTGGAACATCGGATACGACTGAGTGCTGCGCGGCGACCTCCCTGACGGCGTCAGCGTAGTATGTTACGCTGACGACACGCTCGTCCTGGCGCAGGGAGAGTCACACCAGGCGGCGGCCGACCTGGCGACTCAAGCGGTTGCGACAGTCGTTCATAGGATCCGGCAGTTGGGACTCGACGTGGCGCTGCACAAGACCGAGGCCATGGCGGTCGGAACGCGCCACGGTCCGAGTCCCACATAACGGTGGAGGGGGTTTGCATCGGCGTCGGGAGGACGATGAAGTACCTGGGACTCGTCCTCGACAGCCGGTGGAACTTCAGGGAGCACTTCCTGAGTTTGGCCCCAAAGCTGAACCGGGCAGCAGCCGCCTTCAGGCGACTCCTGCCTAATCTCAGCGGGCCAAACGCCTCCTGCCGAAGGCTGTACGCCGGCGTCGTGCGGTCCATGGCCGTCTACGGGTCCCCAGTGTGGGCCCTGTGCATCCGGACGCGACCACTAAAGTTGGTCGCATGCCAGAGGGTCATGGCTATCCGAATGATCCGGGGATACCGCACGATCGCCGGCGAATCGGCCAACCTCCTTGCCGGATTGCTGCCCTGGGATCTGGAGGCGACTGCCCTCCAGCGCGTCTATGAATGGCGCGTGGAGGCGCAGCGCCGGGGCGTATCCCCGCTGCCTCGAGAAGTCGAGGCGCGGCGGGAAGAGCTCCGGCGCGATCTCAGGGCAGTATGGAGGGAACGACTGTCGCAACCGACGGCCGGGCACGCCGGAATTGCGGAGGTAAGACCCCTCTTTGAGGAGTGGCTAGATCGGCGTCACGGCGTCCTGACCTACCGCATGACGCAGGTCCTCACCGGACACGGAAGTTTCGGGAGGTACCTGTGTCTGATGGGAAAGGAGGAAACGCCTGGGTGTCACCACTGCGAGGGTCGCCCTGAGGACACCGTAGAGCACACGGTGCAAGACTGCCCCGCCTGGGCAGAGCACCGACGTGTCCTCACGGTAGCGATAGGCGGAGACCTCTCGCGCCCGGCATTGGTCGAGGCCATGCTGCGGGGCGAGAGGGAGTGGGAAGCGGTTGCCTCCTTCTGCGAAGCAGTCATGCTTCCGAAGGAGGAGGCGGGCCGCGAGAGGGAGAGGATGGCGTCCTCCCTCCAGCCCAGCCGCAGTGGTAGACGCCCACGGCGTCGGACGTCGGCCGACGATCTCCGGCCACCGTAGGCGCGGGCATGCGGACAGCGAGTAAAGGGCAACTCGCTGTCCGACCATGGACCATGCCCGGGTCGACGGTGCGTCGTGTTCCACGCGCGCCTCAAAGAGCGTCAGCAACATGACGAGGCCCCCTCTGCAGAGGGCCGAAGCCTGCCGGGGTCGTGGGACTCATCCCGTTACCGTGGCCCCGGTATGTAAAGGGTTATTGAAGGAACACCGTGGATTTTAGTCAGTAAAAGTCTGACAGTCCCTCCCACCCTGCCCGGAGTGGGAGGACTTATTTGATAATTTTACCACGTTAAAAAAAAAAAAAAAAAAAAAAGTGCTGTGACACGTTTGTTATGATTGATATTCAAGAAACATATGAAACCGATAATTTCGTATCAATTCTTTGAGTCACTTATTTTGTGCTGAAACTGGGCATAGAGACTCCATACCAGATGTTGTCTTCAGCCCTTTTGGATTGATATGGGGTTTCCGGTTGTATATTCAAGAGTCTCTCTAGCAGTATAAAATCGTCAGACATTCGTATGACTACGATTTTTTAAACTTTCAACGCGGCTTGTTAATTTTTAATAAAAAAAAACTAATTTTATGCTTTGAGTGTCAACATATGCTTAGCCTTTTCGCAACTACATAAGTTGGGGTTGGCATATGGACGACAACCTTTCTGACCTTTACAACCTAGTTGGTGGGTAACAAGATACTGTTTGGCTATATAGATTTTCTGGGTTCCGACTACCCGTATTAACTATCAAAGATGTACAAAAGATAGCCAGGACCAACGGCTTAACGTGTTTTCCTACGCATGGAAGAATATCAATATTATGTTAAGGGCCTATACTACCTCAGCGCTTCTCACTCTTTATCTCGCTCGCACACTACGAGCCGCGGTCACGCGAGCCAGCGAGACAGGGTGGCAGGGAAAAGACTCCAAGACACCGATAATTTAGTTTATTTCGTTTTACGGTGAAAATAATGGTAATTAGAAAAAAGTAAATAACATAAGACCTGCTTTATAGTTAGTTCAATTAATATGCAAAGTTTCATTATCTTATTTGAAGTTATTTTTGAATAGCAGCGGTTTATTGTTCGGTTTGGAGGTGACTTTGGATTTTTTTCTATCAAGAAAATTTTATGCAATCGTGTTTTCAACTGACGACCAAAAGAGGAGGTTATCAATTCGACGCGTATATTGTTTTTTTTTTTTTTTTTTTTTTAATGTATGGTCACCGATTACTCGAAGACGGCTGAACCGATTTGGAAAATTCTTTTTTTGATTGAAAGGGTATGCTTCGAAATTGGTCCCATTTTTATAAAAGTCAGGATCTGATGATGGGATCCTAGAGAAATCGAGGGAACTCTTCAAATATTATAGGCACACCTATGAAGTTTTGGGTATTTATTATAGTAACTTGTGCAGTTGCTCTCAAAAAGTACCATTTGAGGAAGTGGAACTGATGATGAAGACCACAGATGGCCGCCGAAACTACTCAATAATAAGTATTGAGTGGATTGCGATTCGATTACTTGAATATGGATGTTAAGCACTTTATGCTCGTCACAATGCATATGGCGATGTAGAGCTGATGGTGAAGTATCAGGAGAACTCCTCAACAATTAGTAGAGTCGGTTTAATTTTTTGGTAAAAAGTTTTTCGTCAAATATAGTACCTAACATTAATCCTCAACTTTACCATATATTTATTTCAAAATAATTGCTGCAGTATTTTCGACATAACGGAGGATCATGCTAAGCCATTTGAGGTAGTATAGGCCCTTAATAATAAGTGGCCCGTCCCTCGATGTACTGTCATAACGCAATATTTTAATTTCCCGCCTAACGACGTACTGTCAGCGAACGTGTTAAGGTGCTATTTTTTGGGTTTATTGTAGCATAGTATTCTCTATTACCCGTCAACTTAAGATGGGTACCCATCCATAAATCGACCTCGTCAAGCGTTGCTTAACCGTGAAGATCAACCATTATTATTTTCAAATAAACATGAATAAAGCCTAAAGCACCTTTGAATTCACATTCTGAGGGATTTGAATCGTTCAAAGGCAAGTTATTGTTTTCTTAATTAAAATCCAAGCGGGTTCACGCTAGAATTGTTGTCTCTTGTTGGCTAAACGTGAGCTGTATACAAAGTGCTTTCCTTTGTTTATTTTTCTAATGAGCCTTTAATTACAAACTATACAGATGTAATGATATTGTGTTTCTGAA
Source organism: Tholera decimalis (assembly GCA_943138885.2). Lineage (NCBI taxonomy): Eukaryota > Metazoa > Arthropoda > Insecta > Lepidoptera > Noctuidae > Tholera > Tholera decimalis. Next base: position 13,534,608 of record OW964549.2, on the reverse strand, counting down.
TATTACGTAGATCTAGATTGTGTGTTATTTTATTGCTTACTTTATTGCGATTTTATGTAAAGACTAGCTTTTGCCCGCGGCTTCGCCCGCGTTAATTTACTCTTTGTCACTTATTCTTTTTGCCAATCGGTACACCTCTTTGGGTGGCTAAAAACGCATGTAATAATTAAAAAAAAACATCAAGCAGACAGACAGTATTTAAAATGTATCTTTTTAAAAGCAAAAACGTAGTTGCATTTTTGTAAACTACGTTTCTGGTTTTCCCGTCCTTGGCTAAAATGTGTAGATTCTGTGGGCTTGATATTCGTGAGTATACACGTCACAAACAGTTGCCCATGGGAAAAGCAATGTTTTTCTAAATGTACACTTGCAACTTTCAGTGTGTGTCCTTGAACTTTGTTTATGGACATTGCGAATGCTGCTTTTAGGGGAAATTGGAGTCTTTTGAACTGGAATGGAAAATCGGTTGGGATTATTGGAATGCGAGGAATAAAAAAGGTTTTCACCGCTTGCTGTTCCTGTCATAATTATTGCTTGCACAACATTGCCTCCAAGGTGTGTTATTTGTAGTCGCGTGCCATTCCAGAGCCTTGGTGCGTCCAGATTACGCATCAACAGGACTGGGACACCAAGTTTAAGCCTCAACTTATGTGACGGTACCCCTGACAATTCCAGAGAGTTGAGAAACTCTACAGAGTACGACGTTACAACATCACCGTCCACATGAGATAAAATCTTTTCGTTGGTCTGCCCTACAATTTCGTTAGTCAGTGCCAAAATTGCTCTTTCATGCAGCCATTCTCTATCCCTCATATTTGTTTTCAAAACCGAATAAACGTGGTTTATTAAATTATCTGTATCTTGGACTATGTTACAGAATTCAGAGCTCAAATAAATCATCCCATTGATACCTGTCGTCACACGATCTTCTCCTATTTTCAAAAGGGCAGCCGCATATTGTCCCGATGACATATCACGGTGCAGCTGTGCTCGCATGTTTGTAGATAATTTAAAAATAATTGTTTCGAGTGGTTCTTGAATACGCGATTTGAATGAATTGGCAGGGGGGAATACAAAGTTCCAACACACTTTTTACATCCTTAAGGGACGATTTCCGAAATAAAAACTATCCTATGCCTGTTTCAGGGTCTAAAACTATCTCTATACTAAATTTTATCTAAATCGGTTCAGCGGTCTAAGTGTATTATTATTCCAACATCCTTTTTACATACATCTTTTAGGGATGCTTTCCGGGATAAAAACTATCTCATGCCTTTCCCGGGGTTTTAAACTATTCCCATAAGTACCTAATTTAAAAATCAAATTTAATTTAGCTTTTGCCAGCTGCGTTCGCGTGCAATTCTAAAACTATCCCACGGGAACCTTATATTGGGCTAAAAATATCCTATGTCCATCCAGGGTCCTAAATCTTTCCCATGCCAAATTTCATCTCAATCGGTTTTGCGGTTTAGGCGTGAAAGGTAACAGACAGACAGACAGAGTTACTTTCGCATTTATAACATTAGTATGGATTTCTTATATATGTTTTAAAATAAACAAGAGTCTATCTATACATCAGTGTAACATAACCTGACTATAACGTCCCTACTGCTGGGGCACACGCCTACTATCTATGAAAGGGGATGGGCTGTAATCCACACTACAGACCTAGTGTGGGTTGGCGGCTTAATATCATTGTAATTATAACTCTATGGTTAGCGGATTTTTCGGACCTATGACATGCTGGTTTCACGCGATGTTTCAGCTTTTTTATGAGCAGTTTGATGATGAGAATCATACAAAGTCATATGCCAGAGTTCGAACCTATAATCTACCTCTTTCAAGTCATGCTTGTAATCACTGGACCATCTCTGAATCTGCTATCTATTGTATCCATTATTATAACTAAATGACGACATGTTGTGCTATTGTAGGTAACTAAGTGTAATTTTACCTAAATACGGACACACATACGAAGTTAAACTAAATACGCACTTTCAGCTGTAGAAATAAATTCTGGTTTGGTTTTAATTACGTAGAATAAACTTGCACACTAATTGTTTCAATCAAACTTCATTAACTTATTATTAACATTATAATTCAAGCAATATTATTCGTCACACTAAATTAAGTAGAACGATGCCAAATTGAACTTGCAAGTTTAGTCTCAACAGCGATAAGTCTGAGGAAATCGCACCAAAAAGTTAGGAACGTCGTCCTCAGATTTGAAACTGTTTTGGATACAAGCCAGCAAAAACAATTTTAAAAATCGATAAAGAAAACGTGCTTTACTGCTTACATTATAATGAGATCTAGTAGAGAAGGTGAAACACGGCTCCATCCTCGTTTTATTAAGGGCGCCAGTTAGATTTATCAAAATATATTGGACATTTTGTATTATCTATTTTCTATAAATCAATATAAAAGAATATAAGACATCAAAACAGAAGTTTATTACATCAATTTGCCCACAAAATTAGATAATCAGTTATTGAATATTATAGATGGACGCTATCTTAACACTAACCGCGTGACCGAATGGCCCTGTTTTACATACAAGGTGCCAATGCTATATTTTGATTGGTTTTAGATTAATTGTGTTAAGAGTTATTATTTTATGTAAATAATTTAAATAAAACATCAAGGCGAATGTGAATACCAAACCAAACTAAAGAAGAAAATCGCATTACTAAGTAAAGAGTACTTTTTAAAATTAATTAACAACAATAGCGGGTTTTGCTAACAGTAAATTTATATTATTTATTAGATTTATAATAAATTCTAATATTATAAATGCGAAAATTTGTGATTAAGAATTGATGGATAGATGTTTGTTGGTTTTTCATGCAAAACTACTGAACGAATTTGAATTAAATTTGGTAACTACGCAACTGAAATATTGGAATAACAGAGGCTACTTTTATCCCTGATCAGGATTTACGTTGGAAAAACCTCCCACGTGAACGAAACCTCAGGTATTCCCATATTTGGATACATGACAAAACAAAAAGTAGGTACTTATCCAATGTTTTAATATTCTAACTGGCTGGCTAAATTGTTTTTTTTTTTAGAAATCTATTCTATTGTTCAATTGTTTTTTTCATTTGTTCGTCAAACTTCATATTACATTGCAAACAGAACGCATTATGTCGAGGCATTCTTAAATCAAATATTTTTGGTATCTGAACTAGTGATTTCTAGTTTCTACTACATTTAGCTGATATGCTACGATAATTATATTTATAGGTTGCCATTGATCATTTGATAAAATGATAAAATTATTATCCTTCTGTTCAAAGAAGATCACAAGCAATAACGATGATGATAGATTCATTTTTTCTTTAATAAAAGCACTTTTGCTTATTACTGTTGATTAATTTTAAAAGGTTTAAGCCATTATAATAATTTGTTAGGCATTTTAGTTAGAATAAATGGCTGAAGATTCATCGATCGTAGCGAAATAAAGTTTCGCTTTGAATGGAATGTTAAAATCTTCTAGACATTTGTCTATACACTCATCGCGGGTAAAGTAGGTAAGTCTATATTAATATTATAAATTTTAATGGGATTTGTGTTTGTTTATTTGACTATTTATACTACTTTCATATCAAAAATGATTGATGCGATTTTTGGTTTGGCTACTGTTTTAGATGATAAAAAAACTTTTAACGCGAAGCCGGGAGCAGAAGCATGAAATAATGAACAGAATCGAAGAGAATCGAACAAAATCTGAAGGAAATGCTTCATGGATAATTTGAACTATATCGTTTTACAACTTTGACAGGCGGCTTTGGTGTGCCTAGTCATTTAGTTTAAGCATTAGTGAAACTTTTTGAATACATAACAATTTGAATGCAAGTTTGATCTTTGATAATTCTTTTTTTTATCATCTTGTTGATTTTTTTTATTACTGATGAGCCCACTCTTGACCTCGATCTCGCCTGATGGTGAGAGATGGTGAGTGGATGAGGTCTAATTATGTACGAATACCTATTTACTCGCGCTTTAAAGGCTGAAAGGTCATAAGTGGCAGAGAACACAGACGCCGGCAGAGAATTCCACAGCTTGGCTGTGCGCACAATAAATGTGGAGGAGAAGCGCTTCGTATGACAAGACGGTATATCAACCAAGTGTGAGTGGTACTCAGCCGTGCGTCTGGTAGTCCGGTAGTGAAAGGGAGATGGAGGAATCAGGTCATGAAGCTCCTGCGCAACACTCCCCGAAGTACAATCTGTAGAAAACCGACAGGCAAGCAACGGTTCGCCGATGAGCCAGGCTATGAAGATTGTCCACCAGCACCTCGTTGCCTATAAGCATTTTAGCTCTGCGCTCGATCGAGTCTAATAAAGCAAGTTGTTTTAATTGAATTTGGCTGTGAAAGAAGTCATTCGATGACTAAGTTTTCATACTTAAACGTCGGCCATATTCAGTGTAAGAGATCATTTAAAATCATATTTACATTCATAAACAATAAATAAAATAATCTTAAACTATATTAATTATATTATTAATTATATTATTTTTATCATTTATGTTTGAAAAGATAGACTTAATAGAGTTATTTACCGGGTATTCTCCATAGAAAACGACCATTTGAACGGAGTACTAGTTTTTGACGTATTAGATTTACCCATGTACGTCTTAAATATTTTTGATTTAGATTTTTACGAAAATTGCAGAAGATTATGAATTATTTTGTAAAATAAAGGTTTAAAGGAGTACTAATATTTTTACATTAACGCTTAAAATTAATTACAATATAATATTGCTCATTTGGCAACCACCAATACTATGTGCTATACCAGGATGTCAACAATATACTTAGCACATTTAATTCAGATCCGTTCAGTAGTTTTTGCGTGAAAGAATAACAAACATCCATCCATCCATCCAGTTACCCTCACAAACTTTCGAATTTATAATATTAGTAAGATATCATAGAAGTAATACCCCAAGTATATTACAAAACATAGACAAATCTTAATTACCTTGTACAATGACACCTCAGCAGCCTGAGGAAGGCGGCCCTGAAGGTCCTGTTGAACACGGTGTAGATGATAGGGTTGATGGTGGAAGACACGTAGCCCAGCCACAGGCAGATGTCCACCACGTGTTCTGTGAACAAGAATTATTAGAACAATGAAAGAGAGAAAGTAGCGTCAGCATTAATAAACGCTGCGTTTTCAAAACTATATAAGGGTAACTATATTACATTTTTAGTGAATATTTTAATATTAAAATAAATAAAAACATTTTGTTTTCGAATAGTAATATTTTTTTAGCATGTATGGATGCTATACTATTGCGGGTTAACGAGAACGCCCTCTGCTAGTTAACATACTGTATATGCACGACGATGATGGAACGTAGGAACCCACAGAAGACCAGGATTACCAATCTGGTCTTGGCCGGCGGAGCGGATTATATGCTAGTTAGCTGTCTCAAATAGAGAGGGTCTATATGCCAGCTAGCAACTATCGTTATGGAATGTATAAGTATGTAAAAGTATGACTTTTTAGCGTTGAACTTTGAAGAACTCTCTTGTAACCAAATTTAAAGTAGTTGGCAAATGGCAGTCGTGCTATATGATATCGACGGCTCCTAAGTATACTGAGTCAACTAACAAATTTTGAGAATTGCACTTTTTTGCATATTAACAATAATTAAATCATTTCCTATTTACCTGTAAAAGAAAAAAGATCATATCTTAATAAATAACTAAAAAAAAAATTGCGTAAACTGGATCAAGTATAGTAATTTATTTATTTTGCACTCAGTATACTGAGTCAAGTGTTTGCTACCAATATACGCGGGACGCAAATGCGCTCATTTCGGTGCAAGTTCAAACTGGCTCAGTATACGGCGAAACAGCGTGGTGTGCGGTCGTTATTGTGTGCTTTTTGTTATCAGGAAATAGTTGCTTATCTTGTGTTATTTTTTAAATTTAGATTCATCATTGTATAGAAACTGGTGACGAGTACTAGGTCTCGAAAAATCATTAATTTAGTGAATGAAAAATATGATAACTATGACGTTAATAAAGATGTTTGGCTGAGAATCTTCAATTACTGATGACGGTGAAGAGTTAGTAAGATCCACATATTTTTTATAAAAACTCAGAAGCTCTTGAATCGAATATCAAAGAAAAGCCTAGCACCCGTAACTATCATGAAAAATCAGACGATGATACTCCAATGCCGTCACCCTATATTGATTTCTGTCTATTCGCGTTGACGTCCTTTGTCTTAATAATCCTGTCTCTTCGCCCGCAACTAACGTTAATGATACAGACTCTCCAGTAACTACTCCAACTTTTCAGAGATGTAAACGAATTTCAGGAACTAAAAAAATCAAAAGTAGAGAAAGAGAACATTGTTTGAGGGACTGGAAGGATGAGGTAAAGAAACGAAATGTCAACAGAGGCTTACAATATATTAGTAGAAATGGAAAAGTGCATAATAAAAAACTACTGAAACCTTCATGTCCTACAACGTGTAGAATGAAATGTTATGAAAAAATATCCGAAGAGACTAGATCAAAGATATTTAAAACGTTTTGGGACATTGGAGATCATTCCAGGCAGTGGGACTTTTTGATGAAGTATGCTACCAAAGGAATGAAGAAGAGGATAACAACAGACAAGGAGAATACTAAAAGACTGAGTACTATTTCTTATACTTTACCTATTTATGAAACAGACAACGTTGTTATAAGGAATATTCCTGTATGTAAAACCATGTTTTTAAATACCTTATCTATAAGTTTCAATTTCCTTTAAACAGCTTTAGAAAAACTAGAAAAAGGACAAGGAGGTGTACAGTCTGATCAGCGAGGAAAGCATGTTCACCATCTGAAAAAAAATTCTGATGACATGAAACGAATTGTACTTGATCATGTTGCAAGTTTTTCGCCTGTGGAATCACATCATATTCGTAAAGATGCTTACAAACCTTTGTAAGCATCTTTACGAATATAATGTTTGTGTCAACAACGAGTTTTGCCTGTGATGGATCTAAGATGCAATGGGATAAGGTCACTGAAATAAAAATTAAGCCAGAAAAACCTTTTAAATTATTTTTTTAAATCAGTTACATGGAAGATTCTTATAACTGTATTGACAGTGCTAATAAACCTAAAGCAACACGCAATCAAACTGTCCCTAATACAGATTTTCGTGATCTTCGCCCAGCTTACAACAGGCAAATCCCAATAGATAAAAATAAACACAAAGATTTAATGGACATGTGCAACAAATTAGTGATACCTAAGGAATATCACTTGTTTTTTTAAAGTGTAATTAAGATTGATAGCAATAGAGCAGCTAGATAGATTGATAGCAATATAGCAATAGATAGAGAGACCGATTTAGAATAATTAATAATTTGTCTTTTTTCTTTGTCTAGATTGTTTTTTTTCGTAATTATTAAGTACTAGCTTCTGCCCGCGACTTCGTACGCGCGGGGAGGTTTTCCCGCGCAAATCTCGATCCCGTGGGAATTTCGGGATAAAAAGTAGCCTATATGTTATTCCAGAATGACTACTATCTACTTACCAAATTTAATCCAGATCCGTTCAGCAGTTTTTGCGTGAAAGAGTAACAAACATCCATCCATCCTCACAAACTTTCGCATTTATAATATTAGTAGGATAGTGGGATTAGTAGGATTAGTAGGATTAGTAGCAAGTAGGACTTACCTCATAAGTTAATTTTTAAGACTGATTTTATTCTCAGCAATAATATAAGGATATCAAGAATTGTGATTTTCTTTAAAAAAATAAGAACTTTGTTTGTTTTGTATTGTTCCTAAATTATAGTGAATTCAAACAATTAATAAATAATTCTCCTATTTTACAGAAACGTGCAATCGATACAATCAATATTTTGTATTTTGTTACCTAAGACTAGACCAACTTAAGCGTTTGTTTTTATTGGTATTATTGTTGATTTTTGTTATTTTTATGGATATCCTAAAGTTGTGTTAATGTTACCAATACCATTTTGAGATCACTTTGATTAAAATATTAAACATTAAAGGCGTTTTTGATTGTTTTAACTATTTTGTAACACACTTGACTCAATTTAAGTATGGTTCACTTTTAAAATTATGTCCATGTATAGTGAGTCAACTTATTATATTTTAACAAAATATGAATCCATGACAGACAGTATAATATATAAAAAATCCAATAAATAAATAAAAATATTTTTTGCCACACTTGTAAAGTAATTTTTCCCCATAACGTAGATTCAATAATGCGACGTACAAAAATATAAGTGGTACTTGATCCATTTTTAATAAACAAATAATCGCCGTATACTAGTCTATCTACATTATCTCATAAATTAATAAAATAATATGAATTTTATTTTGTACAGATGAAAGGCTTTATTATATTTAATTCACTATGATTAGTTATTTTTTCTTGGTTGTATTAACAATTTAAATATGACCATTCGATATTCTTATCGCCTTCCTGTAAAGTTGTTAGAAGTATAGTTGACTCAGTATTCTTAGGAGCCGTCGATATGCAGCTACAGATCGGCAATAATGCACCTATCATGTGGCACGCGGAAGCTTTATGAAACATAAAGCGTTCGATATTGCCATATCTCTTGGCACAAGACTCTATTTTGTCCGCAATATACAAGATTTTCATGCATTCCCCGAATGGTACATTTAGCAGGTCTATATTTTCAAATACCTAATGTCACAAATTTCACTCCAAGCTCGTTTAAATTTGAACTTGGCTTTCTGCTAATCCTTTCTCTACCTAAAAACACAGTCTCAATGACAGATAATAATTAATACTATTTAAATCATTGTCCATGTTTGAACAGACTAACAAACGAACTGCACCATCGGCAAGAATAAGTAAGTCTAAGGTATATGATTTTTTATACTTATTATTAAATATTTTACCAAATCAAATCAATTGTCATTCATTTGACGTCATGGCCGGCGTACTGGTTGGGCAATTGATAGCTGCGCTGTACCACGGGTTCGATTCCACTACCGTGACAAATGTTTGTATGGTCTACAAATATATTACAATAGTACTTAACTAAAAGCTAAAACCTAATCTAGAATATAATTTGTTATGCTTCAAGTTTCCTACTTCAATTTGTACGTTAAATCAGAGGACCTAAATGGATACTCGATTATTTCTATAAGTGGACTATAAAGTTTTCTACATAAGTTCAAAATCTAAAAAACCCGACTTCTCAACTAAAATGCAAGAAACAAGTACATATTTACCCAATTGAACATTACTATAATTACAAATATAGGCTGGGTCCCGCCTGCTTGTCACTTTTTAAATATTTGCTTGTTTCTTGCATTTTTGTTGAGCAGTCGGGTTTTTAGATTTTTTAAATAACTCTTTCCCACTGCATCGGGATTGATCTGGGATTGGTAATTTCAACGTGAACGAAGCCACGGGTACTGCTAGTCTGTTCTAAACTAATCTTACAATGGCGCGTAAGTTTCTGATTCTGCTCGCCATTCATGTTCGGAGCCGGTTTACTGCCTACTATAAATCATGTCTAAACGCAGTCATAAAGTAGGTAAACGTTTTGGGAATACCTTCATTGTGCGTACGGCTAAGGAGTGGAATTCCCTGCCAGAGTCTGTGTTTCCCGACAGCTACAACCTAGGATTCTTTAAGTCCAGAGTGAATAGGTTACTTTTAGGTAAGCGTGCTCCATCTTCGATCACATCATCACTTACCATCAGGTGAGATAGTGGTCAAACGCGAACCTATTTTCAATAAAAAAAGGTGTTACACCTGCCGTAGCTTGCACAAAATGTGTAATTAGTTGGTATCACCTGTGTGACAGGACTCAGAAGGTTTCACTTGTATTTTCTAAAATAAAGCACCTTGAACTTAAAGAACATATATGCAGAAAGAACAAAATTACTTTGTTTCTCTATTCAGTAGTGGGACTAGCCACGTCCAGACTTTACGGCTAAACCTGATAACACTTTGTTCAGCCTGGAATATTAACCCGGTTTGGTCTAGGGCAGATACGGTCTAATGATCAAATGGGTAAGAATGAGTAAATTATAGATCATTAACGCTTAAGCTTGTTACCGCCAACCCCATTTAACGACGTGACGAGGAGCGAGGATGTTCAGGGTGGAGCGTAAACAAGCATCAGTTCAGTTGCCGTCGCGCGTTCCGGGGCCGCGGTATCTCGTAAGAAAATTTCCGCAACCCCAACAGGAATATGTGTAATATAATTATACTTGTATTCTATGCCGGTATATCTACCTATAACTATTAAAACAAATATGTGTATTTGAAGCTCAACTTACCTGGTACTATACAGGCTGGACACGCGGCAAACAATATGTTGAGTAGGAAGAATGGTGCCCAACACAGCACGAATGTGAAGAAGACCAGTCCAAGAACCTTGGTTGCTTTCTGCTCGTTCGCCACCGCGTTGGCTGATAGGGAACGGCCTTTTTTGCGATTAGCTAAGAATCTGAAACAAAAATTGCTAGTTAGACGTTGTCCCACAAATATATGCAGAGGTGTTTCTGTAAAATTTTGTTTCAAACTAAACGTGAGCCTAGTTTCGTCCAAATCCCTGTAACTACGTTTTGCACGATTGCAATCACCCTAGTTTCACCTTTTTAATGTTAGTTTTTTTTCAGTAGCGAGTGGCTAGGAAATCTTTAAATATGTTCCATGCGTAGTGGAATCGTTATCATTTTGTTTTTTGATAAATAGATATGAGACAATTCTAGCAGGCCCAATTCTTTGCGTAGTTTATAATCACCATCGTTGCTTGTAAAACGATGAAAGGAAAAATGGCGAGGCAACCCGCATGTCCTTATCAAATCCGAGAAGTTCGAAGACATGTGACATCCACTCTTTTATCCAGAGAGGGTTGTTTCGCAGCAATGGGAATATTCAAGGCTAGTTACGTTTCTGGCTTCCCAAAGCATGGAAGCAAGGAATGACAGATATACAGTATGTTAACTAACAGAGGATGTTCCCGTTAACCCGTAATAGTATAGCATCCATACATGATAAAAAAAATATTACCATTCGAAAACAAAATATATTTTTTTTTAATATTAATATATTCACTAAAAATGTAAAATTGATACGTAAAAGAAACACTCTGTACACGCGAACTTAAAAGACGGCAACGTCGCAATTTGTTTATGAATGACGGGCCGCGTGTGCGGCGATCTAATTGATGTGCTTATACTATTGCGGGTTAACGGGAACGCCCTCTGTTAGTTAACATACTGTATGTCTAATACTGCTTTTCAATTAAGTACTTATAGAGAGATGTAAAATAAAATAGCATTAAAGTTTTCTTAGTAAACCCGAAAATCTCTCCTAATTTATTTCACTCAAGTCTATCAATGTTCCGGTCTTACAAACGTCACGCGAATGAACGCCAAGTGCCTTCGACGGGTCCCTTACAAATGAAGGCATAATAGGGACCCTTTAGGCGCAAATCTTTTAAACCTTTTTCGTCCTATTGATCGATAGACCCCTATTTACCTTTTGATATTTTAAGCTTGACAGATTGGTTTGATTGGCACTTTCTGTTGAATGACAGGTTGAATGAGTGTTTTTGGGGATTAAAGTATATCGATTTTTAAGTTTTATTGGTAGTTTAATTCTATGATTGAATTTTGAAGATAATGTTGGCTCATTTTTTATTGACAGGTGGCTATGATTAGAATGGGAGGCTGATAAAATAAAAAAGATGAAAATGTATTTTCTTTTTTGTGCTCGAGTTCCATAAAACTCTAAATGCTTGCACTGCTTGGACGGGCCTGCTCAAATATTAATATTTATATTAATATTTCTATTAAATCCCGATCCCGTAGGAATTTCACAAAATCCTTTCTTAACGGATGCCTACGTCATAACATCTACCTGCATGCCAAATTTCAGCCCGATCCGTCCAGTGGTTTGGGCTGTGATATTGATAGATCACTATGTCAGTCAGTCAGTCAGTCACCTTTGAGTTATATATATTTAGATTAATATTTCTGGCCTCAAAGGAGCACCACAGACATAAACCTACATAGTCCTTATATGATTTGATCCATCCCGTTCCATCATTGGACTACAAGACAAACGGCGATGCGCCATCGTTACACGGTGGACATCCCACCCATACGCACGAAACGTTTTGGGAATACTTTCATTGTACGTACGGCTAAGGAGTGGAAGTCCCTGCCGGAGTCTGTGTTTCCTGATCACTATAACCTGGGAGTCTTTAAGTCAAAAGTGAATAGGTTACTTCTAGGCAAGCGTGCTCCATCGTAGACCACATCATCACTTACCATCAGGTGAGATGGTGGTCAAACGCGAGCCTATTGTCAATAAATAATTAAAAAACAAAGATTGTATGGCATTCAAAAGAGCATTGACCTCTGAGTTTATTTCGGTGTTTCTCCTCAAATTAGTCTAATTAAATCAGTATTCAATTATTTCTGCTGCTGGAAATGGTGTTTTCAAAGCCTTTTTAACCGACATCAAAAAAAGGAGGTTTACAATTCGTCTTGAACTTATTTTTTTTTTATGTATGTTACCTCATTACTCGCAGATGGCTAGACCGATTTCGATAATTCTTTTTCTGTTTGAAAGGGTATACTTTATAGTTGGTCCCATTGTTGTCATGTTTGGATCTGATGATGGGATCATGGAGAAATCGAGGGCACTCTTCAAATATTATAGGCACACCTATAGCGTTTTGGGTATTTCTTATAGTACCTTGTGCAGTTGCTCTTGAAAAGCACCATTTGAGGAAGTGGAACTGATGATGAAGAACCTAGATGGCCACGGAAACTACTCAATAATAAGTATTTCGTGGATTGCGATTAGATTACTTGAATATAGATGTTAAGCACTTTATGCTCGTTACAATGCATATGGTGAAGTAGAGCTGATGGTGATGTACCAGGACAACTCCTCAAAAATTAACGGCTCTGCACCGGGAAAAGCAATATTTTGTAAAAGGTGATAAGTAGTTGACATTTTGGCTTTTGTAACTATATAAATTACAATCCGACCCACGAAAAAGCGTGAAAAAAATTTTTAGCAAAAAATAGAACCGACTTCTATGTAAAAACACTACAAAGGCAAAAATAACTTTAATTTCGGAAGACGGTGCAAAAAAAAAGAAAATACGAAACAAATGACACCGACTACCGAAATTACAGTTATTTTTGCCTTTGTAGTGTTTTTACATAGAAGTCGGTTCTATTTTTTGCTAAAAATTTTTTTAGCTTACGATGTCTGCAAAGTCTACAACTTACACTTTAAGTTACATTAAGCACATTCTTTCTAAATAAATTACGAATTATGCAACCTATGCAGGCATAAATAATATTTGCAATGACATCCCTAATCGTACTCAGTAGTATGATCTGGGAGTAGTAGAAAAACAGACATTCTTCATTTCCAATTCTTTGGCTAAAGCTCAGCATTACTATACAACGTAGCAATGCCACGAATCTTTTTGGTATATTGCCACCAATCAGTTTAGTTAAGATTAAATTTATCAGCATCATCTCCCTTTAATCACATCACTCATCATCACTCATCTTAATACAAAACACATTAGTTCATTTATCCTCACCCGTGTGTCACTGCTAGGTGCCAACTGAAAACCAGCGCTGAGTGTCTTTCGCTCAGCAAATGATATTTTCGCGCTTTTTAATGGGTCAGTTTGTAATTAATCTAGTTACAAAAGCCAAATGTCAACTACTTATCACATTTTACAAAATATTGCTTTTCCCAATGACCAATCCCAATTTTTGAGGAGTTCTGGTATTTCACCATCGATATAGTATAGTCGAGATAGTTCCCTCGATTTTTCCATGATTCCATCATCAGATCCTAACGTGATGACAATGGGACCAACTAGAAAGTATACTTTTCAAACTAAAAAAGAATTTTCCAAATCGGTCCAGCCGTCGTCGTTGAGATATGAGGTAACATACATAAAAAAAAGTTCAAGACAAACTGAGAACCTCCTCCTTTATTTGAAGACGGTTAAAAAAAAAGAATTTTCCAAATCGGTTCGTAAATGACGGTTTATGTGCGAACAAAAAACGCAATGCAGAGTAAACGAAAATATCGTCAATGTAAAAATTTTTTGTAGACTTTTATTGATTTTTCAGAAACGGCTTGTCCGATTTCGATAAAATTTTCATGGGACAATTTGAAAAGTATACTGCAACAAAAAAAAAAACAAATCGGTTGGCAAGCGACGGAGCTATGCCCGAACAAACATAAAAAAACAAGCATCCGAATTGAGAATCTCCTCCTTTTTTAGAAGTCGGTTAAAAAGAAAAGAGAAACAAGTAATATTTACCATTCAACACATTTTATATGAGAAATGAATTATATTTTATTTCCAGCTGCTGTGGTTTCTTGTGCGGCACAGCGGTAACTAACAGTGACGGTAATTACCAGAAACCAGCCTGGCACAAAAGCTACAATGAAGGGGGTAGGGGCGAGGGACAGAGCATTTTTCCGGATGAGTGTGAAAAACAAGGCAATGCGTGCGGATATACCGCAGCAGCACCTTCAATATGTTAGGAACTTTTATAGAGTATGCGTATTGATAAATCCCCGCTAAGTGCGAGTCGGCCTCGCCCATGAAGGGTTCCGTAGTAGCAAGCAAAGATTAGCGAAAAATAAATTGATTGTTCATAGTCTTTTTATGAATGACAAAGTTAGACTTGCAGTTTTTAAAAATGTGCTGTATCTCAGAAACTGCTGACTGTAACTGGTTCAAACTAATTATCCTTGAAAATTTTTATTAAGATCTACAGCATATATTTTTTAATTGTTTTCACTCTGTTATTTTAAAAGTTAGTGGGACAGACAGACAGATACGATTAATGTATAAGGGTTTTGTTTTTTGCCATACGGGTACAAAATTCTAAAAATAAACAAAAAATATTGGCCAAGAGCGAGTCATACTCGGCCATGAAGGGTTCCGTAGTAACTATAATAATATAATATGTATATATATTTGACAAAAAAACCTTACAAATTTCTTAAAACTAGCTTACTTACATTCTTTACAACTACGCCAAATACCTTTGTTTTTCATAGTGTTTCTATGAATTACAAAGTTATATTTGCGGTTTAAAAAAATATGCTGTATCTCAAAATCTACTGACCCCATCACGTTCAAACCAATTTTGGTTGAAAGTATACATTAAGATATACAGCATATATTTTTTTAGATTCTTAGTCCATTATTATACAAATTTAATACATTTTACCACTTTGGAAGCGTATACCTTTTAAACGATTAACTTTATGAAAAATTAGTTTTAGAAACCTCAATGTCATTTTTAAAGACCCCGTCTATAAATACCACACGAAGCATAGGTTTCATGAAAAAAAATATTTTTAGTTTTAGTTCCATGTATGGGGAGCCCCCCTTTATTTTAAATATTTTTCTTAAAGTCGGAAAGCGGTCTATAGCATACTTTTACCCACCTTCTACTAAGTTTCACATGTATAGTCCTAATAGTTTCGGAATAAACTGGCTGTGACATACGGATGGATGGACGAACGGACAGACAGACAGACAGACAGACATGACGAAACTATAAAGGTTCCATTTTTTGCCATTCGGCTACGGAACCCTAAAAATGTAACCTCAACATAATAACGAAAGCTAAAGTAGCACATTTTAGTGTTCCAAGACTAATTTGCAGAGAATGAAGTTGGGCGAACATTTTTATTCAGATGCAGATTCATAAATATGTAGTTATGAATTTTCTCGAGCGTGAAAATGTGAAGCTTATTACAATGTAGCTCTATTTTCAGTTTTAAAATGGGTTATCTCGGTCTCTTTATGAATATGCTAAGATGTTATTAAGGCATCTTTCTATGTTGATATATTTTTGGTATGTGAGGTTAAAAATGCTGGGCTTAATTTGAGTAAAAGGGATTTAACCATGAAAAAATCTACCCGTCTGAGAGTTAAAACTACAAAAGGTGTTACAATGGGCGGTCTTATCGCTAAAAGCGATCTTGTACAGACAACCTTTGGATGGATTTGACACAGCAGGAGAAAATAAATACGCGGGTAGTCCATGGTGTATGTATTATATACAATACATAAGTAATAACCTACATATACAATAAAAAAGTTGGGATATATAAAAAATAGTAACAAATTAAAGAGAGAGATAGAGATCTTTTACCATTGTAGGACCCATTGGTGGTCCTTCAGGTAAGAACACTAACTGTCACTGGCTCACTCCAACCATCTAGCTCACAGGCCTGTCTGATTCGTACCGCTACTACTATGCGTATCGCGTCCGTCACCCGACTGACGTTTGACAGCTAGTCCCCTCTAGAGTGGTTCGTGAGACAGTGTAAATATCTACTTCATAGATACAAACGCTACATCCCTTCCCTTTTAACAAATTTTACTAATTGACATTCTGAATCCCTATTCAATAATCACTGTTACAGAATAATTTAGTTTACATAGGTTTATACCTCAAATGATTTTCTATTTTTAATTGTACACTATTTCTGTTACTTTTAAGTTAATCTTTTATATTAAATCATATTGTTTTTCTCATTGTTGATTGGGTTATCTCTTGATATGATCCCGTCTTGTATATATTTCCATTCTCGCTTTTGGTGTATCACATTCCTTCGTAGCCTCTGTCTCGTTTCTTCATTCCGTATTATAACATCACTACCTGCAGTTTTTCCAACTACATGTGTGGATTAAACAGCTTATTTGTTTTTACTAATTCTTTGTTTGGACTTCGTCACCTGCTATCTATTCTGGATCCTAAGTTTCTTTTCCTATCTCCATACCCTTTCCTTTTTCCTTTGCGATTTGTCTCAATACGTGACCTCAGAATAATTTTCTGTGTAGATCTCTTTAAATGTTGGTGGTTTCACTCTCAGTTTCTCAGTCCTTTATTATTGGCTGCATTCTTATCGCACGTAGTCTTGCGAGTTCATCAATTTGGTCAATATAGTCTCCTGATGGCGGAAAACTTGAGTGATCTGAATACTTTTACATATAATCGCGATAATGGGTCCGCAAGATTGGTCCTTCCCCGTTTGTATTTAACAGCATAGCGGTATGCTTGCAAATCGGGCTGACTCTGATTCCCATGTGCAATAAACCTCGGCCCTCTACTCAACAAAGGTGTCCTTGAATTTCGGAAATGGTTTATTTGTTTCTTTATTTGTTTGGATTTGGTTCATTTCCAACCCCAAATTTCTTATTTCCACTTCTATGTATGAGGGAGCAAAATTTTAAAACTCTCTACCAAAAGATATAAAAATACAAACTTATTTCTATTTAAAAATTATTAAAATGCTACATTTTAAAAAGTAATAACAAAAATAATTAATTAATGAACAAAATTAATTTTGCACCCAGTGTAATCCAGTCCTTATTTCGCTAACATAATGTGTCATCGCACGGCGGCCGCGACAACGCGACGCGCGACGTCGGTAGGCAATACAATTAATTTCTGAAACTTTTAAAAGTATCTTCATTTTTCGTATGCTGTATAAATCATTCACAATAAGCTCGTATTACTCCGTATGTTCTTCACAAGCTAAAAGTCTGCGCTCTTCCAATAATATGCTCTTACTCTGTCCTTCTCATACTTTTGATTTTGTATTTTCTTCTCCTGTTTATCTTCTAGGGAATTATTTTTTCCTTCCATTGTCTTTTGTTATAGTTCTTTGTTATTTTTCTAGTTACTTTTTTTTTTCAAAATAAGCAAATTTTCCACAACTATTATCAACACACACTCACACAACAACAACACAACACACACAACTATTATTCTCATTTACCGAACACGAATATTCTTGGTCTAATGTGCTAGTGTTACTTCTAGTGCAACTTGATGCTCTTTTTTGCTTTATATCTTATTTCCTTTGTCATTTCCGTCTTGATTTTCCTTGTCTCTACTCTATAGCATTAAATTCATTGGTCCTTGTCTTTTTTATTCTTGCACTGCTTTTCAGTTGATTATTGTCAATTTTTAAAGCTACTATTGTCAACATCTTCTCCCTTACTTCCAATGACAGATACTTCCCAAATTTTTATTTATTTATTAATTCAAAGGACAACCAATGGCTAATATGCATTAATTGCAGTAGTATACGTAACTTAAAGCCTATTACAGATTCTCACGGATAAAAATAAAAGGTAACAGAAGTGCACTAACAAGCAAAAATATTATGTTCTTCCGGTCTATCAAATTTCATTTTCCTGTTGGTCTCCGAGTTTAATATGTAGTAAACTTTCACCTATCTCTATATTATGTGCTTGATAGGATGAAAAGTGTCCTTTTATATTTTTTATTTTGTTTCGGAAGGAATTACTTGTCCAATTTATTGATTCAAACTTCGAAAACATCTACATCATCCGTTGGTTCATCGCTTGCTCCCGGCAAATTATTTTCCTTTTTCTTGAAGTTGCGTTTTCTCTAGTACAAATAAAGTTGCTCCTTTTATGGAGTTTAAAATATCCTCGTGTGGGTAGTAAGGTCTAACGACCCCATGCACCCTAGTTTCAGAGTTTCTAGACCCCTCAAGGGCCTCTGATGTGTCTATTTTGACGAACGCCATCTATTTTGGCGACCGGGACCACCGGCTTATACGTGCCTTCCGAAGCACGGAACCATTTTTTTTTTCAGACATTCAGGTGATTCAGGCCTGCAATATCCTAGCCAAACTGGAAATAACTTTAAAAGTATGCTTCCCGTGGGAATTGAACCCACGACCACCGGGTCACAAGGCAAACGCCTAAACCACTCGACCACGGAGGTAGTTCGGCAGCATCCAATCAAATGGATATGCATTCAATTTAATGAACGTCCGATATACCTTCAATTTAATGAAAGTCAATATACCTTCAATTTAATGAAAGTCCGATGTACCTCCAATTTAATGGAAGTCAAATTTACATTCAATTTAATGAACGTCCGATGTACCTTCAATTTAATGAAAGTTCGATGTACCTCCAATTTAATGGAAGTCAAATTTACATTCAATTTAATGAACGTCCGATATACCGTCAATTTAATGAAAGTCCGATGTACCTCCAATTTAATGGAAGTCAATTTTACATTCAATTTAATGAACGTCCGATGTACCTTCAATTTAATGAAAGTCAAATTTACATTCTATTTAATGAACGTCCGACATACCTTCAATTTAATGAAAGTCAATATACCTTCAATTTAATGAAAGTCCGATGTACCTCCAATTTAATGGAAGTCAAATTTACATTCAATTTAATGAACGTCCGATTTACCTTCAATTTAATGAAATTCCGATGTTCCTCCAATTTAATGGAAGTCAAATTTACATTCAATTTAATGAACGTCCAATATACCTTCAATTTAATGAAAGTCCGATGTACCTCCAATTTAATGGAAGTCAATTTTACATTCAATTTAATGAACGTCCGATGTACCTCCAATTTAATGGAAGTCAAATTTACATTCAATTTAATGAACGTCCGATGTACCTCCAATTTAATGTAAGTCAATTTTACATTCAATTTAATGAACGTCCGATGTACCTTCAATTTAATGAAAGTCCGATGTACCTCCAATTTAATGGAAGTCAAATTTACATTCAATTTAATGAACGTCCGATATCCCTTCAATTTAATGAAAGTCCAATGTACCTCCAATTTAATGGAAGTCAAATTTACATTTAATTTCATGATCATCCGATGTATCTTTCAATTTAATGAAAATCCGATGTACCTTCAATTTAATGAAAGTCATATCCATTGTGAAATACCTCTTATTTAAAAGAACATCTCATTCGATCAACCAAATCATTCACTTGTCCAACAACTCGATTTCAATTTAGTGAAATGTATTTTTATATGGTATTATCATTATTGTTATTCCTTTAATTTAATAAAAGATCATTTGAATAATTTCAATTAAATATAACCCAAATTCATGGTTATAGCTCCCAATTCAATGAAAACTCACCAACAAAATATGAATATCTAGTTGGCCAATCTCCTATTTTAAATTTGTATGTATACTTATTTCGAATTGGATAGAATTCCAAAAAATATCTTCTATTTCTAGTTACAAAATGTATTATTTTATAAATCACTGGTGGGGACAAATTTAAGAAAAACCAACTTTATAATTTATGTTTAGCTAAGTGCAATTTAAATTAAGTTTGTATTTTCTATGGCACATGATGTGTTTGTATTTTTCCATATAGATCACATTGAGTACTAATACATCAATTCATTTTAAAAAGTTAAAGATGTATAGGTAATACCAGCATGCACATTATCATGATCTATAATTGTCTTTACCTTACTTTCCAAAACAATAAAATTCATCAGCCCTCTCTAAAGATAGAACTGCGGAATACAATCAAATTTTATTTTATTACTTTTATACTACAAGCATAAAAGCAAGAAAGCATATGTATTAGTTTATTATAGTATTAGACAATTTTATTCATCTTGTTTACTTAGCATTGGTTTTAGTTAAGTACCTAATATGTATTAGTTTCTTTATAGTTATTGTTACAGTATGTGTTTCATTTGTATGGGCCAAGTTTGCTTAAATGAATGAATTGATTGATTGATTGTTAAATATTGTAATTTTGCCACATTCAATAATTATGAATTCACATTTTGTATAAACTTTCCTTCACAGAGAACTTCAAATACCTAGGTACCAACCAATTAATTTCATAAAGAAGGTAGAAGAAAGTTACTTACTCCCAGTGTTGTTTAATCCTGTTCTATCATGTAAAATGAACTCTGACTTAAATTTGCTTACTTATTTTCTGTAAAGTCACAGTATAAATATTTAGTATTGTGACTCGGCCCTAGCTTTCAAATAATTACCTACAGCTACTCGAAATAATAACATTTATTTGGTCACCCATCTGGTGTCAAACACAGCAAATGTTACTAAATTTCAATTTCCTCATTGCATTTGTGCTGCTTACAACAATCAAACTATCTTACTTTTTTTTCTGTTCTTCAATCTCAAAACATCATAATGATTTTATGTTGTAGCCATCCTGAATACCGCTTTTGACAAACTGCTGATCATAAACAATCTCTTTCTATATTCTTTCTAAGAAACAATCATAGAGACTCACATGTTGAACAGAATAACACATGTACAACACAAACAATTTTATCAACACTATTGCTCAAATGTGTAAACAGTTATATGAAACTTATGTAAACACAACGATTTATATAATATACACAAATTAAAAAAAAGGACAAAATAAAGGACATTCATCACTGGGACCCCAGGCCTTGCCATTAATAAATATGAAATATAATCTCTTATGTTAGATTAATATAATATGTAAGTAGCAAGTACCTACATACATGAGTATGTAGATAGTCTAGACTAAACTACCTATTAGTATTTTTTCTGTGAGGTTTTTTACCTAATTCACCCTTGTGTCACATTTCTTCTGTAACCCTATCTACTTATTTATTGATTCATCCAAATATTCACTCATTGGAAAAATGGAATATAACCTATCTTCAAAACAAATTACGTATCTACTAGTGGGTACGTAGATATATCAATTCTTTACAGTCTTTACCTCTGGATACGTTATTGTTTAGAATCTTCAATAAGTAAACATACATCTCTGGCAGTAATAGGTGTGTAAAATGAAAATATGACAACCAATTACTAGAACAGTAAGTACAATAGCGGTAAACAGGGTAAACTACCTAGCATCCCCAAGTCAATTTTATGCGTAAAAACTCGAGAAAATGATCTAGCGATTACGTTAATCGTTATAAATTTATATCAACAAATATGCATTAATTTTTTCATATAATGAAACTAGAATCATTTTCATAACCTAGTAACTTCCTTCCTTCCTTCCTTTTTTAATAATTATTTTTTTACGGACCTTGTTCCTCGTCGCCATATGTAGGACCCATAGGTGGTCCTTCAGGTAAGAACACTAACTGTCACTGGCTCACTCCAACCATCTAGCTCACAGGCCTGTCTGATTCGTACCGGTACTACTATGCGTATCGCGTCCGTCACCCGACTGACGTTTGACAGCTAGCCCCCTCTAGAGTGGTTCGTGAGACAGTGTAAATATCTACTTCATAGATACAAACGCTACAACCATGTTTTTGAAAGAAGGAAGGGGGTTAGCTGCATCTGGTTAGACCGACTGGACGCCAAACCTAACATAATTATGTATGTAGTTGGGACAGGCTTAGCAAATGATCATTGTGCAATAAGAGATATCACACTTTCTGCTTTGAATTATAAATGAAATATTTTTAGATATCTGCTTTACATATAGACCCCCCCCCCCCAAGCAATAACTCGGTAATGTGCTATTATGGGTTTAATGCTGTTATATCAAATTCGGCATCTATGGACTAGAATACACCGTAGCATTTTTTTTTTTTCAAATTTTTCCTAATGATATTTACAAACATATTGCGACACACGTGGTTATTGTTGGGAATTTAGACAGAAATATATATCTGCAAATAACCTGTTATAGAACTTTACGAATAAAAATAAATTATATTTTATTTTGGTAAGTTGCCTTTACCGGGTTATTGGCGTAAATAATTTTCATGAAGTTTTTGGTAAACGTGAGTACGTAGTTTTAGTTTAATTCATTTTAATATATGTATTCCGTAATACACAATAACAATGTTATTTAAGATTGGTCAGTACCAATTATCTGCTCATTAATGTACGTAATATTTCAATGATTAGGTTATTTATCAATACGGTCTCTAAAATTATTAGATATTACCACAATAACTCCGTAAAAGCACGTTATGTATCAGCCCTACGATAAAAAGTTAACACCGTAAAAGTCCATAATATAATGTTACGAAATATTTCATGTAATAAAATTACTGCAATAACCCCGTAAGTACTATTACTGTAATATTTTATGTATTTTTTCGAAGTATTATTTATTTTCATAAATTACCAGGTTTTTAATAAAAGTAATTTCATTTTAACGTCACAGTCATATTCCGCGTAAAAATAGCTGTCATTTAATACACCAATGACTTCAATAGTAATAATCTTTTCTCCTGTAAAATTTTGATTATCGAGTTATTGCTTGGGAGGGTCGATATAGTCTTCCTAACCGATATTGGCCACGGCGGCGGTCAATCTCATAATTGATTAGCCATCTGTGCATGAGATATTCTACTCGTAGTGCACAAATATGTGTGCAAGTAAAGGTGTACTCTTTGTTCCTTTACTCTCATTGTCCGATGGGACGGCAATCCGGACGTCCGGAGAGAGATCAGGTGCAGGGCCAACCGAGGTACGGTTGCTATCAACCATCAACTTCCAAACTCCGGGCTACTTCTGAGAAATTCTCAAAAACCTCTTGCTCAGTAGACGCATTTGCAACTGCTAGGCCACTGAGGCAGTTAGTGCTGCTCTACACAGGCAAAGAAAACAGTAAACTTCTGTAGTTATACGGTTTTCTAGATAAAAGTATTCAACAAAAATCTTGTGGCGCTTCGTTAAAGCTTTCGTGATTGTTTGATATAATAAAATGGTAGATATAATTAGAACTTAAAACGGGATATTTACCATGTGTATTTATTGTTTTGAGTTTTCGATATTTCGGCACTGTTGCAAGCGCCATGATCACGGATGAACTGAAGTAATTGCGGGTGGAAGTTTATGAGCAGACAAATCGGTCTACCCTCTTTCTCGTTCGTTTTCTGTTAACGACACCGCTACCACTGTCACATGTATCACTGAACACTCGATTCTGTTTCCGACACACAAAACTCACCGTGTCGACTCGCGAACTTTCTACGGAACTTTTTCGGTTTTTACACATTTGAACCACTGGATTCCAGGCCCTCGACAGTTCGACAAACTTATAGTAGATATAATTTACTATGAATAGTTATTTTCAGTAATTTATCATAACATCATGCCTATAAATTAGATAGTTTTATACAGAATTTAGATCGATCTTGTTTATTATGTTTATCGAGCACAACCTTTTCAGAAAATTATTGTTTGCGTTTAAGTAGAACTGACTTTTTGTGTGCTTGATTTTAAAACGATTTTATAATTACTATTTATTTTGAAAGTTTCCACGTGTTCTGTAGGTACTACCACAATTCTCGATATGTAATACCTCGCATACTTTTCTGGGTATCCCATTAACAATGTAACTAAGAGTGTTAAACATTAGTAACGATTTTGGGACAAAGAGTCTTGACGAATTTGCTGAGTTCAAAGGCCAACATCTTACAATGAATAGTCTAGAAAACGATCTTTCCAAACTTTCACCCGAGTATCGTGTAATGTCATCACTCTTATTATACTTACGTGTTTTCATGGTCCAGCAAATTAATTGAATGATGCTAAAAACTTATTTCTTGAGACTTTTTCCTATCTCAGCTCAGTTGAAATTAATTGCACAAAATTTTGCTTGTTACGCTGAAATAGGTGCTTTGCGCCGCAAAACATTTTATTTAGCTGCTGTTTTTTTTTCAAATATTGTATTGTTTATTTTTTATATTTGATTTTGTTGTCCTGGCAACGACTTTAAATTAGAAATTAATTTATAATAAAAATACAACATAGATCAATAAAATAACACAATACAAACACTTAATAAACTATAGTTAACACCGCCGTGTATCAGTATAAGTTTAAGTTTGCGCTAAAGAACAGGACAGAAAAGCCATTATTTTTGTTACTGTGACAGATAATCTGTCACAGTAACAAAAATAATGGCTTTATTCAGCCTAATTTATTAATTCCGATGGATATAGGGGTCTTTCCTAGATCAATTAAGAATAAATACCCTTCACCCTAATCAAGTATTTTTTAAGGCATCTCATTCCGATTACTGAAGCTGGATTCGTGACCCGGAAAATTTGGTAAATTTACTTCTTAAGGTAATATATATTATTATTTCTTATTATTTCTTACATTTACAATAACATCACTGATACAATTAACAACACATATCTATTCAAGTTGAGATGATGGTGGCCCACTGGTTAAGACTTCGACTTGAAAGTCGCGAGTTCAAACCCAAGCAGGCCCATAATTTTTAGGTAATTTATGCTATCATCACTACTAACAAAATGGTGAAGGTCGGGGAAACCAACATGTCCTTAGACCAAAAATTCGAGAACATGACGTGATTCTTAGCAACCCCACTGGGATCGCATGGTGGATCACAGCACATTTCCTCTCGTGAAGTTCGTAGAGAGGAGGCCTCTGTCCCGGTTGTGGGAACATTATGGGCTGATTATATCATAATAATTATTTTTTTAATCTATATCAATATTATAAAGCGTAAAAGTTTGTTTGTTTGAACGGACTAATCTTCGAAAGTATTGGGTGGATTTGGATGAAATTCGATATTGAAGAAGCTCGAAGCTTAAGGAAGGTTTGAGGCTTCACTCGACTGCAAAAAAGGATGGTTAAGTTTTTATCGTTATAATAAAGACTACGGGAGCAAGGCCCCGCGCGAATAGGTACTATTAATAGTAGATTATTAACCAAGGGGATAAAGCAGTGTCTTCTGTCGCGGGTGACGATTTAAATCGCGAGCGTAATGAAGGACTCGATGTTTACTACCGAGCGTAGCGAGGGTGTTAAAAACTTAAATCACGAGCGAAGCGAGGGATTTAAGTTCACCCAAGACTAAGACAGCTTTATCACCGAGGAAAATACTCTACTTTTTGTACCATTTGCGAAAAAATTAACACAATAATAATATGAGATATAAACTTAACGTTTATGTATTTGAAGAAAACAAGAACGCGGCAAATTCCTAGAATAATATTTTTTGTCGGAAAAGCAAAGCCATCAAGCTCATACGGCCTCGTCGGTTTTCGTAATTTTATTTAATAATCATAACTGCATAATAAATGCGTATTCCTGTTTCAAAAAGATGTATAATGCTTTATATACAAACTCAATGGTGTAAACACAGATGTAGTTCAGTATAAATTTCGGTAAGTATTCCAAATTTAAATCACATTCTCCCCCTAGAGGATGAATGAAATTCAGTACAATTTTCTTTCCCTGTTTTTAACAGATTAAAAATGACTATTGTTATGTTCGCTTTTTGTGGCATAGAATGTCACTTTTTGAGCAAGTGGTATGAAAATATATGTATAGACCAAATCTAATACAAAATCATGTCTGGACTTTAAACTTTAAGATATTTTTTTTTTAATAAAAGCGTTCAAGGGTATACGATTAAGTATTAATTGGAAACTCATTAGTATCTGAAGTGATTCAAGTGTCATTTTAATGAACGAAATTAAACTTGCAAATTGAGGTTCTATTCTAAGCGGATAGTCAAGTATTCTCTAATTCACTTGTACCAGGGTCCTGGTATGCTACCATACTCTTGGAACATTACACGCCGTCAGGTAGTATCTCGTGTTAAATACGTCCCCAAGTCCATGGCGGACTTGGGGGTCCATCTGAAGGCATTTTCTGCCTTCTGTTGATGTACCTTACGCGGGCTCTTATTTGAGCTGGGGTAACACTAAAAATATTTTCCAAAAACTCGCAAGAAATTAATATCGTAATCGAAGCCACAGCGATAAAATACCTCTCACAACGTGTAATGGTGACCTATTTATGGTTCCTGGAACCCACTGGATGCGAGACGCGCAGAAAACAGGAGGATATTTTAGCTAAACCCTAATCGGGCTTTCTCCTTTCTTCTGAAAGATACTTTTTTAACGAACACCCCGTTAGATGGTTGATCTAATAGATAGACAAAAAGAGGCTGAAAGGAGGAGTAGAGAATAATGAATTTATTGTTTCAACCATGAATTTTCCTTTTTTTTATAAAGGTAACTAACTACTAGCAATGCGGTTAGAATAGGGTAGTTTCCTAAAATATTTTATTTAGTCCGTCACGTAGTTTAACAAAAAACATTGGACACGTATTTTTTATTTTTTCACGTAATTGAAAAATTAAGACGATACAGTAAGTTGAAATTTCGCGTGACGTTACACCTCGGTATAATTCTTACCAATGTGTGAGGTCAGCAGCCCCCACTCCTGTACTTTGAAGCTTTCCATCTTTGTGAATTTTTCTTGACTTGAAAAGGCAAAAACTACGTGACCAATATTTTTTGAAGATCTACCTAATGGATCAAATAAAATAATTATTTTGTAACACAGGAAAATACCCTATTCACATTACTAGCAATCTTTTAAACTCTTCCAACTAAGCTAAATATGCTTGTGTCCGTAGTGTGTTCACGCCCAAGTAACACAGACGTGCTGAATAAAGATTGAGTAAGAGCAATCATCTAGAGCATATGCTGAATACTAAGCTGAATAACGTCTGAGTACCGTCTATTCAGCAGTTATTCAAGCAAAAAGGGCCCCAATTTTGAATGCTTAACTCTGAATAACAGCTGAGCAACATCTGAGTAGGAGCTTAATAACGTTTCAATTAGCTTAATAACTTTTGAATAACAGTTCACATTGTTTTTATTAAGCTCTTACAACTGAGTTATTCAGCTTAGTCGAATTGGTTATTGTATTCAGAATTTATAGAGCATTTAAATTATTGTTTACATTTTTGCAAACAATATTCATACATACTGTCAAAAAAAAATGGAATAAATATTATAATGTCGATGTCGAATGGTGTTGATTTAACATGGCCGGTGAAATTATAAAAGCGGTAAGTAAATTTTAATTTACAAGTTAGAGGTCTGCTACATGTTAATTGTTAGTGCGCAAGTAATTTTGTCGTGAATAGTATGTGATTTTTTTTAGTTTTTATTACGCGCCGCGTGAATAATCAAGATAACTGGTAGTAAATAGTATTTTTATACATACAAACTAGGTCTAACAAAAGTACTTGCGACGAAATAGCTAATACTAGCGATTTTAAACCAACAAAGTAACATGAATCGAGTTGAAAATGTTGTAGTTGTAAGATTAAGTATTTTAGTGATCTCTTAAATTCCTTGTAAGTATAAATTACAAAGATTTTAATGGCGATCGAAGTTTTGCTTTATAATGCTGAATAAAAGTGCACACATGTCTTGTTACTGAGCTATAACTTGAAAAAGAGTAATCTCATTGCACTAACTTCTGAATAACAATTAGATAGTTGGCCACATTTCTACATTACTCAGATTTTTAGGGTTCTCTAATCGAACGCATCGGGCCTACGTTGTCCACTTACGTAGGTACTAATGCTATAACAAAATAATCATGTCATGTGATGATGTGACTCATGTTGAACTGATAGTAATTGAATCATACGATATAGGTATCAAATTGTTCGTAAAAATTTTCAATGTTAGATACGGAAAGACGCGCGGTGCGCGGGATTGGTGGCGGTGGCGGTGTGAGTGGATTTGTGAGTGGACAAATGCAATAAACGGCCCCCTCACTCTCACTCCTGCGCCCAGTCAAACTCCGCGCTCGCCCCCACCCCCACTCCCGCACCCGCGCGCTCGCTACCACTTCACAGTCTCGACCGACTGCCAATTTCAAATCGGTCGCGTTGGTTGCGAGCTTTCGGTGACATTCGCTCACACGTCATGCAAGTCTCTACCAAACGGTAAACAATAACATTAACGACGCAATAGGCTAAACTTTGCAGTATGTGTTCCGTTTTTTATCGAGGAAATTTATTATGTTGAACCGACATTAGAATACCTACGTATCATTGCATCGTAACGATAATTTACATTCATTTCGTTTCAGGAAAATGTCTTTTAAAATAATTTCAACACGTCGCGTGGTAAGGGTCGCACAGAATTGTGTACTGTACCGTCCTTATGGAAGAACAAAGGACAACTTCGATGGCCAAGATATAATGCGGATTTACTAACTAAAGACAGCAGGGTCCAACCTCGCGCAGATTGACGGCTTACAATGAGTTGTACTCTAAAACGAAAAAACTATAAAACTTATGAAGAAGCTGAAGAAGAATTATCGAAAATGCTAAACTTGACGGATACTGACACTGATCTTGATCAGATAGAACCTTCATTTTGTAACTGTGATTTGTAGCTGTTGATAAACAATTTTATAGGTGAAATAAATGATTAAACTTTTTGAATTAAATTATTTATTTTTAATTAAACTTCGAACTTAGCCTATATCTATAGTGTGCAATTAAGATACGAAATACAACTCATTCCTATATTCATTACACACAAACTTGAATTTTACATCTTGAGGAGATAGGCATATTAAGGCGCGTGTTTCAGTTGGCATTTTAGATTTAAATATATTAAAGTAACTTGATTTTACTGGCTGATCAAAAACTTCAGTCAAACCTGAAACTTTGAAAATGTATAAAAATATATTGTCATTTTATTTAAGTATTTTCTCAATTTCCATAATGTCATTTTGGTATATACCAGTCAGAAAATTTGATAGGCTTTGCCATTTGATTTTTCTGGGGTACGGAACCCTCTTCATTGCACGACAACCACGCATGCTGGCTGGGACCGGGTTCACTTTTGTTTAAACTATTTTCATTAATCCTTTGATGACCAGAAACACTTGGACAGTTAATACTGATATTTAAATATTCTATTAACATTTTTCTTTTGATATAACCGGTTCTCTTATGTTTTTGCCACGACTTTCGATCCATGATATGATGCAAACAACGGAAAAAATAATATCTACGTACCATAATATTTTAATAAAGCTGGTATTAAGCTATGGGCGCTATAACAATACAAATGTGGTCTTTAATTTGAATAAGTTAGTTTTAAATTCTCTATTAAACCGAAAAAAGCTTAATAAAAAAATAAATAATGTTGATTATTCAGCAGCTGAATAATTAGTAAGACATAGAATCTTATTCAGTTTATAGTTAAATAAAAACAATTATTCAGTATCAAGCTGTATAATAGAATATTTAACGATATTATTCAGAAGGTGATACTTTATTCAGAAAATAGCTGTATCAAACGCTACTAGCTTAGTACTGCTTTAATAAGAGCAATACAGATTATGGTTATTCAGATAAATGCTGCCGGCGCGGGCTGTTTTTCAGCTTTAAGAAGGGAAGGGCAGAAATACAGAATTTATTAAGCATTCAGAATTTTAAGGGTCTGAACTCAACCTAATCCAGCATTTGGCTATTCCCAAAGCTCTTATACAAACTATATTCATCTTTGAACTGTAAAATGTTCTAAATGTGTACTGTTATATCGCTTACGTGTTACTTGGGCGGCATTAGTGTAATGGGTGGGGTTAGAACCCGCGATCTCTCGATCATAAGTCCGACACCTTATCCACTAGGCTATTGACGCTTAGATCCTTAATAACTCAAAATACTTTTGGATACAAATCTGGACTCTAGAAGCTAACTGAATAATACATGTTCAGATAGGTTAGAACAACTTGCCAACAGTATAACATCTGGTACATACATACATGAATAATAATTATGGAAATACAAGGTAAGAGGCACGAGCCACAGAAACTATGCCATATAAACAGACATTAATTCCGAACTGCTATATAAAAATATAGGCGAAGATTTTGGCTTTCTGTTGAAGTTTTTGAAACGGTTTTATGCTAATCAGATGGTTAGGTTCACATAAACCTGCCACCTGCACATTTTATGATCTTATGACCTTATTTATTTATTACATACTTTATTGTACACCTTACAATACACTTAAGGATACAAATAATTAAACTAGTGTACAATGGGCGATCTTATCGCACAGGGCAATCTCTTCAGAAAACCTTTGGATGGACAGACATTAAAGGAGATAGATTTAGGGCTGTCAGTGTAAAACATCATACATAATACTAATTAAACATAATAATATAAAATACATAACACAAAATATAATATATAAATATATACTAATATATATTAAATTCATAACAGAGAAAGGAGGGGAAAAAATTATAGTGACAGGCAATGCTCCTTCACCATTCTTTTGCCATCAACACGCTACTTGTATTATGAACTATTGTGTCATAGTAATACCATGTTTTGCTATGTGGCTGTAAGATTGAGATTTGGCCCAATTCTCCCGTTTACATAAACGGAAGCTCACCTTTTAATCTCCCGAAAATTAACATCAGTACTAAACTTCATTAAAAACATGTTATTATGGTAGAAATTCCTCATTCTGTTCTGTTACCAATTACATTTTATTTGACCGAAAAACTTTCGGTTAAAATAACCGACCAACAAACGCGAACAGTTTTCATTTTGTAAACTCAAAGCGTAGCCAATTTGTGTTTCAATGTAAATTTCACTACATATATAATATTACAGTTAGTTACTAAAAAGCAGAAAATTTTAACTGTCCTGATATAAAACGAGGACATTTCGAAACACAGTAGCTAATTAGTTGAACTCATCACGTTTACGAATCTGACATTTTAATCTCAGACAAGAATTATGATTTTGAATAAAACGTGTAGTCGTGGTTTATTTCCCTTTTTGTTTAAAATTATGTTTTGTTTTACTTTATTAAAATTACAGTAATGAAAATAGAGATATAAAGTTAAACAAGACTTTTTCATGTAAAACCACTGCTACTCCTGAGAGTCACCTTCAATCATTCTATTCCAATATTCCTTTGTGTGCCTTACGAAATGAATAATATACAGGGTGATTAGACATACGATACAGTCCTGGTAAGGGGTTAAAGTAGAACACATCTGCAGCAAATTCAGTCCTGGGATATTATGTCCGATAACTGGTTATTTCTGAGTTATTCCTTCCCATTAAATCTGATTTTATTTGTACACACTACACGTAAAATATAGCGAGTTTTATTTTATAGCTTTTGGATATGTTTTAAAGTTATATCATAAAAGTACAAAATAATAAACAAAATCTCCTACAATTCATTACAAGGGTTGATTTTATCTGGAAAACGAGTATTTTTCGTAAAAACAGTCAAATATTTTAGCAATGAGACCCGCCATTGTAACCAAATTGTTAGCAATATTGTTATTTAAGTTGTGTGTTCCAATTATTGGTGTACAATAAGAAATAACTGGTGTAAATAAATATCTATCTCAGAAATAACCAGGTATCAGACGTCGTATACTAAATTTGCTCCGAATGTGTTCTACTTCAACCCCTTACCAGGAATATACCGTATATCAACCTCCTCCTCACCCTGTATATCTTTTACAAGCGACCAGGCCCGGCTTTGCACGGTCTCACTGCAAATTTACACAAAACCTTAATAAATTATACACTTCAACATACCTTATAAATTACTCTAAACATTGGTGAAAACCGCATGAAAATCGGTTCGGCAATTTTTGAGTTTAGTGCGGACATACAGATAGACAGACGTAGCGGGAGACTATGTTATATTGAAGGGCGCTAGGTATAATAAATAAAAATAATAAAAAACTTTATTTCTCCTCACAAAATAATGACTTACATAGTTATACGAAGATATTTTTAAGTAACACTTACAGTCAAAAAAAATTGTGGGGAGCTGGTGTCTGTTATAGGTGTAAACCTGTAGTACAGATCAACAGGCCCCTACCCCACAAAAACAGGTGTAAACAATGTTTGAAACATAGCGTGTGTATACAAAAATAATATAAACATTTTTATGAAGAGAAAAAAAATGAACAATTTTTTTTTTTTGTAAAAATCGTAGTGCCTCTTTAAAGTGTGTTTGTGTGTGTGGATGTGATGTGTGTGTGTGTGGATGTAATATGTGTTTGTAAGTTTGGATGCATGAGTGAGTAGTCTGTGTTCGTGGGGATTTTGTTTTTTGTTTTTGTATGTTTTGATGTGTATTTTGTGATTGATACTATTAGTGTAGAAGATTTTCTGTAGTTGTGTAGTCTAGATTTTGCAGCCAGTCTCTCACGATCAACTTACATTTACTTTTAGGGAGGGGATATATAGTCAAAACTTTGTTTATTTTATTATATAATTTACAGCTTTGGTAGCTAAAAAATCGATGGGCAAAACGTGTTTTGAATGAGGGGTTATTGCAGACAATATCTTTTCTACGCCGTTTGTCTAACAACTTTGGATCATATGATAACAATGAGTGTTGCTTTGTAACAATTTGCAGAATATAAAGTTGACGAACCGTCAGTACCTTGCATTTTTTATATAAGTCAACGGTGGGATATAAATAAGGTAAAAAGTGGCTAACTTTTAGTACAGCTCTTTGAGCCCTCTCAAGTTTTAGCATCAGGGTTTTTCCTGCTCCTCCCCAAGTAGTAATACAGTAACTAATGAGTGACTGCGCAAGAGCAAGATATACCGTTTTAATCAATTCTTCGTTTGCCACTTCTCTTAGATTTTTAAATATATAAATTAGTTTCCGAGTCCTTGCAGTTATTAAGTCTATGTGTTCCTGGAAACTTAACTTACTGTCAATCATAACACCTAAGTATTTGATCGTATCAGTTCTTTCAATATTGGAGCATTGATCGATACAGCCGTTGGAATCATTACATTTATGAGATATTATTTCAAATTTGTTATGGTATGGGCATAGTTCCCTGAAATAAAAGGACGTGCGTGTGTATGAAACATGATGCGTTGTCGACTTAGAGCGTATGGGAATTACCCAACTAGCATTCTGCCGTCAGATACAGGTTTCATTATAACTTTAATCTGTTCAATTGCGTAATAATTATCTCAGTTCTAACTTTAAGCGATATAAAGGAGTTCAAAAATAATTTGAAGTGCAATGATGCTTCAAGAACTGTAATGAAGGTCTTTAAGCAGTTTTAAGAGTTAGAATGGTTCTAATTACAGCACATGTAGTTAAGACGTTATAGGTTTAACCTGTTTCTAGCAGCTAAAGCTATATAACAGTGCTCACTGACACCCGTTAACACTTATTGTTATATAGTGGTTGTTACGAAGAGACTTATATATATTGAGGTATTATATTGACTTTAAGGTGCAGGCATTGGTTGTTAAAGAGAGTTTGTGTAGGGTGTACTAACACAAGATATTTAAAGTGTTGAAAAACTCCTTTATGTAGTTTTAACCTGTCATATAAAATTTACTAACGCTTATTGTGTTAAGCTGGCACAATTTAAAGTCATAAAAGTTATGGTGTTAGGCACGCACGTGTGAGTCGTTATTAACACATAGAGGCAAAAAGTTTTTATATTTATGCAATAAATGGACTGAATAAATTAGATTTATGTTTAGGTTTTAGTAAGTTATAGAAAAATGAAACGATTACAACGTTGGAGTAAACAAAAGAAAAAGGATTAGGCAGGAATGTCGTAAATTTTTGGAGTCGGTTAATAATGGTATGAATGACAAAAAAAACTAGTAGTTCTTATAATACCGGATTAGATCCTCTTGTTCCAGTTATTACGAAAAATAAAGAAAATTCACTACAAATCAAACACAAAAATAATAGTAATACGAGTAATTTGAGTCAAGTTCGAGTAGAATCACAACAGGGTTCCGCAGAACAAGAAAAAGAAGAAACTGCAGTCAATCACGATTTTGTTGAATTTTTCGATTTCTTAACACTTAGTGAGCCCGAATGCGAAGAAGAAGAAGTAGAAAATGTCGTAAAATTGAAAAAATTACTTCACTAACAAAAAAGTAAAAAATCTGGTCCATTGAATATAATATTACCCTGTATGAGTAATATTATTTTCTTCAAAACATTTGCTGTCGATTTTAAATGAAGGCTACGTTAGTACTGAAGTATTGCTTCCAAAAGATCCATGAACAATTTTGCAAACTCCAAATGAATTTTTTATTAAAAATATTGAAGGAGGACAACACTTGCCAGTCATGGTATAACTGGACCTTTAATGAAAATACTGAAGAATTAAATACTATACTTGTTGACCTCTGATAATGGAAAATAATTTTCACTATATGGTAATTTAAAAAAAATAAAGATGTTATATTTGACAAACCTATTAAGTCATCGTTTATAGGTAAGTTTAAAGTAAAAAAAAACCTTTTGTAATCTCTGATGACATTATAGTAATAAATCCAAATGAAATTAAATGCAAATTAGTATTGTGTGAGTCATAAAGATATATTATACTTTCTTCCATTAGTACATACACTATAAGTATTTTGTTAAATATTATGCAAAGATACCACACTAGCTCAAGACCGGGATAAGTCGAAAGTGGTTCGTGGGACAATATAGGCTCTTAATAATAATATAGTAATAATAAGAAAGCTTTTTTAATGTCTATTAAACCAGTAAATGTTCAAAAAAATATGTGATTGCACAATTGTAATGACATTATTATAATATCTCAGTGGTAATGAAATACATGTACCTCCATATGTAACATTTCAAAATTAAACAATTATTTAGCTGTGTAACAATCAACAAAGTTATTTACCTACCTACTAGTATTCTTATTATGTACTCGAGAAAATAAATTTAAATAAAAATTTAATATAAATTAATTTAATTTTTTTCCTTTAAATAATTTCTTTTCATATTTTCCTCTGTGTTTTTTTTGACTAAATCATCTCTTTTTCTATTTTCTTTGGAATTTTCTTATACTGAATTTTTCCTTTCCTTGCTTTTTCCCATATTTTGTTTGTCTAAATCATCCCTTTTTTGTTTTCCTCTTTATTTTCTATTATTAAAACATCTGATTTTTGTTTTTCTCTATGTTTTGTTCCACTGAATCCTTCTTTGTTTCCTGTTCTCCTTCTGTGTTTTTTTTAATTAAATCATTTATTTTTTCATATTACATCACGTTTTCTTCTTCATTTAACTCATTCTCATTTTCTTCATAATCATACGTGATATTTTTTGCATTTTAGTCCCCCGCCAAACAGACCTAAAGAATGAATACTGCGCACTCAAGGACAGCGCTCATAAACTGAATAGGTACTCTGTTGAATCCTGGACAATCCTGAAAAACAAATGTTTTTTAAAAAGAAAATTATTATGTTTTATATAGGTAGGTATGTATATTAGAAGTATGCAAAAATGATAGTCCCACGTTTTTAATCAAAAACTCTAGAATTATGATCAAAATCCTGAATTGAGCATGGAGTACACACAACAAAAAAACCTACAAAATTTAGACCATTCTGAAATTATATTAGGTACCAGACTATTCTGTAATTTTATTAGGTTACCTACTATCATATATTTCTGTATTATTTTTTGGATATACTTAAAGGTTTTCATTATTTCAATAAGGAACCCTATTCCAGTCAGTTTGTAAAATGTTTAGGCGCTAGTATTCTCTTGGCAAAACTAATTGTACTCGTTTAAGACTATTTTAACACAGCTATGTGTACTCAGGACTGCATAATACTCTTGACTAAAGGTGCTTTATCTCAAAAAGTGTAATAAATGACTCAGGTTATTACATAAAGCTTTAATATATATCCGCCATTTGTTTTGGAAAACTAACCTATAATTTTACCGAGTTATTCAATATTTCACTGTAAAATACTTAATTATTTATGTATACTTTTATCATTTCACTGATGCCAATTGATATATAATGCTAACAGCCCTAGAGCAGGAATAAAAAAAAATGACTACTGAGAATCGTATCGTATTTTATATTCACATAATTTTAATCTCTTTAATAAATCCTGAGCGCGTTAAAATTGAGATGGGAAACATGGTATTCTTTACCATGAAATCAAAACGGCATACTGTTTTCACTTCACAAAATATGTATACCTTCGTTGAATACTTACTTTTATTATTATACAGATAACACTTCATGTCAACTTGTAAACACGTACATTGCGTCGATCCCTAAATGTCATAGTATTAATATTATTTAAACGTTACATAAACCATAAACATTGCGTGGACGCTAAACCTCAGTGTGTGCGGCATACGTGATATCGTTTGCAGAGTGATCAGTGACTTAACTTTTACAAAAACACGAATAATAATTTTTCAAAAACTGACCTAGCAAATTACAGTTCACGTTAAAGGGGTGTAAACACTGTGTGGGCGCTTAAGTTCAGTGTGTGTGATAGACATGATGTCGTTTGCTGTGTGATCAGTGTCTTAACTTTAACAAAAACACGAATAATATCTATTAAAAAAAGTGACTGCCAATTCCAGTTCACGTTAAAGTGGGTGTTTTGAGAAAAAAACTTTATCATTCACCTTCACTCTTGACAGCTCAAAATCGCATAGAAACACGTATTTAACGCTGCATGCATAAGCAGTTGTGGTCGAGTCAATTAAGTAGCAACTGAGGCGTTCTTATACCCGAGTTCAAACCTTGATCAAAATCTACTTTTTGCATTTTGCTTTTTCTTTTTTTTTTGCCGAAATGATTTGTGGCGGGTGTAATGCGACTATTCTCGTTACTCAAAAGAGAATAAAATGCTGTTTAAGCAAGTGTGCTCTTCAGTACCATTTGGAATGTGTTAAGTACGATGAAACATCAACGCCTAGGACCAAATGGACTTGTCCGAGTTGTGTTTCTAGCCGACCTAAACTAGACAACACTAACACACCAGTTCACGCAAAGGGTCACGCTGCATTGAACGAGCATATGGCTTCTGAACCAGTTTCAACGCTTTCCCCTTTCTCGGATTCACCTAGTTACTGCAAAGGAACAGTTGGTCACAGAGGACCGCCAACTGAGAAGTCACCACCTGTCACGCCTCGTGTGTTACGAGATGGCACTGCGGACTACTTGCAAGACATAATACTGGCAGAAATACGTAAATTGCGCCAGGAAATGATAGAAAAATTTGATAGTCAACAGGCCTCATTGACGAAATTCGAAGACACCTTAACTACAGTACAAAGGAATGTTAATGAGTTAACTTTAAAATTTTCATCGATCTATGAAGACTTGGAGGAATTCAAGAAGACGGTAACTTTTCTTTCTAATGCTTACGACGATCAAGTCGTGTTAAATACAAAGAATAATAGTTGCAATGCCGAACTTCTTAAGAATAACGCTTCTTTGAACGCTCGCGTGAGCGAGTTGGAAATAAATTTGCAACAAATGGATCAATTAGCTCGTGAAAGCAACATTGAGATACAGTGCGTTCCTGAGCACAAAACCGAGAACTTGAAAACGGTCATACAACAGTTGGGTCGAGTTGTGGGAAACGAACTACACGATGGTGAAATACGGTCATTTCATAGAGTTGCCAAATTAAATGCACAATCGAATCGCCCACGGAGCATAGTTGTTAAGCTGGTCAATCCACGCATTCGTGATAGTCTACTGGCTGCAGTGAGGAATTTTAATAAGAAGAATGAGTCGGAGAAGTTGAACAGCAGCCATATTGGCATTGGTGGAATAAAGCAACCCATTTTCGTAACGGAGAACCTGACTATGGCAAATAAAAAACTACATGCAGCGGCTAGAATTGCTGCTAAGGAAAGAAAATACAACTTTGTGTGGATTCGAAACGGTCGCATATTTGTGAGAAAAGATGAAACTTCTAAATCTCTGTTAGTCAAAAGCTTTGAATGTTTGGAATCTTTGTAAATAATTAATTGTCTTACTTTGCATGCTTAATTGAGTTTTTAGGTTGTAAAATTCAATTTTAAAATATATTATCAAAATTTAAGAGGCTTGCGAACCAAGACAGAGGCTTTTTATACGGCTGCTTTGAATTTTGATTATGATATAATAATCGGTACTGAAAGTTGGCTTAATGATACGGTGTTTGACCATGAAATTTTGGATAATCGATATAGGGTGTTCAGGCGAGATAGGTCATCGACGGTGTCCTCTGTAACAAAACGAGACGGTGGGGGGGTGCTTATTGCTACTCGGGACAAATATGAGGTTTCACGTAGATTGAATTGGGAGTCCCGTTGTGAAGAATTATGGATTACAATCAAGTGTGAGGGAGGCTTAAATATTAATATTTGCGCGGTTTATATTCCACCCCCAGTCAAACAAGATTATATTGATACTCTATTTCAAAACTTTACTGAGGTGATCAACAAAAACAGCAAAATTAATACCATCAACTTACTTATCGGTGATTTTAATCTAGGAAGTATCTCTTGGGAATTGAATGTGGATTCAGGTCTTTTGATCCCCAAAGGCTCTACCAGTAATCTGGATAACACTTTTATAGACATGTTGGCTTTTAACGATCTTCATCAATGCAACACTATAGTTAACGCTTCAGATAGAGTTTTAGATCTAGTTCTTAGTAGTAGTAATAATGCAGTTCTGGTAACTCAGGCCTCATGTCCATTTGTACAGATAGATGCACATCATCCAGCCCTGGAAATTGCTTTTGCAATCAATCATACCAAACCTCTAATGCAAAATAGAGTACCGCACTTAAATTTTTATCTTTGCAATTATGATGCAGTCAACGCTGAGCTTGAGAAAATTTCTTGGTCTGATGAATGGAGTACTGTTACTGATATTAACGAAATGTTGCAAAAATTCTATGAACTGCTTATGCCAATTATAAAACGACATACTCCCATTACAAAGCCTCGAGATGAACGCTATCCGGTGTGGTATTCGCGAGCTTTACTGAAGGCTATTAAGGAGAAAGCTAAATATCACAACTTATATAAAAAATACGGAAACCCCAGAGATAAGATTACGTTTCAATGTCTAAGAACGCGTTGCAGTAATTTGATACGTGACTGTTATGCACATTTTAAGAAGAATATAGCTCAACATTTACGCAACAATCCTAAATATGTCTGGAGTTACTTAAAAAATAAACGAATAGGTGACAATTACATTCCCAACAAAATGTCACTAGGTAATACTAGATTTGCTAGGGGTGGCCAGGATATTTGTAATTTGTTTTCCGACAACTTTCAGTCTATTTATAGTTCAGATAAGGATGCACATTCAACGTCAATTGAGTCCACTCCCTGTAACAATAATACTTTTAGTCTCTGTAAATTTGAAGTAAAAGAAGTTTTTGAATATTTATCTTCCCTGAACTGTGATAAAGGTCCTGGACCTGATCTAGTCCCACCTCTCTTCCTTAGAAAGTGCGCAGCGAATCTGGCTGATCCTTTGACGTCAATTTTTAACTGTTCCTTGTCGCAGGGTTTTTTCCCAGATCATTGGAAAATAGCGCACATCACGCCAATTTTTAAGTCTGGTAGTGTAGATGATGTTGCAAATTACCGACCAGTGTCGATCCTTTCTGCATGTGGCAAAATAATTGAATCACTTGTTCAGAGAAAAATGTTTTCCCACTTCAAAAACGTGCTGGATGACAACCAGCATGGCTTTCGCCCAAAAAAATCGACTTCAACAAATTTAGTAGAGTATGTTTCTTACGTATCTTCTGCCCTGGATAATGCTGGTGAAGTTCATGCAATATACACTGATTTTAAAAAGGCCTTCGATTTAGTAAATCACGACGTACTTATTTCTAAATTGGAAAGTATGGGTGTTCACGGGTCCTTGTTGCGTTGGTGCGAATCGTACTTAAGAAATCGGTCACAACTGGTGTATCTGAAAGGTTTTAAATCCAAACAGTTTTACATTCCGTCAGGGGTGCCCCAGGGATCCCACCTGGGACCTTTATTTTTCTTAGTCTTCATCAATGATTTGGGTAGCAAAATTTGCTCAGAATACAAACTTTTTGCTGATGATTTAAAACTATATCGAACTATATACAACGAATCTGACGTTCTTCAGCTCCAGAATGATATAAATAACGTATATAATTGGTGTACAGAAAATAAAATGACTCTAAATCAAAATAAATGTTACTTCATCAAATTTAGCAGGAAAAAAAATACATGTAATACTCGCTACTCGCTAAACAACAGCCCGCTTCAAGAGGTCGACACTATTAGGGACCTAGGTGTTTTAGTAGATAGCAGTTTAAGTTTTAGGAGTCATTATGACCACATGATCAGCCGGGCATCTAAATTATCAGGATTCATCGTCAGGGAAATGAAGATCTTTGGGGAACCGGCATTGACTATTGCAATTTATAACAGTGTTATTCGGAGTATTTTGGAATATTGTAGTGTGGTATGGAACCCTTTTTATCAGGTACACTCAGATCGAATTGAACGTGTTCAAAAGAGGTTTCTGTATCACTTATCGTATTCTGATAACAGATGTCGCAGTCTAAACTCGTATAGTTCTAGGTTGAGACATTACAAAATGACATCATTAAGTACGCGTCGGAAATCATTAGATTTCATGTTCTTATTCAAAGTCATAAATGGTCAAATAGATTCTCCTGAGCTTTTAGAAAAGGTAAACATCAGTATCCCTCGCAGTAGTAGTCGTTTAGTTAATCGAAGAACTTTCGTCCAGCCTCATACTCGAACCAATTTAGGAAATTTTTCTCCCATAAGCCGCATACTTTCCATAGCTAACGCCGTTCGAGGCGAAATAGATATCTTTGCTGGGTCTGTAACCTCAGTAAAAGCCAAATTACGGGATATAATGTAGAAACATATTTTTTATTATGTATCATTTTTCTCTCCTTTTTTCTCTCCTTGTTTGTTATATATACCATATTTAAATTGTCTATTTTTCGTTACCGTTGGATATTTAGGTTTCGGCAATTTATACGTTGTCTTAAATATTGTAAGTGACTTATTATTGTGCATGTTAGATTCACATCTAGTAGGTGTCAATCTGGCATATTATATTGTGTGTTTTATGTTTTAATGTGTGATTGTACACCAGTTTTGTGAATTACAATAAAAAAAAAAAAAAAAAAAATGTCCATATTATTATGTTTTTCCACGTGCACTTAGTTCTTATTAACTCCACCGTACAGGAATTTTGAGAAGCTTAATCTACAAATTGGGGTAAAAAGTACTCAGAAAGCGATAAGATACTCGCTTGACACTTTTTTAGATAACTAATACGCGTCAAGGTATCAAACAACTACTTATAATAGGTCTAATAAAGTTACAAGTGACATGCAATGCTTAGCCGACGATTTTCTGAAACCTATAGTGTTAACCAACCCTTCTATAGTTACAAATATACCGGTAAAAGTAATAACCAAGAGTGTATAAACGGTCTTGTGCAGTTAAATTAGCTCTCCAATAACACCATTCTACAGGCTTTCAATAACCTTTACCTGCAAAATCGAGGGCCTGTTTCGTGGGTACAAGGGTGTTAGGGCACTCTATAACTCTGCTATTACACCTATTCTTACAACTTTTATACTCAAATGGAACCGATATACAACTGCTATACAGGTTGTTTTAACGCTAGCGTGCTAGTTGGGTAATATTAACATTTTAGAGTGCATTTGGTTTTTTGTGCGATTCATTGTATCCAAATGACCAAAAATAACCAATGCATGTTAAAATCACAGAAGTATATATATTATTAACCTTAATAAAACATCGCTTTTTAATAGTTTATCTCTGTTCGCTTTTAAAATATTAAGCAGCATATTACACCATTTAAAGCGAAACACATCCGGCAAAAGCACCATTTGTTCAATATGTTCAGTTTATAAATTCGTATTTAAAACTGAACTCCGACAATTAACTGAATGTTGCTTCGGTTAAACCATCTGACAATTCCGACCGTTTAAAAAAATATTTTGATAAATTAATACAAGTATTGGAATCGCCCGGAGCAAGTTTTATCCCAAGCCTTCATTGAAAATGTAAGAGCAAATTTTCTTCGCAAGTGGTGCTCAAAGTTGCTCAAAGATAAAGTAGCTCCTTTCTTAGCGGTAATAATTAAGGACTTTGACATTCGTTAGGGAACTGGATTAAATATTATGTCTTGGTATAAACTTTTAACTGAGTTTTGTAATTTTTTTTTGCATACGCAATTAATGCTATTTTACTTAAAAGCAAGTATGTTATGTATCTAAGTAGATATGAGCACAAAATAATAATAATAAACATCACTGCAAATTAGTTATTATTTTATAATTAAAATAATTTGTTTTAACGTTTATGTTTAATCATAATAAATAAATTATAGTTTTTTTTTAGTCAAAGTCATCTAAGTTTCCAACTACTAAGAAACAGGCCTCTTCTGAATGAAAGGGAATGGCCTATAATCCATCTACCTTTTAGAGAGCAGTGATGATAATGAACCTTACACAAACTAATGTACCTATATGCCTACTATGTCTTGCTAATTATTGCCTATTAAGACTATAGACACAGTGATGTCTATGCCTACGAACAAATAAATAAAATTTAAGTGACTCTCTCTTATTTCCAAATAACTTATATTATTTACAAAATACTAAAACACGAACTTAAAAATTTATGTCTGCCTATCTTCCTCTTTGTCCGGGCTAATCTCTAAAACGACTAAACTAGTTTTGATGTTAAACGCCGGGACGGGGATAGATTTGATATTATTTTAAAAGTTTGCTTGGCCGATGCAAATGCAATATCTATCTTTCAAATAATAAATGAATTGTCTCTATTGTCATTGTATTGTTTAAATTATTTTTAACAAACCACAATGAAAGGATGCCTTAACTTTGAGAACCTAAGTCTCAAAGGCTACTGAAAGTTTTATAGCAATACTTACAATAGCGGATCTTATCTGTGCTGGCTTTAAAAGGGATTGTAACCTTCTATTGCTTAAATTGGATCCAAAATATCTGGACGTGATTCATTTTTATTATCATGACCCGTGAATACAATCTAAGTTATAGTTGGTATTAATTTTCTTATGATAATGACTGCTAAAATGGCTCAGAATTTGAGTAAATTAGCTCTGATTCGTACTTTAGTTTAATTAATTGAGTTATAAATAA
The DNA here is from genome assembly GCA_943138885.2 of Tholera decimalis. NCBI lineage: Eukaryota > Metazoa > Arthropoda > Insecta > Lepidoptera > Noctuidae > Tholera > Tholera decimalis. Next base: position 13,490,925 of record OW964549.2, on the reverse strand, counting down.
AACTTTTGTCTTTTGATAATTTATTTGTTGCCATCGTTTTCTTAAAATAAACTTATTTTCAAAACCAAATTTTGCGTCATAACATGTTTTATGTCTTTAATTTAACATTTCATTGTACGCAGTTTATGCGGTTGACAGCTTATTAATAATATAATTTATTTCGTAATGTACCGAGAACTTGCATACATTTTCCATTAAAGAAATCTATTAAATCTGATTGGACATCTCTATGGGGTTTATTTTTTTAAAACCGCTTGCTCACTCGTTACACAAGGTATTCTAAAGCAATGTGCTCTTGAACCCAGCGGCTTATAAAACAATCTGTGCGTCGGCTGCCTGCGTACGATATAAAGGAGTTTTATGAAATTTATTATTATTTTTATCTTTTCCAGGTTTTTTTTTTTTAAGAAAACAAAGATTACTAGCAATGTGGGTAGAATTCACATCACTAGCAATCTTGTTAGCCCCTCCAAGTAGGCTAAATATGTGTGTCTGGAGGGGGTTCGCGTCAATAGTGTTATGGGTGGGGTTTAAACCTTCGACCTCTCGATCACAAGTCCGACACCTTAACCATTAGGCTTAGCCATAACCATTAACCTAAATATTAACCACTAGGTTATTGGAGCTAATTTTCCGGTTTAAATTTAATACAATGAGTAACGGATACCCCATATCTATCCAAAAGGGCTGAAGACAACATCTGGTATGGAGTCTATGTGCACAGTTTCAGCACAAAATAAGTGACTCAAAGAATTGATACCAAATTATCGGTTTATTTCTTGAATACCAATCATAACAAACGTATCACAGCACTACGAGGGTCAATAACTTTCCACGTCACTTGCCAATAACACGATAATTCTCTTCGTTCTTCTTAATTTGAAAAATTCGGTGTCTGGTATCAGTGTATTGGTATTTGTAATAAGTTCTACACACGTAGACTTAGGATTACAAAACCCTTGCTATATCGTTTGTTATCATCCAAAGAAGGTAATTTAAAGGGTATCGCATTGCCATGCTGCGGGGCGAGAGGGAGTGGGAAGCGGTCGCCTCCTTCTGCGAAGCAGTCATGCTTCCGAAGGTGGAGGCGGGCCGAGTGAGGGAGAGGATGGCGTCCTCCTCCAGCCCAGCCGCAGTGGTAGACGCCCACGGCGTCGGACGTCGGCCGACGATCTCCGGCCACCGTAGGCGCGGGCATGCGGACAGCGAGTAAAGGGCAACTCGCTGTCCGACCATGGACCATGCCCGGGTCGACGGCGCGTTGTATTCCACGCGCGCCTCAAAGAGCGTCAGCAACATGACGAGGCCCCCTCTGCAGAGGACCGAAGCCTGCCGGGGTCGTGGGACTTATCCCATTACCGTGACCCCGTTACGTAAAGGGTTATTGAAGGAACACCGTGGATTTTAGTCAGTAAAAGTCTGACAGTCCCTCCCACCCTGCCCGGGGTGGGAGGACTTATTTGATAATTTTACCACGTTAAAAAAAAAGGGGGGGTATCGTATGTATATACCCTTTAAATTACACGTTGTATACTCTGCTAAACATTTTCCCAACTATACTCGTATTAGGGTTGGCTGACAATTTATCAAGATACAGCTATCTGAACTCCTCAACCAAGAAGCTGGGTAACACGTTACCCCTTAGTAAGACCATTGACCATTCTGGCTTCTGACGCGTTATGACTGACGAAGATGTACAAAGTGACAGCTGGGTCCAATGACTTAACGTGCATTCCGTGACACGGCTGAATCTCGATAGGTTCAGATGTTCACCCATCCACAGACTGACCGCGGCAAGCGCTGCTTAACCTCGAAGATCGACCCGTGCGGCTGTTATTATTTAGCCACAAGCTTCTCTTTTTTTAATCACTGCCTTCCAAATCGCAAGGGTAACGAACATACGCACCTTCCTACCTTTACATATATACACATTCACTCATACGCCTACACATACATACACTACACATACATTCCACGCATACACACACTCATTCATTCCAAAATTTAAAAAAAAATATTTTTTGTTTCTTTTCCTTTTATATTAATTCATGGAACACTGTAGTCTCCCCTCTTGGAGGTGGGCGCTAATGGTCGCGACACAGTATTTCATACTAATGTGATTGTTAACGTACACAAACTTTTGTAAACTGATTTTTGTTCCAATAAATATTTGTATTTGTATTTGTAATCTACAATACATACTACCTAATACATGTTCGCCTGATCTCTCTCCGGTCGTGTCGGGTTGCTGTCCCTTCGGACAATGAGAGTAAATGAACAGAGAGTACACCTGTACCTGCACATACTTGTTCACTATAATATCTTCTGCGCAGCTGGCTAATCGATTATGAGATTAATAATAATAAATAAGTTTATTTACCACAAATTTGATGTACAGACGCCAGCACATCAAGCTACAACAATCTGTCAAATTTCTTTAATAGATTTTCAACTTTATTGCTAAAGAAATTAGGTTCAAGGTTGATTGGGAAAATTTGACAGTTTCTGGTGGCTTCATGTGCTGGCGTCTGTACATTGTCATACATACAAAAAATAAATTACAACTAATTAGCTTTCTCGTAAATAAACGATTTCTAAAATATGTTAAATGTTTTTTTTTATACGATTTTTTCAAATGTTAACTAATTCATGGCCCACCCTGTACATAACACAAAATATAATACATAAATATATACTAATATATATTAAATTCATAACAGAGAAAGGAGGGGAAAAAATTATAGTGACAGGCAATGCTCCTTCACCATTCTTTTGCCATCAACACGCTACTTGTATTATGAACTATTGTGTCATAGTAATACCATGTTTTGCTATGTGGCTGTAAGATTGAGATTTGGCCCAATTCTCCCGTTTACATAAACGGAAGCTCACCTTTTAATCTCCCGAAAATTAACATCAGTACTAACTTCATTAAAAACATGTTATTATGGTAGAAATTCCTCATTCTGTTCTGTTTCCAATTACATTTTATTTGACCGAAAAACTTTCGGTTAAAATAACCGACCAACAAACGCGAACAGTTTTCATTTTGTAAACTCAAAGCGTAGCCAATTTGTGTTTCAATGTAAAATTCACTACATATATAATATTACAGTTAGTTACTAAAAAGCAGAAAATTTTAACTGTCCTGATATAAAACGAGGACATTTCGAAACACAGTAGCTAATTAGTTGAACTCATCACGTTTACGAATCTGACATTTTAATCTCAGACAAGAATTATGATTTTGAATAAAACGTGTAGTCGTGGTTTATTTCCCTTTTTGTTTAAAATTATGTTTTGTTTTACTTTATTAAAATTACAGTAATCAAAATAGAGATTTAAAGTTAAACAAGACTTTTTAATGTAAAACCACTGCTACTCCTGAGAGTCACCTTCAATCATTCTATTCCAATATTCCTTTGTGTGCCTTAAGAAATGGATAATATACAGAATGATTAGATATACGATACAGTCCTGGTAAGGGGTTAAAATAGAACACATCTGAACCAAATTCAGTCCCGGGAAACTATGTCAGATAACTAGTTATTTTTGAATTATTCCTTCCCATTAAATCTGATTTTATTTGTACACACTACACATAAAAAATAGCGAGTTTTATTTTATAGCTTTTAGATATGTTTCTAGGTTATATTATAAAACTACAAAATAATAAACAAAATCTCCTATATTTCATTGCAAGGGTTGATTTTGTCTGGAAAACGAGAATTTTTCGTAAAAAATGACAAATATTTTAGCGATGAGACCGCCATTATAACCAAATTGTTGGTGTAGTGTATGTAGATATCAATATATCACACTACAAATTGATAACAGTATTATAACGTTGCCTCGGGCGCATACGTCGCTAGGTTATAAACACCGGTCCGCGTGGTGGGGGAGTCAGTCCCCCACCGCGCTGACCCCAAAATTGCGAATTACCGTCTAGTTCGCAATGACAGAACACGCTGCCACGGCGGCGGTACCCTTATTTATTATAGGAAGGAGTTATACTGCATCCCTCTGACCCCACCCGCGCCTCTCTCTCACCTAGAGTACTCTGCCTGTCGACTAGGCATGACTGGTCATCCTCCGATAACCATCATCTCTGCCTACCATCCCCCACCATCGGTCGCGTCTCTTGCTTCAGACGATCCTATCGCGCTCACCAGCGATCTCACGACTCTCTTCGGCCTGAGTGACTCCGTCTTACTAGCGGGCGATCTCAACGCCAAACACCCCGCTTGGAACAGCAACACGACAAATGCCAGAGGCAGAATCGTGTATGACCTAGGCGCGACCCTAAACTATGACGTCATCGCTCTGATGACTCCCACCCACTACCCACACGACCCCAACCATAACCCCGATGTCCTCGATGTGGCGCTCCTAAAGAATGTAAACCTCCGTTTACACTCCATAGAAGCGCTTCACGAGCTCAACTCGGATCACCGTCCCGTTATCCTACACCTAGGTTCCCGCTCGGGTAACCATGATCCTACCCAACCTCCTCCGACCCAATTGATCACCGACTGGAGGAAAGTAAGTGAAAAACTGAAATCCACCACGTCGCCTCAATTGGACACCATTCCTGACCACATAGTCTCAGTCGCTGACACGACGGCGGCGATCGACTCGCTTACAAATCACGTACAATCCGTCCTGAACGATTGTTCAAGGGAAGTTCCTGTAGTGGAAGACCACCGCTGGAAACTCCCGGACGATGTACGGAATCTGATAACCGAGAAGAACGCAGCCATCCGTGCGTACAGCGCTTTTCCCTGCGCCGCAAACAAAGCTCACATGCGCAACTTACAGCGTGCTGTAAGGAAACGCATTGCCGAGCAGCGTAATGCGAGCTGGGACAAGATGCTGAGTGAACTTGAGCCCACGCATCTTGCCTTCTGGCAGCTTCAGAGGAAGTTACGATCCACTGAAGAGGCCACAATGCCTCCTCTCATTCGTCCCGATAAGAGTGTCGCCTTCGATAACTCTGAAAAAGCAGAATGCCTAGCCGACAGCCTAGAGTCCCAATGTTCTCCCAGCTCTCAACCAGTAGACCAAGCCCACCTCGATATGGTGAACGCCGAAGTCGAACGTAGAACTTCCCTTCCGCCCGTCGAAGATCCCGATAATCCACTGGCCCCCATCACTCCTGATGAGGTCCAGGATATCATTAAAAGTCTCCAACCGCGAAAAGCCCCTGGCTCCGACGGCATCACCAATAGGGTTTTCAAACTTTTCCCCGCCCAGCTTATAGTGCTAATGACTGCCATCTTCAATGGCGCATTGAGCAATAATATGTTCCCTACAACCTGGAAACAGGCCACCGTCATAGGTATTCCCAAACCAGGCAAGCCCAAGTCTGACCCATCTAGCTACCGTCCCATTAGCTTACTCAACGTCCTCGGTAAAATCTATGAAAGGCTTATATATAAGTGGCTCAAAGATTTTGCCGAAGCAAAGTGTCTAATACCCAATGAGCAGTTCGGATTTAGAACCGAACACTCATGTATCCAACAAGTCCACCGCATCGTAGAACACGTCAGCGCCGGCTTCCAACGGGGCGCAATAACGGGAGCCTTATTCTTCGACATAGCGAAAGCGTTCGACAAAGTCTGGCACAATGGCTTAATCTATAAGCTATACCAACTCGGCGTGCCTGACCGTCTCGTGCTCATCCTACGGGACTTTTTATCGAATCGCACCTTTCGTTATCGAATTGAGGGGGAGCTTTCCTCCCCCCATCCCATTCGCGCAGGAGTTCCTCAAGGCTCCGTACTATCCCCCCTCATTTTCACGCTATTCACTAGTGATATTCCCAAGCATAAAAATACCCAGCTAGCCCTATTCGCCGACGATACGGCTATCTATTATACCGGTCTTAAACCCGATGCCATCGCTCGCACTCTCCAAACTTCCGCAAACACTCTGGCCAAGTGATTACGGAAATGGAGAATCGAAGTCAATCCAGATAAAAGCCAGGCAGTCCTCTTTTCTAAACCGCGGATAAACCCACCCTCGCCCCGTCCGATTACCATGTACGGCAAGCCGATCCCTTGGGAAAAGCAAGCCAAATACTTAGGCGTGGTCCTCGATAGACACCTCTCCTTCGCTGAGCACATAAAGCAGGCACGTTCGCGCGCCGCTTTCGCTCTAGGTAGGCTCCACTTCATTCTTAGCTCTCGCAGCAAGTTATCACTCAGGTGCAAGCTGCGTATTTTCACCGCGGTCATCCGTCCCATCATGACCTACGCCTGCGTTGTTTTCGCACATGCAAAGCCCTACCTCCTCCACAAGATGCAGACCCTCCAAAACCGATTCCTCCGTAGAGTCACGGGAGCCCCCTTTTATGTTCGAAATGAGCTTCTTCACGTAGATCTCAAGATGCCCACCATCCAGCAGTTCATGAAACGTGTCTCCAAGCGTTTCTTTGAAATTTCAATCCAACATAGGAATCCCCTTATCGTATCGGCCGCCCAATACGAACCCTCGCGTATCTCTAAGATTCGCCGACCAAGGCATACCCTAGTCACTCCCGATGACGCAATCACCCTGCTCCAAGAGAGCCGTAGGGAAACAAGTACAGTGGCACACAAACACAAAAACCGACCGTCCTTCCGTCCTCGCCGCCGAGGCCCACCGCGACGTCCCCGTAATAGTCCACCCCGACCCTTGCCAGAGCCAGCCCGCGACGCTGAGCCAGTAGCTTTAAATTCCCTTATTAATAATAATAATGATATGATCCAGCCTGTCCCTAGCTGCCCTCCCCTGCGACGCCCTAAGCCGAGGTCCGTACCCCACAGGGGGTGCCCTTAGCGTGTAGTCGCCTAGTTTGTAAGTTTTTTATTAAGCCCTGGCTGGAGGCTTTAATTAATTTATTAATTAAGGCAACCACAGGCAAGTCCGGTTAAGCAGTCGACAACCTCAGAGGTTGACCTGCGAGATGCCACACACAAAAAAAAAAAAAAAATGGGGGAGTCAGTCGTTGTCGGACTGTCGTCCTGTGCGGTGGTGCGTTGGCGAGTCAACTATGTACTATGGATATGTGTCAACTAAGGACAATGGATATAAACAAATCAGCATATTCTACATTGGCGACGAGGATAAAACCGTGAGTTTTCATATTTTATCAACCTAAAAGGGAGATTATTGTGTTGTGTTCAAAAGAAAATAACATTTATTTTTAAAAGTAAATTGAAATAAAGTTGTTTATCTTACAAACAAAAAGCCTATCTGGCGCTTGTTTTGATTATCGGTCAGTCTGTCTGAGGATTTGCCTACTGGGGATAGGAATCAGACATTCATTGTATGGACTTAATGGCATAATTGTCACTCTGGTGGGCGAATGGATTTATTGTTGAGTGAACGTGAGAAAAACAAGAGGACAATTTATATTTTCTTTTCTGGAACTATATATAAGTAATGAATCGTTATATTCACACAGTCACAATATTGCTATGTAACTAATTAAATACTATCCTGGTGGTAAACAAAAACATACTGATTTAATTGGGATAGGCAGAGATATGTGATGCCACCACATTTTAGCAGTCACGTTAAGCATGCCGTGTGTCATTAACCCGATGCCCGTTCAGACTTCTCTATTTTATTGGAAAGTTTCTAATGGAAAAACTGAGTGACGCCACCCGACCTGGGAAACAAACCTGAGATCTTATGCTTAGTTATTTCATTTGTGATATATGATTTGTTCATCTACGAAGAACATAATTATTATACACCAGTGTTCAGAAAAATAGAACAGCAGTTTTACTATGGGTGGGAAGAAGATTTCTAATCTCAGATACGCTGATGACGCAGTATTGCTTGCACAACATACGTCAACAATGAGAGAAATGGTGGAGACATGAGACATAAAGTGAATTGTTGGGGTATTCCGTCAACAGAAGCAAGACCAAGCTTATGATTGTTGATAGCGCCGGCTTACTTAGTAATGTTGACCCTGCTCCTGGCATAGACACTGTAAAAAGGGTTTTGTACCTAGAAGCCTATATAAAGAATGATGGTGGTTGTGACGACGATATAAGATGGAGGATTGGAATGGCAAAAGATGCTATGACCCGATTGCAGAGAATCTGGAAGGACAGTAGAATTTCTTAGAAAATGAAGACCCGTCTAGTCCGTGCGCTTGTTTTCCCGATTTTTCTGTATGATAAAACTGAAACGTGGATGATTCGAGAATCTGACAGGAAGAAAATAGATGCAATCGGAATATCGCCTCTTTGCTTCAATAACGTGATAAGTCAGACAATTCATATTTTTTTTTATTTGATAATTAAAACCGCCGTGACCGATTTTATTTTTCCAAAAAACGTGGTATTTTTTGTGCGTGTAATAGCGAATCTATGAGTGAAAGAGACAGCGCAACGGTGTCAGATCGCGATATCGCGTTGTCTCTTTTTGTGTGGAGATTTGTTTCAACAACGAAACAAAACAGTTGTCACTAAGCACGTGGAGAGGAAGGTGCTCTCAAATTTCAGCGAAAGCGTGACATCACGATGATATCACTTTTTAGTTGCAAAGGTATGTTTTAATTCAATTATTATTTTTTATTTTATAATGTGATATGTGGATTTGACACAGTGTTGTTAGAAAAATGTTTGATGTTTTCATTGTTATAAATGCTCATGTCACACTGTTGCCGAAAAAATGAGAATATTGCTTTGTGTTATCTTATGATACAACATTGTAGATGATGAAACTTTTTCTAATACAAAAAGCAAGTTATAGTTATCTGCTGATGTTCCGTTATTGAACAAAAAATAATAATTTAAGCAGTAATATTCCTAAATATTACGTTGTTAATGCTAAACCAAATACCTATTTATACTTATTTTTTCAGATGGAATCGCGATCTAAAAGACTTGTTAATCTTGCATTGACAACAGAAAATTCGGATATTCCTGTTGCAGGGACTAGTACAGGTATCTATTTGTATTTTTAACCATAATAAAGAACTACCTACTTAGGAGGGAAACTCTGCCGCCGCTACGCGGCTGTGTTAAATACCTATCTACTCTTTAACGCTAGGTAAACTCAAGTACTTGTACTATTAACTATTTCATGTGTGTGGTAATTTTTCTGTCGTAGGTACTAAACTTAAATATTTAACTTATGAAAACGTTTTTTTTTTTAGATATGGACGCAACGTTAAGCTCAGGGGATGCGAGGTCAAACATAGAGGAACCAACCTTAATTGTGGATGACGCAGCAAAAAAAAAAGCTGACTTATCAGTATCCAATCGCCATTGCTATGATTCGACCAGCAGCAGTAGTAGTTCTTCGAGTGACTCATCATAATGCAGCTTATCAAATACATCTTTTAATGAAGGTAAGTTTCACTGGTGATTTAATTTTTTTTTTTTGTAATTTACCTAATCTTATTTATATTTCAACCTTATTACATTTTGTATACAGATAGCGACGATTTAGTTAAAGACCCAAACTATGAAGTTATGGAGCTCCAATTTCTTAATCAAAATTCTTCAAATTCTGACGGAGAAGTTGTTAACCCAAGAAACCAAGATGATGTTTTTCGTACACCTACAGAAGACTACGAAATGATTCTTAACAGCCTTGTACAAGAAGCCGATGTGCTTCGGATACTAAATGAACCATCGGGTGTTGAAAATGTTAGCCCAACTGAACAAAACTCACAAAACCCAGATTGTAGTCCGACCAAAAAAGGAAAAAAAAAGACGAAGACAAGAAGGAAGCTGGAAGAAAAATATAGCTAAGAGACTGAGAAATAGTGGTAAGTCGTATCAATCAGTAAAAACAAAAAAAATAATTCCAGAACGTAAATTGAGATCGCCTTGCAGAGAAAATTGCACATTCAAATGTCGTTCAAATATCACAGATGACCAACGTCAACAACTTTTAAAAGAATTCTGGAACTTGGGCGACATTGAAAAACAGTGGTCGTTTATAGCAAATAGTGTCGAAGCAGTCATACCTAAACATCGATACGTGAAGATAGATTCAGATGGAAACGTTGCACCAACATTGCACAATCATTCCGTCTCTTGGTTTTGCTGTGTACGGACGTTATTTTTATGCTTAACTTATTACCTACGACTTAGGAACTTGTGTGATTTTTGGTGCATTTTGACGGGGTGATATCTTTTATCGGCCCCTCTCGTTTCATCTTGGTGGTATATCCATAAGCCCTGGGCGCCATATTGGATTTTGTACTGGCTCTGGATAGTGTTTTCTCGCTCGTCGGACTGTTGTGGGTGAGCAACTTTAATACATTTAAAAGTCGTGAGCGCGCTCGTTGAGATTTGAACCAGGCGTCGTCTACGTGTAGAGGTAGCGTCTCACGCCCCTGCGCCAACACAACAATAGTGGCTCGGCGCGAAATTAACCTACAGCTCAAGCGTGCGGCCGGTATCAAGTCATAGCGACAGTTTAGCGACAGCGCTGGGAACTATATCGTTTTGAGTTCTGTTTCTCAGTACAAGTCTTTGCAATTAGTAAATAGCTTTTTTTTTTGTGGCACTACTGCATACACTTTTTGAATATTGTCTGTCCTTAATTCATCAACGCTTATAAAGAATTATGGCAAAAGTCCTTCGATCACCTCCCAGAAGTTATTCTTCTAATCCGGAAATACCATCACTTGTTGACAATGAAAGCAATGTTACTAGCAGGAAACGTAAGCAGCCAGACTGCGAGCATAGTGATTTACTTGCATCTATTCAAGAAGACTTAAAGAAAACGCTCGAAGAGTGGAAGATAAGTCTAGATTCCAAGCTGCTTACTATAAATGACAGCATAAAATCCATTAAAACCGACTTAGAAACATATGTTATTGAAACAAAAAAAGAAATGGACTTTCTTCGAACAGAAAATGCATCAATTAAACAACTTGTCGCCGAATTGTCAGCGGAAGTTGGTGAGGTAAAAATCTCTGCGAATTTTATCGCCGACCAGTATGACGATTACATAAAAAAAATAGATACTTGGAAAGACAACACAATGAGTCAAAATGCTATATTAGCCCTTGAAGCGAAAGTTGATAGCTTAGAACAACAAGCCCGGCACTGTAACCTTGAAATTTCCAACATTCCGGAGAAGCGTGGCGAAAATCTTCTTAACATACTGAACGACATTGGCAAGCACATTGACTGCTCAATCCCACGTGAAGAGGTGATCTCAGTGCATCGTGTTCCACATGCTTTGTCCAGAGCAAGGCCTAAAAATATAATCGCAAAACTAAAAACACGTATCTTGCGAGACAACGTCATAAGTGCATGTCGTCTGAAAAAAGGACTTAGCTCTACTCAGCTGGGGATTCCGGGCGTATCGCACTCCATCTTTATCAATGAACACCTGACTCTCAAAAACAAACAACTTCTGAGAGAAACGCGAGAAGCGGCTAAGAAGCACGGCTATAGGTTTGTGTGGGTCAAGCACTCCACAATTCTCGTCAAACACTCAGAAAATTCGGCGACATTGGCTATTAAATGTACTAACGATTTACATAAAATCCGAAGTTTTAGCTCTAATCCCCACTAATTATTCATACTACTCAATTAGTTTTAAACTTTATTTGTTTACTCATAATATCCGTCATGGCTAACCATAACATGAATAAAACAGAGATAAGTATTTATTATCAGAATTGTAGAGGCATACGTACTAAACTCAATACTCTGTATATGAACATCCTATCAAATTGTTATGACGTGATTGTATTAACCGAGACCTGGCCTACTCCCTTGATATTCGACAGTGAGTTTGTAGATAATCGCTATGTGGTATTTCGATGTGACCGCAACCGTGCTGCCACTGATAAATCTGACGGAGGAGGTGTACTTATCGCAGTATTACGTGAGTTGCGCCCCGTTTGTGTCTCGTTATCCCAATATAATACTTTTGATTCTAGTAAATTTTATGAACATATATTAGTAACTATTCCTAGTTCTAATAACATGAAACAAAACCTAATTAGTGCCGCTTATGTTCCCAGCAGCTCACCGAGTGCTGCGTACAAGGTGCACTTTGAAACACTTAACAATATAATTAATTCAATAAGTATTGACAACCTACTACTACTAGGCGATTACAATATACCGGATGCCAACTGGTCAAAACTAAATTCCTCTAATAGTTATCTAAGTTGCTCTGGCCTGACACCTATGTGTAACCTACTACGGGACTTTATGACCATACACGACATCAAGCAATTTAACCACCTCAATAATATTAACAATCGCATACTTGACCTCCTTATCTCAAACACTACTTGCCTGGTTTATCCACCTCATCAGAATTTACTTCAAGTGGACACCCACCACCCCCCATTTTACACTATCGTGTCCATAGCGATAAGATACACCCAAATGAGATCTCTAGACATGCCTAAACATAGTTTTCGGAAAGCAGATTACAATTTGATCAATTAAGATATAGAAGATGTTGACTGGAAGCTAGCTCTGGATAATGAACCGACTGAAACTGCCATCGAAATATTCTACAACATAATAAATGGCATAATTAAAAACCGCATTCCGCTGTCAAAACCTAAAAATGCTAAATTCCCTATTTGGTTTACACCTGCTCTTATTCATATATTAAAATACAAAAAAAAATCATGGACCAAATGGAAAAAATTCGGAAACATTTCAGATTATGAGGTATTTTCTATATATCGCACCCGTTTTAGCACTGAGTGTTACAAATCCTACTGTAAGTACATAAAAACAGTCGAAGACAGCATTCCCAAAAATATTAAATATTTTTGGGCTTACATATCTAACAGAAAAGGAAAGTCTGGCATCCCATCGCAAATGCATAATGCTAGTCAGACTTCCAACGATCCACACACAATATGCAATTTTTTTTCGTCATTCTTTCATTCAGTGTATGAACCCTCGACACTAACTGATCACTGGTGTCCTTCACTCGATCAAATAAATGATAATAATGTTGCCCTAGACCGTATATACTTCAGCCTTTCTTTGGTCCTCAACCAATTAAAGTTATTGGACAGTACTAAAGGACCGGGTGCAGACGGTATACCTCCTAGCTTTCTTAAAAACACAGCTGAGACCATATGCGTGCCACTTCACTTAATCTTTAACAAGAGCATCAGCGCAGGTATATTTCCCACTATCTGGAAGAGAGCTAACATAATACCAGTATATAAGAACGGCTCCAGGCAGAAAGTGGAGAATTATCGGCCAATTTCAATACTATGTGCTATAGCAAAACTCTTTGAAAGACTTGTTCACCTCAAGATTTACCCTTTCATTCAACCAAATTTAATATCAGAACAACATGGATTCGTTAAACGAAAGTCAACCATTACGAACTTAATGATTTTTACAAATTTTTTATTTAATAACTTAGATAAACAGACACAAACGGATGCAATTTACACGGACTTCAAAAAGGCCTTTGATAGGGTGGATCATGAAATATTATTAAATAAATTAGCCTTTAACGGGATCAAAGGTAATTTACTGCGTTGGTTCCATTCTTATATAAACAACCGTATTCAGACAGTGGTAACCCATGGATATCACTCTGATACATTTATTGCCACCTCTGGCGTACCACAGGGATCAATTCTTGGGCCTTTGTTATTTATTATCTATATTAATGATATTGGTCACTGCTTTCACAACAGTAATTTCTTATTATATGCTGATGACCTAAAAATTTTTAAATCAATCAAGACTTTTGATGATTGTGCCTTGCTCCAAGATGATTTGAATAGATTGACAGAATACTGTAATAATAATAAACTTGCTTTAAATATATCTAAATGTAAATACTTAAACTTTACAAAAAATAAAAAAGTAATTAGATTTAATTATAGTCTATGCACAGACAATCTTACAAATGAATCTCAAATACATGACTTAGGAATACTTTTGGACAATAAACTACACTTAAATCTACACATTGATAAGATAATCTCTAAAGCATACCAAACGTACAGCCTTGTCATGAGAGCTTGCACTGATTTTAAACGCCCGGCCACATACTTGCAACTATTAAAGTCCTTGGTTCGCCCACAGCTAGAATACGGTTGTATAATATGGGACCCCTACTATGACAAATATGTAAAGGCAATTGAGAGAGTTCAACGTAAATATATACGAGTTGTGAAATACAAATGTAACCTCATACGTCAGTCGTACGAGGACTCGCTAAAAAAGTTTAATTTGCTTACTTTGCAATCAAGACGCTTACTACTTCAAACCATGATGCTTCACGGATTGGTTCATAATAAGTTTAACTGTATTGAATTAGTAAATAATATTTTTTACATTGTACCTAGAACAGTAATACGACGTGAGGTGCGTGCTTACCCTCTGTTTGCGACAACTACATGCCGAACAAACGCTGGTCAGCGAGCCCCTCTCCGTCGACTAGTTAAAATTTATAATAACCACTTTTCTGAGTTGGATATCTTCTTTTTGTCCCATAGTAATTTTAAGAAAAAGATTATTCAATGTTTGAGTGAAAGTACTTAAATATAGGTTTAAAATGTAATTTAGTGCCTAAGGTACTTAAGTGTAATCATACTTACCTAATTAATTTATAATGTACACAAGTATACTGTGGAAATGCTGTGGATTGTACATTCACCCATACTTTGTAATATTTTATTTGTAATACTTACTGTACAATTGTTTGTTTCCCAAATAAATAAAATAAAAAAAATAAATAAAACACGCGATAATAATAATGCTTTCTATTTTACCGTTTCTGTAATAAAGACAAGAGTGTGTAAAATATTTTTCAAAAACACTTTGGCAATTAATAACCGGCCAATAGAGACGGCGTTAAAGAAGAAAAATAAAGATTGTAACATTTCTACTATAAAAGATAATCGGGGACAACATACAAATCGATATAAAGTGGATGAAAACATAAAGAACAGTGTAAAAACATTTATAGAAGCAATTCCAAAAATTGAATCATATTACATAAGAGCCAACTCTAGAAGACATTATATCGATGGCAGCAAAGCCATCACCGATCTTCATAGAGACTATGTTGCAGATTGTAAGTCGAAAAATGTACCTTTCGCCAATTACTTAATGTTTTACCGTATATTTACGCAAGATTACAATATTTCATTCTTTGTTCCTAAAAAGATTTATGTGATGTATGTGAAGGTTACAGAAATAGCACTGATGAAGAGAAAGAACGATTAAAAGAAAGCTACGAAACACATCAAAATGAAAAAGTTCTCTCACGTGCAGAGAAGGAGAACGATAAAAAGAATAGTGAAATTCTCGTTGCTGTGTACGACCTTCAAGCGGTTTTCCAATGTCCCAAAGGGGATATCTCTGTATTTTATTATAAGTCCAAATTGAATGTACTTAATTTAACCATATACAATATTCAGAGTAACTGTGTTGAAAGCTATGTTTGGGATGAGTCAAACGCTCATAGAGGTATAAACGAAATCGGTACTTGCGTTTACAAATACCTCGTCAATATTTCAGAAACAGTCGAAAACCTAGATGTTGTATTCTATTCGGATAATTGTGCGGGTCAGCAAAAAAACAAATTTATGCTCTGCATGTATTTATACGCAGTAAAGACAATACCAAATCTTAATTCAGTGACTCATAAATATTTTATAAAAGGACATACCCAAAATGAGGGCGATTCAGCTCATTCTCAAATTGAGAGAGAAGTTAAGCGGCAATTACGATCTGGACCCATGTATACACCTGACGGATTTATTGGTGCTATAAAGGCTGCCCGGAAGAAAAGTGAGCCCTTCCATGTGAATGAAATGTGCTTCGCAGATTTCTATGATTGGAAAAGCTTAACTACTCAAATGAACTTTTCATTGTTAAAAGATGAAAATAATGATTCAGTTAAATTAACAGGTTTAAAGGTGATTCGGGTGCAAAAAAGCGATCCTAAAGCTATATTTTTTAAAGATTCATATGCTGATAAACAATTTAAAAAGCTTTTGTTCTTAAAAAGAAAAGGAATATCTCAAATTTGGAACTAAAAAATGCATACAACCAAAAACCTGGGATATCTGAAAAAAAAAATAGCAGACCTAATGGATTTGGTTAACAAAAATCTTATCCCCAGATACCATAGGCCATTTTATGAATGTTTGTAGCTTATAGAGGGTTTTTTAAATACAGGTTAAATATATAAAAGACTGATTATTAATACTTAGACCAAAACAATACTAAGACTGTTACATACTTTAAGATAAGGTGTGTGTGATCTGATCATTGTGAGAGACTATAATTCTAGGTAAACTTGTGATTTTATATTGGCTAATAAGCTGTACTGAGTTATTACTCCAAGTGCCATATTACAATTATTTTTAATTTGAGTATGTTATATTTTTGTTTTGTCTAAGACGAGTTAGATATAAATGTTTAATTCTTGTAATTGTATTTTGTTTGCAAATGCAAACTCTAAAATAAGAGTTTCTTATTCATCTGGCGCTATTGAATAGTCAAGATCATAAGAATAGTATTCTTTTATTTAATTTTAAGCTGTCTCTAGTAAAATGTGTTTCTCATTAAGTAATAGGTAAACAATAAATATTGTGATTATTCGTAACGTCATTCAGTCTGATTATTTATATTTTGTCATAGAAATCATAATAAGTGTAGTCTGTAGTTGCACTTTCTCCAATAAAGATTGGTTCTGAAATCTAAAAGTTTTTATTTCAACAATGTTTGTTCATTATAATAACCCAGTTTCATAACCAAAGTAATATCATTAACATCGTGACAATTTAGTTTGTAACACAATCTTACTATAATATTTGCAAGAACAATGTGACATTTTTCCCCTTTTTTTCAAATAAAGCCAATTTCTTGCTAAACTTCTAAATTATCAGCATTTTGATAAGTTTTCCCATAGTTTATTTGTTAAATTTACAACAAATCGTAGATTTACAGTAAAACAAATATTCGTCTCCACACAATTATTTTTTGAAAGTTGAAAAACACTGTCCTCTAAAATTTCAATTTTCAAGATAACACATTATTGAAGCAAAGAGGCGATATGTGTCTGCACATATGTGTCTATTCTGAAAGAGCTCTGTATCGAAGATCGTCTGTCCACAATATACAGCATCCTGAGCTACTTCGGCCACATTGTTCGACGCCAGGATGATCTGGAGAGGCTGCTTTGAGGGCAAAATATCAACAGGGCGGTCCCCGTTACGGTGGTCGAAGCAACTGAAGACAAACAGCTCTCACAGTTTCAAAAAAGTTCTCCGTATAGCAACTGATTGCAACAAGTGGAAAAGCCTAACAAGCCACTGGAGGTTGAATAACCATTATTTGAGATCGCGATCTTCAGCCATGAAGGATCAACTGCAGAGAGAGATATGATTTGTTTAAAAATAGATCAAAGAGCAAATAAATATATAAAATTTTGAACTGTCCAATAGAATATACCTACTGGTCATTAAATTGACAGTTATCAAAGGTTAACGGTAATCGCAGTAGAATACTTACTGGTCATTAAATTGATAGTTATCAAAGGATAACAGTAAATTGCAGTAGAACACCTACTGGTCATTAAATTGACAATTATCAAAGGATAACGGTAATTGCAGTAGAACACCTACTGGTCATTAAATTGACAGTTATCAAAGGATAACGGTAATTGCAGTAGAATATCTACTGGTCATTAAATTGACAGTTATCAAAGGATAACGGTACTTGCAGTAGAATTCCTACAGGTTATTAAATTGACAGTTATCGAAGAAACTTGACTGATAGTATGAATCAGGGCTGAAAGTATGAGCCTCCATTAAATTGGGAAACTTGTCTAGAAGTATGAGCCTTCATTAAATTGGGAAACTTGTCTGGAAGTATGAGCGCCTATTAAATCGAGAAATTTGGATGAAAGTATGAGCCTCCATTAAATTTGGAAATGAGGCTGGAAGTAAGAGCCTTCACAAATTGGAAGTAAGAGCCTTCACAAATTGGAAGTAAGAGCCTTCACAAATTGGAAGTAAGAGCCTTCACAAATTGGAAGTAAGAGCCTTCACAAATTGGAAGTAAGAGCCTTCACAAATTGGAAGTAAGAGCCTTCACAAATTGGAAGTAAGAGCCTTCACAAATTGGTAGTAAGAGCCTTCACAAATTGGTAGTAAGAGCCTTCACAAATTGGACGAAATATGTGTGATATTTGATTATGAGGACGATATGAGGACTAATGGAGGTTCCCTACCTTCAGTAGGAATGCGATGAGAATGCTAGAAGCGGGCAGTCTCGACCTACCTGGAAGCTGCTAACATAAAGTTGTGAGAAGAAAGCGGGCAGTTTCGACCTACCTGGAAGCTGCTAACATAAAGAGTTGTGAGAAGAAACGTGCTGCACTGCTGTGCTGTTGCAAGACGATCTAATTACAAAAAAAAAGGTTTCGGAAGAGAATTTTACAAACTGGAGACGCAATAACACTAACAGATAATTATAATTGTTGAAGCAAAATATAACTACTCTTGAAGCCGTAAGTCGACATATAGAAGATTTTGGAGGATCAGCACATTAACTGGGAACAGAATAAGGAGCATGATATAAAGGATAAGAAGTGGAAAAGAAAATCAGGATGTGGAACCTGTGGGAGCTCAGGACTCGCGTCTCAAGACAGCAAATTACCAACTAAGATTGGTACAAATGTGGGCCAAACTGACATTTTAGAAAATACTGAAAGACAATGAGATATGATAACACGGGACAGAGGGAATAAAAGGAAATATGAGAGAAACAACAACACGCATCGGAATAATTAAATAATTATAAAAATGAAAAGAGACGACAAAATGATGTCTGCTATCGTGAATATTTGAGGGCATATCTGAACACATCAGGAAAGTTAGTGATAATTGTATCACTTGAAAAGTAGCCAAGCCGCACTCTGGAAAATTTCAAATATGATAGATAGTGATACATTGACTAAAAGCGCTCGACTTGAAGCGAGTTAACAAATACTCTCCATGAGCATGTGAGAAGTTCCTCGAGAATTAGATGTCATAGGTGATGAGAGTGGTAACGGCGTGTGCACTCATAGTCATAACCCTTGACCGCAGCTCAGGAGTGACATGTAGCGATGAATCTGTTTATAAGGAATCGATGAAATGATTCTAGTAAGATGATGGGTAGATGCTTTATATGAGGGACACATCTGATGTTGTATCTATTGAGAATCGTTGGTACGATTACAGCCTATAGCTGTTCACAGATTACGATTCGGTTTTGCCGGGAACGTTGTTTTGTTGAACGTGTTTATTGGACCTTTTCTTTTAAGGAAGAATACTGTGCAGGAGGCACTGTGAAAAACCCTAGTGACAGGGCATTGTGTTTAATCAAAGTTCATTATGGTATGAAGATAATATAGTAATGAAATTAGAGTTTGTGAGAGAAATTGGACGAAATTTAACCCAAACTCATGGGACCATTTTGGATGGTGACCGTTATACACTGAAGTCTTTAAGTTTTAAGCGTACCTACAAATATGTACATGCCAGGTTAAGGCGGATGCCAGCAAGGCACGTACCAGTTGATTAATGTTGATGTTGATAATAATGAATTTGTTGATGATGAGAAACCTTCTGTTGTGGTAGAAGTTCGAGTAAGGGGTTCTATTGGCCATATTTTGCTCAACCGTACCAGTAATTATTACGTAGTCGTAGTCCGGTAAGACTCGGGATCTCATGAGGCAACTCAAGTAGTCCATGGGTGCGCAATGCGCATTTAACTCTGGCGAAGGTTGGGGTCTGGAGAGACCGTAGAGGAAAGTCGGCGGGCGATGTTCGACACGGACGATTCACATCATCAAAATGCGTACAGAACTTTTGATCCGTGCGCTGGATGTGTGACAGCAATGCGATTATTGGTCGGCTGGAGAACCATAGCGTTGGAGCTTTTACTCAAGGATTTCTGTAAGCTTGGCAGTTTGGTTGTAGTAGAGTTGGAGAAGTACCATATAAGCTGCCATTTGATAATGATAGATAAATCTGCAGTGAGGAGTTAATAATATGCACTGAAAGGAATATAGTTATGCACACACGGTACTAAGAAGGATATAGTCAAAGTTTAAACAACGCGTTTTGGACGCAACATGCCATCCTGCAGAAAAAAGTAAAGACGGAGACAAAAGTATTCGAAACTACATAACTGGGAACTATTGAAGGCCAATGGGAAGTTGTGAGTGGTCCAATTAAATAAATTAACAGAGGAGAAGATACAAATAGATCAGAAAATGGAACAGAAAAGAAGAGGAAGGGTAAAAGTAAATAGTTGAAGATATGAATTAATGATAAATGAAATAAATGTCTCATTAAACTTCCTGGTTAAAAATAAAATAAATTAAAACAAGGAAGGGATGTAGTGTATGTAGATATCAATATATCACACTACAAATTGATAACAGTATTATAACGTTGCCTCGGGGCGCATACGTCGCTAGGTTATAAATACCGGTCCGCGTGGTGGGGGAGTCAGTACCAATTAGACGTCCTCCTTATACAGGAGACCCTTTTGAAACCCCACCGCGCTGACCCCAAAATTGCGAATTACCGTCTAGTTCGCAATGACAGAACACGCTGCCACGGCGGCGGTACCCTTATTTATTATAGGAAGGAGTTATACTGCATCCCTCTCAGCCCACCCGCGCCGCTCTCTCACCTAGAGTACTCTGCCTGTCGACTAGGCATGACTGGTCATCCTCCGATAACCATCATCTCTGCCTACCATCCTGCACCATCGGTCGCGTCTCTTGCTTCAGACGATCCTATCGCGCTCACCAGCGATCTCACGACTCTCTTTGGCCTGAGTGACTCCGTCTTACTAGCGGGCGATCTCAACGCCAAACACCCCGCTTGGAACAGCAACACGACAAATGCCAGAGGCAGAATCGTGTATAACCTAGGCGCGACCCTAAACTATGACGTCATCGCTCCGATGACTCCTACCCACTACCCACACGACCCCAACCATAGGCCCGATGTCCTCGATGTGGCGCTCCTAAAGAATGTAAACCTCCATTTGCACTCCATAGAAGCGCTTCACGAGCTCAACTCGGATCACCGTCCCGTTATCCTACACCTAGGTTCCCGCTCAGGTAACCATGATCCTACCCAATCTCCTCCGACCCAATTGATCACCGACTGGAAGAAAGTAAGTGAAAAACTGAAATCCACCACGTCGCCTCACTTGGACACCATTCCTGACCACATAGTCTCAGTCGCTGACACGACGGCGGCGATCGACTCGCTTACAGATCACGTACAATCCGTCCTGAACGATTGTTCAAGGGAAGTTCCAGTAGCGGAAGACCACCGCTGGAAACTCCCGGACGATGTACGGAATCTGATAACCGAGAAGAACGCAGCCATCCGTGCGTACAGCGCTTTTCCCTGCGCCGCAAACAAAGCTCACATGCGCAACTTACAGCGTGCTGTAAGGAAACGCATTGCCGAGCAGCGTAATGCGAGCTGGGACAAGATGCTGAGCGAACTTGAGCCCACCCATCTTGCCTTCTGGCAGCTTCAGAGGAAGTTACGATCCACTGAAGAGGCCACAATGCCTCCTCTCATTCGTCCCGATAAGAGTGTCGCCTTCGATAACTCTGAAAAAGCAGAATGCCTAGCCGACAGCCTAGAGTCCCAGTGTTCTCCCAGCTCTCAACCAGTAGACCAAGCCCACCTCGATATGGTGAACGCCGAAGTCGAACGTAGAACTTCCCTTCCGCCCGTCGAAGATCCCGATAATCCACTGGCCCCCATCACTCCTGATGAGGTCCAGGATATCATTAAAAGTCTCCAACCGCGAAAAGCCCCTGGCTCCGACGGCATCACCAATAGGGTTTTCAAACTTTTCCCCGCCCAGCTTATAGTGCTAATGACTGCCATCTTCAATGGCGCATTGAGCAATAATATGTTCCCCGCAACCTGGAAACAGGCCACCGTCATAGGTATTCCCAAACCAGGCAAGCCCAAGTCTGACCCGTCTAGCTACCGTCCCATTAGCTTACTCAACGTCCTCGGTAAAATCTATGAAAGGCTTATATATAAGCGGCTCAAAGATTTCGCCGAAGCAAAGAGTCTAATACCCAATGAGCAGTTCGGATTTAGAACCGAACACTCATGTATCCAACAAGTTCACCGCATAGTAGAACACGTCAGCGCCGGCTTCCAACGGGGCGCAATAACGGGAGCCTTATTCTTCGACATAGCGAAAGCGTTCGACAAAGTCTGGCACAATGGCTTAATCTATAAGCTATACCAACTCGGCGTGCCTGACCGTCTCGTGCTCATTCTACGGGACTTTTTATCGAATCGCACCTTTCGTTATCGAATTGAGGGGGAGCTTTCCTCCCCCCATCCCATTCGCGCAGGAGTTCCTCAAGGCTCCGTACTATCCCCCCTCGTTTTCACGCTATTCACTAGTGATATTCCCAAGCATAAAAATACCCAACTAGCCCTATTCGCCGACGATACGGCTATCTATTATACCGGTCTTAAACCCGATGCCATCGCTCGCACTCTCCAAACTTCCGCAAACACTCTGGCCAAGTGGTTCCGGAAATGGAGAATCGAAGTCAATCCAGACAAAAGCCAGGCAGTCCTCTTTTCTAAACCGCGGATAAACCCAGCCTCCCCCCGTCCGATTACCATGTACGGCAAGCCGATCCCTTGGGAAAAGCAAGCCAAATACTTAGGCGTGGTCCTCGATAGACACCTCTCCTTCGCTGAGCACATAAAGCAGGCACGTTCACGCGCCGCTTTCGCTCTAGGTAGGCTCCACTTCATTCTTAGCTCTCGCAGCAAGTTATCACTCAGGTGCAAGCTGTGTATTTTCACCGCGGTCATCCGTCCCATCATGACCTACGCCTGCGCTGTTTTCGCACACGCAAAGCCCTACCTCCTCCACAAGATGCAGACCCTCCAAAACCGATTCCTCCGTAGAGTCACGGGAGCCCCCTTTTATGTTCGAAATGAGCTTCTTCACGTAGACCTCAAGATGCCCACCATCCAGCAGTTCATGAAACGCATCTCCAAGCGTTTCTTTGAAACTTCAATGCAACATAGGAATCCCCTTATCGTATCGGCCGCCCAATACGAACCCTCGCGTATCTCTAAGATTCGCCGACCAAGGCATACCCTAGTCACTCCCGATGACGCAATCACCCTGCTCCAAGAGAGCCGTAGGGAAACAAGTACAGTAGCACACAAACACAAAAACCGACCGTCCTTCCGTCCTCGCCGCCGAGGCCCGCCGCGACGTCCCCGTAATAGTCCACCCCGACCCTTGCCAGAGCCAGCCCGCGACGCTGAGCCAGTAGCTTTAAATTCCCTTATTAATAATAATAATGATATGATCCAGCTTGTCCCTAGCTGCCCTCCCCCTGCGACGCCCTAAGCCGAGGTCCATACCCCACAGGGGGTGCCCTTAGCGTGTAGTCGCATAGTTTGTAAGTTTTTTTAATAAGCCCTGGCTGGAGGCTTTAATTAATTTATTAATTAAGGCAACCACAGGGTAGCCCGGTTAAGCAGCCGACAACCTCAGAGGTTGACCTGCGAGATGCCACACAAAAAAAAAAAAAAAAAATGGGGGAGTCAGTCGTTGTCGGACTGTCGTCCTGTGCGGTGGTGCGTTGGCGAGTCAACTATGTACTATGGATATGTGTCAACTAAGGACAATGGATATAAACAAATCAGCATATTCTACAGTTGGCAATATTGTTATTTAAATTGTGTGTTCCAATTATTGGTGTACAATAAGAAATAACTGGTGTAAATAAATATCTATCTCAGAAATAACCAGGTATCAGACGTAGTATACTACTACAACCCCTTACCAGGAATATACCGTATTTACCCTCACCCCTATATATCTTTTACAAGCGCACGGTCTCACTCCAAATTTACACAAAATCTTAATATATTATACACTTCAACATACCATATAAACTACTCTAAACATTGGTGAAAACCGCATGAAAACCGGTTCGGAAATGTTTGAGTTTAGCGCGGACATACAGATAGACAGACGTAGAGGGAGACTATGTTATAATGAAGGGTGCTAGGTATGGGCATAGTTCCCCGAAATAAAAGGACGCGGGTGTGTATAAAACATGATGCATCATCAACTCAGAACGCGGGGAGTACCTAATATTAACATTTTAGAGTGCATTTTGTTTTTTGTGCGTTTCATTGTATCCAAATGACCAAAAATAACCAATGCATGTTTTAAAATCACAGAAGTATAAATATTAATAACCTTAATAAAACATCGTTTTGTAGTAATTTATCTCTGTTCGCTTTTAAAATATTAAGCAGCATATTAAACCATTTAAAGCGAAACACATCCGGCAAAAGCACCATTTGTTCAATATGTTCAGTTTATAAATTCTTATTTAAAACTGAACTCCGACAATTAACTGAATGTTGCTTCGGTTAAACCATCTGACAATTCCGACCGTTTAAAAAAATATTTTGACAAATTTATACAAGTATTGGAATCGCCCGGAGCAAGTTTTATCCCAAGCCTTCATTGAAAATGTAAGAGCAAATTTTCTTCGCAAGTGGTGCTCAAAGTTGCTCAAAGATAAAGTAGCTCCTTTCGTAGCGGTAATAATTAAGGACTTTGACATTCGTTAGGGAAGTGGATTAAATATTATGTCTTGGTATAAACTTTTAACTGAGCTTTGTAATTTTTTTTTTGCATACGCAATTAATGCTATTTTACTTATAAGCAAGTATGTTATGTATCTAAGTAGATATGAGCACAAAATAATAATAATAAACATCACTGCTAATTAGTTATTATTTTATAATTAATATAATTTGTTTTAAAATTATTAAACATAAATTTTAAAATAATAAATAAATTATATTTTTTTTTTTGAAAAATATTCCTATAAGTTTCCTACTACTAAGAAACAGACCTCTTCTCTCTGAATGAAAGGGAATGGCCTGTAATCCATCTACCTTTTAGAGAGCAGTGATGATTATGAACGTTACACAAACTAATGTACCTATATGCCTACTATGTCTTGCTAATTATTGCCTATTAAGACTATAGGCACAGTGATGTCTATACCTTCGAACAAATAAATAAAATTTAAGTGACTCTCTCTTATTTCCAAACTACTTATATTATTTACAAAATACTAAAACACAAACTTAAAAATTTATGTCTGTCTATCTTCCTCTTTGTCCGAGCTAATCTCTAAAACGACTAAACTGGTTTTAATGTTAAACGCCGGGATGGGGATAGATTTGATATTATTTTAAAAGTTTGCTTGGGCGATGCAAATGCAATATCAATCTTTTTAATAATAAATGAATTGTCTCTATTGTCATTGTATTGTTTAAATTATTTTTAACAAACCACAATGAAAGGATGCCTTAACTTTGAGAACCTAAGTCTCAAAGGCTACTGAAAGTTTTATAGCAATACTTACAATAGCGGATCTTATCTGTGCTGGCTTTAAAAGGGATTGTAACCTTCTATTGCTTAAATTGGATCCAAAATATCTGGACGTGATTCATTTTTATTATCATGACCCGTGAATACAATCTAAGTTATAGTTGGTATTAATTTTCTTATGATAATGACTGCTAAAATGGCTCAGAATTTGAGTAAATTAGCTCTGATTCGTACTTTAGTTTAATTAATTGAGTTATAAATAAAACTTTTGTCTTTTGATAATTTATTTGTTGCCATCGTTTTCTTAAACTAAACTTATTTTCAAAACCAAATTTTGCGTCATAACATGTTTTATGTCTTTAATTTAGCATTTCATTGTGCGCAGTTTATGCGGTTGACAGCTTATTAATAATATAATTTATTTCGTAATGTACCGAGAACTTGCATACATTTTCCATTAAAGAAATCTATTAAATCTGATTGGACATCTCTATGGGGTTTATTTTTTTAAAACCGCTTGCTCACTCGTTATACAAGGTATTCTAAAGCAATGTGCTCTTGAACCCAGCGGCTTATAAAACAATCTGTGCGTCGGCTGCCTGCGTACGATATAAAGGAGTTTTATGAAATTTATTATTATTTCTATCTTTTCCAGGTTATTTTTTTTTTAAGAAAACAAAGATTACTAGCAATGTGGGTAGAATTCACATCACTAGCAATCTTGTTAGCCCCTCCAACTAGGCCAAATATGTGTGTCTGGAATGGGTTCGCGTCAATAGTGTTATGAGTAGGGTTCAAACCTGCGACCTCTCGATCACAAGTCCGACACCTTAACCATTAGGCTTAGCCATAACCATTAACCTAAATATTAACCACTAGGTTATTGAAGCTAATTTTGCGGTTTAAATTTACTACAATGTGTAACGGAAACCCCATATCTATCCAAAAGGGCTGAAGACAACATCTGATATGGAGTCGCTATGCACAGTTTCAGCACAAAATAACTGACTCAAAGAATTGATACCAAATTATCGGTTTATTTCTTGAATACCAATCATAACAAACGTGTCACAGCACTACGAGGGTCAATAACTTTCCACATCACTTGCCAATAACACGATAATTCTCTTCGTTCTTCTTAATTTGAAAAATTCGGCCTCTGGTATCAGTGTATTGGTATTTGTAATAAGTTCTACACACGTAGACTTAGGATTACAAAACCCTTGCCATATTGTTTGTTATCATCCAAAGAAGGTAATTTAAAGGATATAGTATGTATATACCCTTTAAATTACACGTTGTTTACTCTGCTAAACATTTTCCCAACTATACTCGTATTAGGGTTGGCTGCCAATTTATCCAGATACAGCTATCTGACCTCCACATCCTAGAAGCTGGGTAACACGTTACCCCAAGACCGTTGACGGATTTTCTGGCTTCTGACCCGTTATGACTAACAAAGATGTACAAATGACAGCTGAGTCCAATGACTTAACGTTCATTCCGTGGCACGGAGGAATCTCGATAGATTCCGATGGTCACCCATCTACAGACCGGGATGGGCCGAAATTCGGTTCACATTCGGTTCAACCGAATTTCGGCAGCTTGAACCGAACTTCGGCATTCGGCTGAATTCGGTTCAGATGCCAAACATTCGGCACAAGAAAAATAATACTTACTTGCACTATTTTGACTAAAATTTAATAGTATTAGAATAGCATTACTGTTATGAAATTATGTCTTTTACTCACTCATGGTCATTTATTTTAGTTACGAACATTGTAAATGTAAATCTTAAATTAAATCGGTTCTTCTTATTAGTCTTGATAATCTCTGCCTAATTAATTTGACATAATAATTAGACATAGTATTACAAAAATTAAATAAACTTATTATTATTCTTCTAACAAACATCTGGATTACAATTCGTAAATTGAATTAAAAAATCACATTTTTGATTCACAAACTAAACATTAATTAAGTAAAGGGTACTTATTTTTCAAATTAACAAACTTTTCTCATCTATCTACTCACTCATATTTAAAATTTACTAGAGCAGGCTATGGTGCAAAAACACCAAAAACTCTGCCTTATCTGGCAGAAGTTTGTTACGTTTTTTTTTTTTTCGTATACGTTTCATGCCTCCGATAAAAGTTGCTCAGAACATACAGAGCTTCCAGGAGACGATAAATATATTTGAGATTGAAGTAAATGCGTAAACAAGTCACGACGTGACGCTCTCGAGAAAGCGCGCGAAATTGAACCGAAATTCGGCCGAACTTCGGCCGAACTATTCATTTTAACCGAATGGTCGGCCGAAGTTCGGATTCGGTTCAAACCACATTCGGCTCATCTCTATACCTAATACATGTTCGCCAGATCTCTCTCCGGTCGTGTCGGATTGCCGTTCCATCGGACAATGAGAGTAAATAAAGGAACAGAGAGTGTACCTGTACTCATATTTGTGCACTATAATATCTTCTGCGCATCTATTATGAGATTGGCCATGACCAAAATCGGTTAGGAGATCTATTATTTCTATGACATATTTATCCGCATCGTAGATTTGACGAAAGCCGTTTGATATACAACTAGCGACCCGGCCCGGCTTCACTCGGGTAATAAAGGTTATATTTGCTTATAATATGATTTTGCTTAATCAATTTCTCGTCCAGTAATTTGCCACACTCATATATCGGCGATAACTCATAAGGTATTCATTTTATTGATATAGTGTAAAAAGGAATTTTGATCTACATTAAATCCTCAACATATCTGACGTATTTAATTGGATAAGGAGTAATACTGTACTGTTAAAAAAAGATTCGTATATGACCCATCATTTTAATGTAATTTGTAAAAGAAAAAAAATATTATTGTGGGATATTCTTGTGAGATAGACATATGCATCGCGTATTTTTGTAGATCTATAAAAGAGTAACAATCCCGCGATATATTGTATTTTTATAACTCAAAAGGTTTTGGCAGCGTTTTCGATTAAAGCTCCCGATAGGCTTAATTCTTTCCAACATGTTGAAGTATAATCGTCGTATTTCATTCAATCTACACAAACCTTAACTTATTATACACTAAAACCTTCCTCAAGAATCACTCTATCTATTAAAAAAACCCGCATTAAAATCCGTTGCGGAGTTTTTAAGATCTAAGCATACATAGGGACAGACAGACAGGGAAGCGACTTTGTTTTATACTATGTAG
The DNA here is from genome assembly GCA_943138885.2 of Tholera decimalis. Classification (NCBI taxonomy): domain Eukaryota; kingdom Metazoa; phylum Arthropoda; class Insecta; order Lepidoptera; family Noctuidae; genus Tholera; species Tholera decimalis. The sequence continues at coordinate 13,462,288 of OW964549.2, read as the reverse complement.
TGATATGTAAAAGTTGTAAATTTTAGCAACTGTACTGAAGCGAAACTTGGCACACCTTACATATAATAATACTTTATATAACCTAGGTACACGTTCCATTCTGGCGAATTTTGAATGTCAAAATATAGAAGCTAACTTACCATAATTATATATATTACTTCAATTCCATGCCATTCTCAACCATCACGCATGGGCGTACTTTTCGACCAATTTCTTTCACCACACTTCGTCGAATCTTTTTAGACATTATGGTTTAGAATCGAATGACATAAATGGCAATTACTTGACGTAAATAGACGAAGAGTTCCGGAAGGACACGACGGAAACTTCATGATTGAGCACTTTACCTCGTGAGTATACTAAGTATCGGTTGTATCGATACAGTTTATATAATGTAGTGTATGTCCAGTGCGTTAAAATAAAGATTTAAATTATTGACAGTTTACGTGTAATTAAGCGTCTAGCGTAGCGCAGTGTCTATAAATGATATTTTGATAATACGATACCAATTATTAAAATATCAAAATCGATGGCATTGATAGCACGGTTTATTAAGTTAACACTATTAATTAGCTTTAGCCCTTCCACCTAAATGGCTAAATGTGGTTTCAGATATTTATAAATTCAAATTTCTAGGTAATCTGGGATGAATTAACAATAATTATTGTATGCATATGTTGTTAATATTATGTAAGCAAATGTGACCGCTATACGTGTGATACGCTGCAAAATAAGTTTCATAGTAATTCTTTTACCAATGTTGATGAAATTTCGTATATAAATAGATAAACTAGAACTCGGAGAAGAATATATTTTTCTTTTAATGAAAAAAAATCTTTTCCACACAAGTGAAGTTGCGAGTACAGGATTGTACTTTGTTAAAAGCAAATATATTCGAAATTATCATCATAAACATGGATCATGATGTTCGTAATCGTAAATTTGTGTGTTAACTTTTTGTTTTCCCTATTTTGTTAAATGTTCATCTTTAACTCATCGTTTTTAAGTTAATTAAGTAAATAACACTAACTCTAGGTATAATTAATTTTGAAAAGTTTAAGTTGTTTGTAGCAATAACTACTTTTTCATTTCTTATTCGTTAACCGTATGTATCATAGTTACTCGAAATATATTTTTTTTATTTATAAACGGAATCTAATGAATTAAAAGAACACGATGCAAGGCTAAGGTCTCATTTGGACAAAGAGGCATAATGTACTTACCTGAGAGTCAAAGCATTGGGCGCAGCGAGCGTAAGCTTCAGAGGCCTTAGCCTTGCTCTTCTGGTCTCTGCAGCTATGCTGGGAGGCGTCTGAGTAGCAACGTCTCGACCTCGTCTCTGGCCTGAGGAGCCGGTTCCTCCACAGCCATTCATATAGGATAGCTGAGGATGGGAGACGCTCATGCCAACTTTGTTGCGTTGTGTTCTGAGGAAATGAGAAATTTCACTTGAAACTCTTTGGGAAATACAGGCTTAATAAGGGTGAAAACCTTCAAATTACGCCTCCCACTTTAGCTGAAGTGGAAGAGAGTAGAGGAAGGATTTCACGGCCTAAAACCCACCTTGTTTCATCAGTTGCCCTTGCAATCCGCTATTTGATTTTTCACAACCCCACCCCAGCAGGAATCCGGGCGTTACGTTTAATTTACTATAACGTTTCTTTGGTTTGCGTTAAGAAATAGTATAAATTATATAAGAATATTTATTTTGCAGATTAATCTTATCTTACTTCTTACTGATAGTATAAATGTGAACTTTTGTGAGGATGTATGCATTTTTATTGCTCTTTCACGCAAAAACTAATGAACGGACCTGTATAAAATTTTGTAAGTAGACAGTTGACATCTTGGAACCTAACACATAGGCTACTTTTTATCCCAAAATTGCCTATAGTGTAATTTATATAACATTTGCCACAGAAAATCAACCGTAACAGAAATGTCGGTAAATAACACAGGCCCACAAAATTTAACCAAACTTCTTAACAAAAAACTAGACTATGCCGCGTGAGGGAGAGGACAGCGTCCTCCCTCCAGCCCAGCCGCAGTGGTAGACGCCCACGGCGTCGGACGTCGGCCGACGACCTCCGGCCACCGTAGGCGCGGGCATGCGGACAGCGAGTAAAGGGCAACTCGCTGTCTGACCATGGACCATGCCCGGGTCGACGGCGCGTTGTATTCCACGCGCGCCTCAAAGAGCGTCAGCAAGATGACGAGGCCCCCCCTGTAGAGGGCCGAAGCCTGCCGGCGTCGTGGGACTTATCTCACTACCGTGACCCCGGAACGTAAAGGGCTATTGAAGGAATACCGTGGATTTTAGTCAGTACAAGTCTGACAGTCCCTCCGGCCCTGCCCGGGGTGGGAGGACCCATCTGATGATTTTACCACGTAAAAAACAAAAATAAATTTCCGAAGGTTTTCGATGCGCTGTATCCTAATCTGGCCTCAAAATCGCTCTATCACATCAGGTTTCTGAGATATCCTAACCTACAAGTGCAAAAAGTACCGTTTTTGTCCGATTTTGAGGTTACCTATGTAGACTCACGAATTATTTTTTGTAAAAAAATAAAAAATAAAAAATAAATAAATATTAACCCTAAATAGCTAACGTTCGTCAAAATGACGAGCATCTAATAAATATCTCCCTCTCCCTTTCTAATGGTTTTACCGACACACTTGCTGACTTGAGCCAACTTAGTGACCGCTAGACTATGTCGCGTGGTGGTCACGTTTTGCCAGTAAGTACTTTTGTTTTTGAGATAACTACTGCATACTCGTCATTTTGACGAATGGTTAGCTTATGCGTAACTTTTAAACCTGTACTTTGTGTTGATTATTGGTTTGTTTTTTTTTAGTTACATAGTTAATAGTAAAGAATGGCTGCGAGGTTGATCACAGATGATGACATAGTTCGTGGGTTAGATGATGTCAATACAAATTATGTTCTTTTTATAGTGAAAAAGAGGATGGTTTGTTGGCTGATGACCTGGAAAGTGATTTTCACGATGAACCCTCGAACAAAAGTAAGTACACCTTTAGATATTGAAGAGGCACAAGAAAGGTCACTTCCGATGCTCTTCCTCTCAGATACAATTCTTCATCGGCTTCCAACTCTATTATCCACTTGACCCAAGCCAATATTCGTTTTATGACATTCTCAATATATCGAGTATCGACTCTTACGTCCTATATTGCCATAATGTCTTGGTGTCTGGAGGTAAACCACTGTCAGGAAGAAGCTTTATGAAACAATTCTATGAACAACTCTTTGAACCATGGCTAAAACGTCGATTTGAAATACCAACAATGACTCGAATAATAAAAGACAAAATAAGACATGTATTGGGTTTGAACCATGAGGAACACGCTGAAGGTCAAGGTCAAATTCTTGGGCAATCTGGTTCTGCAAGTCCTCTGATACCTGATAATGCCTAACAAGGAAATGGAAAAGTTGCAGTTTGTGTTTCTATAAGAAAAGGCACATAATAAAGAATCACTGCAATAGTTGCAGAGTTCCCATTTGTGGCGAACATACAGTCGACTTTTGCCCAACTTGTGCCACAAAAATCTAAGTAATTTGATACTTATGGTTACTTCTAAAATGTTTACTTTATTATACCAAAAGAAAAAGAAGAAATTTCTAAAAAATAGTGTCTCATTTAGTCATTGTAAGATATAGTGTCTTATTGATCTCAATGAAACATGTGCCATTTAAAATTTGTGATTTAGTACTTAAAAGTTAAATAAATATTCATTTATGTAATAATTATCTTTAATTTATATCCCATACTACCCACGAATATAGTAAACCTGATTAAAATAATATACAATTTTAATAAAAATCACGTTTTAAAAATGGTCGTCAAAAAGTCGAATGGTTAGCTTATCATAGAAGTTCAGAAACGTTAGCTATCTAGGGTTAAAGAACAAGTCTTCCTCTTTCAAATGTCGTTAAGTTTACTCGTTTACGAAAATTTACAAAGATGAGAATTTCAAAACAAGATATATCAGCGAAAACAAAAAATTTGAGCAAACTCAACGGCATTTGAAAGAGGAAGATTGTTCTTTAATATGGTAACCTTTATTTTTTTAGAAAAAATAATTCGTGAGTCTACATAACCTCGAAATCGGGCAAAAACGGTACTATTTGCACTTTTAGGTTAGGATATCTTAGAAACCTGACATGATAGAGCAATTCTGAGGCCAGATTTAGATTCAGCGCATCGAAAACCTTCGGAAGTATATAGTCTGGTTTGTGGTTAAAAATTTTGTTGGCCTGTGTAATCAATGATGCAGTTCACAAATAAACGGAATTATATAACAGTTTCCTGTTCCACCAAAACCAAGGCCTGTCATTTTCATGCGCTGGCACACAGCACACCATATTTCAACTACCTAATAGGCAGGCAACACCGCTCCACACGACTTAATTTAGCAAAACACGACCACCACGGCCGGGCCCAACGAAGCTGTGATTAAGCATTTCGGTCGAGCTCCTAACCATTTGGGAACGGAAACGCCGGGAAATTTTGCGTTTGTAAACCCACGTGAAAATTGCTAGTCAAGGTTTTATTTGGAGTTGAGTAACCTGCTTTTATGAGTTACTTTTGAGTTTGTTTCTTTTAGGGAAGTTTTTTAACTGATATGATCACTAACAGTATTACTTATCAGAGTGCCAAAATATCGGAAACTCGAAACACACACACAATACACATGCTAAATATCCCGTTTTAAGTACTCATTTCATATAATAGACACATATTATAGATAAATATTATAGTGTTCATATTCAAGTATACTAATGACCTACAATAAACTAAACTAAACTCAAAAGTATACATTGTTGTTTGGATGTTTGTTGCTCAAAAATCGCTACAAAAAGTCTACGTTTTGTCCGGGATTTACATTGGGACTTCCCATGGGAATGGTGTAGCGGGTATTATATATAATATTATAAAACAGCTTTTTAAGCTATTGCATAGCTTTATCGCGGGCTTTGAGCGCGGCGACCGAATCAAGAAATTCCGTAACGAAAATAAACCTAACACCCCCCACTCCGACCGACACAGCGGTGCAGCGTTGAAACTGTTGAAAGCCGTGCGTCGTCTAACGTCGTTTCAGTCCGGCAGACTTCGGCACGGTGTTTGTATGCGTGCGACTAGACGTATGCGTGTAGACTATAATTACATAAGTTGATAAAAAATGCTATAGCTTTACCGTGGCAGTCCCCGAGTGCCACACTTTTTTATTTTATTTTTTATTACGGATGAGCCCACTCTTGACCTCATTCTCGCTTGATGGCAAGCGATAAAGAGGTCTACGATGGGACGAGCGAGCCCAGAAGATACCTATTTACTCTTTCTTTAAAGGCTGAAAGGTCATAAGTGGCAGGGAACACAAAAACATTAGTAAACTTACTTGAAAACGTAAGTCAAAAACTCAGTACATAAACATTATTTTATATTTGTATTTAAATTCAAACTAGGACACAACATTTTAAAACGGAATTGAGCAATATCATAATAACTCTCATTAATAGTAATATAAGGGTACGTAATGCGTACCAATTATTTAGTCAGTTGGTCAAGCAAAGAATGCATCATATATCTTTTTTTTAATTTTGACAACTAGTGCAAGCAGTTTTCAGATATCGCGTAGCCCAACTCGAAACCTAACTTAAAGTACGAGAGGCATGAAATACGACAACTGGTATGAATGAGTTTTATAGACATCTAAACTTTATGGGGCTCGAAAAACTTGCCGGATACTACCAAAGTAAAAACGATACGGTTAACGCGATAGTTGCACTGCTTGTCGCGGGTTTGATTCTTGCTCCGGAAAAAATATTCATATGACCTAGAAATAGTTCATATAAGTATTTAAGCTAACATGGTCACTGACAGTATTATTAGAACTTAAAACGGGATATTTCCACAAAATATTTACATGGAAAATATCCCGTTTTATGTTCTAGAAATAGTTGTTCTGGATGTTTGTAAAAATGCACTCACGATACAGGAAACATTCCCAGAGTGGGGCAAACCTTTTTTGTTTAAGAAAAGCATTTAGATAGGTTGCATAATGTACTCAAACTGTCAGAGACTGCGGTAATATTCTTTATTTTCCTCTTTGCTTCGGATTGAATCGGATGCATCTAGGTAGGTACAGTTTAACATGGAGCGACGGCCTATTTCACCTCCAAAACCCAGTAGTAACTCGATAGCACTGCATGGGAACATTGTGCGTAAAATATAAAGTAATGTTATTATTATGAGTCGTTTTGGTTAAATGATAAATGATCTTTATTTTGCAAATTGGTTATTAAATAACACTTTTACACGTCATTTTTTTCGTAAATATTAACTAGATGAGGCCGGTGTTTCCTAACTGACTACCCTGAGAAGAAACACCGAAACAAACTCAGGGGTCCGGCTCTTTTAAAGTCCGTATAATCTATACTGGTTTAATTATATGGGAACCTTGTAGGTTTTAGTCTGAAGCGATCTTTTGAAGAAAGATGCTCACAGATTTGAGTAGGCCTGTCCATAGAGTGCAAGCATTTGTCAAATGATGTATAGCTCAACTTAGAATAAGGAGCTTAACGATTTGACGAACAATACCAAAGTAAGGTTGACTTATGTTAACATTAATGTTTGGGTAACTTGACATTATCTTGAGTTGCTAAGTTAGAAGGTCTTTGTAGCATTGTATAGGCCTTCCAATGTGGTTTATTTTGCCCACCTTTCTTTTTTTTTTCATATTTGTGGCCTCGTCCAACCGTCGATAACTACAGCCACCCTTTGAAGTTCGTTTTGATCGAGTTTACTATGTAACGGATCTAGATTTTATTTTCTGGCTTCGTTCAAAGGCAAACGAAAGGGTTGCTTATTATTCATACTTTTTGGTTTAGGAATTTGACGATTAATTTGTGTACAATGTGCTTAATCTGCTGTTTTCGACTGATGGGTAAAATGATTGTTAAAATATTTCTGTTTCTATATCTATCTTAGATATTGGTTTTAATTTTATTTTATTGTTATTGACAGATTCGAAATCCAAGAGGAATTTCCACAAATATATTTCATAACTACTTTTACCTATTCATTTTACCTCGAATCCTACACTTTTTCTAGTGGCATGTCGCAGGTTAACCTCTTAGGTTGTCGGCAGTTTTCCTGATTTTTCTGTGACCAATTTGATTGATCCATACTAATATTATAAATACGAAAGTAACTCTGTCTGTTTATCTGTTACCTTTTCACGCCTAAACCGCTGAACTGATTTAGATGAAATTTATCATGAGAATAGCTTAGAACCCTGGGTACGACATAAAATAGTTTTTTTCTTGGAATTCCCACGGGATCCCGATCCCGTGGGAATTCCAGAAAAAAATTTAAAGGAATTTTATGTCTTAATCACGTGGGAAATACCTCCCGCGCGAACGAAATTGCGGGCAAAAGCTAGTTAAGTATAAATTAAAGCCTCTAGATATATAAAATTATATTGTAATTATATACACTTACTGCCTTACTGCATTTTCACATGACACGTCAGCCTTTAAAGCACGAGTGAACAGGCATTTTCTGGGCTCGCTCGTTCTATCGTAGACCTCATCTTACACTTACATATCATCATCATCCATAGTAACTACGCCAAATAACTTAGTTTTTCATAGTGTTTGTATGAATTACAAAGTCATATTTGCGGTTTTAGAAACTATGCTGTATGTCAAAACCTGCTGACCCGATCTCGTTCAAACCAATTTTGGTTGAAAGTTTACATTAAGATTTACAGTATATATTTTGTTATATTTTCACTCCGTTATTATATCATTCAGAGGGGGCACACATTTTACCACTTTGTAAGCGTATATCTTTTAAACAATTAACTTTACGAAAAAGTGGTTTTAGAAACCTCGATGTCATTTTTAAAGACCTGTCTATAAACACTACATACGTATAGGTTTCATGAAAAAAATATTTTCAGTTTCAGTTCTATGTATGGGGAGACCCTCTTTATTTTAAATATTTCTTATATTTTTTTCTTTAAATCGGAAAGCGGTTTACAGAATACATCTACTTACCAAGTTTCATATGTATAGTCCTAATAGGTTCGGAATAAAATGGCTGTGACATACGGACGGATGGACAGATAGAGATTTTTTGCCATTCGGCTACGGAACCTTAAATATCAGCTTGGCTTGCTGTACAATTCTTACATTATTCTCAACATTGCACTATTTTTTTTTATCTTAGGGACACTTTTTTAGGGTTTCGTACCCAAAGGGTAAAATGGGACCCTATTACTAAGACTCCGCTGTCCGTCCATCTGTCTATCTGTCCGTCTGTCACCAGGCTGTATCTCATGAACCGTGATAGTTAGACAGTTGAAATTTTCACAGATAACCTATTTCTGTTGCCGCTATAACAACACATACTAAAAAACAGAATAAAATAATTAATTGCTCGATATTGATAACGGCAACAGGTAGACGCTTGAAAAATTCACGGAATATTTAGTTATATATTCACTTTGAAAAAAAAACTTAAAATAAAATAAATATTTAAGTGGGGGCTCCCAAACAACAAACGTGACCTTTTTAAATCGTTTTTAACCGACTTCAAAAAAAGGAGGTTTACAATTCGTCTTGAACTTTTTTTTTTTTTTTTTATGTATGTTACCTCTTAACTCGGAGACGGCTGGACCGATTTGAAAAATTCTTTTTGCGTTTGTTTGGGTATATTTTCTAGTTGGTCCCATTGTTACGAAATCAGGATCTGATGATGGGATCCTGGAGAAATCGAGGGAACTCTTCAATTATTATAGGCACACCTATAGCGTTTTGGGTATTTCTTATAGTACCTTGAGCAGTTGCTTCCGAAAAGTACCATTTGGGGAAGTTGAACTGATGATGAAGACCAGAGATGGCCACTGAAACTCCTAAATAATAAGTATTTCGTGGATTGCGATTCGATTACTTGAGTACGGATGTTAAACACTTTATGCTCGTCACAATACATATGGTGATGTAGAGCTGATGGTCAAGTACCAGGAGAACTCTTCAAAAATTAACGGCTATGCATCAGGAAAAGCAATATTTTGTAAAAGGTGATAAGTTGTTGACATTATGGCTTTTGTAACTAGATAAATTACAAACCGACCCACTAAAAAGAGTGAAAAAAAATTTTTTAGCAAAAAATAGAACTGACTTCCATATCAAAACACTACAAAGGCAAAAATAACTTTAATTTCGGAAGGCGGTGTCTTTAGTTTTGTATATATTTTCGTTTTTGACACCGCCTTCCGAAATTAAAGTTATTTTTGCCTTTGTAGTGTTTTGATATGGAAGTCGGTTCTATTTTTTGCTAAAAAAATTTTTTATAGATATTGGTCTACCCTTCGTGCGCGAGTCCGACTCGCACTTGGCCGGTTTTTTTGTATTATTTTAAAGAAGGCTTACAGACTAATTACGCACTAAAAATTGCTAACGACAAGCCTCCATATATGTAGGTTATTATAACATCTAACGTAATTTATTTATTTATATATACTTATGACAATATTTACCTAGTAGCACTAGTGATTCTCCAAGTAAGCTGCCTTGACATAGTTCTGTTAGGAGATAAGTCTGGAGAACTCCTCACTCCAATACGCCGTATGCCTTGACTTAGGCCATTGTCGTAGCCCCCGCATTGCCTGCCAACAAAGTATAAAGTTTTATAGTGGTTAACACTTTTTGGTGTCCGCCAAAGTCAAAGTGAAGAGATACTATTTTATTCTTCTTGTTGTTGAGCTTCATGACATGTTCTATTTTATTAAAATACTGGCGCTGTCATGTTTGTTTTGATTTAATTTTGAATTTGTTTTTTTAAAACATTCAACCCTATATATAAAAAAAAATTAATATAGTAACGTCATAGTTGATATACGTTGCCTGCCGGGTTTGCGAGAATGCTCTATGGAGAGACCGTGGCCCCGGGACTTAAGGGCAGCTGAAGGAACAGGGTGAGTTTTTAGTCAGTAGAAGTCTGACACTCCCTTCCGGTCCATCCAGAGTGGAAGAAGTCATTCGATGGTTTTCCCACCCAGAAAAAAATTGTTGATGTACGTATCTATACTAATAATATAAAGCAAAAAAATTGTTTGTTATATATAAATATGCTAGTTATATATAAATATGCTAGTTTTAACCCGATTGAAAAATAAGGAGGGTTATATTTTTCATTGTAATAAATTCCACGAGAGCAAAGCCCCGCACGACTGCTAAAATTTGTGGTATAGGTATAACTAGTATATACTAGTATAACGTGTAATTTAAAGGGTATATACATACCGAGTGCACGGCTTCTTTGGATGATAACAAACGATATGGCAAGGGTTTTCTAATCCTATGTCTACATGTGTGGAGTATATAAGAAATTTCAATACATTGATACCAGAGGCCAAATTTTTCAAATTAAGAAGAACGAAGAGAATTATCGTTTTATTGGCAAGTGACGTGGAAAGTGATGACCTTCATAGTGCTGTGACACGTTTGTTATTACTGGTATTCAAGAAACATATGAAACCAATAATTTGGGGTCAATTCTGTGAGTCACTTATTTTGAGCTGAAACTTTGCATAGAGACTCCATACCAGATGTTGTCTTCAGTCCTTTTGGATAGATATGGAGTTTCCGCTACACGTTGTATATACAAGTACATTGATTTATTAGTTTGAACTTCTTCCACCAAATAACTTGATGATAATATGTGTTCAAAATCATAAATGTTTACATCAACATAAAATTACCTAACACGTGTAGGAAACTTGGAAGTAATAACTCTGAAGTAGGCAAATTGAGTTATACTGAAATATCTCAACTCCATTAGGTAATTCATCGTGCCAGCACAAAATACTATGATAAGAAAATGTAAAGATGTTGGATCAAAGTGCTACCACTTTGATCCAACATCTTTTGTTCTATAAACAGCAAGCACGTTACACAGATGCCTTTAACTTCTAAATGAAAGAAGTCATATGAATCTTTGCCAAAAATGTAACGGTCCAAATTGCCACATCGCCAGTCAAATTTTTAAATGAAACATTTATTTTGTAAATTGATTATAAATAACACATTTACACGTCATTTTTTTGTGTTTTAAATTAAGCCTAATTCCTAACTGACTATTCTGAGAAGAAACACGGAAACAAACTCAGAGGTCAATGTCTGTCTTTTAAAGTCCATACAATTCGTATTTGTCAAACCATATGAGATGCATGAAGGTTCATGTCTGTTGTGTCTTTTGAGGAAAGGAGCATGCAGATTTGAGCGGACCTGTCCAGACAGTGCAAGCATTTGTCAATTGTCATGTATCTCAACTTAAAACTTAAGGAGCTCAACGATCTGATGAACAATACCAAAGTAAGGACATTTGGGTAGGCCACACAAATACTCAAACTGCCAAACATCCATATCCATACTTTCATACTAATATTACAAACTAGTACTCACGCGGGGCTTCACTCTCGTGGATTCTGTCACGGTAAAAACATAACTCTCCTTTTTTGCAGTCGCGTAAAAAGTCACCTTAAAGCCTATAACCTTCCTCAAGCTTCAAGCTACTTCCATACCAAATTGCATACAAATCCACCCAGTACTTTCGAAGATTAGCGCGTTCAAGCAAACAAACAAACTTTTCCGCTTTATAATCCTACTTCCTATCCTACTTCCTACTAATATTATAAATCCTACTAATATTATAAATGCGAAAGTTTGTGAGGATGGATGGATGTTTGTTACTCTTTCACGCAAAAACTACAGAATGGATCCAAATGAAATTTGGTAAGTGTATAGTTGGCAGCCTGGAATAACACATAGGCTACTTTTTATCCCGAAATTCCCACGGGATCGGGATTTGTGCGGGAAAACCTTCCCACGCGTACGAAGTCGCGGGTAGAAGCTAGTATTAGTATAGATGAGAAAGTAACTCTGTCTGTCTGTCTGACTGTTACCTTTTCACGCCTAAACCGCTGAACCGATTGAGCTGAAATTTGGCATGGAAATAGTTTAGCACCCTGGGAAGGACATAAAATAGCTTTTATCCCGGAATGCCCACGGGATTTGGAATTACGCGGGAAAACCCTTCCACGCGAACGAAGTCGCGGGCAAAAGCTAGTCAACTATAAATTACAATGAAAATAGCACAAAAAGAAATAATAACCTACATATTCCTAATAATATATAATATTAAAGTTCAAAAAATAAAGATAAAAGAAATAATAAAATAAAAGAGATTAGAAAGTCAATCATTAACTCAACTCAGCAAAATATATTATAAAGGCCGCATAAGTAGGTATATCATTGGAGCAGCTCATTCCCAAGCCTTTTTGTCCTCAATATAATCTTTGACTGTGTAAAAAGCTTTCTCACATAGCTTACGTTTTATAAATAATTTTTATTATCATTATTACTTATATTAATTTGAATTTATTAATGTAAGCATTCTTGTTCTTGAATGTGGCTAGGAATTTTATTATAAAAACGTATACATTGGCATCGAAACGAACCACCTATTTTGTTTTGCCTTGTTTTAGGAATAACATTCCTTATACTTTCATTATGAATGTCACTGTATGTATTAAACAGATTAATATTTTTGTGTGCATACAAAAGATTCTCGTAAATATATAGAGATGGCACAGTCATAATATTAATCTCTTTAAATTTGTCTCTTAAGGAGTGTTTAGGACTTAATTTATAAATAGCACGAATAGCCCTTTTTTGTAGTACAAATATTGTGTTAATATCGGCGGCCGCGGCATTTCTCCAAAGTAAAATTGCGTATGACATCACACATTGAAAGTAGCTGAAGTAGACTAAGCGAGCTGTTTTGACATCAGTGAAGCCATGATTTTTTCTTACGGCATATATTTCGGAATATTTTTTATCAGGTACGGCAAATCATTTATTTATTTATTTAGAGTTACTAACATTTGATTACACTCGTAAAATTACATAAAAATAACAAGCAAAAGGGAATGAACATAAGTGCAACAAACAATTACAGGTAACTACAAAACTTACATATACATAATATAGTTAAATATAGTTAGTTAAATTTATTGCTATCTTACAAATACTTTACTTAACTTTAAAGAATATCAAAAGGTAGGAAAAAAGTGTAATTGGGGGAATATTACCGTTTTTTTAATTCATAGTAGATTAGTCAGTAGATAAAAAGAAATAAATAAAGTAGAAATAAAAAGGAACCTACGATTGAGCCTTGGGGAACCGCCATCTTAACTACAGATCCCGAAGATCTTTTACCGTTCACATCGACTCTCTGAATCCTCCTTTCACTCAATTATGAGGTCAGAAGATTCAGAGAGGCGTCCCGGATTCTGTAGTAGTGGAGTTTCCTGATTAATGTCTTATGGGAAACACAATCAAATGCCTTCTAAGGCAGTTATCTATAACTCGCAAAAAATGCCCAACGCATCGCACTTATCTTCCCATGCATTAAAAATGTGTTCCAAAAATTCAACACCAGCATCAGTTGTTGTCCCTTTTGTTTATTGTGTAGCAATTTGTGTTTTTTTTAATATCTTTGCATCTGCATTAAAATAATTTTCTCAAAATTTTTACTAAAATTAGGTAGTACTGAAATAGATCTGTAATTAGTAGGGTCTGATGTACTACACGATTTAAATAACGTGATTATTTTACTATATTTCATCAAATCAGGAAACACACCGCAATCAATAAAATTATTAAAAATTATAGCTAATGTAGGAGCTAAGTGCGACTTAGTAACATCAACAGAATCATCCCACAAGTCTGCAGTTTTTTTAACGTTCAAAGAATTAAAAGCTTTGATGATAGATATCATTACGCACATGTGTGTATGTATATATGTATCAACTTACTGGTATTTAAATTCAGAATTACAAACTGGAACATTTCTTTTTGTAAGTAAAGTTTCTGCCGCAATGGGTGATGTTTTCAGAAATTTAGTTGTTGAAGCGGGAATGAAAAACAAAAATATTTTCAAATTCTGTGGTGACTTGCGAATCTAATGCAATTAAAGTATCATTAATAGCAAGGCTATAAACACTATTTTAGTTGCAAAACCTTCCTGTTTTGCTTCTTATAATATCCCAAGTCGTTTTAATAACATTACAACTACTTTTTTAATTTTAAAACTCAAGTAACGAGACTTGGCAATATAACAAACTTTCTTAAATAATTTAGAATAGTTCTTAACATATAAATTGAATTCTACTGAGTTAGTGAAGTCCACTCCTCATAAAGTTCATAAAGCGATTTTCTACTTTTAAATAAATACCATTGGTGGCCCAGTCACTGAAATAAGTGTTACTATTAACTAAAACAGTCTTGGTAATAAATGTATTATCAAACTGTTGGCAATATATTTTGAAAAAATCATTATAGTGTTTATTAGGGTCCTCATTGGTTGTCAAACATGGCATTTTATTAATTAGTTTAGTTTTAAATGCTTCCAAGTGATATTTTATGTTAAGATTTTCAGTGATATCTTTTTTTGACCTTTTTATTGCCTAATTTTTGGTAATTAGTTGCCTACAATAGTCAGAGTCAATTAAATTAATTATTTTTTGTGGGTAGGTACCACATCAGTAAAAATATTATCTAGGCAGAGGGCACTAGTAGGAGTTATTCTAGTGTGCTCCATAAATAGGTTTACAAGATTGATAAATACGTTTAAAATATAATAGCGACACAGCTATCTGTCTTTTAAAATAATTAGAAAGATAGTACCTATCTTTTGTCAAATAAAAACGATTGCAAATGGAATATATTGCTATTGTATGTTAGATTATGCATTGTTTTATTAATATTATATCTAAGAATATTTTCTTCCTGTGGCAAACTATTATATGGAAATGTAGACATTACAATTTTTCTTAGGTTCAGATTACTCAAAGACCTGTGATAATATAATGATTCTCCTTTGTTTACCTTACGTTTATTACCAACAAATATTAAAAATCTTTAACATTTTAAATAAATAGATTGACTCGGCCATCGCATGAAAACACAATATATCTCACAAGTAATACATAACTATAAATTAGATTGTTTAGTGCGATTGCCTGCCGATTGATACTGTGTTTATACAATGCCTGCTTGGTTACTGAAAATTCAGGCTTCTAGTTTTATCCACAACGAATTTATAGGGGGTCGAAAATGGCCTGAACTGCTTCGAGAAAAGGATGGTATGGCCGTGCCGCTTTTTTGCTCAACTTGGCGGGGGCACTGCCATGCCCCCAGATTAAGAATTTTTTCATGATATCAAATAAAGAACAACCAGGCATACAGTAGTTCAAAATAGAATGCCCCTGATATTCATGTTTTAATAGGTGGCCAAAATTCTATCCAACTTCATCATAAAATATTATTATATCGTTTTTTAACTGTATTTTTATGTTGTATTGTATTAGAACTAATACTTGGTATTGGTTAATTAACACGAGGCTGCTGTAAGAAGGTATTGGTACTGCTACTGTATTGATACTGGAAAGTGGATGACAATGCTCAGAAATGGTAGTTTGTGATCTTACCAGTTCATTCATTGCCAACACATATTGCCTCATTAGATTGTCAGAGGTATTATATTTAATAGTCATTGAACTTAGTTTTTCTCGTGAATGTTTCAATTCTGATTGCAAGGCCTCAGTGTCAATTCTGTACTTCCTAGTGCTTTGTTCCAGATTAAATGAATAAATATCTAATTGTTTTAGTAGATTTAACCTTTCTCTAATTAATTTCACATTTTTAATAAAAAAAAATTGCTTTTTAACCAACTTTTTAGCTTTAGTTATGTATTTGTTGATTTCAATGTATTTTTTAATTTTGTTTTTATTAGCAACTATCTTTATAGAATTTCTTGAATTAGACACATCATCACAAGTTAAATCAGTGTTGGATATCAATGGATAAAATTATTTAAACTCATTATAAATGTATGGTTGACTCCATTAAGTGTTTACGCCACAAAATATATTGTACGGATATTATAATATACGTATACATATTCAGCCTATTACGTTCCCACTACTAGGATTGAGACCTCTTCTCTAAGAGAAGGAATAAGCCGCAACTCACCACACAGATTAGTGGATGTCACATGTCTTCTGATCTTAGGGCCTCGGACATTCGGATTCCTCACGATGTTTCACAGTTTTGAGAGAAGTGGTGATGATAAAAATTACACAAAGCAATGTACCTGGGTTCGAACCCACAGAAATTTTGTAAGACCACCACACACATTACAAATATTATCATTATAAGTAAATTCCCCTCATACACATATGTTAATACTAAAATTATATAACATAAGACTGAAAGCAATTCCAAACGCGTCATAAATTCCAACAGTAATGCACAGTAAAACCAGACGTCTTCAAATCAACGATGCGTTTATTGATGGCTTCACATAAATAGTACAACAGCCAACTACAGCCAATATTGGTCTTAGCCGAGACAAACAATTACACTAAAGCTTTTACGGCCGATTATAACGTTGCCGCCATTTCATGTATCGATATTTATGGCCAACATTTGGTTCGTTTTATGGCACCAATTTGTTATGATCTTGTTTACAATAATGTCTTAGTGAACAGATAGTTTGCAGAAACCTAGTAAGTATATGATTGGAACATGTTAGTGAATTAATATCTGGGATTATGAGATTAGGGACTGGGGTGAGATTTTAATAAATTACGAATCGAACAAAAGAGTATCCAATATAGTTTTATCAGCTTGACTCAACAAAATTCTATAAAAAAAAATTTAATAAGCTCAATGCTAAATCTCAATATATGAAAGGCAATTCCCATTTGTAAAGCTTGTGAAAAAGTGTTTTATTGGAATACCCTCTTAACATAAACGGTCGGATTTAAGTCTTGTGTGAATATGAACAAGGTCTAATATAGATTACGCCTTATAATCTTTCACTACATTACACAAGATCAGATTCAGAAAACTTAACATGGACGCGGTGACGTTTTCTTTTTTTTGATTAATCATTACACATCAGAATGAAAAAGATGTCTATTCAGACAACAATTTCAAAATAATCACAGTATGAGATAAAGAGAGTACAAAATATTGACTATCCTTACGTATAATATCGAAATGGAAAACTTCTACTTTACAGGAGAGCGCTTTGAAGTTCATTTTGTGCAGAAATTGACATTTATAGAGCTAACTACAAACTTTTTAGATATTTATCAAAATAGTATTAAGAAACAAATACGTGCATAAAATTTCCGTATGGCTTTCAACCGACGACAAAAAAAGGAGGAGGTTATCAATTCGATGCGTATATATATATTTTTTTTTTATGTATGATCATCGAGTACTCGAAGACGGCTGAACCGATTTGGAAAATTATTTTTTGTTTGATAGGGTATACTTCGAAATTGGTACCATTTGTCACCAAGTCAGGATCTGATGATGGAATACTGGAGAAATCTAGGGAACTCTTCAAATATTATAGGCACACCTATGACGTTTTGGGTATTTCTTATAGTAACTTGTGCAGTTACTCTCAAAAAGTACCATTTGGGGAAGTGGAACTGATGATGAAGACCACAGATGGCCGCCGAAACTACTTAATAATAAGTATTTCGTGGATTGCGATTTGATTACTTGAATATGGATATTAAGCACTTTATGCTCGTCACAATGCTTATGGTGATGTATAGCTGATGGTGAAGTACCAGGAGAACTCAAAAATTAACGGCCCAGCATTGGGAAAAGCAATACTTTATAAAATGTTATAAGTAGTTGAAATTTAGGCTCTTGTAACTAGGTAAATTAAAAATCAACCAACTAAAAAGAGTGAAATAAAAACTTTTTACCAAAAAATTAAACCGACTCCCAAAAAACACTGCAAAGTGAAAAATAACTTTAATTTCGGAAGTCGGTGCCAAAAACGGAAATACAAAACTAAAGACACCGACTACCGAAATTAAAGTTATTTTTCACTTTGCAGTGTTTTTTGGGAGTCGGTTTAATTTTTTGGTAAAAAGTTTTTATTGAGAAATTCGGTTCTTTCGACACGTTAAAAATATAAAATATTGTTAAAATAAAATAATGTGGTGTTACTTATTTAAATATATCAAATTAAGTTATTTTTATTATTTCAGAGTCACCTTAGCCTAAAAATACACAATTAATGATTCGGATTGGAAAGCATTAGAAGAGATGATTGACGATGCACTATCTAAAAAAAATACATCTTCAAATAATCTACGTGTGGACATGGAATTGGAGTAGCCTTTGAGTTTGAAGGGAGAACATTTATTACGTGATACATATATTTATATCAAGAGAACTATTTAGTTAGAATTTAAATTACTAGCAATATTGTTCATCCTTCCAACCGAGCTCTATTCACTTCCGTGTGGAGTGGGTTTACATCACTAGTATAATGGGTAGGGTTTAAAACCTCTTGATCACAAGGCCGTTATTTTTGATTCTCCAAACCGAACTTCATTGCCTGATTCTACACACAACAGCAAATGCCTGTACCAGGACAACCAATGTTTGGATCTTATCATAGTTTCTCCTAATATGGCCATTCTGAGCGTCCCGTAACTTATTATCATATTGGAATATGAGTTAACATTTACGAAAAAAAATACGTGTAAAAGTGTTACTTAATAACAAATTTGCAAAATAAAGATCATTTATAATTAATGGCCATACAAAATATACTATTGCTATACACTTTAGTGTGGGATGATTTATTGCGTAATATTCTTATGTCTACTGCTTGTTAATGTGTCATATCTACTAATATCCCACTTAATTAAAATTGAAGCCGCATCTAATAGATATAAAGAAAAGGAAGGGTTAATATCTTGAGGGTTATAAAATGGGGTTTACATGAATCTGTTTGGTGTATCTAGGGTTCATGATTTCTCGAGCTTATCAATTTCTCGGGTCTCGAGAATTATCGAGGCTAATTTCTCTGGTCTTCTCGGGTTGTCGAGAAATTAACATTTATGTATGTTTTTGCATATTTTTTCTCTTCCAATAATGTGATTAATCAACAAATTCAGTGGTTCTCCTCTCAAATAAAAGTATCAAATTAACAGACATGCACTGATGAACATATACACGCACACACAAACACAAAAGACACACACTAACACACCATTGTTAAATATATATAATTCTAAGTTGATTTGTTAAATTCATATTTTTTTTAATTTTATTGTTATTATTGTTTAAGCTCTTCCAGCATCATGTAATTTAATTAATTTTGTATTTTTCTTTTTCTATCGGCTTAAAAATGTAACCTATTGTCATGGGGAATAGCCTGGCTCCTGTAATATAGTAAATACTAAAGCAAGAGCTAGGGAATTCTTGAATGTACTACATAAAACTGTCAATAAATGATTATGATGTGATTATGAACTATAAAACTTTTGTTGACAGTTTTCAACAAAATTAGCTTATGTTTTTCTTAAAGAAAACAAAAAAAACTATTTTGTCTGACTTATAATTACAATCACAGCACCATTTTTTGCTGGTTAAATAGAATAAAAAATCAACTTAAAACTTATCAACAAAATTAGCTTCTATTAAACAAAACAAAAATGTCAACATGAAAACGTTAACATTAATTATTCTAACTTATAATTTAATTACAATAACAGCACCATTTTTGGCATGTTAATTAGAAAAAAAAATCAAATGAAAACTCCAAGATCAATGAAACATCTCAAGCTGAACGTACAGGTACGTAATAATTAGATTATGACTTCTCGAGTTCTCGACTTTTTTCGAGCTTAATTCCCCGGGAACAAAGCCCAACGATTTCCCGAAAATGAATCCTAGGTGTATCCCACATATAGATTTTATACACTTTTTATAGCCTTATTTTAAATTTCGATACTGTGCCTACATAGGGACAGTCGGTATGTAAGTAGATTTTTGCTAACAATATGTATTAAATTGTTGCATACATATACGTACCAGCTGACCCGGCAAACTTGATATTGTTTTTCCATATTTACTCACCCTTTGAATAACATTCGAATGACTGCACCAAATCGGACAATACTTTTTCGTGTTCGTTGTTGCGTAGTTTATGAGGTTAAAAGAAAATAAAAAAAATTAAGTGCGAAGTTCGCTGGATGAGGCAGAAAAGAACATTTTGTGTTCATTTGTAATTGAAGCAAGAATGAGTTATTTGGTGTTAATAAGTGAATCGTCGTAGCTAAAATAATAATTTAAGCTATACGGAAAAACAATTTGTACCGCTCCATCCAGCCATCAATTGTATATCGCACGCTTAATCCAATACTGTCACTATCCAAAATTTTGCCAAATCGACTTTTTAATGCCATCTGTTGGGAAACGTAGAACTACGCGTAATTGCGCTTACACTAGTCTAAAAGTAACAGAAATAACCGCTATACGGGCAGTAGTCCGCTTCGTTACTAAAGAAAAATGTTCCCATTCTCATTCCATTTTTGCGTCTCCTGAAAAAATGACTTTTTGGGATAGTGACAGTATTGGAATAAGCGTGCGATATGTTTGACAATCAATACGTGAAGTCAAAAGCCAATCTCACACCAGTCTTGCCAACGGATATCATGTTACCCAGCTGGTTATAAGGGCGAGATAGGCTGTCGTTCCAGGAAAATACTTTTCAACAGCTGCAACTGATAGACTGGCTACTAACTCCAACTTAGTTGGGAAATGGCTAGTGAGACGAGTAATTTGGTTCCAATTGTTTAAACCAAAGATCTTGTAAATTAAGAATAAATAGAAGTGTCGTGCTCTTTTTGTTGTTACATCCCATTCATCATTAATTAATCAAGTCGGAATAGCTGAACGTTTTTGCTAAAACTATAATGCCGCAACAGCTGTTAACCTTACTGGTAACTATATTTTCAAGTCGTTAGGGGTCGAAACTCACAACCTTTACGAAATAAGTTGACGCTGCCCATAACCCAAGAGCTGGTTACAGGCGCGTGCATAGGATTATGACAGGGCATGCGGCGGAGTAAAAACACACAAAAACTTCTTCTTTTATAGATTTTTAGCATAGCCACAGCCACGCATCGCCACCATGCTACGATGCGTGGCTGTGGCTATGCTAAAAATCTATAAAAGAAGAAGTTTTTGTGACCGATTACTCACAAAAACTTCTTCTTTTATAGATTTTTAGCATAGCCACAGCAACGCATCGCCACCATGCTACGATGCGTGGCTGTGGCTATGCTAAAAATCTATAAAAGAAGAAGTTTTTGTGTGTTTTTACTCCGCCGCATGCCCTGTCATAATCCTATGCACGCCCCTGGCTGGTTATTATTTTAACCAAGGCAATCCAATGGTCTCTTTGGTAGAATACCAGGTAACAACGTTGTAGAAGAATCTTTTGGTGATTCATTTAAGTACTCTTATCATTAACGATTCACTTCACTTTAACATTTCAAGATAGATAGATAGAATATTCTTTATTGTACACCAAAATTAAAACACACCTATTTAACATTATTTCTTAATTACAATGGCGGTCTTATTGCTAAAAGCGATATCTTCCAGAAAACCTTTGGAAGGACTTTCAAAACTTTAATTAAAGTGGGGAGGACTAAATTAGTGCACTCATAAAACAGAAAATTATATATTACATATATACTACATTATTATATATATATAGATGAAAGGCGTATTCCGGAATGAAACCATCGTGATGACTGATTACAATATTAAAATAAAATTATTTAAGCACTTCACAAATCACTGCTCGATAATATAACTCAAATAAAAGACGAAAAACAATCAGAGGTTCGCTCGGCACGAGAGCCAACGATCGAATGCCCCCCACTTGCGCGTGCACCCTATAAGTCAAGTGGCGGCGGAAGTGAAAGGTGCTGGAAGTGGGGCGCGCTATTTAACGTTGAGTAATTTGACAAGTTGTGCCGACATATATATATATATACATACAAATATATAAATACAATACAATCCATACGTAATTATATATCATCATATTATAATTATAGTTAATCTATAAGTGTGCTATCTAGTAGACTGGCTTTTTACGATATACTTGCCGCTTCTAACTTTATCTATAACATAAATTATACCTATACCTTCCTCCATCTCTCGAATGCTGATCTAGTTCATTGATCTGGAAGATTATTATACCTAGGATCAATCCCATCCATTTTTAAACCCGTTTAGATAAAGGGCCTCTTGAACACCTAATCCCTGAGGATTGAGATCGAAAATTCAAACCAGTTTCGCGAGTACCTTCATGATCATTCGATATAAATCTTGGAGTGGATCCAAATCTGGCGTATGGATGGAAAGCTTGTCTTTCGTGATTAGGGAGTGAGTAGATTATGTTTCAGTACGGTATAGATATTGATATTTTAATGAATAACTGTGTCTGACAAATTCCTGGCTTGATAATTTAAGGCATTATCCCAAGTAACAATTTGGTCATAAAACCTTGAGATATTAAGACCAAATGGTCGTAAAAAGATCATATTTAAGAAAATAATATGACAGAGCATTATACCAAAGTCATAACTGTAGCATTTTAGTGTAATTGCTATTTGGGCCTAATGTTAAGTCATACAAACGTCTGTATAACTAATAGTTAGGGCTATTAAGATGTAAGGTGTTTTGGTCATATAGAGCCCTTATTTATGACTATTTAGTAATTTTACGTTTTTGTACGACTCCACAATGCCATAGTTTTCTTAAATTCATAGAGTAGTTTTTATTATAACATTTGTATAACAAGTCATTGATATAACTAAGTAAGGACTTATCTATAACTAATAAGTAATTTTAAAGTCGTAAGTAGTTATAACCGCTTTATAACTAAATACTGAGTGTTACGACATTTATACGATAAATAGTTATAGTTGTGAGCGGACGTAATCACCTAATATTAAAGATGGTTCCGTAGAGGAATTAGTTGAAGGTCATTTTTATGGCGACGATCAAAATTGTAGTGATAATGAGAGCATTCTAAGTGAGGATATTAATTATGATAAAGAGTTGGAATATTTCAAAAATATTGAAAATAATTTTTAATTCCGACTGGAAATATTGAAATGGGCTATGGATTTTAATATACTGCATATTGCATTGAAAGCATTAATAAGTATTTTACATGAAAAGTTGCCTTTTGAATTACCAAAAGTTCCAAGGACAGTATTAATGACCAACGTCACTAATATTACAATTACACCATTGAAATCATTTTACATGAAAGAACCCTAAAACAAAAAAATATGGCACCTATATGAAACGTTATTTATATGACTGTTAAGTTATACAGAGATTAATAGTCTTAAATAAGTCATATGGATGATGGATATTAATAACTCGAACTAAAATAATTAAATTTAAACAAATTGGAATAGGGCGTTTAAAATACGCCATAAACCTAATACTATTTGACAACAAAAAAAAATTCGCATTTTTTTTCGTATCCTTACTCGTATAACACAAAAGGAATAAATAAAACTATATGAGATAACAGTTTATTACTTAGGTACCTAGTAAATCTTTCAAAATTATTTTTCATTAATGCGCTGCACTATACAACACTGTAAAACTTTGTGACGAAAGTTTTATAGTTGCAACCACAGTAAGGCCAATGTATCGTACAAGCGTTAGTTCTATAACGTCTGTAGGGCGAATCCGTTGTACTAGAAGTGTAGATATGACACCTAAACGTCTGAAGATTGCTGCATATGACTAAATTAAGACTATTATAGGATCAAATAGTCATGAAAAGTGCGCCACTTCCGCGTTATACTAATGTTTTATGACTTACTTATGACTTATTTTACATACAAAATAGTTATAACCAAAACGTTTGCATGACTTTTGTACGACTTAATTTTGTTATTTGGGATGTTTCTTTGTGAGGAGAAAAACTCGATGTTTATATTAGGTGTATTAAAGGTAGGTAGAGCAATGGTGTCCCAGAGTCACGGGCCCGAATTGCTAGTAGCAGGTCATAGATTCAAACCCAGTCAGGTACATTTATGTGCGATAAGACCGCCCATTGTTCACTAGTTTTACCTTTTGTATCCATATAAATATTGTAAGGTGTACAATAAAGTATACAACGTGTAACAGAATAAACGTAATTACCGAAAGTAGTTGGTTCAGAATCGGCTTCTAAATCGATTTCTGTCTTAAAAAATAGGTGTTACATTTTGACGAAAAAATCTTCAATTTAACTTAAAATGGAAACATAGTATCATGACAAATTAATATGTAGTACAATCCTTAATTCAAGGAAATGCGCTCATGTGCGTGTCCGCCGCTAATATTGCGTGTGTGTATGCGTCTGCGTAAGAATATTGTATGTCGCGCATACATTTTACGGATGTTATTTTAGACTTATAATTTAATATTCTAATTGGGGTGTCTAAGGTATTGCGCTTAATCTGTTACACCTTGTATAATAACAGGCCCGGCAACAGCCAACAGGCCCGTTGGTATAGTGGTCAGTGGCCCTGACTGCTATGCGCAAGGTCGTGGGTTCGATTCCCACCTAGGACAAATGTTTGTGTGATGAGCACGGTCATTTGTTCTTTGTCTGGGTGTAATTTATCTATAATATGTATGTATTTAGAAATATATATGTATGTTTATCAGTTGTCTAGTACCCATACCACAAGCTCTGCTTAGTTTGGGACTAGATGGCGTTGTGTGGAAAGTTGTGGAATATTAAAAAAAAAAAAAAAACAAATTAACCAAATTGTGTAATTTATATCATGACCTCTACTCTCAAATCAGCGAAGGAAAAGAACGTTTAGAGACCGGTAAGTCCCCCTAGGACATACCGGTTTCCAAACTTAGAGAACGTTTATTTCTTCTTTACGTTAACGTTTACGTTTACGTTAGCGTTTACACTAACCCGCACAGGACCCGGGTGGTGGATTACGGCCCGTTTCCTCTCATATAGAGGAGGAATATAACCTAGCAATGGTAAAGTAATAGGCTGAATAATTTATTTATTTACATTTATATTCCAGGCATTGTTTGTTTATCGATACCGTATACCTATTTGTATAATGTCTTTGAGTGGGAGATATATGCGGGGCTCATTCGAGCCTGAGAAATTAATGATAATTTTTTGTGATTGGTAAAAATATCAGCCGTAAATAAGATACGGTGATCCGAGCAGCTGGCATCGATGAGATCCAACAATTTTAAAGAAGTTCTTGGTATGGCCACCGATCGCGGTAAATGGAAAAGCCTAACGAATAGCTAGATGAAAAATGGTGAAAATATCAACTGCTGGAGAATAAGACTTAAACTCAAAAGATTTTTTTTGTCATTTTCACAAAAATATAATATTTTACTCGAAATACACCTTTACACCGAAATACCGTTTGTAAACATAAACAAGTATGTAACACACTATACAAATACACTTTCACTCTAGTTGATAAACTATATTGATGTCTGCTGTAAGTATGTAATTGTAAAGTGAACTGCGTCCTTAAATGCAGGCTCGGCCTAGCTCCTCTTCCTAGCCAGGCGCAGTCCCTCAGTTACCCTTTTAGTTACTATTTTTTTTATTTTTATAGTAGTTACTGTGCTAACCAAATTAAACATATCGACAATTTTTGCTTATTAACGAAAGCACTGGAAAAAATAATTTAGATCAATATTTCGGAATGTTACCTATCGTTATATTTCAACATTCGTGACTACTCGGAATCACGAAGCTTATCGAAGCGCTCTTCGTGTATTTTCGTTTACTTAACAATTAATGACAGTCGCAATATAGTGCGCTCCTAGGTGCGTTCTGATGGACGGACAGTATGCCCTTCGTTCCACGCACACCTCAAAGAACACTAAACAGCAACGACGGCGCCCGATAGGGCTTTTTCTTTCCGGGGTTGCGGGAAGTTTCTAACTATATACCATGACTAGGGTGGGTTTTTAGTCAGTAGAAGTCTGACACTCTCTTCCACAGCATTCAGAGCGGGAGCTATCAATTGATAATTATCCCCCAAAAAAATAGTAATGCGCTTCCATTCCCTGTATGTAAAACATGAATTTCATCTATACATGTTTGCGTTTTCTCTCATTGTTTCAATCCAACCTTTTGTATCTATCTACTCCGCGTTAATGCTCTTTGGCTGACTGCCAAACGGCTTACAAAGAGGGCCAAATCGTACTATAGATCATAACAAACGAGTAACCGGTTTGTTTTTGATCCTCATAAAAGGGTAAAATTCTTTGAATAAACAAAATATACTCAGATTTAAAATGTTGGCTTTTGATTCTTGTGTATTGAGCGATACACATTGTACCGCTACTGCTGCATGCTACTAATTTTCTTAGAATTTTCACCCAGAAAATGTATTTATTAGTGTGCTTGTAGCTACATTTTTCTTTTATAGGTTTACGTTCGACCACCATATGACCTGGTGGTAAACGATTATGTGGTCGAAGATGAAGCACGCTTACCTAGAAGTAACCTATTCACTCTTGCCTTTAAAACCTCCAGGTTATAGCTATCAGGAAACAGAGACTCCGGCAGGGAATTCCACTCCTTAGCCGTACGCACAACAAAAGTGTTTGCAAAAAGTTTTGCGCGTATTGGTATGATTTCCACTATGTAATGATGTCACATCGCCATTTATCTTGTAGTGCGGTTCCATCGCACATCGAAATACATGCGATTAAATATTTTGTTTATCATATTTCTTCCTTTATTCCAATTTATTTGCAGGAGCTACAGTGCACATTATGTACCTGATTAGTAAATCAGGTACATAATGTGCACTGTAGCGTCCTTCACTTATTATCTACCAGCAGTTAGTCGTGACTACTTCATTCGTACTATTTTTCATACAAACTTAAAACTTAGTGGACGTGATCTCCACAGAAGTCTGTCGTTATTGGATCAATAGGGTTCGATCCTACAGAACCCATAGATCTGGTAAATATTTATCTAACTTACAAGCGGGCTATTTATTAAATGCGTTGAAATATGTGCAATAATAGCCAGGTTCCTTTCGAAGAATTGACAACAAACATAAGTTTAGAAGTATAATTTTAATTTTATACTTCTAAAATTATGCATCTCGATATAACGAAACCTAAATCAAATAAAGCTAATTATATTCTTAAGTTTAATTTTATCATTCCTTTTATCTATTAATTCATGCCCTTGGACTTTCGCAATATGTACTCAAACTTACACTTAAACTAAAACATCATTTTCGGCACCTTCCACAGAAAATACGATCAAAAAGACAAAACATTCTTCCAACACTTCCTTACCGACCTAAATAAGTACTTCAAATTAATTAAGAAAAACATTCCTTCAGGTTTAATTAAAAACATCTAAACGAAACTAAGCTCGACAAACTGAAAGGCGCAAAGAGCTCTAAACTTTTCTTTTGCTCTTTTAAGTCCATTGAAAGTCTTTGAGTTCATTGAAAGTCTTTGATAATCAAAGAATAAATTCTTTAGTGGAGCTTTTATTTTCACGCGGTCGATCAAAGTGAGTTTGTTTATTGAATTTTCTTTAGGTAAACAATCGTTTTTGCATTGAAAGTGGTTTCATCAGTTATTTTGATGTTTCTAAATTATTCCATTTTACGACGGATGGCAACAGTTCTCACTGTCTTTTGAGAATAAAATTTTTAGATTACAAGTATATTTTTAAATAATACTTAATTGAGGAAAACCCGCACCAAATTTCCCAACCATTACAAGACTTGAGAATCACATAATCACAATTAACAGTGACAAACAGAAGAACGCCGAGAGAGAAACGATTAAACTGTCTTGGATCCAGTAAACATTCCACCCATACGCACAAAACGTTTTGGGAATACTTTCATAGTGCGTACAGCTAGTTCGGAGTGGAATTCCCTGCCGGAGTCTGTTTCCTGATCGCTATAATCTGGGGCTCTTTAAGTCAAGGGTTACTTCTAGGTAAGCGTGCTCCATCTTCGACCACATTATCACTTACTATTATCAACAAAAAAAAAAGAAGGGTAAGAAAAAAAATGCAACATGATCCAATTCCCCCCTTATAAAACAGAATAAGAACAGAACTACAAGACGAACGTCACGGTGCCATCGCTACACGGTGGATAGCCAACCCATAGTTACGCACAAAACATTTTAGGAATACTTTTATTGTGCGTACAGCTAATGAGTGAAATTTCTTGCCGGAGTCTGTATTTCCTGAAACCTGGGGGTTTTTAAGTGTAGAGTGAATAAGTTACTTCTAGGCAAGCGTACTTCATCTTCAGCCACATCATCGCTCCTCAGGTGACATTACGGTCAAAATCAAGCCTATCAAATAAAACAAAAACAACTTAATACTATTATAACTAGCCCGTACTATTCTACTGATGGGCATAAGGGAGGCGTATGCCCATCTGTAGCCCTGTTTTTCCATGCTCTTTCCTTTTAATGGTCACAATTCTGCACCTCTTCTATCCAATTCTAAAGAACTCTAACCAGTATCAAAGTTAGTTTAGTTTTTAATTATTATATTTCAACACAACTGCTTTGTTCCTTTTTAGGGTTCTGTAGCCGAATGATAAACAACAGAAACCTTATAAATTCGTCATGTCTCTCTATCTGTCAGTCCGTCCGTATGTTACAGCCATTTTATTCCAAAAATATTAAATGTATTCTGTTAACCGCTTTCCGATTTTTATACAAAATAAAAAGAAATACCATGGTAAAATTTTTTTTTATCATACCTATACCTACGGTATCTATAGACAGGTCTTTAAAAATGACATTAATTTTTCAAAAACAATTTTTTCTTATAGTCAATAGTTTAAAAGACTTCTAATTCCAAAGTAGTAAAACGTATGAAAAATAAAAAAATATATATGCTGTATATCTTAATAAAAACTTTCATCGAAAATTGGCTTGTACAAGATAGAGTTGGCAGTTTGAGATTTAGCACATTTTCTATAACCACATATACAAAAAATATGAAAAACAAAGTTATTTTGCGTAGTTACTACGAAACCCTTCATGGGCGAGTCTGACTCGCACTTGGCCATTTTTGTTTAAAAGTAACAATCTTGTTAACCCTTCCAACTGAGCTAAATAAATATTATTGTCTGGAATAGTTTCACGGTAATAGCGTAATGGTTTGAACTCGCAAAATCTCGATCACAAGTCCGACACAATTAGCACATGTACATGGTATATTGATAATTTGATCAAAAATACCTACACAATTTATCTTATATTAAAAGACATTGAGAACTTTACTATGAGAAAAATCCCAACGTCGGACAAAGATGAAACGAACTTTATTTAAAAAAGAAAAAAAAAAGCTTTATTTTAAAGCTTTAGACCTGTAGATATGTTTACTTAAAGCGCTATGTTGTGACATATGGGAATTCTGAGGTATGATGAGTCTTTTTGTCTAAAATAATTTGATATTTTTACATTTTATATTATTTTGCATCGCAGAATAACCAGTTTTTACTGAATTACTGAACAACTTATTTTTTCACTGAATTTTGTTTATTATTTGTTTAAATAAAATGTAAAAACACAGTACTGAACAAATATTAATAAACTAATATACTGTATTTGACAATATCAAGATACATTTCGTGCCCTACTAAATAATTAATAATCATCATCATCACTAATTGTTTATTATATACGACTAGTAATATGGTACTTTGATGACCTACAAGTAGTTGTAAACGCACCCACAATGCAGGAGAAATTCCTAGTGTGGGGCAACGTTCTTTTAATAAAAAAAACGACGGGTTGCACTCCGGGAGTGCCGGCAGAAGTGAAAACTTGAATATTAACGTTGTGCATTTTTGATATTTTGGAATGGTTAGGGAATAATTTTGCACGAACTGCTTTAATTATCAGTATAAAAGTACTATAATTTATGTGGTAGAATACAATATTTATTTATTGCGCTATCGTACACAAACATGACAATTTATATTACATTAAAAAGTTTGCGCAGGCATACATTTTCGCCGCGCCGTAGAAAGAGAGGGGGATACTTCCTCTCCTACGCCGCGCCGGCTGTCTACTCTCCGTCCGTCTTACGAATTTTCGATCAGGTCACGTGTCCTGACGCGAGTTTAACATTTTTTACCCATTACAAAAAAAGTGCACAACGCTGCTAAAGAAGTTTTCACTTCAAAAAATGAAGTCTAAAACAACCAGATTGAACAAAGACTAAATAAAAAGAGGAGTTATATAATAATAGGCTTTTATTATTCATCATAATCAATGATAATAACCTGACTAGACACTGCCGCGCCGCAGCGCGCATTATCATAGCTATTTGGCTTTGGCGTATTTTTTGTGATGATATTATTAATTTTTTTTAGGTGTAATGTGAAGTGTAAAAGTAAAAATACTAAAGTATTGAAAGCTTATTTTTTCAATATTCCCATATGTTACATGAAAAAAAAATGCACGGCAATGAAGGAGATAATAGTATCTATCATCTGTGATAGGTTTCGATTGTTTCCGCTACTTTTCGAAAAGCGGGGCAGAAAGTTCCCAATGTCTTTTATCATTATTGTTTCTCGTCTTCGGAAACTAGTTTATTAGCAAAAAATGCAGCACAAGGGGCTTAACCACAAAATATAATATAATAATCACAAATGGGCAGTAAATGACGATTGTTTCCTCAAACGACCCAAGCAGATTAAGCTTTATTTGATTCGGTTTCTCCTAAAGTGCCGTTTTCCTCATACTGAAGGAATGATGGATGGTTTGGCAGACAAGTGGTACCCGGTAGTTAACATGAAAATAATGGCGCTGCAGATTGATACATTAAAGCGTAATATGGCACGCACGAAGTTCAAGGCTGTCCTTACGCGATTGAGCGAATTGAAAAAACAATCGCCAGCGATTAAAAGTGATAGATATTAGCTACCACATCGCTAACCATTTACTTTTATAATAATTTCTTTTAATTCAAACCACTAAGTTCATAGCAAAATATACATAAATGATAACAACAACAATATCAACACAATACATATTTTAAAATTTATATCAATATATATTATAAATAAAATTGAACTGTGCGTGTGATTTCAAAGTAAATGCGTTTGTGCAGTGCTTATTAGATAGTGCTTAGATAGTTACGGTACAAAATAATTTTTATTAAAATTATTGTCGGTCTGTATTTAAAGGGCTACATCGGCCTAAATTCAAAGATAGAGCAGGTTATACGCCAATATCTGAGCTTCTTTTTAATTCGGAATATGCGCAGGAACAACTTACGACGCGAAGGAAGTCGCGAGCACAGCTAGTAAATAAATATAAAGATAGAAAAAACGTTTGTTTGGTACAAAACAAAATATAAGTTACATAAAACAATAATAAAGGCACATTACAAAAAAAAATACAACACAAAAAACATATAGCTAAATAAAACTACTACTATACGGTTGCATCTAAATACTTCAGGCATAGTAGTGTTTCCTAAACGGTCCCTAGGAAAAACATGGGTTTTTCCTAGCGATCGCTTCCCAAAAAGCGTAGACACCATCGTTAGAGAACTTTTTTGGTACATATAACAGACTGGTCCCGTTTTAATTTGTTTTCTTTTCGTTATAACTTTGTTTGTCATTAAAAGAGTGACAGTACCTTTATGATTAATAGTAATTTGAAAATCTTCTCCATAATTCTCGCTGCTCAACATACGAAAAAAATACGTTTAAGTATTTTATAAAACACGACCACATCACACACAACCGAACTAATGCAACACCAGTATTAATTTTTGATACGTTATTCGCAATACTACCATGTCTATTTGAAAAAATCTCACTTCTACCCTCAGAAAAATGTTTCTTCGAATTGACTAAGTGTTGCTAATCTTAAAACATACAATTAATTGTAACGGTGGTGCTTAATACAATAAGCTAAAATAAGGTTAAAATAATATAATAATATTTATGTTTATTACAAAAATACAGAAAAGAAACATAGCTAGCCAGCTTGGAATCAAGGTAGCCCCATATTGTAAGGTTCTAACTATTAAAATCGTGATGCACACATTTTACCCTCAAATCTAGAACAGTTTCAAAATGCCAAGAATGAGGCACATGTAGGAAATGTATCCCCAAAATAATGTCATGAATGTTAGAAGATATTGTTCGCGGTAGGCTGATTCTCGTTTATACCGAAAATCTTTGACATACTTAGTTTATTTACGTCTCGATAACATACGTCATACGTCTTTACTGGGGTTTCCGAAAGTTAATTATTATAACAACATAATAATTTTGTAAATATTTTATTATTTTTTAACCATTATAATTATAACCTATAATATCAACAGGTATAATAATATTAAATCAGGCTTGGTCAATACGCCGTTGAAAATCACAAAATTGTGAGAGTATGAACGTATTAATGTTGCAAACTCTCTTATTACGCCTGAATTGCTTATTAGTGTAACTAGCAGCGATTATAGTACGGTCCAATGTTTAATGTTAAGGAATAGGTACTTGACAAGGTTGGTCCGAAGAT
The DNA here is from genome assembly GCA_943138885.2 of Tholera decimalis. Lineage (NCBI taxonomy): Eukaryota > Metazoa > Arthropoda > Insecta > Lepidoptera > Noctuidae > Tholera > Tholera decimalis. The sequence goes on along the minus strand of OW964549.2, from coordinate 13,429,740 downwards.
GGGTGATCTTAGCTGCTTATATGCTGCTTATAAAGACTCAGTCAGTGGGTCGTCTTACGGCCCATTCACGACTTCGGTCTTAGGCCGGCGAGCGGCGCGAAGCGGTGCGTTTTACACGCCACGTACCCTTAGTAGCGGCAAGCGGCAGCGGCCGAGCTGGACGTATTTAGGTAGTCAGAACGTGCTCAAAATTATGGCGTTATCAAAATTATCCCTTCTGTGTTTAGAAAGCAGTATATTTTTAACCGACGACAAAAAAGGAGGAGGTTATCAAGTCGACGCGTATATTTTATTTTTTATGTATGATAAAAAAATGTATATATGAAAACAAGATATTCTTAATATGAGAGGAGTGCACGAACTGAATAAAGATCGATATTTAAATGACGAATTTCGTGACCTATACGATATAGATTACAAAAAATATCCGGATAAGTTTTATGAGTATAGATCAGATCAGTACAGAAATCATTTCGTAAATAATCCAATAGGCATGTAAGTTACACTAAATTCGAAACTTGACCTTTAGCTACATTATTTACACATACTAGAACTATGTCTATTGTCTCTGTAAGTACCTACTTACAGAGAGTTACTTGTCAACTACCTACGTTACTCAAACATACCGGTAGTTTCGTCTGTAGGTACCTACCGCCAATATATTGGTAGCTATTGGTAGCTTCGTTTGTAAGTACCTAGGACTAGGTACCTACTGTTTTTGTGTTATCAATTTAAATTAAACTTACCATCATCGTCTGTAGGTACCAACAGACAATATAATCACAGTATAAAGATCGTACAGTAGGTTGACGCCTTTGATCTTGTGGAAAATGCCGACAACGTCTAGACAGTCTCGCAGCGGCCAGGGTTGTCACAAATAAACAATATTTATGAAATATTTTTTTTATTGCAGATCGACATCGTTAGCAATATTATTACTTAATATAATAATGAAAACAATTTTAACCTGCTCTTTACTGCACGTATTATTTAGCAGTTGAGGGTGAACATAAAAATGCAGATGAGGCGTATACAAAGAGATTTAAAATTTGAACTGATGCACGTGATAATTAGGTACTGTGACACTTACTGTACTGTAATGTTGCTTAAGTGAAGGTTTTTTAAATAAATAAATTATAAAAAAATTATGTACGCCATTTTGGATTTCAAAAAGGATGGCATTTTCGTAACAAGCACCCCCAATCAACCTCAAAATTGACACCCATATCAAATTATTAAAAAGAATGACGTCCGCCATCTTGGATTTCAAAAACGATGGCATTTTCGTAACAAGCACCCCAATTAACCTCAAAATTGACACCCATATCAAATTATTACAAAAAATGACGTCCGCCATCTTGGATTTCAAAAAGGATGGCATTTTCGTAACAAGCACCCCAATTAACCTCAAAATTGACACCCATATAAAATTATTACAAAAAATGACGTCCGCCATCTTGGATTTCACAAAGGATGGCATTTTCGTAACAAGCACCCCAATTAACCTCAAAATTGACACCCATATCAAATTATTACAAAAAATGACGTCCGCCATCTTGGATTTCAAAAAGGATGGCATTTTCGTAACAAGCACCCCAATTAACCTCAAAATTGACACCCATATCAAATTATTTAAAAAAATGACGTCCGCCATCTTGGATTTCAAAAAGGATGGCATTTTCGTAACAAGCACCCCAATTAACCTCAAAATTGACACCCATATCAAATTATTAAAAAAATGACGTCCGCCATCTTGGATTTCAAAAGGATGGCATTTTCGTAACAAGCACCCCAATTAACCTCAAAATTGACACCCATATCAAATTATTTAAAAAAATGACGTCCGCCATCTTGGATTTCAAAAAGGATGGCATTTTCGTAACAAGCACCCCAATTAACCTCAAAATTGACACCCATATCAAATTATTTAAAAAAATGACGTCCGCCATCTTGGATTTCAAAAAGGATGGCATTTTCATAACAAACACCCCAATTAAACTCTAAATTGACACCAATATTTTATTTAAAAAAAATACGTACACCATCTCGAAATTCACCTTTATTAAATAATAAAAAAGTTCCCCATCTTCAATTTGAAATTACTATTTTTCGTTATCTGTATTCGAATAAAGCTTCAAAGTATCGTTATCATTTTGAATAAAAATAGAACACCTAATAATATTAAGTAGGTCTAAATATATAAAATGTCCAAACCCTCACGGCCCTGTGCGATTACCTATCTATATAATAAAAATGAATCGCTAAATATGTTGCTAAGCGCAAAACATCAAAACGGCTGGACCATTTTGGCTGATTCTTTTTTTGTTGTGTTTGGTTTTGTGAGGAGAAGGTTCTTATGAAAAAAAAAGTAGGAAAGGTCTCAAGGGTAGGGGTAGGGTAGGATAGAGGTAGGGTAGGGTAGGGTAGGGTAGGGGTAGTGTAGGGTTTGGGTAGGGTAGGGGTAGAGTAAGGTATGGGTAGGGTATCGGTAGGATAGGGGTAGTGGTATCGGTTGGGTAGGGGTAGGATACCACGCGAACGAAGTCGTGGCGGGTCAGCTAGTTAGATATAATTTATTTACCGTCCGCCGTTCGGCTATTTTGTTAGCGTTATCAACGCGGCACGACATTACAAATAAAACGATAACAAAACATTATTAATTATTTACCTTTCTTCTGTGCGTGGAAGCTGATGAAACCGGAGATCTTTATTTAAACAAGATGAAGACTTGCAATCTCTCACAGCACACGTCGTATGTACCACTTTAAATAAATAATTAAAAAACAAACACGTGCTAGCCCCGAATGATGTCTCCCAAGCTGCTAACATAGTTTTGTTCGCAGCTTGGGATCGGCATTCCCGCGTCTCGCCCCTCACACCCCGCACGATTGCCCTGTCTAGACGTCTTCGTCGGACGACTGTATGATCTTTAGACTGTGATATAATTATGTTTTTTTTTTTAACGTGGTAAAATTATCAAATAAGTACTCCCACTCCGGGCAGGGTGGGAGGGACTGTCAGACTTTTACTGACTAAAATCCACGGTGTTCCTTCAATAACCCTTTACATACCGGGGCCACGGTAACGGGATGAGTCCCACGACCCCGGCAGGCTTCGGCCCTCTGCAGAGGGGGCCTCGTCATGTTGCTGACGCTCTTTGAGGCGCGCGTGGAACACGACGCGCCGTCGACCCGGGCATGGTCCATGGTCGGACAGCAAGTTGCCCTTTACTCGCTGTCCGCATGCCCGCGCCTACGGTGGCCGGAGATCGTCGGCCGACGTCCGACGCCGTGGGCGTCTACCACTGCGGCTGGGCTGGAGGGAGGACGCCATCCTCTCCCTCACGCGGCCCGCCTCCTCCTTCGAAAGCATGACTGCTTCGCAGAAGGAGGCGACCGCTTCCCACTCCCTCTCGCCCCGCAGCATGGCCTCGACCAAGGCCGGGCGCGAGAGGTCTCCGCCTATCGCCGCCGTGAGGACACGTCGGTGCTCTGCCCAGGCGGGGCAGTCTTGCACCGTGTGCTCTACGGTGTCCTCAGGGCGACCCTCGCAGTGGTGACACCCAGGCGTTTCCTCCTTTCCCATCAGACACAGGTACCTCCCGAAACTTCCGTGTCCGGTGAGGACCTGCGTCATGCGGTAGGTCAGGACGCCGTGACGCCGATCTAGCCACTCCTCAAAGAGGGGTCTTACCGCCGCAATTGCGGCGTGCCCGGCCGTCGGTTGCGACAGTCGCTCCCTCCATACTGCCCTGAGATCGCGCCGGAGCTCTTCCCGCCGCGCCTCGACTTCTCGAGGCAGCGGGGATACGCCCCGGCGCTGCGCCTCCACGCGCCATTCATAGACGCGCTGGAGGGCAGTCGCCTCCAGATCCCAGGGCAGCAATCCGGCAAGGAGGTTGGCCGATTCGCCGGCGATCGTGCGGTATCCCCGGATCATTCGGATAGCCATGACCCTCTGGCATGCGACCAACTTTAGTGGTCGCGTCCGGATGCACAGGGCCCACACTGGGGACCCATAGAGGGCCATGGACCGCACGACGCCGGCGTACAGCCTTCGGCAGGAGGCGTTTGGCCCGCTGAGATTAGGCAGGAGTCGCCTGAAGGCGGCTGCTGCCCGGTTCAGCTTTGGGGCCAAACTCAGGAAGTGCTCCCTGAAGTTCCACCGGCTGTCGAGGACGAGTCCCAGGTACTTCATCGTCCTCCCGACGCCGATGCGAACCCCCTCCACCGTTATGTGGGACTCGGACCGTGGCGCGTTCCGACCGCCATGGAAGCACAAATATAATTATGGTAGCTTCGTTTTTAAGAACCTAGCTACCTAGGTTCTTCCTAGGTACCTACGTAGGTACTATGTTTTTATGTTATCAATTTAAATTAAACTTACCATCATATTCCGGAAAACATTGTTTTATTTCTTCCCACAACCTTTTTATAACTTTTTTGTATTTGTGTTGGGGATGTTTTGAGATCCATATAGGGGATCGATTTAAAATTTTAGTTATAAACGCCTCGGTATCCATTACCGCCACAAAATCGTCTAAAATATTTTGTTTATAAGTTCGCCGTCAAGTCCGTCACACCTACACCGCTATCCGCGCCGCTCTGTTTCGTGACGTCGCACTCATTCGCTGGTACTTTTGATCTCGCCGCTCCCCGCAGCGCGCGCCGCTGCAGCGATTCGCTCCGTCAAAACCGCGCGCGTTTTCGCTATGAGCGGCGACTCGTGGCGTACTTCAAACATTTTCATACTTTTGTTCTTACCGCTCGCCGCCCCGCGCTTAGCCGCCGCTCACCGCGGCAAGGTCGTGAATGGGCCGTTAGACTCCTCTATGCCTCGGAAACCATGTTAATTCGTTGGTTCTGGTTGTCAGTTCGACAGACGTTACAGGAAGTCCGAGACCAGTCTTGATCTGACTGTGATGGTCAAATAGGTAGTCACTTTATGTAAAATACTTGTTCTAAGCGACTCCAAAGTAGTTGGGAAAATTTAGGCAAATTACGAATCAGAATTTCAACATGAAAACATTTAGAATATTTCACTTTATTTTTTTAATAAGAGGACAGAGGACATTTCATGTTTGTTTTGTAGTCATAACAATATTTATTAAAACATTCCACCGCCGAATTTTCTAACTACCTCATCAATTTTTGTTCCACCGCGTGTACACAGTGTGTTTTGACCTTAATGCTCTCAGTTGCACCTATCACGGCTGACTGAACCCATCTGCACAAGACACGGTCCAAATGACATGTGGTTTTTACACGTCGCGCCACGGAATTGAGGACGGCGAATCCGTAATGAGGTGCCGAGGAAAATAGCGATGTTGACTTTATTGTAAAACTGAAAATTATTTAAATATAATATAATTTTGGAAGAACATTGAAAAAATATCGTTATTTTGCAAATTATTTATTAAATAACACTTTTACACGTGATTTTTATCCGTCAATTAAAATAGATGATACCGGTTTTTTAAAGTCCAAACAATCATATGAGAACCTTGTAGGTTAATGTCTGTGGCGATCTTTTGAAAAAAGATGCTCACGGATTTGAGTTGGTCTGTCAGATAGTGCTATATATTACCTCCCGTGACTCAAAGGCTGGCTATTACGATGGGTAAACGCTTAGCATTGCCACACATAGTGTTAATATCACTAGCCTATTGGGAATATTACGAAACTACATGGGTTTTTTTTTTCTGGTGGGAAAATCATCAAATGACTTCTCCTGCTCTGGGTGGAGGGGAAGAGAGTGTCAGACTTCTACTAACTAAAAAACCTACCCTGTTCCTACAGTTGCTCTTGTGGTCTGGACCGTGGTATATTAATAATAATAATAAAAGTCATTTATTTCTCCTCACATAATAAGACAAACATAACATATTAAGTCACATAAGATAAATGGGGGTTAAAATCATACTTATACTTAAATATGTGAGGAGCTGGTGTCTGAATTAGGCGTGATGCCTGTACTACAGATCACCAGGTCTCCACCCCACAGTATAACAAGTTCATTAATGTGAATGGTTACCGTCAACTGTGGCTACTTTACCGTATTTTTTTACATTTTTACTATTTACCACAACATGGAGCTAGATATTTAAACTTTTATTGATTTATTTTGTAAGAAATATGTGTCTCTTTTGGTTGAAGCAATGAATTCTACTAAATCTCACATATAATCGCTAAAAAAACCAAGAATATGAGCGAGGTAAAATTGACACAAATTTGGCAACTTTACCTAGCATACTGTTTTTATCGAATGTGTGTTCCAAAATGCATGCAATGTAAAGTTGCCATAGGTCCAAGCGGTAAAAAGCGATGTATTTTATTTTGAAGTTATCATCTTCGTTTGAGTAACCACTACCAATACATAGGTAAAGTTGCCAACAGAAATTCTAAATTATCATAGAAATGGCCGCATTTCGTCAGGGTTGTCGAAAAATAATACACATTTAATTTTTTTTTTATTATTAACATGTATTTATGCATTACTTGGCGACAAAAAAATTAAGTACTTAGCGTAATTATAATCAAAACTAGGTACCTATTCGTTAAACAGTAGGTACCTATTTTGACAAATTTTTCTTCTTCTTCTGTAGATAGACGGAAACGCGGGCCAGGTTTATCAGTATGCAGGTTTTTCATTCTTTTTTCTATTGTCCGTCGGGGTATGCCAAATTGCTTCTTAGCTTCATAAGAAGTTGTATTTTTGTTTCTTACCATATCAACAGCCAGCAACAGCATTTCTTCAGAGTAATTTTTGTAAGGTCGCGCTCCCAGACGTCTTCTATTTCTTTGTTTGACGCTTACTTTTGGAGGCATCTTGAATATAACATCTGTAATAGGATATCAGCCAAATTTGTTATCAACTTAATTATGTCACATGTATCCCAATATTTCATGAACGAATAATAAAGTTAGTGCTTTGAACAGCTAAACGAAATTTTAAAGGGTTTCCCACATAAAACCAGATTAGTTATGCAAGTTAAATTTGACAACCCTAGTCATAGGTAAAGTTGCCTTCATGCTGAGTTTGGTAACTTTACCTAACCTCAAATAACATTACCTTTTCGAATAACTCAGGAAATAGAAAATTCTATTAATCAATTAAGGCTAACATATACTTTAATTAAATAAAAACCCTTAACTACATATACACACCTAAAAATAAACTAAAATATAGCATCCAGAAATTCGTGCGCATCGCTGTCCACTGGTAATGTGCCCAAAAGACTGGCGGCCGCGGCATTGCCACGTTGTATGGCAATGCTTAACCTCTGTCCAAGGTAAAAGCCAGCCCTTGGGTCACGCGAAGTGTCAACTAGGCGTCTGGACAGATCTTTAAATAATTTGTGAGCACTCGGACCCCACGACCCCAAGGTTTCAACCCCAAACGGCTCGAAAATATAACTACCAACAAGGTTATTATATTTCCGCCGCTTGAGGTTCTCAGCAGCCGCAGCGGCAGCGCCAGCACAACAAGATGAGCTAGGAAGATGGGATGGCGCAAGAGTATCGACACAAGTTGCGTCCCACACTAAAGGCCTACCCATCTTCCAAGGAAATAAAGACATACCGTCCGGTCTAGAATTAAATCACTGCGATATACCTCCATGACAATATACCAAATACTATTTAATATACGCCACTTACCCGCACTTTAATTTACTGTAGGAAACAGCTATCTTTACACGAAGACCCTGCGCACAAAATTGACCGCACATAACGAAAATGCACTCTATTTTGACAGTTTACGAAGTTGCTAGCCTAAAAAACTTTTTGGGTTACCACAATTTATTACAAAATCTACCAATATCTGCGAAATAACATAAACTACCACAGACAAAATAAAAATTAAGTTGAACTGGTATAGGGTATGCTTAGGTAAAGATACCTACGAAAAGTAAAGATGCCACAGTTGACGGTATGTTTCTTTCTTAGTAACAAACAACTAAATAAAATGAAAAAGAAAAAATAAGTTAAGTTAAAAAGACTAATACTAAAAGACTAAAACAGGCAAAACAGGCAAAAAAAATAAAATAAAAATGATAATAGCCGTTTTTTGTTATGTTATATTGTTAGAACATTTCCGCAGCCCCGGCAGGCAATGCTGCTGACTGCTCTTTAAGGCGCGCGTAGAACACAACGCGCCGTCGACCCGTTCCTGGTCCTTGCCGGGCGGCGAGCCTGGCCTGCGGTGGTCAGAGGTCGGCTCGCGATCCTCGATGCCCGGGGGCATCTCCCACGGCGGCGAACTACACGGGTTGAGGACGATTTTTGCATGCTTTTCTTTACTTAGGGACATCATTTTATAGATAGATATACTCTTTATTGTACACCATACCATAATTGAATAAAGATTTAATAAATACCATGGTGTTATAATGGGTGGTTTCATATATTATTATTCTTTAGTTTAAATATAAAATTTACAAAATAACTAAACTGCTGTGTAAAGTAAACTGAGTGCTATTAAACACTGCTACTCATGGAGGCATGTCTAACTCGCCTTCTTTTGTTTTACTCTGAATGTGGCACTTAATAAAATGCAAAAATAACTGCTCATACGTTTGTTAACTCACCTTGACAAAACTACAAAATCAATTCTTATGAAACTAGGAGATAGGGGAGATAGACTAATTATTCATTATGAAATATGAATCTAATGTATGCAGAAAAAAATTTGAAGTTATGTCTTTGTTTGTTAGCCCATTACGACATTAATAATCGTAAAAAAATAATGTTACAAAAATATAGGCTTGGCATTTGGAACAAGAATTGGTGACATTTCATTTCATAATATAATTAGTCTATAACTTTTCCATTGCTGGGACACAGGCTTTCAGTCTATGAGCCGGGATCAGTATTCCTCCCCCGTGCGGCACAATGTAGGTTGATGGGCTCCATGCGGCATTCACCTCTGCTTCGTATTCGTCGTCGGATTTTTGGTCATTGGATATATGCCGAATTCTTTTCGATATTTCGATACGAAAGCAGCGTTGCTAAAAATACCCAAAGTAATGGGCCTTGGTTCAAAACCCTGACCTACAACTCGAAAGTCGCGCATATATCCACCCACTGCTCTCTAAAATACATACTATTTACAAGCACGACTAAAAAAAGTAAAAATTGTTTTTGATGGTGCAGTAAAACGTTATAATAGTAGTGAAAGACTTGGGTATTTACATAGATAAGGACTTGTCTTGGAGTCACAAACTGTTTGCATCTGCGGGGTCTTTGCGCAGACTGTGCAATTTCCTGCCAACTGCCACTAAAACTGCACTCGCCCAATCTCTCCTTCTTCCTATTCTTGCTGATGCAAGTTTTCCAGACCTTACTGAAGTGCAGCTAGATAAGCTTGAGCGACTCCAAAATTTCTGTATCAGATTCATATTTGGTTTGCGCAAATATGATCATGTTTTGAGTTTCGTATTAAGCTCAAGTGGCTGCCTATCCGTCTTCGCCGGAATGCGCATATTTTATCATTACTTTACAATATTCTGTTCAATCCAAGAATTCCATTTTACCTCAAAGAACGTTTTAAGTTCCTTCATGACACACATACTAAAGATTTGAGATCATCGGTAAATTTGACACTTTCAATGCCTGCACATTCCACAAAATTTTATGACTCATCGTATACGGTGCAGGCTACTCGTCTGTGGAATGCATTGCCGTTGTCAGTTAGACAAGCGCAGTCACTTGCTGCTTTTAAAAGCTCTGTGGTCAAATGAATGGGTCTGTGGCTTAGGCCCCCAGTGTTCGAGGCACCTGTGGCCAACGCCCCCGATTCGATTAATTTAATTCAAAGCAATTTTTGATCAAATGTACCGTCAGGCACAAATATGTTTTACAAAAATAATAAATACATATTGATTGTAAGTATAAATATAATATACATTTATGACTTGGTTCGTGGACTTCTCTCTTTAAGTCATTCATAAGAATTTTTACGTCGTTTTTTAATACATCCGGCTGACACTCAGGCTTATATCCTTTTATCATTTGAACGTTGTCACTTTCATTTATCAATTTAACTGCACCATTGCACCACCACACTGGCCATGTCTTTTATTCACACATACTCACACACTAAAGTTTAGATTGTTTCTATGAATATTCTACGCAAATCCAGCAAGCAACAATGTTTTTCTACCAAGTCTATTTTTTACTATATTGTAATTATTTCACACGAGCCCTTGCGAAGAACCTTCGCTCGTCATTGTGGGAGGATAAACTAAACGTCTTATTAGTTGCATATTGCAATATTCAATAACTTGTGAAAGAGATAGACATAATATCTATTCATACTTCCTTATTGTTTTTAATTTTATGGACGAAAAGACTGACTTTTATTGTTACCCATAACTGGTTTGACTCAGTTAGCTGACGAGTTGGTTGAAGTTGAAAGATAAATTTTATTATAAATGTATATTAACAAAGTATTATTATTATTATTACATTCACTAACATTTTATATGAAGTCTTTTTGATTTTTTGGATGTTTGTACATAATAAATATGTTTTTAATGGGGAAAAAAGTGTGTAAGGATAAGCTTAAGTGGCGATCTATTTTCTCTGGTATTTGATAGATAACTTTTGTGTGGCAAGAAAAATACTTTATTATTATGGTGAAACACTTTTCTCATTTACTGTACAAAGTGAAAAAGCTCAAAAAAGAAAGACATTAAATTAATCGAATCGGGGGTGTCGGCCACAGGTGCCTCGACCACTGGGGGCCTAAGCCACGGACCCAATAATTTTTATACACTCCTGTGATTTAACCTTGTATTTCTACATACCTTCTTATGACATATTTATATATACAAAACATATATATTTATTTATACTTATTTATGTATTGTATTGTATTATATATACATATATACTTATATTAACTACTTTAGTTACTTTTTGTGTATGTTATATACTTGAAGTACACTGACTTTCCCCTCCACTCTTTCTTTTATTTTCTTAAAGTCCTTCCAAAGGTTGTCTGGAAGATATCGCTATCAGCGATAAGACCACCATTGTAACCATATTTTGCAGTATTGTAAACCACGTTTTTGTTTAAATTATTGGTGTACAATAAAGAGTATTCTATCTATCTATCTATCAATACACATTTTCAAGCCTTAAGCTACTTGTATACCAAATTTCATCCAAATTTACCAAGTACTTTCAAAGAATAACGCGCTTAAACAAACTTTTCTACTTTATAATGTTGGCATCGATATAACTTGCAGGAAAAACGCTTGTTTTCAGGTATCATAGTGAACAGCCCTATTAGATAGTTCCTTTTCGATACGTACATATTTATTTCGGTACTTGCTCGGGACAGAGGTTCAGTGATAGTTAACGTGGCTAGAGTTTAGGTTACGACACGATTCGAATGCGGTTTCTTCCATTTGCGGTTGCATTTTCCTGAAAAGGGTTATTTTCATGATGGCTTTAAAGTGTCTATTTGAACCGTTTAAGAGACATTTTCATTCAAAATAAACTTGTGTTTGTAGGATATTTATGCATAGAAAAGTTGTAATTTTTTCACAGATGATGTATTTCTGTTCGCTATAACAACAAATATTAGAAACAGAATAAAAAAAAATAGACACTACATACGCAAGAGAGTACCTACATATCACCGCATTTGATACAAATTTCAGTTAAATATTTCTTTTTTATTGATAACTAGTACTCACGCGGGGCTTCGCTCCCGTGGATTCTATTACGGTAAAAACATAACTCTCCTTTTTTGCAGTCACGTAAAAAGTAGCCTATAACCTTCCTCAAGCTTCATGCTACTTCCATACCTAATTTCATCCAAATCCAGCCTGTACTTTCGAAGATTTTTTTTTTTTTTCATAGTTGATAGGCTTGCGTTTGACCACAATCTCACCTGATCTTAAGCGATGATGTGGTCGAAGATGAAGCACGCTTGCCTAGAAGTAACCTATTCACTCTTGACTTAAAGACTCCCAGGTTATAACTATCAGGAAACACAGACTCCGGCAGGGAATTCCACTCCTTAGCCGTACGCACAATGAAAGTATTCCCAAAACATTTCGTGCGTATGGGTGGGATGTCCACCATGTAACGATGGCGCATCGCCGTTTGTCTTGTAGTCCGATGATGGAACGGGCTTGGCAGAATAAGACTGCAATTCCATCGCACACTCCCCGAAATGTAACCGATAGAAAACTGACAGGCTTGCAACACGTCGCCGATTTCCTAGGCTCTGGAGCCTTGTCTCGACCAGTTTCTCGTTGCCGATGAGCCTTTTGGCCCGTTTCTCTATAGACTCAAGTGCATCAAGCTGGTATTTGGCAGATCCGTCCCAGAGATGAGAGCAGTACTCGACCGAACTAGCGCGTTCAAGCAAACAAACAAACATACTTTTCCGCTTTATAATATTAGTATAGAAGTATAGATAGGCTCGCGTTTTACTACCAACTCATCTAATGGTAAGCGATGATTTGGTTGAAGATGAAGCACGCTTACCTAGAAGTAAACTACTGACTCTTGACTCTTCTTGGTAATAGGTATCAGGAAAGACAGACTCTGGCAGGGAATCACATTCCCTAGCTGTATGCATAATGAAAGAGATGAAGTGAGATGGTGGTCAATCATGAGCCTATTATATGGATAGGCTATAAAAATCAATTGCTGTTCGTTAGTGTTACTAAAACCTTCATTGTACGTACGGCTAAGGAGTGGAATTCCCTGCCGGAGTCTGTGTTTTCCGATAGCTATAACCTAGGGGTCTTTAAGTCAAGAGTGAATAGGTTACTTTAAGGTAAGCGTGCTCCACCTTCGACCACATCATCACTTACCATCAGGTGAGGTAGTGGTCAAATGTGAGCCTATTATCAATAAAAAAAAAACTCGAGAACGACTGAACTGCTTACGTTTAATTTGGTTTAAAACTATTTGTGAAAGTCGAAGGAAAGTTTAAGGTGAGAAAATATGGAAATAAAAATTGTGATAAGAAGTTTGCCGGGTGAGCTAGTCATTATTAAAAACCTATCTTTACTTTTCAAAACGACGCGACGCATAAAATGGATCATTTTTGTAACCACGTCATTCATAGCCTTTAGCGTCAATAACGAGATGTGACAGATTGTATCATTCACAATATAAATACTTGTTTTGAAACGTTATAAACGCGTGCAATACGAGGTAAATAATAAACCTTGTTTTTGTTTCGCAAATGTATAACAGAGGTATTTATTTATAGCTCTCGAGTATTGAGTTCATTGTAAACAAATTGTGTTTGTACTGTTCAATCAATTTTTTTTGATCAGTGAATATTTTCAGTGTGGGTATAGCTGGGAAATGGGATTTCCTGCTGTCGTTTAACTTTCTGGATAGCTAAAACCTGGGGCCTTAATTTAAGTGCTAATAATATGATAATGTAATAATATGAACGTTATTTTTATATTAGTCACTTAGTCTTTCTGTTTGTCAGGAACAACTGAAGTAATTTAGTTGAACTATCACTGGGAGAGAAACAGGTTATATGGCAACATATAGGGCACACATTTGTACCCAAAGGATCACACAAATTTGCACGGGTTCACTATTTAGGCGGCAAAATACTTCACACGAACGAATGGACGGCACTGATAATATTATTATTCTAAAAAAGTACCGTAAAATTACGGCCACGGTTAAGCAAATTTTATTTTACTTCCACAAAAATGTCGTAGTTAGAATGACTTATAAATTACTTAAAGCAGAAAAAAGTCTTGCCAAGGAGTTTGTTAACAAAACTTAGTCAAGTAACCTGTGAAATGGGAGTTATGAAACTCATAATCTTGCGCCAAGCAGGCGACATAAAATTATTATTCTTAAGTTACATCCACTTCACTAAAAGATTTCAGAGATCTTGACTCTAAGAGCTTTGCATTATGCATGTTATATTTCATTATAATACGAAATATCCATGTATTTTTTATTTAGTAATAAAACCGTGACTATCTTTAATATTTTATGTAAATGACTCAATTAGCGATGGAGCTATACTTTCAAGTTGATATAAAATGGCCGATATGGTCGTTCAAGGCTACAAGGCCACAACTGATGCATAGAAAATTATATTTTTAAGAGAGGGATAGATTATTTGAATATCCCAAACTTATTAGACAGAAGAAAAATAAAATTGAATTTATTGTAGGTACTAATATTCATTTTTAACCGTCTTCTAATAAAGGAGGAGGTTCTCAATTCGGATGTTTGTATTTTTTTTTATGTTGTCCGCGCATAACTCCGTCGCTTGCCAACCGATTTGAAACATTCTTATCTTGTTAGAAAGGGTGTACTTTCCAAATGGTCCCATGAAAATATTATCTAAATCGGACAAGCCGTTTCTGAAAAATGAACAAAAGTCTAAAAAAATATTTACGTTGATGATCTTTTCGTTTATTCTGCATTGCGTTTTTTTTTTCGCGCATAACTCCGTCATTTACGAACCGATTTGGAAAATTCACTGACCTACTAAAAAGCACGAAAATAAAAACTTTTTTGCAAAAAATAAAACCGACTTCCATATCAAAACACTAAAAAGCCAAAAATATTTTTTTCGTTTTTACTTACATGAAATGAGTATATTTAAACAGTGAACACAGACGTGACGTGACCAAGTTCAAATATTTGAAAATAAAATATTTGAATTCAGAACTATAAAAATCAAATATTAAAATGAGGTTTTATGCTTCTTTGCTGGCTCATACATCGCTCATACAATATACCTAATGTCAAATAGATGCGTTGACGCTGGTCAAATGTCATTGGTCTGAGGGTCAAATCGAACGATTTCATGAAATAGCTGAGGTTAGGTTAGGTTAACTTTGAAGTAATTTAAGGCAAAACGTATAGGGACGTATTGTACACGTCTAGTACTCACGCGGGGCTTCACTCCCGTGGATTCTATCACGGTAAAAACATAACTCTCCTTTTTTGCAGTCACTTAAAATGTAGCCTATAACCTTCCTCAAGCTTCAAGCTACTTCCATACCAAATTGCATCCAAATCCACCCAGTACTTTCGAAGATTAGCGCGTTCAAGCAAACAAACAAACAAACTTTTCCGCTTTATAATATTAGTATAGATTTAAATAAATGTTTTTTATTCTTTTTACCTTCTCTGTGTGCCTCCGGGCACGGGAGTCGCTGCGAGCCGTGCCTGCCTCTTCAACAGCTGTACGGTCAGCGCAAAAGACACCACCATGGTCAGCATAGGAATGTAGAATGCCACCAGCGAGCCGAAGATCCAGAACAAACGGTTGTTGATCACGCACAGGTCTGGAGTCGGCATTATGTTTGAGCGGTTGATAAGACCTGGGAAGAATAAGAGAGTTGAAGATTATCTTTCCTGACTGGAAAAAAATTAAATATAAAATTTTCTCAAACGGAAAAATAAGAATCCTTATGACTCTTTTGTTCGTCTATCTGTCTGGCGATAAACCAAGTTGTAAGGAATTTTAAATTTGTAATAAATATAATTAGTAGTTCTTATTACTTCAGTGCCTTAAAAAATCTGAAATAAAATTAAAGCAATAAAAAGCTTTTTAGCAAAAAATTAAACCGACTTCCATATCAAAACACTACAAAGCTAGAAATAACTTTAATTTCGGTGGTCGGTGTTATTGGTTTTGTATTTTTATTTTTTTGACACCGCCTTCCGAAATAAAAGTTATTTTTGGGTTTGTAGTGTTTTGATATGGAAGTCGGTTTTATTCTTTGCTAAAAGGTTATCAATTCGTTGCATATATTTATTTTCTAATCGTAATTAATGTGGACAATGCCAATGATGGAGCATGCTTGTACAAAAGTTATCTGTTCAGTTTTGACTTTCAATTTAAATATAATTTGCCTACATCATATATGTATGAAAGGTTTAGTTCAAAGCCAAGGAGACATTTGATTTAAGGTCAAGAATGTTTAATAATAAATTAAAAACAACTATCTATTAGAAGAAATAACTGCCTATAATTTATACTATCGTATCCAAATTAAATCAAAAATTAAATCATTACGATCCAAAAATATATAAAATCCGCAAATAATCAGCCTTGCCAATGACGTTGTAATTTTAAAAGTCCAATTTCTTTGCAATGTGCTCTTAAATTAACGTTGGCAGAAAGCCAATCTTCCTTTTCCCCAATTGCCAACACATTAAATCATGTAGGTATGTAATTAAGGAACTAACACCTACATTCTGAGTACAGTTTAATGTCTAACTTGTGTTCTAACTTCAACAGCCCGGCAATGTTGGGTAATAACTGTAACGGTTGTGCCATGTCAGGCAATATCTTCAACCAACTGTTAGGTTCTTGTTTGTAAGTGGAGTTTAATTCTTGCCAATTCATTTGATGTAGGTACTTGGTATGTAAGAGTAGTAGTTACGAGTTGTAAGTAGAAAGTACTTTTAGGTAACCGACTCGATGCCTAACACGCCGAAATCTCCGCCTGCATGCCTTACCTGATGGTAAGCGATGATGTGGTCGAAGTATAAGCACGTTTGTCTAGAAGTAACCTATTCACTCTTGACTTAAACACTCCCAGGTTATAAGTATCAGGAAACACAGACTCCGGCAAGGAATTCCACTCTTTAGCTTTACGCACAATTAAACTATTCCCAATACGTTTTGTGCATATGGGTGATATGTCCACTACGTAACGTTGATACTTGTTAGCAGGCTGGGCTCCGGGATCACGGGTGCTCAGAGTGGAGAATCTGATCGCTCACAGAGTGAACCCACGGAAGACGGTGGCATAGTTATCACGTCTCACCGTGCACAGCGAGGCTTAGGGGACCACTTTAGTCTCCCCAGGAATTTCCCCAAAAGTCCAGGCGTCTTACAAAGTTTTGCCCCCGATAACATCGGCTATCCGAATAACATTAAATCATTATATGCACGCACCCTCTAACTGAAATACTACCTACCTGTATAAAAACGATCCATGTTTTTTTGTGTTGGCTATTAATAGATAGATAAATATATTCTAGAAAAAAGAAAATGGGTTCGATTTTGGCTTTGATTTTAGAACAAACAACCGTCGCCAAGCAACATAGCTTATTTAATTGAGTATTAATTTATTTATAGGGAACTAGATGTTGTCCCTAACTTCGTTTGCTTGTAAATTTCGTGTTATTCCATAATATAATCTATCTTAATTCTGAATTCTATCCTACCATTTTTGCGTGATTAAAACAAGAAAATCGTTATACTTACTTAGTACCTCATTAGTTGTCAGTATTAGCAAGTGAGTTTTGAAGTTTCCCATGTAATGTTTACTATTAATATTAGGTTCTTTTTTAGTAGTTGATAGGCTTGCGTTTGACCATAATCTCACCTGATGTTAAGCGATGATGTAGTCGAAGATGAAGCACGCTTGCCTAGAAGTAACCTATTCACTCTTGACTTAAAGACTCCCAGGTTATAACTATCAGGAAACACAGACTCCGGCAGGGAATTCCACTCCTTAGCCGTACGCACAATGAAAGTATTCCCAAAACATTTCGTGCGTATGGGTGGGATGTCCATCATGTAACGATGACGCATCGCCGTTTAAAACTAGCGTAACGTCTTTTAAGGCAAAAAACATGTACTTCTACCCTCATGGTGTCTGTGGTGTTTACTTAACTTATATATTTTTATGTGGGTACTTATACTTACCTAAAACAGTAATAGAACTCGAGACGAACATACTAAGGAGCCAGACTAGTGCAATCTTGATGACCACGACGCGCTTGGTGGAGTGATGCCGACTCTTCAGTGGGTTGCGGATGCCAAGGTATCTGTGGACGGAAACATAAGAAACGGTTACTAAGAAAAATATGGCCTTGCTGTATAAAAGAGATATTATACGTAAATTGTTTATTTACAGTTTGGCAAGAAAGTCCTGAAACAGAACTAAAATATTTAATTATTTGTAATACTCGCACTGCTACGTGAAGTAAGGTACATTTTCTGTCATTTATTGTCCTCGGTGACTGTTTCTTGTGTTTGTTTTTATTTATTTGCATTATTGTGGTGATACTGATGACTCATTGCGTTCACAATGAAGAGATAATGTTATCAGCAAGAGCGATATTTTTTAACTGTAGGTACGTGAGATATTTGGCGGAACTCGAGGCCGGACAAAATTTATCCAATCTCAACGATGTGTATGAAGACCGGTAAAATGATATTTTAATCAGATGTAATTTGTGTATTTCAAGGTGCAATATCTAGTATAAATTTTTCATACAATTATTTAAATGAACTTTCACGATTTGAGGTGTTTACAAAACACATTCGTACCTAATGCAGTGCGTTTGTATGATTTTGATACTTTTTGTAAATATTGCATAAATTAATTAATATATTTAGTAAAACTTTATGCAACACAAGATTTACAAAGGTGGACTTAATGCCAAAGGCATTCTCTACCAGTCAACCATCGGTGGTGAAGAGATAACATGGCAGGTGCATAAAAAAATAAACTAAGTACATAATATATTCAAAGTAAAAGTCTAATTAGAAGTATACCGAACAAAAAGAACTATAGTATTGTTTGAGGTAAATCCATCAGTACTATAAGGCGTATTGTAATAGAAGGATAAATATATAAAGTCATTGAAAATGTTTATTTTATTTATCTTCATTTTTCTAAGCAAGGACTGAACAAGCGATTCTGAGCATTTCAATTGCTTGTCAACATGTGTTGAAAATTCCAACTTATCACTGTGATCTATTAAACCTATCATATAGAATTGATCTAGGGTCTTGTAAAACGTAAAATTGCCTCACATATTGTGGGATCAGTTGACAAAAATAATTACAAATGTTATCGTTCTAGGCAGTCGTTGAGCAAGCATTTCAGAGCTTTTCTTTTTCTCATAAAACTCTCCAATATACAGATTAATTGTAAACAAAACTATGTATCTATTTCGTTTTCGTCCTACTATACAACGTGTAATGGAAACCCCATATCTATCCAAAAGGACTGAAGACAACATCTGGTATGGATTCTCTATGCAAACTTCAGCTCAAAATAAGTGACTCACAGAATTGACCCCAAATTATTGGTTTCATATGTTTCTTGAATACCAGTAATAACAAACGTGTCACAGCACTACGAGGGTCATCACTTTCCACGTCACTTGCTAATAAAACGATAATTCTCTTCGTTCTTCTTAATTTGAAAAATTCGGCCTCCGGTATCAATGTATTGAAATTTCTAATATGCTCCATACATGTAGACATAGGATTAGAAAACCCTTGCCATATCGTTTGTTATCATCCAAAGAAGCCGTGCACTCGGTATGTATATATCCTTCAAATTACACGTTGTATAGGGTTACAACATGCACGATAGTGGCGTCACCATTATTTTCACGACTTTTTGGCCAAACTGTAATTATACTACAGATTGCGCAATTTCCTGCCGACTGCCACTAAAATTGCGCTTGCCCAATCCTTTCTTCTCCCTGTTCTCGACTATGCTGATGCAAGTTATCCAGATCTTACTGAAGTGCAGCTAGATAAGCTTGAACGACTCCAAAATTTTTGTATAAGATTCATATTTGGTTTGCGCAAATATGATCATGTTTCTGAGTTTCGCATTAAACTCAAGTGGCTGCCGATCCGCCTTCGCCGGAATGCACATATTTTATCATTACTTTACAGTATTCTCTTCAATCCCACAACCCCGTTTTATCTCAAAGAACGCTTTAAGTTCCTTCATGACACACATGTAAGAGATTTGAGATCATCGGAGAATTTGAGACTTTCAATGCCTGCACATTTCACTAAATTCTATGGCTCATCGTTTTCGGTGCAAGCTATTCGTTTGTGGAATGCATTGCCGGTGTCTGTAAGACAAGCTCAGTCACTGGCTACTTTTAAAAGATCGGTTGCTAATTATTTTCATTCCAATTTATGACTATTCTTTTGTTTTCTCTCCACTTGATGTTAAAGAACACATTATATGTATTGTATTATTTAATTACCTATGTATTACATTGTATTTATATGCATATGCATATAAATACAATGTATAAAATGTATGTATGCATGTAATAAATTTATATGCAAATATATATATATATATTTGCATATACATTTATTTATTTTAATATTTAAATATTTTTTGTTTCTCTGTTTTTATGTGTAATGTAGTTAGTACACTAATTTAGCCCTCCCCACTTTAATTAAAGTTTTTAAAGTCCTTCCAAAGGTTGTCTGGAAGATATCGCTTTCAGCGATAAGACCGCCATTGTTACCATAGAATAAGCAATATTGTTAAATAGGTGTGTTTAAATTTTGGTGTACAATAAAGTATATTCTATCTATCTATACTTTTAAATTTCATCTTTTTCTTCATTTTAAACTAAATAAGACCGGTTCCTAACGTTTACTCCGAACCACCTGAACAAGCTCAAATTTAATATTGAAAGTTCTTTTGAAGTTCATTCAAAAAATATATACTTTGGTCGAAAGTCTGGAAAAGGATGATTCCTGGATGTTAAAAATCCATAGGTGATCTATATTATAAATGTGAAAATGTGTTTACTTCTCCTTCTTTCACGTTATATTGAAGCAAAGGATCGATATTAGATAGCTCGATGAAATATACTTTATTGTACACAAAAATTAAAACACACCTATTTAACAATATTGCTTAAGCTATGACGATGTTATTTTTGGTTTAGAGATAGTTCAGCATTCAACGGCTGGAAAATGACATAAGCTATGATACTTTTCCATCAGTAAGCATAAAAAGTATTCGACGCTTATGTTTTTAAGCTATTGCATAGGTAGCTTTTATCGCGGGCTTTGAGCGCGGCGACCGAAACAAGAAATTCCGTAACGAAAATAAACCTAACACCCCCCTCCGACCGGCACAGCGGCGCACGGTGGGCTGAAAAACGGCTTTCATAGACTTAGGCATTTTATTTTGCAAGTGCCAGTTTTTGTGCCGGATATCACTTCTATTTGTTATAACAATATACAAAAATGACACCAGAATTTATTCTGCATAAAAACGAAGGAATTATAATTTTTTTACGAAAATTTTGTATGGAGCTAGTATGAAAAATCGAAATATCTCTGAAACGGCAGCGATAACCGTAATATCCTTATAGGAGGTTTTAGTTCTAATTATTTATGATTTTTTGACATACGTTACATAATGGTTGTAGATGCCTTTTTTTTTTTAAATCGTCAAAATATTTTTATTTATTTTTACATATTAAACGTTCCTTTTAGTGTTTAAGTTGAAGAATTCAGAGCTTTAACAACTCTTAACATAAAATAGCATCACCCCTATAGACCTGAAGGACTAGACAGAGGTGTGTAGTATCTTGTTGATCTTGTAAGATTTCCAACAATACCAAATAGTTGAATATCAGTGTCAAAGTGCCCATGCTGTCGCTTCTTTTAGAAAGATAGGGGAATGAAATTGTTAATTGATTATGATCAATTAACAATTTCATTCCCCTATAACTGTTGTTGTTGTATTTTGAACGTATGCAAGGTTTTAAAATTCCTTTTGTGTCGATATTATTATGTGTCCGGTTATGTTGTAATCATACTTTTAGGGTATGCCCTAAAAGTATGATTACAACATAACCGGACACATAATAATATCGACACAAAAGGAATTTTAAAACCTTGCATACGTTCAAAATACCCCTAAAAGTATGATTACAACATAACCGGACACATAATAATATCGACACAAAAGGAATTTTAAAACCTTGCATACGTTCAAAATACAAAATAACATATTGTGTAGTCATCTAATGAGTCTGATGACAAGTAATTAAGTAATTAGAATGATGGTTGTAGTCTTCTGATTCTAATGAGCCTATTAAGTGATTAAATGATTTGAAATATCTCGCAACAATACCAACTAAGAACTGCATTCACCTTTTTATAATTAGTGAGCTAATGTGATTTGCTAATGTTGATTAGTTCTACTATGAGTTCTACGAAATGTTTTTGACGATTATAAATTTTTATTATCATATCTTTTATAACTTTAATGAGGGTAGTTAACTAATTATTGACTTTATACAATAAAAGGGCTATAATTTTGTTCCATAATTTAGATTGTTCACAACCGTGTAACTGCTAACACTAAAACTATTTGCTTTGCGACTACAAAATCTTAGAATGGAAAGTTTAATCACCAACTTAGATTTGTTTGTTCTTCTAAAAAGTGAGTGTCCTTCATTTAATCATGAAGTATTGTTTAGTGCAATTGTGTCCCGCATAGGCGATTGCCTTTCTGCCGAAGATCAAGTAACTCTCAAAGAATTTTGCCGGAGATTCACGCGAGCTGCTTTAAACAGGTGGCAGAAATCTAAACGATTCTTTGATAAGTTTAGAAATACGTACGGAGAGTGGTTGCAAGCAAATATTGATTGGCCGAGTTGCGTGCAAACTTTAATAAATCAAGAACCAACTGTTGATGAGATACCAAGAGCACGCTCAGTCTCTCCAGAACCTTCGACATCATCGACTGTTGGAACAATGACAAAAAGGTCCCGAAAACCATTCAAAGATCTGGGAAGCAAACAGAAAAAGAGAAGATCTAGTGAGCACATAGGCGAGGATTCCTGTGAATTGGCATATGCAGCTGCAGCACGTTTAAAAGAAGAAGGTTATGAAGATATCGCATCTGTAATCAATTATATGATCAAAAATCCAGAAGCTGCCGTTAAAATCAAGGAAAGCATTAAGAAAACAGTAATATTTACACCAGAGAAAGCACTTGGATTGCTTCTTTCACTTAAGCTTTCAAAGTGGCAATATATTACGTTGCGAGAGACTGCCATTCGGGAATGTGCTAAGGATATTTACCCATCCTACTATAAACTGCAACAAACTAAGCTTGCATGCTACCCTCCTAATCAATCAGTATCAGTTACGGATTCATCAGCTAGAATTACACTTCAAGCTTTACTTGACATCACGGTGAAGCGGATTCTTCAAAGTCTTTCTGATAATGTGGAAAATAAGCAGTTAAAGCTGATATCGAAGTGGGGATTTGATGGTGCTTCCAATCAAAGCCGATACAAGCAGAAAATGGACGGCGAGCATGATGATTCAAGCATTTTCATGACCTCCTTGGTGCCACTGAAACTGACAGATGGAGATAATACTATATGGACAAACCCGAAACCATGCTCAACTTTTTATTGTCGTCCGGTTCAGTTCACTTTTGTAAAAGAAAGCCATGCAGTTGTCATTGATAACAAAAGAAAAATGGATGAGGAAATTGAGGCCCTTAACCCCACAGAGTGCATTAATAGTAACAGGGTGACTCATAAACTAATGATGACAATGATCGACGCAAAAGTCTGCACGTACCTTTCTGAAGCTAGATCAAATGCATCATGCTACCTGTGCTTAGCAAAACCAACAGAAATTAACCACTTAGATGCTGTAACATCAAAAACTGTGTGTTCTGACATATATGAATTTGGCCTATCATCCCTACATGCCCGTATAAATTGCATGGAATGTCTGTTACACATTGCGTACAGACTTGACTTCAAACAGTGGGCAGCAAGAAGTAATGAGCATAAAGATATGTTACAAAACAGAAAAAAAAACATTCAAAATAAATTTAAAGAGGAGCTCAATCTGTTAATTGATATAGTAAAACAAGGCTCGGGAACTACCAATGACGGGAATACCGCAAGGAAGTTTTTCGAGTTTCCCAATAAAACTGCAGCTATTACTGGGTTGGATCAAAACCTGATAAAAAGATTTGCTGTTATTTTGCAAGCAATAACATCTGGTGAGAAGATCGATGTCATCAAATTTAAAGATTTTGCTCGCAAAACAGCAGAAAAGTACGTGGAATTATACGACTGGTACTACATGTCATCAACCGTACATAAACTATTAATACACGGAGCTGACATAATCGAAAAAAATGATATTGTCCCGATTGGGACTCTCTCGGAAGAAGCCTCAGAGTCTCGAAACAAAGATTTTAGGAGGTTCCGGGAACATCATTCGCGGAAAAGAAGCAGGCAAGATTCTAATCAAGATATCCTAAATATGCTTGTTGTTTCTTCGGATCCTTTTCTAAGTGCACAAAGGCCGAAGTTAGATGCCAATATGAAGACAACCTTTTTTGCTGAAACTCTCGACCTAATACAGTTTCCGAAAAACTGAGTTCGAGTTTGTAGGTATATCCGATCTGGATTCTGACTCGGAATTGGAGTCCGACAACGAAAGTTGTAAAGAAAATTTGTAAAATTTAATTATTTTTCTTTATGTTCTTTTGTTATTTATGTTAGTTTATTGTACCAATATGTTTAGTTAATAATTTCATAAATTATAGTTTCAAATATGTATTTTGTATAATTGAATTTATTAGATATTATTTTTGTTACTTCTGTTTTATTTAAATTACCTATCAATAAAAAGTTTATATACAGTCTTTTTTTTTTCACATATTCTTAATATTTGGGGAAAAAGCATGCTTCCTAACGATGTTCTTAACTTTGACACAGTTCATGGATCGTTTTGAACAGTTTCATATGTTAAAATAAATAATGTTAGTACTATAATCCCCTATAAGGATATTATTATTATTATGTGTCCGGTTATGTTGTAATCATACTTTTAGGGTATGATCAATTAACAATTTCATTCCCCTATCTTTCAAAAAGAAGCGACAGCATGGGCACTTTGACACTGATATTCAACTATTTGGTATTGTTGGAAATCTTACAAGATCAACAAGACACTACACACCTCTGTCTAGTCCTTCAGGTCTATAGGGGTGATGCTATTTTATGATAAGAGTTGTTAAAGCTCTGAATTCTTCAACTTAAACACTAAAAGGAACGTTTAAATATGTAAAAATAAATAAAAATATTTTGACGATTTTTTTTAAAAAAAGGCATCTACAACTATTATGTAACGTATGTAAAAAAATCATAAATAATTAGTACTATAACCCCAAGGATATTACGGTTATCGCTGCCGTTTTAGAGATATTTCGATTTTTCATACTAGCTCCATACAAAATTTTCGTAAAAAAATTATAATTCCTTCGTTTCTGTGCAGAATCAATTCTGGTGTCATTTTTGTATATTGTTATAACTAATAGAAGTGATATCCGGCAAAAAAACTCGCACTTGCAAAATAAAATGCCTAAGTCTATGAAAGCCGATTTTCAGCCCACCGTGCGGCGCCGCGCGGCGGCGTTGAAAGCCGTGCATTAGTAGAGATGGGCGTTTTCGTTAATTTTTGTCATAGATAATGAGTAAACCGCATCCGATGCCGGCATCGTTTTTTCTGGTATCGATGCCAGCAAACTGTCATGGATGCGATTTGATAAAATAACTGCTGTGTCGGCTGATGTCTACGCATAGTTAGGTGCTAGGTAACGGTGCCATAACGATAACTTTTGTTGTCTATTTTATTATAATTTTGTTTTGTTGTTATTTAACGTTAGGTACGACTTCTACTACTAATATTATAAAGGCGAAAGTTTGTGAGTGTGTGTGTGTATGTTTTTTTATTTCTTCTTGCTCAAAGGGCTGGACCAATTTTGATGAAATTTAGTATGGAAGTAGCATATTGGACATACTTTTATTTCGAAAAAAAAGTGTTCCCGCGGGATGTGCAAAGAATTTTAACTACCATATGTAGGTCGTTCGCTAGTATTCATAAATAGTGTATAAAATGAAACATAAGTTAGTTACAATCAAATCAGTCTTTATTTTTGACAAAATATGACTAAACTTCTACTTACACACTGAAAACAAGTAAACATTACATGTTATGAAAGTTTTGGCAAAACTCATTTAAATTCGTAATAGATGGTATTGTAATCACGTAGTGGGCATGTATGTACTGTATCAAACTCATATTAATTTGGTGTCACTTCTAGTAATGATAATTCTGAGCACCGTTAGCGTATCACCGATCGCAACGAGGGTGAGCGAGCGAGCGATATATCGAGTTTTCGGTTTGTGTTTCAGCGGCACCACGTCGCGTTATTTCGTTGCGCGGTAAAATGGTGTCTTGCTCGCACTCGCTGATGTTCGCATCGGGTGTTGCGGTCATCCGTTTTCGTTATAAATCGGCATCCGATGCCGTCATCGTGTACTGGCATCGATGTTCAAAAACGTTTTTACAAAAACGACCATCTCTATGCTTTGGTCATGCGCAAAATGTGTCAGTGAAAAGAATTGAATGAAGTATATCTTTTAGCTCAATGAAGTAGTCCACTCATTTTGTTCAGTACTTCATTTAGTTCACCAAATCAGAACTAGTCCATACCTTTAACATATCCGGCTCACTCTAATTTTATTGATAAGTTACGAATGATGCACTTCACTTAATTCACTTTTCTACATACTTATCTTGATTTTTCTTTATACTTTAAACAGACAGATGAAGTGATGACTGTCAGTATATACCTTTTTTACTGATAGATCTTCTCTTTTCTAGGTGATTCTAAACAAGTATTTAGGCACAGTGATTTAAAATTATTTAAATACCCTAACACCTATTTGGTGATTATTTGCAATTAGTCGTTATAAATAACAATTGCGTCAGTTTTTTGGTTGTTAATCGTGTCCTTATTTCATTCAGTAGGTTTGCCAAACATTATAAAAAATCTTTAGATCATAAAGAAATACTGAAGTACTGAACTAACTAAATGAAGGACTGAAGGAGCGACACATTTGAAAGACAACTGAATGAATGATAAGTTTATTTTACGAAGTGAAGTAGTTCATTTCCTTCAATCGTTCGCGAACTACACATGTCTACCGTGCATCGTCTAACATCGTTTCAGTTCGGCAGACTTCGGCACGGTGTTTGTCTGCGTGCGACTAGACGTATAACCTATAGTTTCAATGATAAAAAGTCCTGAATAACCTACATGTATTGTAAGATAATAAAAATATTTTAAACAATATTAAATTCTCATTTATTCAATAAAAGAAAAAAAAAATGTTTTCTTATCGGTCACCACGCTCAAAAAGTGTAACTTGAATTAATATCAAAGAAAAAAAAATACTGTTAAATAAAATAAATAAATAATTATAATTGCATAAGTTGATAAAAAATGCTACGCAATAGCTTTACCGCGGCAGTCCCCGAGTGCCACACTAATATTTTGTTTTATTAAATTACTAGCTTCTACCTGCGACTACGTTCGCGTGTGAGGGTTTTCTGCGTAAATCCCAACCCTTTGGGAATTGCGACATAAAAAGTAACCTATGTGTATTCCAAGATATCAACCATCTGCTTACCAAATTACATTCAGATCCGTTTAGTCGTTTTTGCGTGAAAGAGTATCAAACATCCTCATACATTCATCCTCATAAAATTTCGCATTTATAAAATTAGCAAGATAGTAAGGAAGAAGTGAAATTGAAGGAAATGTAAAAATAAAGTAGTTAGTTCTGTAGTGGGGAATGTGACGTCACTAATAG
Organism: Tholera decimalis; assembly: GCA_943138885.2. Taxonomy (NCBI): domain Eukaryota; kingdom Metazoa; phylum Arthropoda; class Insecta; order Lepidoptera; family Noctuidae; genus Tholera; species Tholera decimalis. The sequence goes on along the minus strand of OW964549.2, from coordinate 13,402,273 downwards.
CTAAAAAAATATACCAAGGAATGATGACATGCGAAATTTCAACGCGCTTTTCAAAAGTAAAAATACTTACTTAATATTGCTTGGTACTTACGGATTATATTTTTTTAGGAAACTACCCCATCTATTAAACGCTCCTATGTAATGATATTTACGCACCTGCCTACTCACTAGGTTAATGGATATGAATTCCCATAATACCGATCAATTACACAGGTCTGCAAAATATTACCTTTGTGTTTTTCAGCTGAAACAATGATAATTTAATAAAGAACTAAGCAATCGTTTAATTAAATTAAAATTGTTTAAAAAATACGCTGAATTTTTAGGAATTTGACAACAAATTTCTCAAATCTAGAACTGATAGACATAAAATTACCTACTTAAAGTATTATTTATACACGCTATGCATGGGTAGTTTTTATGAAATAGTCATAGTTTCAGAGGAAAATCAATGTGATGACCAGAGTTATATTTTTATTACATTTTTTTTTTTTTTTTTTTTTTTTTTTATTTAGAATAGGTTCGCGTTTGACCACCATCTCACCTGATGGTAAGTGATGATGTGGTCGAAGATGGAGCACGCTTACCTAAAAGTAACCTATTCACTCTTGACTTAAAGACTCCTAGGTTATAGCTATCGGGAAACACAGACTCCGGCAGGGAATTCCACTCCTTAGCCGTACGCACAATGAAGGTATTCCCAAAACGTTTGGTGCGTATGGGTGGGATGTCCACCATGTAACGATGGCGCTTCGCCGTTTGTCTCGTAGTCCGATGATGGAACGGGCTTGTTGGAATTAAATTGTGTAATTCCATCGCACACTCCCCGAAATGTAACCGATAGAAAACCGATAGACTTGCAACTCGTCGTCGATGTTCAAGGCTCTGGAGCTTTGATTCGACCAGTGCATCGTTGCCAATGAGTCTTTTGGCCCGCTTCTCGATAGACTCAAGCGCGTCCAGTTGGTATTTAGCAGATCCATCCCAAAGATGAGAGCAGTACTCCATACACGACCGAACCTGGGCTTGATAGAGATTGAGCAACTGTTCGGGTGTGAAGTACCGTCTCACCTTTGCTAGGATTCCCAACTTTTTTGATGCCAGTTGAGCCTTAGCCTCGATAAACGGGCCAAAATTGAGGGTAGAAGTTAATGTTACCCCCAGAAGCTCGATATGGTCAGTTATCGGCACAGTTACACCTCGGAAAGTAGGAGCCGGTTCAAATTGGCTCCTTTTTGCGGAGAAGAGACACGCCTGGGTCTTAGCTGCATTAAACTTGACCAGGTTGGCATCGTCCCATTCGGAGACAGCCTTCAAGGTCAAGTTCAAGCGCCCGACCATGTCCTCACGGAGAGACTGGATCTGTGACCCACCAGCTCGCGCGCTGGACACATATCTCTCAGAAACTGTGCTGTCGTCTGCATACCCAAAGGTACCGGGCATTAGCAGATCGTTAATGTGCAGCAAGAATAAAGTTGCTGAGAGAACAGACCCCTGAGGGACCCCGGCATTAATTGTCAATTGGCCAGACGAGCAGCCATCAATGACCACTCGAATGGACCGATCCCTCAGGAAGTCTTCAATCCAAACGCAAAGTTGGGTGGGTAACCCGAAAGAAGGAAGCTTAGCAATAAGGCTATCGTGCCAGACCCTGTCAAAAGCCTTGGAGATGTCAAGGGAAACAGCAAGTGCTTCCCCTTGCCTCTCAATGGCCTCACTCCAGATATGAATGGCATACGCTAGAAGATCCCCAGTTGACCGGTTTTTGCGAAAGCCGTATTGCCGGTCACTGAGGATGTCGTTGGCTTCTAGGTATGCCAGGAGCTTACTATTAAGTACACGCTCCATACTCTTACAGAGTATGGACGTGACTGAAATAGGCCTGTAGTTGGCAGGCTCAGCACGACTGCCCTTTTTGGGTACAGGCTGTACGTTAGCCAGCTTCCATGCTTTCGGCACCTTTCCAGTCTCTAGCGAAAGGCGAAACAGGCGTGTCAAGATTGGAGACAATTCAGGCGCACAAGTTCTAAGAACAATTGCTGGTATCCCGTCGGGGCCACTAGCTTTGTTCACGTCTAGATTACGCAGCACTCTACGGACGTCCTTCTGATGGATGCGAATGTCCGACATACACGTCTCGCATCCAATAGGAGCATCAGGAGGGTGAGCGCCGCTACTATCCAGACGTGAAGACTCCGCGAAGAGAGCGGCAAACAAGTTTGCTTTTTCCTCAGCGGAGTGAGCCAGAGACCCGTCAGGTTTGAGCAGTGGTGGTAGTGAGGGGCGACAGAAGTTCGATTCAACCGACTTTGCCAGGGACCAAAACGCTTTGCTTCCAGCAGGGTATGAAGCGAGTTTGTTCCCAATTCGGCTAACGTGGTCAAACCGAGACCTCCGCAAAACCTTCTTGCTGGACTTGGCAGCCCTGTTGAAGGCTCTCTTCTTCTGATCCACGTCATTTGCTTTGCAGTTTCGAGCATCGACCCATGCTAGGTACGCCGCGTGTTTAAGAGCTTCAGCGCGATCACATTCGGAGCCAAACCAAGGTCGAGCTTTGCCGGACATTGTTAGGTCAGAGAACGGAATGTAGTACTCCATCCCCTGTCGCAAAACATCTGTCACGGCGTCTGCGCACGACGATGGATCATTTGAAGAAAAGCAAGTAGGCTGCCAAGGATAACATGCAAAGAAAGATCGCATGCCATCCCAATCCGCTGACTTGTATCGCCAAACCCGCCGAGTGCCTTTAAGGCTGAGATCGGGCGGAGAGTAGACGGATACAGACTTCACCAGACAGTGGTCGGAACTACCTAACGGTGAGGATATCGTTACCGAATAGCGGTCTGGATCTGTAGTCAGCAGAAGGTCCAAGCAATTGGCTGTGTGCGACTCAACATCCGGCACCCTCGTTGCTCCCTGGACCAGCTGAGTGAGATTTAATGCAAGTGCAAGATTGTGCATTTCTCGCCCAGCATGGTCCGTGCACTGGTATGGGAAGAGCCACTCCTGGTGATGGGCATTAAAGTCCCCCAGCAACACGAGCTGAGCTGAAGGGTACCGCTGTTGGGCCGCATCTGCCGCCTCACTGATGTACTGTGTGAGCCTGGTTGTCTCCTGATCTCCGCTGTGCGAGCGGTAGACACAGGCATAAATAATTTTGTCTATGCCCGTGTCCACCAGAGCCCAAAGCGTAGAGAACCTGGAGTCCTCAAGATTCCGGAGACGCCGATAGCAGATGTCGTCGCGGGCGTACATACATACACCCGCACGTGGTTTAAAGTTGTGCTCCAAGGTAAACCCTGGGTATAAAAGATACGACACGTCTGACGGACATCTGATCTGCGTCTCCGAAAGAAACAACAGAGCAGGTTTATCAGTCTCGAGGTGGTGGTGGACTGCGACGAGATTTGAGTGCAGACCTCGGATGTTACTGAGGTGCACTTTGAGAGAGAGGGAGTGCAGCCGCTGTTTAACTGTGCTCTGTTTTTTCCGTTTCATAAATTTTGAGAGTGAAGAGGAGAGGAGAAGGAAGTGAAGTGAGGCTTCACGCTGTTAACCCCCAGACCCGCACTAGACAGACGGTATCGATTGGGGGACTAGTCTGGAGACTGCGGGGACGCCCGAGCCCCCCCGGGAATGTCCATCGGGCCCTCTCATCTGGTCGCCAACCAGCACGATGGTGCATTCCGGGATTTTTCGACAGTTGGCGGGGCAGCCTTTCATGCATGGCTGGCACACTACTTGGGCCCCCAACTACCTGCGGTCGGCCAGCGGTGCACCGTGCCTCGGATCCCGCTACCCTCCGCGACTAGTCTCCCGATACGTCCGCACTAGTGCGAGCCAGATTGGTCTTTCAGCAGTGAAGCAACTACTTCGACCCAACTCCTTGATAGGCTACACAGGGCATCGTACCGGAACACAGCTAGGCCGTTTGGCGGTACGTCTTTGCCCTGTGGGTGGTCACAAGCCTGCGGTTTGAACCTACCACCAGTTTGATGTCACCTGATTAGCACCACCCGGGGACCACGTGTAGGGATTCTCAAAGGGGTATTCTCCTACGGACGCGGGTGACTCGGCCCCCGAAATACATCATAATTAAAATTAGTTCAAGATACGATATAATTAAAATTAGTTCAAGATACGATTAGTCTCAGAAATATTTCTGAGACTAATCGTACCTTGAACTAATTTATGATGGATATGTTTAAGAGGATAAAGATAAACGATCCTAAACGACGGATTTACTTCATCATTAGCAGTTTCATTGCCAAAAAAGTTTTTGACATGAAGAAAAGTTCGATTTTATTAATAAAACGCGATTACTTAAGATTAATAAGAACGATAATTCATCAAACACCTTGTCAATGCGGATAAAGTTTTTATATCTTTCAGTAATCTTTTAATGGCTTTTTTATATCTTTTTAATCATCTTTTGAAGGGCGTTCGGTCAGCAAAATTAAACAGAAATATAGAACAATTTATCTTAATACTAAACATCGTTTTTAGGGTTCCGTAGCCGAATGGTAAAAAAGGTTTCCACCCTTATAGTTTCGTCATGTCAGTCTGTCTGTCTGTCCGTCCTTTCGTAAGTCACAGCCATTTTATTCCGAGACTATTAGGACTTTACACATGAAACTTTGTATTCTGTAAATCGCTATCCGATTTAAAAAAAATATATTAAAATTATGGGGGATCCTCATACGTGGAACTGAAACTGAAAATATATTTTTTTTCATGAGACCTATTTATAACCTATGTGTGTGGTATTTATAGAAAGGTCTTTAAAAATTACATTTAGGTTTCTAAAACCACTTTATCATAAAATTAATCGTTTAAAAGATATACGCTTCCAAACTGGTAAAATGTGTGTCCCCCTCTAACTTCTAAAATAATTAAGACAAAAATCTAAAAAAAAAACTTACTAAACCTTAATGTATGTATGTATGTAAACTTTCAATGAAAATTAGTTTGAACGAGATCGGGTCAGCTGTTTATGAGATATAGCATATTTTATAAAACCGCAAATATAACTTTGTAATTCATACAAATACTATGAAAAACAAAGTTATTTGGCGTTGTTACAACGGAACCCTTCATGGGCGAGTCTGACTCGCACTTGGCCATTTTTTTTTATTAATGATGAGCTCTCATTTGACCACTGGTGATAAGCGATTATGAAGTCGAAGATGAAGCACGCTTATGTACCTTTTTTGCCGGGTTGGAAAATCGTCAAATGACTTCTCCCGCTCTGGGTTAAGCGGAAGGGTGTGTCAGACTTCTACTGACTAAAAACCCACCCTATTCCCTCAGCTGCCCTTAAGTTGCGGGGCCGCGGTATCTAGTTAGAACATTCTCGCAACACATCTCATGTTGTGGGGATGTTTCATTTTATCCCGTCTACCCAATAGTATGGGGTATCGTTGGATAGATTGTTCAAAATAATGGGACAGCGGTAAGACCAATTTTCGATCAGTGATCCGTTTGCGAAATATTAAGCTTTTCTATTGTTTATTTTATACATTCGCCATTGCTGCACAACTAGTACATTTGTGGCACCAGTCTTCTACGTCGTCTCGGCAGTGGTTCCAGTAAAATCGCTCTCGAATCTTTAACAGAGTCCTTTTTACTCCCATATGACCTCCTGAACATCCGTCGTGGTAAAGCTGTAGAACTTCAGGTACCTTTGCCTGTGGTACGACCATTTGTAGGTGAAAATGGTCTCTTCGAGCATTTTCCATGCTCAACATTCGCCATGCCTCGTTGGTTGATTGATTGCAAGCGCGACTGCTGAGTACGAAGTCTCGGGTTTAATTCCTGGGTCGGGCACAAAATGTTTTTGGGTTTTCTGTAAGGATTTTCACAGTAGTAGCAGTGTGATACCCCATGGTTTGAAAAGCACGTTCAGCCATTAGCCCCGGCTTTCATTTCGACATCTTTGACAACTCGGCTTATTCACTCAGGCTATTTTTAAAGTGAACCTAGAGTTAAACATATCGCCTTACGTCCCTCAAAATATAGTTTAGATTAATTTATTTATTATTTATTATATACTTTATTGTACACCTCACAATATTTCTATGGATAAAAAAATTTAAACTAGTGTACAATGGGCGGTCTCACGGAATAGATGAATAAGGTTGGAATGGTAATGTGGGCGTGACGAGCGCGCCACATTTATGATACGAAAATCATAGCTCGACCGATTAATTCATTCAGCGCATTTAGTGTGCTTTGGATTACTTCGGAACACAGAGCTCTGTTTTAAAATGCCATGTTGTGCAATTATAACCTATAAAACAAAAAGTTAGACCGCAAGTATAGAGCGAGAAGGTATATCTTTCCATCGATAAGTCGAAAATAACATTTAATTACAATTTTATTTGTAAAAAACATAAAAATATCCTGATGACTATGAAATTCCGAACATTAACAACGTTATTGCAACAAGTTACAAAAAATATACATTGCCCGATTTGTACTCGCTTAATCAACCCAATGACCAAGTCCGCTTACAATGTATGCATCCGGTTGCGTCCTTCACACTTCAACCATTGACGTTTCGTCCTTTGCCCTGATTGGCCGTGACGCACGGCGCATGTTTATAGACAGTGAGTTACAATCAGTAGCAAGCTCTCGATTTAAGTGTGTGTAATTTATTTGTGTGCATAATTCGCATACTTAACGGGCCTCTTGCTTGTATTGGAGCTAAAGAGTGGGAGATAAGCGGCGACACGCGTTCTCATACAAATCAGGAACTATTTCCTTTCTAACCTCTTTTATCTGTTCTGTGGGCGGTCTTATCGCACAGGGCGATCTCTTACAGACAACCTTTGGATGGACAAAAATTAAAGGAGACAGATTAAGGGCTGTCAGTGTACAAACAACATAAATAATATTAATTGAACATAATAATATAAAATACATACATACAATACAAAAATCATATATTAATAAATATTACATGTATCTATAATTGAGAAAGAAGGGGATAAACTTATAGGGAGAGGTAATGCTCCTTCACCATTCTTTTGAACGCTGGTAGCGTTTGAGCACGCCTCACTTCTATGGGTAATGCATTCCACAAACGAGCTGCTTGAATAGTGAAAGATTTATCAAAGAAAGAAGTGGAATGCATACGAATACTTAACTCTAAATTTTCCGATGATCTCAGGGATCTAGAATGTGTGTCACAGAGGAATTGAAAGCGTTCCTTAAGATAAAAAGGAGTAAAAGGATTAAAGAGCACATTATAAAGCAGAGAAAGTAAGTGAATATTCCGGCGAAACCTAATAGGAAGCCATTTGAGCTGAGCGCGGAAATCAGAAACGTGGTCAACTTGCGCAAGCCAAATATAAACCTGATACAGAGATTTTGAAGTCGCTATAGCTTTTTTGTTCTTGGGTCAAGTCGAGATAGCTGGCATCAGCATAGTCCAGAATAGGGAGAAGGAGAGTTTGTGCAATTACAATTTTAGTAGAGATGGGAAGAAAATTACGAAGGCGTCTCAAGGAGCCTGCAGAAGCAAATACTTTACGACTAACTTCCTGTAACTGTTTAGTCCAAGAAAGGGTGTCGTCAATGTCTATTTATTTATTTATTTGCTCAAAACAATGCATTAAAAAACACGTTACAATACAGTTTCACATAATAAGTACTATATCTACAAACGTGTGGGTGAGCACTGCTCTCCTAGCTAGGTCATGAAAGACCTGTGATAAGGAAAAGCAGTCCGGTCCCCTGAGATATTATGGAGTAAAGATTACATAGTGCTTTATTTATTATATTATATTCACGCGGGTTTTTCATTGGTACTGGAATAGCGCTCATTCAACTTTATAAAAATAAAAGCTGCTAGAACAAGCACAAAAATGAATCGCTTGCTTCGTATGTAATGAAATAAAAAATATTAAAACAGAGCAAACTAAAAGAAAGCTAAAAGACTCATAGGTGACGAGGTTCTGGCAGGCAAGCTTCACAGCCTGGCTCACCTGTGAAACGTTGCTTGCTTGTCTATCTTCTATAGATTATACTTCGGAGAGTGTGCACAGGAGGTCCATGACCTAATCCCTTCATCGCCCTTTTACTACCGGTCTAACAGACGTACTGCAGGATACCGTCCACACTTGGTCGATATACCGTCTTGTCGTACTAAGCGCTTTTCTTCAACATTTATTGTGCGCACAGCCAAGGTATGGAACTCTCTGCCGGCTTCTGTGTTCTCTGCCACATATGACCCGTCTTTAAAGCAAGAGTGAATAGGCGTTTTCCGGGCTCGCTCGTTCGATCGTAGACCTCATCTTACACTTACCTTCAGGTGTAATCGAGGTCAAGAGCGGGCTCATTAAAAATAAAAATAAAAATAAAAACTACCACTCAGCACGTATATTAAGCAGCCTGTTGAACCTTCATTAATTTGAACAGGAAATTATTCGCTCTAATTATTCCACCATAGAACTGATGGTACATCCATTGCTCGGCTAAGGACTCCCTTCGTCTGTTCAAATGGAAGAAGAACCTACAGCCATGTATCAGCTTCAACCAGACTGTACCCACGACAGCAATTATATTGCCTTTCAACCTGGCCACCGGACGACCCACACAAAAGTCCTTGTGCCATGGTTTTTATTAAAAACTTTTTATTGATATAGTTCTTAACCTTTTCACCGCCAAGCACTTCTATAGAAGTTCGGGATTTTCGTGCCACCAGCGCCACAACTTCTATAGAAGTTGAAATTTTAACTATCTTATTAAAATAAATTTACTGTGATTAAAAGCTTTGTTTCATTTTATTATTTAAGATAGCACTGTCTACTACCCTGTTTTTTATTTTTCTACACAAAATAAGCCCTAGTTTGTCCTAAAATCGGCAAAAACAGAAACTCCGAATTTTGTTACTTTCCTCAGAACGCCAATCACTTCATATCAAGTTGGCCAGTGATGTGCCGTGGAAGGTTGATTTCACCATTGAAATATTAATAAATACAGAAAGTCATTCATTCATTCATTCATTTATTTATTTCATAAACAATTTTAACATTGTGTTGAAATTATCGCTCTAAATACACACAAACATAAAAACAAAATAAAATTGACAGGTAGGCATTATTAAAATACAGCAAAAACTAATCAAAATAAAATAAATTACAATATACCATTTCAAATAATATTCCTAGAATAACATTGTTGCACAAATCATATAATTATGTCAAATATAAACAAAGTAAAAATGAAAAATAAATACAAATTCAACCATTACAAGTCAGAAGTAAAAAATAATAATAATAATCAAAATTTAAATAATAATATCAATTAAATTAGCAAGTCCACTATATTACGATGTCCAAATTATGTCAAATAGATATTGTAAAACGAACACCAAAGGGTTTACCTATAGATCAACCATTGAAAATGTCAAAATAAAAATAAAAAATACGTCAATTAAATAGGGACAATAATTAGTTCATACAGTCTAGTTGTATGTGTCACAGAGAAACTCTTCAAGTGTGTAATAGCATTTTTCTACAAGAAACGATTTCAGTTGTTGTTTAAATTGAGTAATATTATATAAGGTCTTAAATTCAACAGGGAGTTTATTAAAACACTTGACAGCTTGAAAGCCTGCAGCATGACTTACTACTTTAATGTGTGGATGAATGTCATACTGCAAATCCTTACGCCTTGTGGCTTCTCGCTTTTTCCGTACTTCGGTAGTTTCAACCGTGTTAAGCTTTTTCATGAGGTCGGTAAGTATAATTAACAAATATAGGCAAGGGACAGTTTATTAACTGTCCCTTGCCTATATATCATGTAAGCAGTATTTCAAAGATCTGCAGATATTTCTGCAGATCTTTGAAATACTGCTTACATGATTCCCACTGTGGAATTCTCACCATTGTGCGCAAAGCCCTTTTTTGAACGACAAACGCAGTGTTCACATTGTACGCATAACTACCTCCCCATAAAGAAATACTATACCTAAGTCTGGACTCGACTAGTGAATAATATACCGCTTTTAAGTGTTCCATAGATACCTCATCGCGAAGACTTCTGAGGGCATAGCAAGCCGAGCTAGTTACGAATATCGAAAACAATTTGAGGTCAATAAAATATGAACTTAGTTATCTACTTCATTACAAAGGATAGTAGATGAATTTCGACCTTCAGGTAGATGCCGATACGTAATTATAAAGTTGTTACCAATTCTTGTCGATAGTTATTTTCCCATCTCTACAAAACAATTGGTCGTCTATGCCCCTGTGCGCCACCGAGTGCCACGAACTTCTATAGAAGTTGGTCAGTGACGTCATAGGCGTGCGGCTGTCAAGGTCACTTTGGTATAGTGCAGCACAAAATCGGATTCGCGCGCACGCATCTTTCTTTCTTTCACTTGATAACAAATAGAAAAATGAGTGAAGAACTTGATTCGGACGAACTTCTTAAAATTTTGCAAGGTGTGGAATCGGACTCGGAGTATTTTGTGGAGAACATTGAACCAGAAGATAATTCTGAGGTATGTCTAACTGGATGATAACTTTAGCTGGTTTAATGGCAGCCCCGACGGATATTCCTCGGTACCATTTCGTTACATAATAGTTGGGTTAAGTCGGGGGTTTTGAGTTATTTTATTTTTTTCAATTAGATTTTAACCGTCGTGGGTTTTTTCAAAATTTTTAATTTTGATTAATTTTATTTCTGACTTTTTAGAGAGCATATTCGAATTGTAATTGCTGATGAAAACCACATTTAAATCGGACAATTCGTTTTAATATTATTGCAATATCATTTTTCACTAATATTGTAGCGCCCTCTAGTGAGTTGCAGACGTAATTTTTATTACTTGGGAACATGCATTAAGCTACCACGTACACATAGCTGAAAACAGAATTGTTTTTTTTATTATTATTATTTTAAAAAAAACGTGTAGGATTTACTCCTGTATCGTGTATCTGTATTATAATCGGACATTTTGTTTTGATTATATTGCAACATTGTTTTGCACTAATATTGTGGCGCCCCCTAGTGATTTATAGCCATGGCACCTGTCTAAGAACATGGATTCATCAAACATACATCCGTTATTGAAAACTGCATCAAAATCGGATCATTGGTTTAGAAGATAGGTGGGAACATTACTTTTCACAAGAACTATGATTGTGGCGCCCCCTAGTGAGTTACAGCCATGACACCTATCTAAGAACATGAACTCATCAAACACAAACCTGTTATGGAAAACCGCATCAAAATCGGATCATTAGTTTAGAAGATAGGTGGGAACATTACTTTGCACAAACACACAAACATCTCTCACCCTAAACGCATATACCTGCTCCGTTCCGTCGTGGGTAAATAGAGAAACGCAATCTGTGCGCAGGGTCCCCCGCGCGCAGATGGGTAAGCGCTACCGATACATGAGTTAAGAAAAGAACAGAAACAACACTTAAAAAACAATGCTTTGATAAGTACACGGCTACAAGCGTGATAGAATTTAAATATATACTTACTTTCCATTTCAAAAAACACTTTAAAAACAATTAAAAATTCTGCCACTTAGATACCTACAGTAAAAAACGTTGACTGAAGTTATTAAAAAAACACAGGAATAAACAAAAATAGAAGAAAGAAAGACCATATACCCCATCCCTGATCAGAATCGAATTCAACGTGCCCTCAGTGCCAATAACTTGAAATGAAGTTAAAGAATGAGATCATGAAACAAATAGAGATGTACCCCATTCCTTATAGTTCTAATTGAGTTATGTATTAGTTTCTTTGATACTCATAATTTATACTGTTTTTTCTTATTAAGGATACTGTGAAATAAAACAAATCTGGAAATATTTAATCAGTTTTTATTTATATTCGTAAAATCAACTTTAAATCTTAACTTTACGCGTACAAATCTTATTCATCGATATGACGATATCCTCATCACTACTGTTTACTGTATATTTAGTTATACATTTATAGCTTGGCGCTCGGCGAGGCATTGCGTTTTGTGTACGTTGGCGGCGAAAAGGTTAAGCTCGCGTTTGAAGACAACCTCGCTTAATGGAAACCGATTATGTTACTGCCAATGAATTACCTAATCACTCTTGCTTTAAAGACGCCCAAGTTGTAGTAATCAAGAAATACAGTCTCCGATAAGGAATTCCAGTGCTTAGCTGTACGTCCAAACAAAGTACACCCAAAACCATTTTCTGCGCATGGGTGAGAAGTCATGTATAGAGAACATAATCAAAATGTAATATTAAACATTTTCAGTATGTTAACACATCCCAAACATGGTCAGAATAGCGAAAAATGGACTTTAAATGTAACTGATTTTTCAACACTAAGTCAGAACGGAATAATAAATCTTGTAGTACGGACACATCAGTTCTTAACCGTATGGAATTCGGTTTTCATTTGAAGTATATTGAGACTTTACGTGCACATAAAGTTTGGAAACATAAATGTGTAAATTGTGAGCGTATTCGGCGAAGACTACTGCTACAGTTTTATACAAGTTGAACAATACTCGTAGATTCTGGTATCAAACCAAAATACGCGCATCGTCACTAATATGAAACCAGTAAGGAACAGTATATATCTCTATATAAGTCATATAAGCGTTCATAACAAAGTCAAGATATGTTTTTAATCACGTCATAGACCAATGGGGTTTAATATTGTAATGAATTACAAGTAAACGTTTAATAATTGCTAGTGCTGTAATAAAAAATTAAAAGTGAAGATTTACTGTAAAGTAAGAATAATTAAGTCTCCTGCAGGAAAAATATGTGAAAAACCAATTAAGAGACAATTACTATTATACAAATAAAGTTTATTTTAGAAAAGAGACATTATTTTTAGAGAGCTACGCTTTAATCTTAATCTATTCGTAGCTTATATGCCGTTGGCCTCATGTTAGAAGATTGATTGCTTAGACACTGCTATACAGCCAAGATTTTGTACATAGTTGTAACTAAGAAACTTATTGTTCGTTTTATAGTGACACAACAAAATAATCTTTTCTATAGATACTAATTTTATTATGAATTCGAAAGTTTAGATAGATGTTTGGGTGACTGTACTCAATCACGCCAAAATTACTTCATGGATCAATTATATATAGATTATAACATATAGCCTACTTTTATCCCTCAAAAATGTGCGAAATTTTAGCTAGTACTTTATCAAAGCTTAGCATCTTATACAACGTGTAATTTAAAGGGTATATACATACCAAGTGCACGGTTTCTTTGGATGATAATAAACGATATGACAAGAGTTTTATAATCCTATGTCTACATGTGTGAAGTATAATAGAAATTTCAATACACTGATACCAGAGGCAGAATTTTCAAATTAAGAGGAACGACGAGAATCACCGTGTTATTGGCAAGTGACGTGGAAAGTTATCGACCCTCGTAGTGCTGTGACACGGTTGTTATGATTGGTATTCAAGAAACAAATGAAACCAATAATTTGGTATCAATTCTTTGAGTCACTTATTTTCAGCTGAAACTGTGCATAGAGACTCCATACCAGATGTTGTCTTCAGTATAGTTGCAAAACTTCTGAAAAATTCCGAATAATTCCGGAATACTTCTGGGAAAGTTTCTTTAAATCAAAATTATTCAAAATGATAAATTCATTTTGAATCATTCTGAGTCAAAGAAACTTTTAATTTTTTATTAAGATTTCAATTTATTACAAGGCAAACCTTGTAAGCAAACACGTTTTGTTGCGGTTTTCAGAAAAGTATTTGTTATACCTACTTAGGAGCAGGTTTTGGTATATTAACAGACTTCAAAGGTCGATTTCCTGTTTTTTTTTATAGTTGAAATATTCCCAAAGTTTCGGAATAATTCGGAATACTTCCGAAGTATTCGACGGGAATGATTCGGAATTTTTCCCGCCAGCATCTATAGTCTTCAGCCCCTTTGGATAGATATGGGGTTTCCGTTACACCTTGTATATATTTTTTTGTCTTAATTCGAGGAGCTGAGAATGAGAAATGAAGCGGGGCTCAACTAATAGTTGACGTAAATAGTCTGGAATAGGAATGGCGGTCCTTGAGAGGTTAATGAGAGTTCGGTTCGGTAATGGGTGTCCAACTGATCATCTTGACATAATTATCGAGATTCACATTCACGTTAATCCATTAGTCCCAGCTGTCATTTTTACAGTCGTTCCAAGCAGTTAGAAGTGAAAAAATCTGACACCAGTCTTGCCAAGGGTCGTGCTACCCAGTTTCTGGGTTGTGGAGATAAGACCTCTTAAACACTAGTACTCATTAGCATCTGTTTAGAATAGAAGCCGACCCCAAGATAGTATTTTTTGTCACTTAGTTAGAATTCACATTACTAACAAACTTTTTAACCCCTTCAACTAAGCTAAATATGTTTGTGCCTGTAGTGAGTTCACGGCGATAATGTAAAAGGTGGGGTATAACTGAAGGAATCGTATTGAGTTGTGGAAAGACTTAGCAGATCATAACTATTCTTCATTCAAATTTTCTTTTTAAGCTGTTCCGTAGAATTTGAACGCCCGTATCTTTTCACATTTTTCAATAAGGTATTCAACACACGGATCGGTAGGCAAGACTGCAGTCTGCAGCCGCATCGTCATCGCAGTAAATCTTATACGAATACCTTATTTCCTCGTTACAGGTGATGTTGATGAGTTTTTAGTACCACCGATGCGGTTGGTCGAGGTGTTACATTAGGTGCGGTTATTAAACCAGCAGAATATCTGTGCACCTGAGGCAATCAATCTTAAGCCACTAAGATTGAGTGCCCATGCCACTGTGTCATTTGACTAGAGAATTGTGTGAAATTCTTAGTAAAATTGAATGTCTTGTTTAAAGGAAGGTTTGATGGAAAGTTTATTGTTACAAATTGATAGTCATAATAAATGGAACTATCCTCAGCTAAATATTACGTACGTCTAATACACGGATCTTCTACATGATGCTGGTAAAATGTTAACCTTATCTTCCTTTATGATTTTGATATTCGACATCATCACTTACATCAGGTGAGACGATGATCAAACGCGAGCTTACGGTCAATAAAAAAAAAAAAATTTTTGCTAATTAATGAGTTTATAAACCGGCACTAGGTTTATAAACTCATTAATTAGCAAAATATACAAGAGAAGAAAGAATTAACTACTTTTACTACATAATACACAACTAAAGTGCATAAAAAATAATCAACCTAAATGATTATGTCTTAACAATTATATATATTAATAAATATTTAAAGAATTTTGTTAGAATTATGTATGTGTGATGGATGACTGTTGTTAAAAATCAGTTTTTTCCGCAATTCAAAACAACCAAACCCTTGGTTCACTGGTAACGAATACCTATGAGATTAAGTCTACCTTTACACCAATACAACGTGTAACGGAAACCCCATATCTATCCAAAAGGGCTCAAGACAACAGCTGGTATGGAGTCTCTATGCAAAGTTTTAGCTCAAAATAACTGACTCAAAGAATTGATACCAAATTATTGGTTTCATATATTTCTTGAATACCAATCATAACAAATGTGTCACAGCACTACGAGGGTCAATAACTTTCCACGTCACTTGCCAATAACACGATAATTCTCTTCGTTCTTCTTAATTAGAAAAATTCGGTCTCTGGTATCAGTGTATTGGAATTTGTAATAAGTTCTACACACGTACACTTAGGATTACAAAACCCTTGCCATATCGTTTGTTATCAATCAAAGAAGCCATGCAGTTGGTATGTTCCCTTTAAATTACACGTTGTATAATTATTTAATTAAACTTGATATTTAAATGTGACTGCGTCGTTGATCAAGTGGTTGCAAAACGCGACTGCTGAGCACGAGGTCTTGGGTTCGATTCCCGGGTTGGCCAAAAGTGGTATAAATAAATTGTTTATTTCATCAAAGGGTATTTGTACATGATGTTAGCAAAATTTATGTTGTATGTATTACAAATCGACAATTTTTTTGGGTGACCAGCTGTTCTCCTAGCTAGGTTGCTGAGCAACCTGTGTTAACCCTTTACGCGGACGGTACTCGATCACGTGGTATATGTAGAATGACACATTAATTCTTCATACAAAATGGTTAGACGTTTATTGACGTCGAGTCGTATTTTTTCGATACATTTGGCCAATAGCGGCACTATCGTTATCTAACGTCAACGTCGTGCGTATTCTACGTACCACCAGCGCACGAGCAGGACGTCTTCTTTTTAAAGCACCAAAAATCATAATGTAATGTGACAGAACAATTTTGAAATTTTCATGCGTTGTGGCGGAAAAACGTAGCTAGTACAATTTTGTTGACTAAACGGTTTGCTAAAAACAAGTAAATTAAAATAGACGTGGTAGTACGTTCTGTCACCACTCGTAGCTGTCTTGGAACGTATATACACGCCACTGCCCATGAAAGGGTTAAGGAGAGACAAAAGGTATGAGTTTTTCTGTAAGGAATTTCTCAGTAGTAGCCCGGGGTTTGGATGTTGGCGGTGGGATACTCCCGTGCCTCGGAAATGGTGTTAAGTCGTTGGTCCAGGTTACTATTTGGACATCTTTGACAGTCGTTACGGATAGTCAGAAGTCAGTAAATCTGACACTGGTCTAGCCAAGGAAAATTAATTAATTAAACTTTATGTACAATTGTGTTACATGGGCGGACTTAATGCAGCAAGGCATTCTCTACCAGTCAACCTTTGGGTTAAAAAAACACATTGTGGTAGGTGTACGAGAAAATAATAATGCTAATAAATAATAAACGAATAAATACGGTGCTTTATAATAATCTTTCTGATTAAGAAAGCTCATAATAATTATGACGAAGACCAAACTAAGAATAACAGCCCCTTAAGTAGCGGTTTTTAATTTTACGCTTAAAAGAAAATTTTGACTCAGCCTTCTTGATGTCAAGGGGTAGCAAATTCCAGAGTTTAATAGTAGAAATAGCGTAAGAATTAGATAGAAACCCGGTGCGGTGAGAAGGAATATGAAGAAGTAAGTTTTTGGATGCGCGAAGGTTAAGACTATGAGAACTGTCCAACAATTTAAAATTTTGTTTTAAGTAAACAGGAGCACCAGGATCGTGTTACCCAGCTTCTGGGCTGTTAAGGTCTGCATCCGGCTAGACAGGAAGTTGACCCTAACACAGTTGAGAAAAGACAGCAAATGTATGTACAGAAGCCAGCACATCAAGCTACTACAATCTGTCAAATTTCTTCAATAGATTTTCAACTTTATTGTTAAAGAAATTAGGTTCAAGGTTGATTGGAAAAATTTGACAGTTTCGGGTAGCTTTATGTGCTGGCGTCTGTACGTATAATAGTGGTACATGAGCGGACTAAATAATCTATATATGTATATAAAAATGACTTGCTGTTCATTAGTCTCGCTAAAACTCGAGAACGACTGAACGGATTTATCTTATCTTGGTTTTGAAATGTTCGTGGAGGTCTAGGAAAGGTTTAAAAGTTGAGAAAAATTAAAAAACAAAAGAAGGGTTAGGGTAGGGGTAGGGTATTGGTAGGGTAGGGTAGGGGTAGTGTAGGGTTTGGATAGGGTAAGGGTAGAGTAAGGTATGGGTAGGGTATTGGTAGGATAGGGGTAGTGGTATCGGTTGGGTAGGGGTAGGATACAACGCGAACGAAGTCGTGGCGGGTCAGCTAGTAACAAAATAAAATTCCAAACATGTATCCAACACTAACAATAAAAGCGACAGTGATTTTGTATTTGTTAGTATGTCTGATTGCTACTTTTTCATGTCTTTACGGTAGCACAGATTTAGATAAAAAATGGCACACGGTAGAAAATGTAAAAAAAAACCTATCTTCATGGGGAGCGAAGGCCCAGGCAGTAGTTAGATTCAAATCCATACTAATAGTAGCATGCAAAGTAACACTCTCAACTTAAAACTTTAAGGAGTCAGGCGATAATTTGATAGCACTGACCCGATGTAATTTTATTAGAGCCTTAAAAAGGCAACTTTTATATAAGGTGTATCTATTCATACACGAAATATTTTAAGAGACATATCTATAGCTGGTAAAGAAACTACAAACACGAAAAAAAAATGATTCGCAATGTTTTTTATTTTACTTAATTATTATAATTTTCATATGATAAAAGAGAAAAACTCTCTTTAATCATCATAAAAGCCGCGCACCGTCTCAAATACCGCCGCCGCCCGCGTAAACTGGCGTATTGGATGTCAAAAAATAAGAAGGAACCAATATTTATTACGTGTGTCAAGAAATATTAAATTATTTAATTTTTTAAATAATATAAATAGGTATTTTTTTTTTATTGCTATGGTTTCTTTACCAGCTATAGGTATTAAAAAAAAAAAAAATATTAAAATATTTCGTGTATGAATAGATACACCTTATATACATATAGGTCATCCTAGCCTTTTCTCAAATACTCTTTGCAGCTTGATACAAGTAAATTATATAAAGTGACTACAAATCTGACCACATTAGATGGCAAAGCTGGTATAAAATATTTCATCTGCATATGGCATCTTAGGGCCTATGCACACCACGTTATTTAAACGCACCGTTGACGCGCGTTTGTAGCGATACAGACGCGATACGCACGCAAGCTCCTCTGCTCTGTAGGACAAACGCGCGTCGACGGCGCGTTTAAAAAACGTGGTGTGCACAGGTCCTTACTAACCGCAACATCACAAATCGCAAACTCGATCTAAAGTTTAGCACTCTTTCCGTGCCATGTAAAATTCTTAATATCGGTTAATAAGATCACCCATCCGAGGAGTGAACCTCAGAGTACATGTGTGGACTACCCATATGTCCTTACTTTGGTATTGTTCGTCAGATCGTTGAGCTCCTTAAGTTTTATGTTGAGCAAATGCTTGCACTGTCTGGACAGGTCCGCTCAAATCTGTGTGATTATTTCCTCAAAGAGCACCACAGACACGAACCTACATGTTTTTTCATACGATTGGACTAACATAAATTGTATGGCCTCAAACTTGACACGCAAAAAAACATGACCTGTAAAAGTAGTATTTATAACCAATTTATAAAATAAATATTTCATATCATTTCAATGGTTCCAAATTCAAATGACTATACCATCGAGTCTCTAAAAGCAAAACATCTCATTTCCTCAACAATATCAACATCAAAACTTTTTCCGTCTCCTGCAATACATTTCCGACTTCGCGCTGTCGCAGCTGTTTTCGTGGCTCCACGTAAAGTGATACGCTGCCGCAGCAAACAGGCAATATATTAAAATTACCTGGACGTACGTTTCAGCAAACTCCGGTACTATATCGCATTTTACTGACGTCGCAAAATATGGCGATGTGACGTATAAGCAATGAATTTTAATATTTCATACAAAGTTTGTCCTGGTTATCACTGAGATTATCGCGTGGGTATACTTTTTGAGGAAACCTGAATATTATAAACACTTTTTTTACACACTTTAACCTTAATATACACTTTTTTGGGCCAATAAAGCCCAAAATATCGCCAACATTTATTCAAAGCTTGGATCAAGAAAATATTATACGGTGTTATAAGAAAAATACTTTTGCTTTAGTTTAAAACTTTATTTCCTTTATATGGTTAAAACTATGGGAATCTGCTGGATGGACGTGCCAATGTTGTGACACTTGGGGGAGGCTTATGTCCAGCGTTGGACGTCTTTCGTTTAAAATGATGGTGGCGAGTGCAGGTCGCTTATATTCGTCATCTTGGAAAAAGTCGCAAATCGCATTATGAGGTTTTAATCTATGTTAATTAAGTATGTTTCTTCGAGATACCACAGCCCTGGAACTCAAGGGTAACTAGGTACAAAACAGGGTGAGTTTTTAGTCAGGAAAAGCGTGACACTCCGTTTCGTTCCGCCCAGAGTGGAAGGATGATGAGGATTTGATGATGTAAATCTATACTTTAAAGTCTCAAACTCAAGTATACAAATAAACTCAACAGAGCGTGTAATATGACGAGTTTATAAATTTATGTCCTTCACAAATTGGCCAGCGAACCATTTAACGAGTGAAAATTTAGAGACTATTAAATCCTTGTGTCTAGCTAAGGTACCCCGTCTTTATTTGCACAGTAACTATTTCAAGTGTTATTGCTTGTTTAATAGTAAGCTAAGAATTAACAAAAAAATTGGCCAAGTGCGAGTCGGACTCGCCCATGAAGGGTTCCGCAGTAACTATAATAAATATAACATACTTAATATATGTATTTGAAAAAAAAAACCTTACAAATTTCTTAAAACTAGCTTATTTACAATTTTTACAACTACGCCAAATAACTTTGTTTTTCATAGTATTTGTATGAATTACAAAGTTATATTTGAGGTTTTAGAAAATATACTGTATCTCAAAAACTAATTTTGGTTGAAAGTTTACATGAAGAGCTACAACATATGGTTTTTTAGATTTTTCACTTCATTATTATAGAAGTTAGAGGGGGGACACACATTTTACCACTTTGGAAGCGTATATCTTTTAAACGATTAGGTAACTATATGAAAAAGTCATTTTAGAAACCATAATATCATTTTCAAAGACCTGTCTATAGATACCACACACGTATAGGTTTCATGAAAAAAAAATATTTTCAGTTTCAATTCTATGTATGGGGAGCCCCCTTTATTTTAAATATTTTTTAAATTTTCTCTTAAAATCGGAAAGCGGTTTACAGAATACATCTACCTACCAAGTTTTACATGTATAGTCCTAATAGTTTCGGAATAAAATGGCTGTGACATACGGACGGACGGACGGACAGACAGACAGACAGACAGACGGACAGACATGTCGAAACTATAAGGGTTCCGTTTTTTGCCATTCGGCTACGGAACCCTAAAAAGTGGCCACGTGCTGTGTGGAAAAAATATTATAAATAAATTAGTTAGTAGTTATTAGTTAGTGGTTATAAATATTTTCTTAACTAAATTATTAAATTTAGTTAAGAAAATATTTACAACAAACAAAATAAAAAGATATTATATTGAACATAATATACTGAATTGCTCTTTCTCTCTTTGCTTAAAAACTGTGTCTCATTGGGTAGGATGAGTAATGTAAATTACTGATATATTAAGTTAGTATAAGTTATAGGTATTTGGTAGTCTTAAGTTTTATTTTATTATTACAATGGGCAATTTCTGTAAGTACTTATAGTAATTTATGCTGTTTTAAGGGAAGTTAATTTTAAGTAATGAGAAAGAGGACAGGCTTTAAATCAGCGTTAACTAGTGTTGTGACCTTGCTGCACATAGCCCAACATTTTACTGAGCCCTATTTTCAGTACTGTGTTGCAAAAAAATAACTTTTATTTTTCCTTTCTTTGCACTATTTGACAATATTATATCCTTTATTTCAGGCAACTAGGCCCGTACAAAACAACAAACAAATGAAAAATATATAAATAAACAAAAGGAACATAATCTGTACTAATATTATAAAACGAAAAGTTTGTTGGTTTGAACGCGTTAATCTTCGAAAATACTGGGTGGATTTGGATGAAATTCGGTATGGAAGTAGCTAGAAGTATGAGGAAGGTTATAGGCTTTATTATTCGACAGCAAAAGAAGAGGGTCATGCTTTTATTGTGATAAAGGCCACGGGAGCGAAGCCTCGCGCAACTCCTAGTAAATTATCTATACTAATATTATAAAGCTGAAGAGTTTGTTTGTTTGTTTGTTTGCTTGAACACGCTAATCTCAGGAACTACGGTTCTGATTTGAAAAATTATTTCAGTGTTAGATAGCCCATTTATCGAGGAAGACTATAGGCTATATACCATCACGCTAAGACCAATAGGAGCGGAGCACTAATGAAGAATGTTTCAAAATCGGGGGATTTTTTTTCACGCGGACGAAGTCGCGGGCGGAAGCTAGTAAACACATAAAAGTACTTCATGCGAAAAGACGGCCCCATGTTGCGCTGCGTGGTGTCGCGTAACTTTCCGCGAAATCGTCTATCCCTCCGGGCCAAATTCTTGTTTGAAAAATGCCTCCACATGCTAGCTGGTAACCAGCTTGCTAGCTTTAGGCATAAACATTACTCTTGATGTGATTGACTGACTGCGTGTCAGTCTGGTAACTCATGTCAATCAGTTTTCGACAACCACCGGAGTCTGTGTTTCCTGATAGCTGCCTATATAGCCTGGGGTTCTTTAAGTCAAGAGTGAATAGGTTACATCTAGATAAGCGTGCTTCATCTTCGACCACATCATCGCTGATGATCAGGTGAAATGGCGGTTAAACGCAAACAAATACAAAAAGAAATCGCTATCCTGACAGAATATTGTCCACTAGTAGTTTAGAACCTGAGCAAGAAAGATAGCATAATTTTGTATAAATTTTTTTTACCCGACTGCAAAGGAAGGGTTATGTTTTTTACGCATATCTTGTATGTATGTATGTATTAAGTAATATTCTTTATAACCTCATATCTCCAGAACCGCTGAATGGATTTACATAATTGAGGTATCGTTAGATTTGTCTTATCAGCCCAAGTGTTCTAAGATAGGTGACGTTAAAAAAATCAAACATGTCGGCTGTGCGACGCCAATGTACTTATTGAAAAAAAAAATTATTTCAAATACAATATGGATATCAAATTAAAGGGCTTAACACAAGGATTTCAAATAGGTATATCATAACTATCATTAGCGTAATACTAATGAAAATAAAATAATGAGACAATTTAAAAATTTGGACTTTGCTCTTTCACTTTCTGAATCCGGCGGGATGCCAATGTGACTCGACCGGGGAAACTACAAAATTGTTAATTAATATTTGCACTACAAAGCTGAAAATAATAAAAAATATATTTAATTAAAAAAAAAGTGTTAAGCAGGCGGGACCCAAACAATTTAAAAAATATATGTATAATTATTATGTTCAACTGGGTCCCACCTGCTTGTCACTTTTTAAAATAAAATGTGCTTGTTTCTTACATTTCAGTTGAGCAGTCGGGCTTTTTTTGACTTTTTAAGTAACTTTTTGTATACTTAAATTAATCAAATATAATTAATTTTAATCGATGGATTGTGTCTGATAATAAATGATATTTTTTAAATTACACACATCAAAAGTGTCTAGGGATCAAGCATTTTTATGCGGATTTCTTGAGATTGAGATGTGGCTTTGTAATAAATTTATGATTTTATAAATTTATATGGATCCTTTTTGGTGCATTTCATAATATGAAACAGGAACTGTTAATCAAATTCGAGTAAAAGATGAAAATCAGCTGTCAATATTTTCCCTATAAAAACATACAACGCATTGAAGACATTATTATTGCTACTGTTTCCCTACTACTGATTAAAACCAACGTTATTATGGAGCGGCGACGTCATTTAAGCAGGGAAGAAATGCTCAGAGCCTTGGGAATGATAGAAGCTGGTTCCTAGCAACGTACTGTGGCTTTAGCTCGGAATACAAGTCAGAGTGTTATCAGTCGACTTTGGACACGTTACCGAAGCACTGGTACCGTGGCTAAGCGCCATGGAGGATGGTATCGCAGCACCACACGGAGACAAGACCGATACATTCAAATCTTAACTCGAAGAGCTCCAACAATAACCGCCGTGATGTTAGCCGTGAGGCTTCATCACTCTTCAGGGAACTTAATTAGCGACCAAACAGTCAGAAACCGCTTGCATGAAGTGAACCTTCATTCCCGAAGACCGCTACGGGTACCACCTATAGCAATGCACAATCGTAGGATTCGATATCAATGGGCTCTTGAACACAGAAATTGGGCAGAAGAACAATGGCGTTTCGTGTGCTTTTCTGATGAGTCTCGTTTTGGTATGAGACCGGATACAAGACGTATACGACACTGGAGAACCCCTGGACGCCAACAGCGATTAAAATCCTGCCAGGAAGTCCATCCTTATAGTGGTGGAACCATCATGGTATGGGCGGGTATTTGGATCGGCGGAAGAACTGAGTTGATTTGGATCAGAGGCAACCTCAACGCTCAAATTTATGCTGAGACGATTGTATCTGACGTCATCGTTCCTCTACAAGTGCAAATCGGTCCCTTATTTCAGTTAATGCATGATAATGCACGACCGCACAACGCAAGAGTTGTAAGACAGACTCTCGCCGCAGCTAACATCAATGTCCTGCTCTGGCCTGCTCAGTCGCCAGACTTGAACCCGATTGAGCATGCATGGGATATGCTACAGAGAAGAGCTCTGCCGAATATGGAGGGTATCCAGTCGCAAGAAGACCTTTTTTTGTTGTTGCAACGAACATGGGCGGCCATTCCACAGCGTGATTTGGATGAACTCATTTTGAGTATGCCAAACCGATGTTCTTGTGTTGTTAGTGTTCGCGGTAGAAACACGGATTATTAATTGTTTAAGTTACCCAATAAAATTTTAAAGAAAACTGTTATTTCAGTCTTTTTTTCGAACTTTAATGTTAGTGGTTCAAATGTCAAAAATCCCTTTATTAGGAAAATGGCAAATTTCTTTATTAATGCAAAGGTGACTTGGTTTATCGTTACTGTGACAAACGAAAACACTTTATTTGATGAATCCTTAAAGAAAATTTTAATTAATATCAATCAGGAGAAAAGTTATTGCAAAAATGTATGTTGATCCCTAGACACTTTTGATGTGTGTATAATCGTCGCAATTACTTATTTCCTATCGGATATAGCTAGCGTTTTTACTCGAATTCATTTAGATTTTGTCAATCGTTAATCAAATACAGACGTAAGTCTAGTTTAGGAACTAGTCTCTTACAGTATAATATAATCGTTGTTATCTACTGTTTTCGATATCGTATCAAATGTATCTTTATATTGTGGTGGGAAAATAAATTATTATTATTAAAAGAAACATTTATCCACGGTTTTCATCTACATTACTCAACATATTGAACATATTGTATAAATGTTATACAATATGTTCTATAATTCATCAAAATTAAAAATACGGCGTTAGTATTTATTATTTTACATAACATAATCAGCCTATAGTGTTCAGAACAGAACGGAACAGAACAGAAAGAAAACAAGAACATATGCAGAACTCATCTCTACGAGAGGGAATCGACCGTAATTTACCACGTGAGCCCAGTGTGGGTTGGTGAATGTCACATGTCTTCAGATTTTGAATAAGTACTAGGATACGCCTTGACCATTGCCTGTTGGGCCTACGGAAATATTCTAACAAAATATCGCGGTCCCAGAACAGGGAACAGGGTGGGTTTTTAGTCAGTAGAAGTCTGACACTCCCTTCCGCTCCACCCAGAGCAGGAGAAGTAGTTTGATGATTTTCCCATTAAAAAAAATTGGCCAAGTGCGAGTCACCCTGGCCCATGCAGGGTTCCGTAGTAACTACTCAACATAACTTTGTTTTTCATAGTGTTTGTATAAATTACAAAGTTATATTTACGGTTTTATAAAATATGCTATATCTCAAAAACTGGTGACTTGATCTCGTTTAAACCAATTTTATTTGATAGTTTACATTAAGATCTATAGCATATACCTTTTTTAGATTTTTCACTTTATTATTATAGAAGTTAGAGGGGGGGCACACATTTTTCCACTTTGGAAGCGTATATCTTTTTAAGGATTGACTTTATGAAAAAGTGGTTTCAGAAACCTGAATGTAATTTTTAAAAACCTTTCTATAGATACCACATACGCATAGGTTTCATGAAAAAAATATTTCAGTTTCAGTTCCATGTATGGAAAACCCCCCTAAATTATTAGTATTTTTTTCTTAATATCGGAAAGCGGTTCACAGAATAGTTTCGGAATAAAACGGCTGTGACATACAGACGGACGGATAGATAGACGACGAAACTATCAGGGTTCCGTTTTTTGACATTCGGCTACGGAACCCTAAAAAGGTTTGTTTACCCAGGTTTTTTTTTCTTCACCTTTTAGAGAGCAGTGAAAATTCATTCAAATGATTTCTTTACCAACTTTGATTTACTGGATGAGAATACCTAGTGAATAGCTTAAATAAATAAATAAACGTAATTAAACATCCACGCAAAATGTTTACCATCAAATTTTACTTTGTATATATATCAAGTAAGGCACAAGTAATGCACAACAAATCCCCGGAGTGTCTTCTCAGAAGAAAGTGGTACCAACTTGATGGAGAGTGACTGTAACAATATTTATGAACGTCACACTTGACGGCGCTTGTGGGGTAACTTACGAGACCACATTATATTGTGCGTTGAGGGAATATGTGTCTTATCTCTTTGATATTCTATCTTATGATTCTTTTGTTGGACATTAAGAAAAAAATTGGTTTTATTTTCAATTTTTTTTTTAACGTTTTGTTTCTCCGTGAAATAGTAACAAACGTCAAAACATCTATTCATCCATCCTCACAAACTTTTGCATTTATAATATTAGTAAGAACTAAGGGCCAATACTACCTCAGCGCTTCTCACTCTTTATCTCGCTCGCACACTACTGGCCGCGGTTACGCGAGCAAGCGATAAAGGGTGGCAGGGAAAAGACTCCAAGACACCGATAATTTAGTTTATTTCTTTTTACGGTGAAAATAATGGTAATTTAAAAAAATAAAATAACATAAGACCTACTTTATAGTTAGTTTAATTAATATGCAAAGCTTCATTATCTAATTTGAAGTTATTTTTGAATACCAGCGGGTTTATTGTTCGGTTTGAAGGTAACTTTGGAATTTTTTACTCTCAAGAAAATTTTATGGAATCGTGTTTTCGTCAAACATAGTCCTTACATTAATCCTCAACTTTACGATGTATTTATTTTAAAATTATTGCTGCAGTATTTTCGACTTAACGGAGGATCACGCTAAGTCATTTGAGGTAGTATAGGCCCTTAAGAAAAATTAAGATAAGTGAATGAAAATATGCTAAACTCAATAGGTGTACAATAAAGTATATTCTATCTATCTAAAATAATAATAGCTGTACGGGTCAATCTTTAAGGTTTAGCAAAGCTTGCTGATGTAGGACCATGGTTAGGAATGTGTCGAGATTTTTGCGCGCATCGGGCATACTTTAAGCCGTTGGTCCCAGTTGTTATTTAGGGTCACAGCACACATATCAACTCAAGAGCAGATCGTCACCGCCTCGCCTTTCCCCTTGGCGTCAAACAGGCGTCCACGTAACGTAACTACGTAACGTAAGCGGATCAGAAGCTCCGGCACGTCGACTCGGCTACAGCTAGGCGACGCCGCGCTTACGGCTCGCCGACCGCTGGACGCTGGTTGACGGCTAGGCGGTACGACTGAAAGTTGAGTTGCCTTGTGAATGACAGCCAATGAAAGCACGTTCGGCAACGAAGACCGCCGGAGGGGCGTGGATAATATAATAATATAATATTCCACAACTTTCACACAACGCCATCTAGTCCCAAACTAAGCAGAGCTTGTGGTATGAGTACTAGACAACTGATAAACATACATATATATTTCTAAATACATACATATTATAGATAAATTACACCCAGACAAAGAACAAATGATCGTGCTCATCACACAAACATTTGTCCTAGGTGGGAATCGAACCCACGACCTTGCGCATAGCAGTCAGGGCCACTGACCACTATACCAACGGGCCTGTCAAATGATGATGAAATGATGATGATGGGGATGAAGAGACATAAGCTAGGGTACGGAAAACCGTAAGCTAGGGTACCGAGAACCGTAAGCGCGGGAACTGCAAGTTGACCACGCACCGCACCGCGTTTTGTGAGCTTGTCCCGAGGCGAGTCGATTACGTTACGATTCTGATTAGTGTGCGTTGCAGCAGGGAGTTTCATATAAATAATACTGAACGGCTCAAGTTGATACGGTAACGATCCCTTTCCGAGTTGATACGTGTTCTATGACTTTTATATGGTCGCTACGTTACAGTACGGATTATATTATACCTCTATTGAATTTAAGGTAAATCATCATTTTACCAATGTTTTTTAACCACTTAGATAACCCTCTAAGAACTATCATACATATTTACTTTCTGGACTATCTATACTTTTCTGTAAACATATTATTTGAATATATTTTTTCTATACATCATATCTTGCTAAGCACTATCTTGATACTGGGTTGCTTTTGTATTTCTTTATTGTTAATAGGCTCGCGATAGGTCACCTTCTCACCTGATGATGTGATTGAAGACGAAGCACGCTTGCCTAGAAGTGTAGGTAGTGTAGTATCACTTCACTATTGACTTAAAGACTCCCAGGTTGCTCAGGTTACCAGGTTGCTCCCAGACTGCTTATCAGGAAACACTGACACATAATGGATGTTCGATAGACAATTAAGGTGATACGTAAAAAATAAGACATAGCTCGAGGGGCGTAGCTTAACGGAAGACGCGGGGAGCACCCCCGCTAGAATACATTGCAAACTCGAGCGCACGCTCGCGGTGAGTTTGCGATGTAGTTTGTGTGTTTTGATGTTTTAGAATAGAGAAGGCACGGAGTCGCCAAAATCAAATACATTTCTTTTTAATCTGAATTAAACTAACTTATTCATTATATCGAGCCTTTACCGCCAAATTATCGTAAGCGACACTTTTGTCGAAAATACTTTTTTTATTGTAATTAGTATTTTAAACCGTAACAGACCTAACACTGTTGACGTTTCCCTCCAAAAAAAAAAACCGTAATAAAGTTATAGCAAGTGCTAAAATTATCGTGAATACATAACATTTTAAAAGCCTTAACGTAAGCGACAACAAGCAATTTGCAAAGTAGCTAATTCTAACTCCTTATGCGTGAGCTTTGATTTAGCAAAAGTCCTCAATACTCCACATCGTAAAAGTGTGACCTTATATTACTCGAGAAAATATGCATACTATAATGAAAGTAAATGTTGGACCAAAAAGGTACCCATACTGTTGATAATCTTTATTCTGACAGCTGTGCCGGGCAAAATAGAAACCGTGTCATGATTTCAATGTTAATTCATTTCTTGAAAACCGCAATAACAATTACATAACTTACATTTTACCTGGACGCACTATGGTGCCTGTGGACTCCATTCATAGCACCATTGAAAGTTTATTTCATAATAAAACAATATGGGCTCCTTCTGACTGGCCAACAATGATAACTAATGCTAGATATAATCCTAAAAGCTACATTATAAATGTTTTAAAGTATGGAGACTTAATGGAATAGAAGTCCTTTTCACAAGCTTCATTGCCAGTTAAATTTAAAATTAATTTTGATTCATTAAGAGTGATGCAATTACATAAAAATAATCCTTTTGTTAAATTTAAATACGGTTTTTTTGAAGATAGTGACGATTAAGAAATCAATATGGATTTCATCATCAGACGCAGAGCAAACAGTGCTACTGTCCAAATCGGACCCACACTTTAATACGACGAAGAGCTCAAAATTTCAGCTGCTAAATACAGATTTACAGGAGCCATGCAACAAAAATATAATACCAAAGAGATATTATCACGACTATTTAAGTATGAGGCATGATGGAACCACACGTGATGCTTTAGCTATAACGGACGGAGATGATTCGGATAAGGAGAGTTAAAAATACTTTACTTAATTTTATATAAGTACTTAGTAGGTACATAATCTGATTGGTCTCACTATTTTTTTTTTATTGATAATATGCTCGCGTTTGACCACCATCTTACCTGATGGTAACTGATGATGTGGTCGAAGATGGAGTACGCTTACCTAAATTTAACCTATTCACTCTTGACTTAAAGACCCCTAGGTTATAGCTATCAGGAAACAGACTCCGGCAGGGAATTCCACTCCTTAGCCGTACGCATAATGAAGGTATTCCCAAAACGTTCAGTGTGTATAGGTGGGATGTCCACCATGTAACGATGGCGCATCGCCGTTTGTCTTGTAGTCCGATGATGGAACGGGCTTGACAGAATTAGATTGTGTAATTCCATCGCACACTCCCCGAAATGTAACCGATAGAAAACCGATAGACTGGCAACTCGTCGCCGATGTTCAAGGCTCTGGAGTTTTGATTCGAGCAGTGTATCGTTGCCAATAAGTCTTTTGGCCCGTTTCTCAGTAGACTCAAGCGCATCTAGTTGATACTTGGCATATCCATCCCAAAGATGAGAGCAGTACTCCATACACGACCGAACCTGGGCTTGATAGAGATTGAGCAGCTGTTCGGGTGTGAAATATTTAATATAAATATCCCAAATATTTAATATAAATATTGTTTTGATTATATATAATATTTCGTTTAAAAGCCATTATGTAACAATACGTGGTGTTAAGTTAAAACGGACGAAGATGATTCGTACCAGAAGAAATAATTTATTTCATTACCTAGCCTTAATACTTATATCTAATATAAGTTAAATTAAGCTGATTGATCTCATTATTCCAAATATTTAATATAAATAAACATATTTTTCAATTTTAATATGACTATATCATTTAAAAACTTTTGAAATAACTATTTATTTATCAAATATAGTGTCTTAGATATAGTAATTTTATTAGATATTTTTATCGTAAACGTTAAAATAACCTTAGATTATGACAGCAAACATAATGTAAGCGTCATAAAAACAGTAAATACTATTATTTTCGTGTTTTTTTTTATTATATATGTAAATGTCTAAAAATCATTAATTTATGTAAAATTTTAATTTACTAGCACATTTCTGTTTAAAAATATTTAAAAAAAACCTTCTCCTGTAAAATTTGGTTTTTGTCGGTTGCGGTAAAGGCTCGATATTGTTAGGTATTTAGTATTTCACTTTATTTAAGAATGACAAAAAATAATATAACGTGTGTAAATGAACAGACCATAACAGTAAATGATCATATTGACCTAAGAAAAAGAACTACTAGTGTAGTAAACAAATTCTTACTATGATTTTATTTAATTCATTTACTTAAAATGAGTAGTAACAAAAAGTTGCTTCAAAACTACGCTTTTTAACACGCTTTTATTAGGTCGACCTGTATGTAACTAACTATGTAATGGAATCTAAGGTAACTACTTTAACCATCTTCCAAGGGTCGTAGCGTAATGAAAATTGGCAACTGTATGTAGTTCTGATGACAATACAATAATATGATACTGTCGAACTGATCTGATGATGCAGCAGGAAGATATGAACTGGAACTTCATGATGGAAAATCGTATCATAGCTGTTTTGGATTTCTTAGAAAAGTCTTGTAATGAACTTTGACGACGATTAGGTTTCAAGGTCTGATGATGAAGCCGGAAGATAGGCAGTGGCATTCCATGATGGAATATCGTATCATAGTCGTGTTTGTACTTGTGAGAAAAGCCACGTAATGGACTTTGAACACGATCAAGTTTCAAACAGGATCAGGTTTCAGGATAACAAACCTAAAGAAAATTCGTTATCGGTTTTCTTAACCTTTTTGTCAACTTTTTGTGATGTCACTTTCTAATCCTCTGGGGTGATTGACCGTTTAATTGTTCACTACTCGTGGGAATAATATAAAAAAGAAACAGCAACACAAAGAAAACGGAGGCTACAAAAAAAAAGGAAAAGCGCGAACAAATTTTTTGTTTTTACGTGCACTTATAAAAGCGTGTTTTTCTAGTGATTTTTAAACTATTAATTTATTATTTAATTAAAGATTATTCATCCAATTAAATTTTTTGATGGATATTTTCTTACGAATAAAAGTCAGAGTATGTAAAATATATAAGATTTAATTAAAAATTACTAAAATCTATAACTACACTATTTTCTTGGTATACATGTCTCTCGCCTTCATTTAATATTTCATCAGAGACATTTCCCCCGCATGTTTTATTTTCTTTGTTTGTATCCTTGCCCCTATTTTTATTAATTACATATTCTGAATCACGGATCTCTCATGTACCGAGGATCTACCAGTCATATCATTATTTTCAATCTCTATTTCATATGGTAGAGGCTCATCATCTTCACTGACCTCTAGTGAATGCACCAAATCATCGTCGCGAATTTCCCTTTTCGTGTCCAACTGGCGACATCGGTCTCGCGAAATACACACGCTTTTGTATTACTACACAATTCAACCAACCCGTGCTCAACTCGCGTCAAATGAGTACGTTTTTGCGGTCAAGCAAAGTTAAAAGAGGTTTTACAAAATAGTGTGCAATTGAATTGAACACGGTTTTTTAACTGGTCTGTTCGAAACAAATCCGTACTGATTTAGCGGGTTGCGTCTCATATCATAAAAAGTTATTTGGTATATTTTCATTTCAATAACGTTCACAAGATACCAACTGTTGATGTAATTTCTTTAGACATAACATTTATATACTCTAAAACTTATTTCGTATAACGTTATTGGATATAACGTTTATTTAATCGAAAATCATTAAGCCTATCGTTTAAAATATATAATATTGCGAGTAATTTGATTGAGCGTGCTGCGAAAGCGGCATGACAGAAATGAATTGCTGCGAAACCGATTCCACGTCTGTTCCATGTATGTCCTACCCCTTTTTTTTTTTTTTTTTTTTTAACGTGGTAAAATTATCAAATAAGTCCTCCCACTCCGGGCAGGGTGGGAGGGACTGTCAGACTTTTACTGACTAAAATCCACGGTGTTCCTTCAATAATCCTTTACATACCGGGGCCACGGTAACGGGATGAGTCCCACGACCCCGGCAGGATTCGGCCCTCTGCAGAGGGGGCCTCGTCTTGTTGCTGACGCTCTTTGAGGCGCGCGTGAAACACGACGCGCCGTCGACCCGGGCATGGTCCATGGTCGGACAGCGAGTTGCCCTTTACTCGCTGTCCGCATGCCCGCGCCTACGGTGGCCGGAGATCGTCGGCCGACGTCCGACGCCGTGGGCGTCTACCACTGCGGCTGGGCTGGAGGGAGGACGCCATCCTCTCCCTCATGCGGCCCGCCTCCTCCTTCGAAAGCATGACTGCTTCGCAGAAGGAGGCGACCGCTTCCCACTCCCTCTCGCCCCGCAGCATGGCCTCGACCAAGGCCGGGCGCGAGAGGTCTCCGCCTATTGTCGCCGTGAGGACACGTCGGTGCTCTGCCCAAGCTGGGCAGTCCTGCACCGTGTGCTCGACTGTGTCCTCAGGGCGACCCTCGCAGTGGTGACACCCAGGCGTCTCAGAGTGTTATTTAAAATCGCGTAGGCGCGGAGGGGCGAGGCGGCCCGCGAGGTGAGGAGCAGGTGGTTTTAACACTCGCCGCCGCGGCTGAGGCTGGTCGGTGAAGCCAGCCAGCAAGCCGCAGCCGCGGTGGTGAGCGTGAAACACATCTGTGAGGATAAGCTTGCATGGGACCGCCGGAGCCCTGCAGCACCGGAGCCGTGACAGAAACTATGCCTGCTGCATGTAGCATGCTTGCTTGCATCAGGGGTGGATCTACCTATGGGCTATTTGGGCTGCAGCCCAGGGCCCCATGGATATAAGGGCCCCCCTGCCAGTTTTCATTAATAAAATAGACGATACTTTTAAATCTATATTATATAATAAATCGAAAATATGTAAAATTCAAACACAATTTTGGCAACGCCATAATCGGCCAATCCGTATGTGCGACTATCGAGAACGAAGCAGGGAATTCCCTTGTCTCTTATAATGATCGGGTATTCAGTGTTAAAATATACTTAATACCCCTAGGAAGGGCGTAGGGTAGTTTCCTAAAATATTTTATTTAGTCCGTCACGTAGTTTAACAAAAAACATTCGATACGTATTTTTATTTTTTCACGTAATTGAAAAATTAAGACGATACAATGAGTTGAAGTTTCGCGTGACGTCACACTCCGGTATAATTCTTGGCACTGTGTGACGTCAGCAGCCCCCACTCCTATACTTTGAAGCTTTCCATTTTGTGAATTTTTCTTGACTTGAAAGGGCAAAAAATACGTGATCAATATTTTTTGAAATTCTACCTGATGAACCAAATAAAATAATTATTTTGTAACACAGGAAACTACCCTATTGCGTTGGGTTGTACCGCCACAATTTTGTTATTGTCATCTAAATACAAACTTAGTGTTTAATTGTCACAACTGTGTGAGTATGGGTATTTAGTGTGCTATTAAGTGATAAGTAACATATTCTAATCAAATTCAAATTATTTATAAAACGTAAGCTATTTCAGGAAGCTATTTACACAGTCAAAGATTATATTGAGGATTAAAAGGCTTGGGAATTAGTTGCTCCAATGATATACGTACTTATGTGCTCTTTTTTAATATATTTTGCTGAGTTAATGATTGACTTTCTAAAGTATTGTATATACCTACTTTGTATTTAATTATTTCTTTTTTCGTTTTTGATCTTTTATATTTTTATTATTATGAATGTGAGGAATATGTAGGTTATTATTTCTTTTTGTGTAATTTTCATTATAACTTATAGTTGATGTATGGCTGTTGAGTATCTGTCTTACCTACCCAAATGTCCTTACTTTGATACTGTTCGTTAGATCGTTGAGCTCCTTAAGTTCAAAGTTGAGCTACACGATAACTGACAAATGTTTGCACTCTGGATGGTCCGCTCAAATTTGTGACTTATCGTACTTATAATAATTGAAAGTAATCTGATTATGATATGATCCTACAATGCTCCTAATTTAAGAAATCTACACTAATATTATAAAGCAGTAAAGTTTTTTTCTTTGAATGCGCTAATCTTTGAAAGTACTGGGTGGATTAAGATAAAATTTGGTATTGAAGTAGGTTGAAGCTTGAGAAGTGTTATAGGCTTATTTTTACCCGACTGCTAGTTTGTAAAGTTTTTGCATATTTTCCTTCAATATAAGATAAGATAAGATAAAATTTATTTGTACATAAGAAAAGACACGTAATACATAAAAGAAAAACAGTAGGTTGTACAGCAAATCTAAAAATTAGTGTCAGATTTCCGGCACCTAAACTAGGTACGCAGACCTGTATCTTAGGAGTCGGAGATATTTCGGCATTGGCAATAAATAACACGACCGTGACATTTCGGTTACAATATTTCTGTTGTCAACAGCAAAAGAAGGTTGTGTGTGTGTTTATGAGTGTCTGGAAGGTTTGTGTGTGTATGTGTTTGTGTGAGTGGGTGTGTGTATATGCGTGTGTGGGCGACGGTGTGCTTATGTGTGAATGAGAGATAGTTTGATTCCATAGGAGTATAAATAAATTTAAGTTTCGATACACAATATTTTTTCTGCTTCGTCATAAGATAAAAGAAGTAGCCAGTTCTTAAGTTTTTTTTTAATTCGTGAGTGGTGAGTCTATAAATGGAAATAATTTTATTAATTTTGTTATAAATACGTGAACTTTGTGCTAAAAATTGACGACTTGCAAATGCATATCGACAAGGGATTGCTTTGCATACTGGAAAATCTTGGCTTCATTGAAGTAGGTTTTTGTCTAGATCCTCCGTTCTATCCAGCGAAGACACCGTACTCTTCCGGTGTCTTCGCTGGATAGAACGGAGGATATATAGCTGTCTGACTGTGAGGATTTGTGCGTCAGAATATAGCTGGTCAGTAGAGAAGTCTCTTGGTTTAAAGAGCATCACTTTCAGTACTGCTCGTTGTCAGTTATGTTTAATTTTTAAATAATTTATAAATATTTGATATTTAATAACAGGGCTTTACCTATGAAATCGCTGTTTTGCCGTACTGGCAATTTCAAATTATAATATTAAATCATATACTGTCCTCTTAATCTGTATCATGGATACTGTGGAGTTTTTTGCCGGTTTTTCTCCCTAGAAAACGACCAATTTCAAACCATGCACTAACTTCTGACGTATTGTAAGTGCCCATGTGGGCCTATGTGAAATAAATATGTTGAGTTTGAGTTCGATAATCATATTGTTTTGGCTAATAATTATAATTTCAAATTAATTTTATTTTATAATTTGGAATTCTTGTTTCAAAGTTTGGCATAACCGTGCCCCTTGTACCTACGGCCCACAACCTCAACGACGTTTACAAAACGAACTCTAAAAATGAATGCACCACCCGTTATTAGTTTGCTCGTGTCCGATCTGGAAATTTCGACCTGAAAAATGAACCCTGTGGTTGTCGATGACGAATTAAAGGCGATTGTGGGAGCTGATGACACCCAATCTGCGGCTGAATTAGAAGCAGCTTTCAACGCTAGTATCAAAACAATATTGGTTTACTTGCGTCAAATTGGCAAGGTAAAAAACTTGACATCTGCCCCACGAATTCAATGATCATCACCGCGAAGGACGCATCGGGACGTACCTTGCACTGCTTAACAGGCACACAAACGAAATAATTTTGTTGCCTGCGGTGAAAAATGGATCCTGTTCGACAATCGTAAGCGAAATTGGTTGGATCCTGGATTAGCATCTAAACGTTTTCCTAAACGAAAACTGACTCCTAGAAAAGTGATGGTCCCTGTTTGGTGGTCTAACCCTGGTGTAATGAGTTATCTTCCAAACAGGATGAGCATTACTGCAGAACTGAACACAATTATGGAGAAGCTCGCACATCTCCAACCAGCTTTGGTCAATCGCTCGGCTCCGCTGCTCTTGCACGACAACGCGCGTCCTCATACTACACAGCAGACGGTCTACAAGTTACAAGAGCTGGTGTTGGAAGTTCTCCGCCATCTGTCGTACACACTAGACCTTGCACCTACAGACTTCTACTTTTTCCTGAATTCTAAACTTCTCGGAAAAAAATCAACATCATAGAGGCAGTAAAAATGCCTTTGCAGAATTTGTTGCCTCCCGTCCAACTGATTTCTTCAAGAAGGGCATCAATAAGCTACCAGTGCGTTGGAAAAGATGCATCGATTGCATGGGTGATTACTTTGATAAATAGAAATAAAATATATAGAAAAAAACACGATGACTGATTTCATGAATAACGGCAATATCATTGGTAATGGCTTTCAGTATTAATATACCAGACGTACTACAGGGCACCATCCTCACTTGGTCAATATACCACTTCGGTCGGACTTCGACCGGTCTTCGAATCGGTTTGGAACTCTCTGTCGGCTTCTGTGTTCTTTTCCACATATGACCCGTCTGCCACCTTTAAAGTAAGAGTGAAAAATCTCCAGCAGATGCCTTGCCACCACGAATTTTGGCCCTGGCAACGCACTTTCTTTCTATTTCATTAAGAAAAAAGCCGAAGAAAAATATTAGTTTAGTCCTGTCAAATTAAGATATTCCATAGACAATTTTAGACTCGATTAAAAAATTGGTTACTAAAAATACGTCAATTTACGTCAGGCGCTGACTAATTTGACAGAAATAAACTAATATTTTCTGTCCTTTTTATAATGAAATAGTAAGAAAAAGATGCACTGAACTTTAGTTTAGTTTGTGAACAAGACAATCCGCGCCAATGTATTTCTTTCTATCTTAATAGGAAATAAACAGTTTACTGACTAATTTTTTTCCAAGAAGTTAGTAGTTAGACACTGTTGATTATCCAAATTTAAAAATTATAATGGCGACTCTAATCTTCTGTTTTCCGAATCACATGTATTATCCGAGGTCTGCTCCGGCGCTGTGATTTTGTCTCTGTACAAAATAAAACTGGTATGTAAATATTAAAAAATATGGAACCCTCATAGTTCGTCATGTCTGTCCGTGCGTCCGTTCGTATGTCACAGCTATTTTATTCCGAAGCTATTAGGATTATACATGTGAAACGTTGTAGGTAGATGTATTCTGTAAACCGATTTCAGATTTTATAAAAAAAAATATTTAAAATAAAGGGGGGCTCACCATACATGGAACTGAAACTGATTTTTTTTTTCATGAAACCTATGCGTGTGTGGTATCTATAGACAGGTCTATAAAAATGACATAGGGGTTTCTGAAACTACTTTTTATAAGGTCAATCGTTTAAAAGATATACGCTCCCAAAGTGGTAAAATGTGTACCTCCCCCCCCCCCCCCCTCTAACTTCTGTAATAATGGAATGAAAATCTAAAAAAATATATGTCTGTAGATCTTAATGTATACTTTCAACCAAAATTGGTTTGAACGAGATCGGGTCAGCATTTTTTGTGATACAACATATTTTCTAAAACCGCAAATATAACTTTGTAATTCATACAAACACTATGAAAAACAAAGTTATTTGGCGCAGTTGTAAAAAATGTAAATAACTTAGTTTTAAGAAATTTGTAAGGTTTTGTTTTTCGTCAAATAAATATACATATTATATTATATTATAATAGTTACTACGAAACCCTTCATGGGCGAGTCTGACTCGCACTTGGCCAATTATTTTCCGTCATTTTACGAGCATGATCCCTCAGGCGTTCCAAATGTCGGTTTTTAGGGTTCCGTAGCCGAATGGCAAAAAACGGAACCTTTATAGTTTCGACATGTCTGTCCGTCTGTCTGTCTGTCCGTCCGTCCGTATGTCACAGCCATTTTATTCCGAAACTATTAAGACTATACATGTAAAACTTGATAGATAGATGTATTCTGTGAACCGCTTTCCGATTTTAAGAGAAAATTTAAAAAATATCTAAAATAAAGGGGGCTCCTCATACATGGAACTGAAACTGAAAATATTTTTTTTCATGAAACCTATACGTGTGTGGTATCTATAGATAGGTCTTTAAAAATGACATTAAGGTTTCTAAAATTACTTTTTCATAAAAATAATCGTTTAAAAGATATACGATTCCAAAGTGGTAAAATGTGTGTCCCCCCCTCTAACTTCTATAATAATGAAGTGAAAAATCTAAAAAAACCATGTGTTGTAGATCTTAATGTAAACTTTCAACCAAAACTGGTTTGAACGAGATCAAGTCAACAGTTTTTGAGATACAGTATATTTTCTAAAACCGCAAATATAACTTTGTAATTCATACAAACACTATGAAAAACAAAGTTATTTGGCGTAGTTGTAAAAATTGTAAATAAGCTACTTTTAAGAAATTTGTAAGGTTTTTGGTTTTTTTTTTCAAATAAATATATTACGTATATTATATTTATTATAGTTACTACGGAACCCTTCATGGGCGAGTCCAACTCGCACTTGGCCAATTTTTTCACCTTTCGTTGTCTTTTATGCTTATTCCCCATATCGGTAAACTAATGTTATATAAACCTTGTTCACTTGTCAAATATAGATAAATAAAATCAGAAAACAAGACTAAACAATAACTATTTCGATAAAAAAATATAATCACGGTTGCGGGAGGAACCAACACAGGTCTATCACTGACAAAGGCCGCAGGCGAACTGGGCGGGCATAAGAAAGTGACAGAGTCTATTACTTCCACGTGCGAAAAAAAGAGAGCGCAACAATGCGCTGGAACCAAAATAAAACAACGTAAGCGCCAAACCAAATAAAAATTGTTTAAAAATAAATTAAGCTATGTATCAAAAATATTTTCAATCAGAGTTTTCAATTACCTATTATGCACATTTTGAATGCAATTTTGAAATGAAATTCCTTAGGATTTTAGAATTACAAGAAAAAATAAAATAAAATAGAGGTATTTTTGGAATCAAATTCGATGGAGCAAATTTAACCCAATTGCGTTTTCCTTCAGTCAAAGTATTAATGAAATAGTCAATAAACATATTACCAAATATTAAATCCATACTTGCTGGAATAGTGAAATAAATGGTGACGAAAAAACCCCTAATTTATTTTGGTATCGCCTTAACTTCATGTACGCAGTTGCATCTGGTTTGACGAACTGTCAACCCTAACAAAGTTGGGAAAATAGTTGTCAGTTAGTTCCAAAATTAGATGAAATAACTCTTTTCTTGCAAGATTAAGGAGTGGAATTTCCGGCATGCCGGAGCCTGTGTTTCCAGATAGCTATAACCTGGGAATCTTTAAATCAAGAGTGAATAGGTTACTTCTAGGTAAGCGTGCTCCATCTTCGACCAATTCATCGCTTAGGTACCATCAGGTGGTCAAATGCGAGCCCGTTCTGAATTAAAAAAAAAAAATACTTCCAATGTCATTATAATATTATGTAATTATTGGCTTTGTTTCAGCTCTTTAAGTAGACAAACGATAGTTTAACCAACAGCCAATCTAGTGCAAAAAAAAAATGGCCAAGTGCGATTCAGACTCGCCCATGAAGGGTTCCGTAGTACTATGCCTAATAACTTGTTTTTCATAGTGTTTGTATGAATTACAAAGCAATATTTGTTGTTTTAGAAATTATGCTGTATCTTAAAAACTGCTGACCCAATCTTGTTCAAACTAATTTTGGTTGACAATTTACATTAATATATACAGCATATTTTTATATTTTTTTCACTCCATTATTATAGAAGTTAGAGGGGGGGAACACATTTTACCACTTAGGAAGCGTATAACTTTTAAACGCTAAACTTTAATGTTATTTTGAAAGACCTGTCTATACAACGTGTAATTTAAACGGTATATATGTACATACCAAGTGCACGGCTTCTTCGGATGATAACAAACGATATGGCAAAGGTTTTGTAATCCTATGTCTACATGTATGGAACTTATTAGAAATTTCAATACATTGATACCAGAGACCGAATTTTCCAAATTAAGAAAAACATAGTGAATTATCGTATTATTGGCAAGTAACGTGAAAAGTTATTGACCCTCGTAGTGTTGTGACACGTTCGTTGTGATTGGTATTCAAGAAACATATGATACCGATAATTTGGTATCAATTCTTCGAGTCACTTATTTTAAGCTGAAACTGTGCATAGAGTAGTGTTGCCCAAACGAGAGTCTCGCAAGAGTCTTGCAATTAGCGATTATCCTATTGCTATTTATTAAACATAGCAACACTAGCATAGAGACTCCATACCATATGTTGTCTTCAGCCCTTTTGGATATATATGGGGTTTCCATTACACGTTGTATACACCCCACACGCATAGGTTTCATGAAAAAAAAATATTTTCAGTTTCAATACCATGTATGGGAACCCCCCTTAATTTGTTTTTCTTAAAATCGAAAAGCGGTTAGCAGAATACATCTACCTATCAAGTTTCTGTATAGTCCTAATAGTTTATGTATAGTCCTAATAGTTTCGGAATAAAATGACAACGTGACATACGAACGGACGGACAGACAGACAGACAGATATGACGAAACTATAAGGGTTCCATTTTTTACCATTCGGCTACGGAACCCTAAAAAGTGTGTTTTTCTCGGAGAAGAGTCGGACATCTTGGAGTCGGAGAGTTTAATCGATCGATTGTTGAATCGGCTTGACAAATAATGCAAAACTAAATCAATTTGGAT
Source organism: Tholera decimalis (assembly GCA_943138885.2). Classification (NCBI taxonomy): domain Eukaryota; kingdom Metazoa; phylum Arthropoda; class Insecta; order Lepidoptera; family Noctuidae; genus Tholera; species Tholera decimalis. The sequence continues at coordinate 13,361,089 of OW964549.2, read as the reverse complement.
GATTTAACCAATACATCTTTTTATTCATCGCATCTTCACCCATAAGGCTCTTATCAGAGCGGTCGTGGTCACGTAGAGGCGTCCGCGTCGGTAATAAGGCATACGCCAGTTCAGATGCTCTCCATGTCCTGTTATAGACTTTGCCCTCTAACCACCAGTAAATCGTCGGACCAGCAAGCTGGTCTATCTATACAACGTGTAATTTAAAGGGTATATACATACCCAGTGCACGGCTTCTTTGGATGATAACAAACGATATAGCAAGGGTTCTGTAATCCTATGTCTACATGTGTGGAGCTTATTAGAAATTTCAATACATTGATACCAGAGACCGAATTTTTCAAATTAAGAAGAACGAAGAGAATAATCGTTTTATTGGCAAGTGACGTGGAAAGTGATGACCCTCATAGTACTGTGACACGTTTGTTATACTGGTATTCAAGAAACATATTAAACCAATAATTTGTGGTCAACTCTGTGAGTCACTTATTTTGAGCTGAAACTTTGCATAGAGACTCCATACCAGATGTTGTCTTCAGTCATTTTGGATATATATGGGGTTTCCGTTATACGTTGTATATGATATACCTGATACCATCAGGTATCACTACAAATACATACTAACTAGAACTACAAATGAATGGTAGATATACCTATCTACCATTCATTTGTAGTTCTTAGTTCTTAGTGGCGTTGTAGGGGTCATGATAGCGTTGTGTTCCACGTGCGCCTCAAAGAGTCGTCAGCACTAGTAACGGGGTCCCATAGAGCCATTGCCTACCAGGGTGGCACGAATATTTTAGTTTCTAGTGAGTAGAAGTCTGGCATTCCTTTCTGCTCCACCTAGAATGGGAGGAGCCGTGTTATGATTGAACTAAAGTCATATTCATACTGAACAAATGAATATTGAACAGTAGATATCTACTGTAATATACATTCTTTTGTAATCTACTATTTTACAAAAATACCATGTTCCTTTCTATTTATAAACCATGGCTACCCTACTATTATACTAAAAAACTACTAGACTACCATACCCGAAATAACGCAAAGGTTTTGATGATACCATAAATAACCCAAGCCATGTAGAATTTATGGTCTAATAAAAACTCACAAACAAACATACATAAACCCTAAAAACAAAACACTCCTTTTTGGGTACTCGTGTACCGGGTCAGATTCACACACGAGGGTTGGAAATGATATTCGTTCGTGTCTGTATTTTTTCGAGGTACAACATACATACGGTGAATTAACGATATGATTTGTATGTTCCGACGACACGGTTGATGCAGTGGCTTAGCGATTGGCTGCTGCGCTGCGTATGGCGGGTTCAATTACCGCACCTGAACAAATATTAATGTGTTTGTAAAAATTAACTCAAGATTAATTAGTGCCAGAGATTTTAGAAGTTAAATCACGGAAAAAGATAAGATCCGTTTCAGTTTACAGTTTTGGTCAGCGAGATAGGTACTGCGTTACCGAGTGCTCGCTGTCTAGGGTGGCCGGGCGTTTGAAATCGCAGAATGATTTATGTAACGCGGGAGGCTCCTTTCATACACCATATATCATTTCATCTCACACAGCATACCTATATATAATATTATCATCCAGAGCCGGATTAACCCTGTCAGAGGCCCTAGGCAATGGAATTTTCGGGGGCCCCATTCTTATTTTGACTGACCGAATCTTGTATTGTAAAAATCAGTACTACCCTGTGGTCCTGGGTACGATTCTCGACATAGGTATTGATGTTATCTTAAGTCGCCGAAAACCAACCGAAACGAAACCGTTTACTATTTGTATTTTGTGAGATACCAGCGTGGTCCCTTAGTTTACACGCACATCAAAATTGTTGTTCGATTAAAAATTGTTTGCTTGTTGCGTGCACCGGGCCCCTAGTGAATGCGGGGCCCCTAGGCCGTTGCCTACTTTGCCTAATGGTTAATCCGGCCCTGTTTTAATCTGACTAGCCTTCTTCCAAACATGTTGGAATCGGCATCTGCAGCTAAAATTACTATCTATCTGACATGCACAACCCAATACAAACAGCACAAGCCTGTCAAAACGAATACCCTCCTTTTGGCAGGCTTGTGTCAGTTATAAAGATAAGTAGAATTGTATTTGTACACCAAAAAGTTAAACATCTTTGTTAACAACGGTGGTCTTATCGCCGAGAACAATATCTTCCCGACCACTTTTGTATGGACTTTACAAGCTTTAATTAAAATAGGGAGGGCTAAATTTGTGTACTACAATTTCTCATCAAAACGGAGAAACGAATTAAAATATATAAATATATATATATTAAATATATAAATACAATATATGAAATATATGAGTAAAATGTGTTTTTTAACATCAGTATTTTTTCTACTGACTACTCGTAATGCCTTTCAAAGACACAATAATATTCATTATTGCCTAAAAACATGTTCGAACTACCTACAAACATCTACTAAGCATTATCCCGGTCTGTTGCCTACAAAACTCCTACTAAAGTATTACAAAACATACATTTTAATGTCGAAACACTCGCTTCTGAAATGTATTCAAATTGTAAAGGAAAACTTACAGGTAATGTAAGTTGTACAAAGAAATACCAACAAGCATTTAAACTTATGTAGGTACAAAGACGAACATCAATGTTTACAGTTGTTGTCTTGTACAAAAGTTTTGAACATCCTCATCCGAAGTGTTGTGCGTAATCCTATAGAGCATTTATGGAGTGTACTGAACCGCAAGATACACAATTTCTCAATTTCAAGCAAACTTCAGAAAGATTCGTATCGTATATCTGCAGACAGGTGTGAGAAGCTAGCTCCCACAATGACGGAAAGTATCCGTTCCGTGAGTCAATTAAAAAGTTATCGTAAGAAAATCAATTATTTATTTAATATTATACTCTGCTTGCCTGAAACATTTCAGGCGAACCAAGCCGCGTCCTTTGTCAAGGTCTAATTTATATCTGTACAAAATTTCATCAAAATCGATTTACTGGTTTAGACGTGAAGTATAACAGCTGATAAACAGAGTCACTTTCGCATTAATTTATAATATTACTAGTAGCGATTGACTGATTGGACTTACATTTTTTCCTTGGAAAAAAACAAGGTACAATATTTTTAAGCGGTACTATAACATAAGTAGCAGCCGTTGTAACTTCCCTTATTTTTTGGATTCATTTATCCGTCTCACGAGGCCGTGACCAATGAGACGGATCAATGAGTAATCGTACAAAAGCTATGTTTTTATAACTTTTGTACGATTACCTATTTATTCGTCTGTAACAGTAATCTACTGGATCAATCCAGTTGAAATGTTGTGCACATATATTTCCGGTACGAAGGCGTAGTCCATTTTAAAAAAGGTGAGTACAGAGTCACTTTTGTGAGGCCAATTTGACTAGAGTGATGAAAGTGATAAGTAACGAGTATGTAACTAAAATATTTTTTTTATATTATACACCGTGACTTTTTAAACGTCTGACAACGGCAGCCCACTTCATGTATCCTGACTAGTAAAAGTTTGTGACAAAAAAATGATTTGATTAATTTAAAAATTAAAATATCATTAATTATTATGATGCATGACGTGTTTAGAAACACCCTGTTTCGAGCCTTGTATCAATGAATGGTGCAGTGCGGGCGTAGCATCTTCATCTGAGTTCATTCATCCTATTCTATCCTAACGCAAAATGTGTTTTGCGTTAGGATGAATGAAGTAATATTTTTCTTTGTACCTATTATTTATTTAATTATTTATGTACACACAGTAAAATACATTAGGATGCAACATAATTATAATATTTGAGTACAAAGGTACTGCTTATTTCTTAAGAAATTTCTTCCAGCAGACTTGCGAAAGAAGAAGTGAAAAAGAAATGTAGACAATAGTGTGTGAGAACAAGAAGAGAAATAAATATGGATATGTGAAGTCTAAAACTAAAATATTAAATATACCTACACATACTTATAATGCAATAATAATAACATATACTTAAATAAATACATAATGTTAGAATATGTAAACATATTATATAAATACACAATAAATAATTAACACAGTTAAGAGGAAAGGTAATGCTCTTTTAATCGACATTTGAATAAAGATATTGTTTTTAAATCACGAATGATAGGCACACGAAATACGAATATTATCTTAATTAATGAAAAAATTTCACGCCTAGAGGTATTTTATGTCGGATACAGTGAGTGGGCCAGCTTTGTAAAACGATTAAAAAGTCACCGTGTATAGATATCTACATAATTTAAAACGGAGATTTTTGAAAATGCACGAAATATTTTTAATGTTTAGACAAAAATATGGTTCAGAAACATTACTTTTTACAGAAAAGGGGACTCATTCAGCACCAGAAAATACGTCTGCATTGGTGACAATGAAAAAAACTGGCCAAAATATTGGAACTTAGAAAATATGAAGTTCCGTATCTAAATGTTTTAGTAGAAACTCGCTTTTAGACATTGTTTACTTCCTGCAAACTATTTACGGTCGTATCTGTTCATGTTACGCTTAGGACCAAAGCCTGATTGTGGTTTCGCTCGAAACCGAAACTGAAATTCAGCGAAACGTAATTAGTTTGTGGGACGCCAGAGGCGAAGTTTGTATGTAGTTTGTCGAACAATTGATGTTTCCTTGAAAAAGTTACTTAATGTATTTAAAATGCATAGTATACTGAACTTAGAATTAAAAGTTTATACAAAACTAACTCTGGCCATGTGGGTCGTCATAACGATATCAAAGTTCGTGTTTTAGTATCGTGTAATTTAAGTAAGGTGAAGTCGAAGGCACCAGACCACGAAGTTGGTTCACCCATGCGATGGACTAATTAAATCAAGTATGCTGTGGGCAGCCAAGTGCATGAGCATACCATAAATTATAGCTAATAGGCGTAACATTGTGAAGATGATCACAATGGCCCGGAAAACTGGAATATGACATGACAATCACGACCACTCTGGCAAGAGCGTACTGACTTTAAAAAATCGTGTAAATAACTCTATACACTTGAGAAGTGCAGCTCAGGAAATCATCTTTTCCCCGTAAATCACAATGCTAGGGGTTAGTCCTTCTATGCTCTATTCCCGCTATACTCGAGTTGTAAAATACCTACGAAAAAATTTCGCTATGCACGATATTTTTACGATCCTCCGTTAACAATGGAAACTACAGTTCGAAAGAAAAGTGTTTGAATTTCATAGTAATTCTAAGTTAAGAAATGTTCTATTTCGGTTGAAGTAAGAATAATTATGCAATTGCCACCTTCACAACAATAATCAACCAATACATATTTACAAAAAAATCTGATACGATGACTTCAGCAGGATTGTTAATTTGTTCTTGCACTCACTAATGGCTATTTGAACTTCATTGTCTTCAATATTGGCACGCATTGTTCGCTGTGTTTATATTCTTAAACTATTACATGACTTACCCTGTCAAGAATCAGTTTCCCATATCATTTAATTTTATTTCTTTTATTTAAACTATTTAGACTAATATTATAAATGCGACAATCTGTCTGTCTGTCTGTTACGCTTTCACGGCTAAACAACAACACCGATTTGTTTAAAATTTAGAATGAAATACTTGAAGACCCAGGGTCAAACATGGGCTACTTCCTTTTTTAGAAATCAATCGTTCAATGGTTGAAATAAGGGTTGAAAGTTTTTTATGACAAATTTAAACCTCTTAACCGAATTTAATGATTTAAGTTTTTTTTTCGAGTGAAGCCGCGTGTCACAGCTAGTGACAAATAATTTATGACAGATCAGAAATAAAGACACATTTTAAAATTTTAAATTGATTTTTATTTCACTTCACAATCACAATATTTTAGTCACACGTGTTCACACTTCAACTGTTGAGAGTCAACTGCAAAGGGTAAAGTAACTATAGAGGAAAAGAGTAACAACCCTGTGGTCAAATTTGGATGTATGGACAGTGCTGCCACCTTGAGTTTGGTGAGTGAACTAAGGCTCTAATATACACCTACGTAGGTATGCATACTTCCTATGAGTACAGAGACTTTCTTAAATTTTATTATTTATTATCAGGGTTATGACTTAAATAAAAAAGAACACGTATGAAGTTCAGAATAATGTTAACAAAACAAATAACAACAGTAACAAGTTACAATTTTAACAGAATTAGCTGAGATAAACTCGGAATTTCGGGAAGCGCATCAACGTCGGGAAAGTCAGAGTTGACAATGGCCGACAATGATATTTGTTTAACAAGTTGACAAACAAGACAAGATGGCTGCCAAGTCTTTTTAACCCACCAAACTTCAGATGTCGCTGTCGTCTATTGAGATTGATGACAGTGTTAAGTGTGACCCCCCTCCCTGGTCAACTGCCAACAGTGAATGTTTGCAGTTGACTCTACACAACAAACAAGTAAAGGAAGTCGACAATAATTTCGGAAGTAATGTCTGTGCTAGTACAATATTTTATAAAAAAAATATAGTTTTTTATTTTAGATTTATTGATATTATTTACTTAATAAAAATAATTAATAGGTATTTTAAGTATACTAGTCTAAAACCGGAAAGACCATCTATCGGAATCTAATATGACTGAAGCTACTTATTCACATTTATTATCATGCGGGTATGATTTAATATATAGATTCTAACAAATAGTACTTTTGTTTTCGCGAAGCTTGAGGTATTTGTGCCCGGCACGTAATAATGTTTTTCCACCACGTCTTCTGTCAATTATTTTAAAATTAAAACCAAACCACTTGAACAACTTGCACCCGACATTGATAAAGAAGAAATATCCCAAAACTAACAAAATTACTCTTATCAATAAGTTGCAGCTGCAAGATAATAATGCAATCATATTGTCTCTACTTGTTTACATAATAGCGAAAGTGAAGGACAAGGTAGTAATTCGCGGAAGGGCATATTGTTATGGCTCCCCTGAAAAAGCCGGTTCAACACATGGTTCTTATAAGAAGCGCAAAGCTTTACCTGTTTTAGGATATTTAATGATGATGAGGTATTCATGAGATATGAGGTATACGTTATCCTATTGGATAACGTATTTAATCCTAGCTTTTTAGGGTTCCGTAGCCGAATGGCAAAAAACGGAACCCTTATAGTTTCGACATGTCTGTCCGTCTGTCTGTCTGTCCGTCCGTCCGTATGTCACAGCCATTTTATTCCGAAACTATTAGGACTATACATGTAAAACTTGGTAGATAGATGTATTCTGTGAACCGCTTTTCGATTTTAAGAGAAAATTTAAAAAATATTTAAAATAAAGGGGGCTCCCCATACATGGAACTGAAACTGAAAATATTTTTTTTCATGAAACCTATACATGTGTGGTATCTATAGACAGGTATTTAAAAATGACATTAAGGTTTCTGAAATGACTTTTAATATACGCTTCCAAAGTGGTGAAATGTGTGTCCCCCCTCTAACTTCTATAATAATGAAGTGAAAAATCTAAAAAAATCATATGTTGTAGATCTTAATGTAAACTTTCAACCAAAATTGGTTTGAACGAGATCGAGTCAGCAGTTTTTGAGATACAGTATATTTTCTAAAACCGCAAATATAACTTTGTAATTCATACAAATACTATGAAAAACAAAGTTATTTGGCGTAGTTGTAAAAATTGTAAATATGCTAGTTTTAAGAAATTTTTAAGGTTTTTTGTTTTTTTTTTCAATTAAATATATTAAGTATATTATCAATTGCGGCGGTAAGACCCCTCTTTGAGGAGTGGCTAGATCGGCGTCACGGCGTCCTGACCTACCGCATGACGCAGGTCCTCACCGGACACGGAAGTTTCGGGAGGTACCTGTGTCTGATGGGTAAGGAAGAGACGCCTGGGTGTCACCACTGCGAGGGTCGCCCTGAGGACACAGTCAAGCACACGGTGCAGGACTGCCCAGCTTGGGCAGAGCACCGACGTGTCCTCACGGCGACAATAGGCGGAGACCTCTCGCGCCCGGCCTTGGTCGAGGCCATGCTGCGGGGCGAGAGGGAGTGGGAAGCGGTCGCCTCCTTCTGCGAAGCAGTCATGCTTCCGAAGCAGGAGGCGGGCCGCGTGAGGGAGAGGATGGCGTCCTTCCTCCAGCCCAGCCGCAGTGGTAGACGCCCACGGCATCGGACGTCGGCCGACGATCTCCGGCCACCGTAGGCGCGGGCATGCGGACAGCGAGTAAAGGGCAACTCGCTGTCCGACCATGGACCATGCCCGGGTCGACGGCGCGTCGTGTTCCACGCGCGCCTCAAAGAGCGTCAGCAACATGACGAGGCCCCCTCTGCAGAGGGCCGAAGCCCGCCGGGGTCGTGGGACTCATCCCGTTACCGTGGCCCCGGTATGTAAAGGGTTATTGAAAGAACACCGTGGATTTTAGTCAGTAAAAGTCTGACAGTCCCTCCCACCCTGCCCGGAGTGGGAGGACTTATTTGATAATTTTACCACGTAAAAAAAATATATATTATATTTATTATAGTTACCACGGAACCCTTCATGGGCGAGTCCGACTCGCACTTGGCCAATTTTTTAAATTTACTTTTTAATGATTAAATCAACACTCATCATCAACAACGTCATATATAACACTGTAACAGTTTTCCTCAGCACTGTACGCGATTGTGATATCATGCATAGTGAAACTTATAGGTATTTTACGAGTCGAGCATAGCGGGACTAGAGCATAGAGGGACTAACCCAAGGCTAGCACCCAATTGAGTTTAATATAATCAGACCCGAAATTCGAGTGTTCCATTGACAAATTTGGTTTTATTTAGCCTCCGTCTAACCCCATTAGGGAATACAAGAGTGGTATGTCATGAACAACTCCCAAAAAGAAGTTAGTGACTAGGCAGGCTAGCTATCTCCATGAATTACTTACTAACCTAAGAGTTACCGTGTCTGTTGCCAAATGGCCGAACTGTTTTAATTTATAGTTTCTAAACTTACTCTTTGCCGCCGTTTTCATCCTAATTTATTGCTAAAGTTGAAGCTTCTGACAGTTTTTGTAAAAATTACACCCACAGGACATATTCTAGATTTCTCTGTTGGCAATGCGAGATATGTTCATCTGATATCATGTGCCAATAAAATATGACATGTGTTACGTATTTCTTAAGTAAAATAAATAATAGAGAAAATTGCTGAAGCATGAACGCAGCATGCAGCACCCAAACCTACACATTAAATGTGTTTCACTTCTTAATGGAGTATCCTGAGAAGCTATTGGCTTGCCGACTATTTAAAGGATCGAGCATAACCAACAGTATCATGTTTTTTTATTTGCTTTGAAAAAATAAAATATTGAAATGGTTTCCCGTGGATTTTCAGAAACGACAATTTCATTAAAAATATATCCTTTTTGCTACCCACTGGCAGCCCAAAATTTGTCCTAGGTGTGGACACTTCGGGCACGCCGCAATTGCGGCGGTAAGACCCCTCTTTGAGGAGTGGCTAGATCGGCGTCATGGCGTCCTAACCTACCGCATGACGCAGGTCCTCAACGGACACGGAAGTTTCGGGAGGTACCTGTGTCTGATGGGAAAGGAGGAAACGCCTGGGTGTCACCACTGCGAGGGTCGCCCTGAGGACACAGTCGAGCACACGTCTGTCCGTATGTCCTCACGGCGGTGATAGGCGGAGACCTCTCGCGCCCGGCATTGGTCGAGGCCATGCTGCGGGGCGAGAGGGAGTGGGAAGCGGTCGCCTCCTTCTGCGAAGCAGTCATGCTTCCGAAGGAAGAGGCGGGCCGCGTGAGGGAGAGGATGGCGTCCTCCCTCCAGCCCAGCCGCAATGGTAGACGCCCACGGCGTCGGACGTCGGCCGACGATCTCCGGCCACCGTAGGCGCGGGCATGCGGACAGCGAGTAAAGGGCAACTCGCTGTCCGACCATGGACCATGCCCGGGTCGACAGCGCGTCGTGTTCCGCGCGCGCCTCAAAGAGCGTCAGCAATATGACGAGGCCCCCCCGTAGAGGGCCGAAGCCTGCCGGGGTCGTGGGACTCATCCCGTTACCGTGACCCCGGTACGTAAAGGGTTATTGAAGGAACACCGTGGATTTTAGTCAGTAAAAGTCTGACAGTCCCTCCCACCCTCCCCGGGGTGGGAGGACTTATTTGATAATTTTAGTACGCTAAAAAAAATAAAAAAAAAGGTGTGTACACTTTCAAAGAAGGAATGGGTCGCTAATGCTCATTCATCTATGAATATTTATCAATACACTAGTAACGAAAAAATAGGTTTCCAAATCTAAGTAATAAATTAATATATAATAAATACTCTTAACACCTGTTAAAAGTATTTATCAAAATATAATTAAGATTCGTATTTGGAAATAACTCATACTAATCAGTTTTCAAGAGTCTCATACAGTCGCTAGCATTTTTTGGCCTATTTTGGTATAACATATACATATACAACGTGTAACGGAAATTCCATATCTATCTAAAAGGGCTGAAGACAACTGGTATGGAGTCTCTATGTACAGTTTCAGCTCAAAATAAGTGACTCAAAGAATTGATACTAAATTATCTTATTATTAGTTATTAGTAGTTATTAGTGTCTTAAAGAGTAACATATCGAACTAAAAACGCTGTGAACAAAGTGATTCGTATGGACAATTGTTGGTGATAGACTGTGATCAGCGGATCATTAAATAACTCCAATATAACTGAAGAGTGATTTAAGATAACAAAAAGTGCAAATAACACTTCTTAAATATAATTAATATGTGAAACTCGTGTACTGAATAAAATAATTCGCAATAAAACGGACTCCAACATAATACTGAGGTGAAAAACAAACAAATAAATAGCATTAAAGTGAACAAAAACAATCTGTTTACATTACAAATGGATGATTTGCAAAATTTAAACTTGTACCGATCTGTGTGTTACCAAATATTAGTGAGAGTTGCCATACTGCAAAATAAAATCCTTTCACCTCACCATTAATCTGTTGAATTTAACGTCATCTACTGGAAACAATATAAGCAAGTCAGTATTATTTTGTTGATTTCAACGACATCTATTAGTAGCAGTGTGAACAATTCAATATGGAAGTAACAGGTCAGTAATTTTGTCTAAGTGTTCAACTGAACCTGTGGTCGAGCGGAGAAAGCATCTGGTCGATAAACAAGGAAGACACAAGTTCTAACCAACCAGGGCAGTAACTACACGAATACTTTTTTTGTTTTCAATGAATATTATAATTATTACTAAATTAATTTTCAAAGATTACTTATAAAATAGAGACGTTCCAATTAAAAAAGAATGTCAACTAAAACACATATAAACGCTAATAGCAGTGGCCGCAAGGTGCCACTGATGGTGACGTGTTTTAGATGTAAAAAAAATGTTAGTATAAAATCAACTGCGTTATGTTCGGTGTGCAATAATAGAATTGAACCGGATTGTGATGGATATCCGGAACAAACATATAAACTATTAGATAAGGAATCCAAAAAGAAATGGTGCTGTAAAATGTGTCTTAAAACCGGTGGAAAAAATGAGAAAACTAACATTAATAATGATTCATCTAATATTACAACAAGGAAAAAACAAAATCTTTCATCCTTATCCTTTCTTTCACCGAAACAAACCAACAAATGCTACGAAAATATCACAATAATAAATAGAGCATCTCTGATGGATTCCCAAATACTCTCGGATCATGAAACATCACAAGATTCTCATATCTCACCCAATAAACTGTCGAGGAGTGTAGATGGTACAATGTCGGACTTAATCTCCTTAACGGAAATGAAAGAATTACTAACACATCGCACTCTAAAACTTAATAGTACGGAACAGGCGTTGGACAATGTGATATTGGAAAATAACAATCTTCATAAGCAAATCGATAAATTGACAGCGGAAAATAATATACTAAAATCGTTGTGCAATTCTTCCTCTATAATAGAGAACTCGCCTAGCACAAAACAAAAAAAATATCCGCTAACTCCTATACATCAAAATGCAGTATCTACCCCCATTTCATCGAGGAAAATCGTAGATCCTGTCCACATATTACGCCTAGAACAAGAAGTTGTTATTTTACAGCAGCAGCTAAAAGACGCTGAACAAGGAATCAAAAACCTCACTCAAGAAATAACATTCTTAACTCAACGTTTGCATTATAATACCAATAGTACCGAAACGTATATGAATACAAAACTCAAAAACATCTCTCAGTCACAACCATATTCAGATCACCAGCAGACTCCAGGTATAAAAATCGCAAAATCAATATTTATATTTGGTTCCCAGCAATGCGTAGGCCTTGCTGCGGCTATCACATCTTCGAGACTCAACACTAAGTATGAGAAATACGGAATTGTCGCCGAAACAAAACCCTATGCACCAACATACGAAATACTAAACAACTGTAAAAACCTCAAACTGAAACCCGACGACAAACTCGTATTATGTGTGGGAGAAAATGATTATAATCCAAAACAAGTGCTAACAAAATTACAGTTTATACTGGATACGTTCAAAAGTTATAAAATAATAGTGCTAAGTATCTCCAAAAACCAATTCTTAGATGTAAATAAAATGAATAATTCCTTAAAAAAACTCTGTAATAATTACAAAAATTGTGATTTTATAGATTCTAATATGCCTAATGTATGTAAATCAATCAATTTATTCATAGATTATTGTGATTACAGTGCCAAATATCTGGACCCTAGAGCACTTAGACGACTATTAGGTAGCAAACCAAGTCTTAAGCTAAACCCTAACTTAAATAAACCTAAGAAGGGGACCATCCCCTACTATTTTAACCGCCCTAAAACTATTCACACTAGTCAAATTAATATCACCACACCACCTATCCAACCAGCTCAAAAAGGGACTATACCGTATTACTTTCCGATAATAAAAAAATGTGATACTTTTTTTCGAGCCTAAAATACTAGGCAGCCCTGGTACTTCCCCTACGATTAAATTTAGAATATTGCATCAAAATATCGCGAGTATACTATCTAAACAAGAACTACTAGAGATTACACTACAGGAGCTAGGACAGGAACATGAGCCTGATGTAATATGTCTTTCCGAAACTTTCATCAAAAAAGGTCATGAATCCCATGTAAAAATTCATAACTACACTTTAGCTGACAGTTTTTGTAGGGATAAGCAACGAGGAGGAACTTGTATTCTAGTAAAAAATACGTGTACATGTACAGAAATACCGCTAATAAAAAACCTTTCCTCGCAAAACATATTTGAAGCATGTGGCATAGAGATCCCATCAAATAATTTAATAGTTATCTGCATATATAGAACACCTCAATCTGACCCAACTCAATTCTTAAACAAACTAAATGACCTCTTACATTCATTACTTAAAAAATATAAAACAAAAAAACATATAGTCATAACGGGGGATTTTAATATCAACACGTTAAGAAAAAACAATGTAACATCTGAATTACAAGACATATGCAGCAATAATAACATGAAAATACACATAAATGTACCTACCCGCAAATTATCATGCATTGACCATATCCTGAGTAACATAACGGATGCAACTGCAACAGTCCTACCACTCTATCTCTCGGATCATGATACGGCTCAGATGATTAGTTTCCCCATTAAGTACAAATCTCAAAAACCTGCAATATACTACACTTTCAAAAGAAATCATAACCCAGAGAATATCTGTAAGTTTAAAGAATGCCTGCAAAATTTATCATGGTCGGAAATATATAATGAGGGTGATGCGAATATGGCATTCAGTAAGTTTCATGAAACCATATACCTATTGTATAAATTATGTTTTCCTGAAAACAAAATAAAAATTAACTTATGTAACCAAAAAAAACAAAACTGGATTACTAAAGGTCTAAGACTAAGTTGTATAACGAAAAGAAAATTACGGTTTAAATATTATAAAAATAAAAATATAGCTAATAATACTAAATACCTAAAATACACGAAAATTCTACAAAAATGTATATATAATTTAAAAAAAATGCTAATATTAAATTTATAACTAAAAATGACAATAAATGTAAAGCCACATGGAGGGTTATTAACAACAAAGTTAATGACACCACTCCAAAACAGAACATTGACTTCATAAAAATTAACAACCAAATCATAAAAGAAGCGACAAATATAGCATCCACATTTAATAATTTTTATATTAATAAAACTCATGACAAAACACAAAAATTTACAAATGAAAACTGTAGTAAAAAAGTAATACCCAACTCAATTTTCCTCAACCCAATGCTGGAGAGCGAGGTTAAACAAGAAATAATGTCACTAAGAAATACAAATTCGGTGGGCTATGATGAAATCAGTACTAAAATCATAAAAGCATGCACTGACGAAGTAACTGGAATACTTACACACTTAATTAATCTGTCATTTGAACAAGGCATTTTCCCAGACGCATTAAAATTATCCACAGTTAAACCACTGTTTAAAAAAGGAGAACGAAGCGATGTAAGTAATTATCGTCCAATAACGCTAGTACCTATTTTATCAAAGATATATGAAAAGTGTATGAAGAAAAAAATTGTTAATTTCTGTGACAAATATAATATTATACGAAAAGAACAGCATGGTTTCCAAAAATATAAATCAACGACTCACGCTATTTACGATACCGTGAATTCAATTTTAACCAACATCAGGAGTAATCACCTGACCACCGGTATATTCTTTGACTTATCTAAAGCCTTTGACCTCGTTTCACACGATATATTGCTTCAAAAGATAGAAAGGAACGGGATAAGAGGTCCTGCATATAAATGGATATCGTCATATCTCAGCAACAGACAGCGATGCACTGTGATATCTAGAATAAATGGGAAAAAGGTACTTAGAACGTACAAGTCTAAATACAAACAATGCATACGCGGCGTTCCACAAGGAAGCGTGCTGGGACCGATCTTATTCCTATTGTATATTAATGATATCGTAGAAGTCACCAACCATAAATGTATACTATTTGCTGACGATATTTCAATAATAGTAACAACAGATAAAAAACTATATACAGTTAAAGACCACGAAAATGATATAAATAACACAATAGATAAATTGATTAATTGGTTAGACATAAATGAACTAAAAATAAATCTCGATAAATCTGTATTCATTCAATTTAATAAATCTAATAATAAAAGACATAATATTAATCTTGACATACCAAAAATAAAGGCTGTAACACATACGAAGTTTCTAGGAATAATAATAGACGAAGACTTAAACTGGAAATTACAGACAGAAAGTGTATCCAAAAGGCTAAATAAATTTGTTTACGCATTAAGACAAGTTAAGTACGTTACTAATTTAAAAACAGCTATTATGACGTATCATGCCCATGTACAATCAATACTACGCTATGGACTTGTAATGTGGGGAAACGGCACAGAGCAGCACAAAGCTTTTGTTGCACAAAAAAAATGCATAAGAGCAATGTACGGGATGCAACCAGATCAATCGTGCCAAAAAATTTAAGAAGCTTGGTTTGTTACCTCTGCCGTCACTTTATATATATGAAACATGTATATTCGTATCAAATAACAAAGATTTATTTAAAACTGCTAATGAGGTGTATCAAAGAAATCGCAGAGATCCATTTAGACTTGTGCTACATGAAATTCCTAGGTCTATAAAATACAATAAGAACTGTTTGGCAATGTGTGTACGTATATATAATAATATACCCAGTAATTTTAAAACATTGACATGTAAAGCATTCAAGTATAAATTGTATAACTGGCTAAAGACACAAAACTTTTATTCTATTAAAGACTTTTTAGAGACTAAACATGCTCCAATAATAATGTAATAATACAAATATGATGTGATGTAACGCATACCTATAAGTTTGCATGCTATGTATCCTTAGCAAAACATGTACGCACTTATTTTCATGTAAGAACTTTAATACCATGATTGATGCAAATAAAATGAATTTGAATTTGAATTTGAATCGATTTCATATGTTCTTTGAATACCAATCATAAAAAACGTATCAGAGTACTACGAGGGTTAATAACTTACCACGCCACTAGCCTCAGTCACTGGCCAATTACACGACAATAATTCCCTTCGTTCTTCTTAATTTGAAAAATTCAGTCTCTGGTATCAATGTATTGAAATTTCTAATAAGTTCCACACATGTAGACATAGGATTACAAAACCCTTGCCATATCATTTGCTATCATCTAAAGAAACCATGCACTTGGTATGTATATACACTTTAAATTACACGTCGTATACGGGTGGCCTTACCATGCTATGATAATTTAGTTATGTAATGTAGTTCGGAGGGGGTATGGGAATGTGCTAATGAGATGTCGCGGCTCCGGAATGCAACGACAACTGAAGGGATGGGTGGATTTGAAAATCCCTTTCGCTCTACCCCAAGCAGAAGGAGTCATTTGATGCTTTTTCCCCGAAAAACGGGGTAACAGCGGTAACTAATACAATATTTTGCAACTAATTTACATAAAACATTGCGTTTCTCCTAGGGCAACCGATTAAAAACTGGCCAAGCACGCACTGAAAAAAAAAGAACTGAAATGGGGTTACAGTGTTAATTATTTTTTTACTCATTGAAACGAGATTCAGCTATATTAGGAAAAAGGCAATGGCCGCTTTTGCAATACCAAAATAAAACTAATATGTCAAAGTTGTTGCTATACATTGTCACAACTCACAACGCTCTATCGAGCTGATTCCAGTCAACAGTGGTGACCGCACGTTCGCTTGTTTTCAATAATAATTTAATAATACTATCTATTAATTTAACCAAGTGTTTATAAGAATCTGAATCACGCACAATAAAGAACAGTCAAACAATTCAATGAGGATTTTCAAGAGAATTCACACATGTGGCACACTGAGGATCGTCTTCTTTAGAAAAGCAAAGAGAATATAGAATACACTATGTTTTATAGAAAAGAAACTTTGACGTAAACATGACATTGATGTTACCTTGACAGATGTCAGAAATCAGGTACTAGACCTGACTTGATGGTAGTAGGTGAGAAACACAGAAACTGTAATTGTTTATTTATTTACAAAAATTTACGATTGATTTATTTTATCTGACAACTCAGAAACTGTGAGTCTACTGCATCGAATTAAAAGTCTGGGTATAAGCTTGGTTACATCACAGCCAGGTTCACAAAAACCAGCTAAGTGCGAGTCGGACTCGCGCACGAAGGGTTCCGTACCATTATCTATAAAAAAGACGAAAAATCATGTCAGTTGTATGGGAGACCCCTTAAATATTTGTTTTATTTTAATTTATTTATTTATTTTTAAAGTGAAAATACAACTAAATATTCTGTAAATATTTTAAGCGTCTACCTGTTGCCGTTATCAATATCGGGCAACAACGAGCAAAAAAAATCACGTTTGTTGTATGGGAGCCCCTTAAATATTTATTTAATTCTATTTTTTAGTATACGTTGTTACAGCGGCAACAAAAATACATCATCTGTGATAATTTCAACTGCCCGCCCCCGCACCCGCTAGTGCAGTCTGATCGACCACTACATGCCTATCTGTCCTCCACGAGCCAGCAGCTGGGCAAGTCGATACCTCACGGTCAGACCAGTTTTAGATATTCTGGCTTATGGCCAGGGTTGTAACGGAACTTCGCCTCCGCCTCCGTTACTGCGGAAGTTCCGCAAAAAATCGTATCTTCGCTTCCGCCTCCGCCTACGTACAACTTTTGCTGAGTTGTAACGGAGGTTTATTAACGACGACTCAGCCGTCCGGCCGCGTGTTGCGCGAGAAATGGTCAAGAATCAACGAGTGCGCGGCGGGAACGCGGTTGGGGTGAGGGCGGGCGTATGTCATATTTTGTCAAATGATACACGATAGAAATTAACCTGTCGAATTGCTTGGACGAGTTGGACGTCACTTTTGACTTTGTACTTTTAATAGTTTTAATGAACCAAGAATGTATTACTATTTTTTCTACACCCACTTTCACCTTCACCTTCGCCTCAGTTAACCTCCGAATCCGTGGAGATAAAACTCGTCGCCTCCGCCTCCGCCTCCGCTAAGAAGGCTTCCGTTTGTTAAAATCATATAGTGTCAAAGGTTTCGCAACGCAGCAGTCGACGAGTCAACATCTCTTGATGATGCTCCGTGGAGGTGGAGAGGTGAAACAAATGTCGAGTGTGGCTTACATGTGTTATATTATTATTGCATCGATTCTGCTTGTACATAGGTAAACAATACTTGCGAGCGGAGTGCTTGCATACTATATGCAAGATTAACCATCATGTTCTTGGCGGGATGAACACTAGATATTTTTCTGAAGTCTTAGATTTTTTTAGTTTGGTAACCATTTCCATAGATTTAATTTCTAAGTTTATTCAAATAATTAAGCACCTATGCTGTAAGCAACAGTAACAATTAGTGGTTGGTTGAACGAAGAGAATTATCGTGTTATTGGTAAGTGACGTGGAAAGTTATTGACCCTCGTAGTGCTGTGACACGTTTTTTATGATTGGTATTCAAGAAATATATGAAACCGATAATTTGGTATCGATTCTTTGAGTCAGTTATTTTGAGCTGAAACTGTGCATAGAGACTCCCTCCATACCAGATGTTGTCTTCAGCCCTTTTGGATAGATATGGGGTTTCCGTTACACACTGTATAATTTGACAAGTGCAGATTGTATGGACTTCAAAAGAGACTGACATCTGGGTATGTTTTTCTTAGGGTGGTCAGTTACGAAACACCGGCCTCATCTAGTTTAAATTTACGAAAAAAAATTACGCATAAAAGTATATATTCAATAAGCAATTTGCAAAAACAAGATCATTTATCATTTAATTTTACAGCAAATGTTCCCGATTCCAGTCAAAATAACGTTTTTAAAACAATTTTAGCACAAATTTTGCCTTAATCCGAATGAAAGACCAAACTTTGCATATTCTTTTCAATCGTTCATTCATTGACCCATTTATACTCTAATCCACTTATCCGGGAAGCGAGAAAAAATATATTTCAGATAAAAATGACATACTGGCAACATTGAAATACGGAGCTATAAGCTATAAAGTAAATTGCTTCGATCAGTGGAATGTGAGTCATAGAGTATTGTAGCTTTGCTTGTACATATTCTGGATCGATATCCAGTATATTGAGTCGTGAACCCTTTTCATACTTATACAAAGTTGTATACATTTCTTTAGCCTTTTGGTGCTTAAGTACTTAGGCATTTTGGGGTTAAGCTTGGTCTCTTATTAAAGAAATATTTATATTGGTATGTATTGACTTTTAAAAATGTATTACTTATTTATGGAATATAAGTAAATACACCATAGACTACGGGCGTATTTATTTTCTCCTTTTGTGTCAAATCTATCGAACGGTCTGTAAAAGGTCACTTTTAGCGGTAAGACAGCCCATGATAATACTGTTTTTAGCTATTATATCCTTACTAGTACTCACGCGGGGCTTCGCTCCCGTGGATTCTATCATGGTAAAAACATAACTCTCCTTTTTTGCAGTCGCGTAAAAAGTAGCCTATAACCTTCCTCAAGCTTCAAGCTACTTCCATATTTTTTTTGCATCTTTTTTTGCATCCAAATCCACCTAGTAATTTCGAAAATTAGCGCGTTCAAGCAAACAAACAAACAAACTTTTCCGCTTCATAATATTAGTGTAGATTTTATTCTGTTCTAGTCTACCATAAAATGTAATAATGTCTATCTGTACTTAATTGTATACCTAGATTAATTTATATTTAAAGGAAATCTCGAACAAAAAATAAATACAACTAGTGGCCTTATCGTATTCAGCGATCTCTGCTAGGAAACCAAGATAAATAAATATAGTCAGGACTCGATATATGTATATTGTGAATTTAAATGTGAATGTAAAAATTTGTATTAAGACATTTAGAACTATGTTACACTATAAAAAAGGACAAATATGTGCGAGTATACAGAGTATACATGCAGTGATTTTTTCATTTGACCCATTCGATTGGTCTTTTGACGTACAGCAGATACGACCAGCCCACTTCAACTTTAATTTAGCACCTGTGAGGCTAGTGTCAGCAATTTTTTGGGGGATTTGTTGTTCCTGATGCGGAAAACCAAGTATGTAGTATAATTTCATATTGAAGACGTTAGAGAAGAAAATAAAGTACTAATAATAATTAAAATCAACACATGTAGAATCCTTCATTAATTCATAGTTTACGCTGATTTGTCTTGCGAGCTCACTAGAACTGATATTGTGTAATAATTGTAGTCCCTATTGGTACAAAACTGTTTAACAAAACATAAAACCGAATTTCCAAAAAACACTGCAACGGGAAATAGTTATTTGTGCAACAAGAGAGCAAAGTCGTTTTTTGCTACGAGTGCTTATTTTGAATTCTGCGCAAGCAAAGGATTCAAATTGAATCCTGAGTGTGGCGAGGGATTCAAAGGCACAAGATACAAAAAGCTTTGCTCTCGTGTAACACACATAACTTTTCACTTGAGCAGCGAGAACACTTTAGGAGATAAAATAATAAACAGAATCAAAATAATTAACATTGTACCAATTCAATTAATTGAACATTATAAGAGTTAAAAGTTAAATTACTGCAATTCTGCAAATTAAAGTAACAGATTAATTGGCAACGTTATAGTTGCATTTAGTTGAGTTTGATTATCTGGGGTTAAGGTTTCTGTTTCGGTGGCGGATTGAGAAGGAACAACGGTGAACGTTGGTGACTCTGGTCGGCTTTCTGTATAAGTACACTGTGCATCGTTGAAAGTGGATGGGCGTGGGTGAGACCAAGGATCCGAGGTCCAATTCAGACCTATTGTTTCCACTATACGCTTACTGTTTTTCGACTTATTTTCTATTAAGTCTTCAATATAGCCTTCTGCAACCGTATTGGACTTCCACCCGCCGTGACGTTTTAAAGTGGTGAAATCGGCTTCGGAATCAGCCAAGAGCATTGCAGAAGTTCTCCGAAAGCAGTGACCCGTGTATAGCTGATCAGCTCAATTGCCACTTTCTTAAAACTGGAAGAGCCTCGAGGCTCTTCCAGTTTTAAGAAAGTGGCAATTTTATTTTATTTACTCCCATAGGCTTGAGTCTTGAGCATTTATTAGTATAGTGTTGTATGAAAAATCGGTCGGTTTTTATACTAGCTGGACGTAAATTTTGGTATTTTTCTACAATAGGTACATATTCTTCGCGTACGACAGAAGACCTGTCAAGGTTTGTCTTCGTATTTTTAAATTTTACTAACAGTAATTTATCTGAATTATTTTCGATATTATTAACTGTTAGCTGTAATAGCTCGTTATTGCGACACGCTCCACAAATTCCTATGATCAGTAGAACCTGTAATGAAAATATTACATAATTAATATGCATAATTTAATATTTACAACATCTTTTACATATCGTAATAAATATTTTAACAGTATTGCTAAGCCAGACTAGGATTCATTGCGCCTCCAAAAATTTGTAGTAGGCAGTAAGTACTTACCTTTATACATAACAGTCTTTACACAAATTTTAATAACTAATAACATAGATTTATAGGTACCACTTACTTTAGCGGCAAGAAAATTGCAGTCCGAAGCTTTATTAACAAATTTTTCTATGTTAGGGGCCGTGAAAATTTTCGACTATATAGCCGTATGCCCAACTGACATTCTTTTTAGAAAAGATACGAGTTTTGCGTATGTTTTAATATGCTCTTTATGTTTTGTTTTTAAAGTAGCTTTCAACATTGAGTAAATGTGGAGTACATTAAAGATGATCGCCTCGTTTGTGATAAATCTAAAAAATAAGATAGCAACACCGTTTCTGAAAAACTGCTTGCGCCCTTTTTAAGTCTCCATTCATTGAAGACATGGTATGCTTTCGGATATTTCTCGCGAGACTTCTCAGGTAGGAAACTTAATTCTGCATTAATAACTTGTAGTTTTAACTCTTCCGGTTTACATGTTTGAGCTACTGAAGTGAAAAATAACTTTAATTTCGGTAGTCGGTGTCTTTAGTTTTGTACATATTTTCGTTTTTGACACCACCTTCCGAAATTAAAGTTATTTTTCCCTTTGCAGTGTTTTGTTTAGGAAGGCGGTTTTATTTTTTGTTAAAAAGATTTTTCTCGCTTTTTAGTGGGTTGGTTGGTAATTTACCTAGTTACAAAAGCCTAATACTCACCTTCTTATCACCTTTTGCAAAATCTTTCCTTTCCCTATGCCAAGTTGTTGATTTTTGAGGAGTACTACTGGTACTTCACCATCAGCTCCTCATCACACATTGTGACGAGCAAAAGTCTTTTACAACCATATCCAAGTAATCGAATCGCAACCAATCAAAATACTTATTATTGAGTTGTTCTAGTAGCCATCTGTGGTTTTCCAATTCGGTCCAGCCATCTTCGAGTTATGAGGTAACATACATAAAAAAAAGTTGAGCTGAGAACCTCCTCCTTTTTTGAAGTCGGTTAAAAAGTATCTACAATGGGCTATTAAGTAAAATAATTCACGCGGCACTCAAATAAATTGTAAGTCTTTTGTTAAAATCATTACTTTATATTATCAAAATGATGGTACATCACTTTAGACGGTGTTTGTTTTATTTCGCCTCTTTTTCTGGAAGGAAATTGTAGCATAGCGACAAAGAATTTCAAAAGGTAATAATCTCACTAAAGGAGATTATAGATAAGTGCTACCCACTTAGAGAATAGGCAACGTTACACCTTAGAACGATAAACCTTTAGTCACTTTCACTACATCTTCACAAAGTGCCCTCGTTATTGATGGAACATAATGCTCTGTGCATTATGTTCCGTCTATAACCCATAAATATCCATGAGAACAATATTCTCAAACTTACGCTTGACGTTTCACGGACAAAGCCATACATGTGTCTTGACAAAGCGATATTATGTCCGTTGGTTATGGGATCGGATAGTGTTATCGTAAATAATTATATTCAAGCGCACAGAGACACTTCAAACCCGTCCAGTCTCTGATAAACTCGTAAACTGTTTGGCTACGGTCTACGGAGTTGCGATAAGTGCTTTGATGAAAATATTATAGTGTCGATAAACCTTTGATATCATTGCCTTTTTGGTCATAATTAGGGCGTGGGCAGGACAAAAAGAAAATTTAGCTAAGCAGATTCACAAAGAAATAAATATTAAAAAATACGCACAAAGACCTATTGCAACAAAGTGATACTGACATAGTTTTAAGTTTTATTTACTGACATAATTGTTATTATTTTATTTACTAACACAAATGTTATTTTAAAGCATAAAAATATGTTTATTGACATTAATACAAAGATACTCTATAAACTGTAATCCTGAAAGTCAGTAAAGGAGTCATTATCTTCGCCGTATTTAGTCCCTAATACATATAATTAAAGTTTTTATCTAAGGGGATATGTAATCTGAGAAATAAATATTTATTATTTATTATTATATCTTATTAGATTACATGAAGCAGCAGAATTGTTCCAGAATCTTTATAATTAAGCATCGCATTTTATTCATGTTACTGAAATGTGGCCGACATAATGCAATGTTCAAAATTATGAACTAACGATGAATGTGTTGAAACTGAGGTTTTGTCATTAATGCTGGGAGTGAACACCCAACACGAGCAATCTAAGTGTAAACCGGTATTCTAGTAACGTTCTCTGATTACGTTTTTATTGTAGGTAATATTGGGTAGGAACCCAATAAGGGTCCGCCAAATTATGGTCATGAAATACCATTTCAGAATCCAAATGATGAGCGCTTTAATTTGATACCGATATTGCAATACTTACTCAGAAGAAAAAATAAATTTACTTTAAACTATAGCGTCTCAGATTTGGATTCTTTTAAAGTCATTTATTTAAGAACGCATCTAAAGATATTTTAATTTTATTAATCATTTCAGTGCCTTGGAAAATAAATCAGGTAATAAAGGATATTATTACATGCATACATTCAAACTACGCGCGATAAACAGAACCCTTCCCTTGCACTTAGGGGTAAAAAAATATAACCCTTCCCTTGCAGATGGGGGTAAAGAAATATAACCCTTCCCTTGCAGTCGGCTAAAAAAGGAGAGTAGGTAAATCTGTATGTCTACATACCTGCCAATGCTGATGAAGCACATGTGCATGATGCTAGCTGAGCACGCGAGCACATCGCACGTGACGTACACGTTGCACCACACCACGCCCAGCGGCCAGTACCCTGAGAGGGAATACATTTTAAACTGGTCTAGTATATGGATAAAGAAATAATAGAATGAGAGGGGAATGTTTTGTAAAGAACAGGGTGGGTTTTTAGTCAGTATAAGACTGACGGCGTGAATTAAAATCGTCAAATCATCTATCCAGATCTGGAGGTAACCCGCTTTTGGTGGTGAATTTGACGATAATTCCCTTGAAAAATAATTTTAAACTGTTGAAAACAAAATTGAGAGATTATGTGGACACAATATTAATATGTGTAGATATGATAATGATAATAGTGATATGATAATAGATATTAAATGAAAATTAACTACATTTATTTGTTTTGATCTGCTTTATAGAGGCGACTAAAGTTGGAGATATTTACTTCATTTTTTTTTAAATTAATATATAATATAATTCTTTTATTGGTTGAGGGACTAGCTATTGCATTGCGCGTCACCAGTTTTACACAAAACGGAACAAATATGTATGGGCTATAGATAGTTTTTTGGTTTCCGGGTCTAGCTATTTGTTCAATCATCAAACAATATATATAAAATACTCAGTAACGGTACTGACTGAATGACAAACAAGGCACAACCAAAACAACTGGGTACAAGAAGCTGAAATTGAGCACTAAGAAAGAATTTTTGGAACTTCCCACGGGATCGGGATTTACACGTGAAAAGCCTCCCACGCGAACGAACTCGCGGACAACTGCTAGTTTTTTAATATTTCAAGATTGAAAGTACAGTAAAATGAAACACGTTTTATTTATAAGGTAGCTTAATTTGTATTTTCTGTATTTACGAACTTAGACTGTTTTTTACGTTCGCACCAAAAATACTTACAGCCAAACATCCAAAATTGGATTCCGAGAAGCCATATTTTTTACAACTCGATCATTTCCTACGAATTTCCATACAACTATAAGTGGAAGATTGCTTCCTGCTGACAAATATGCCAAATTCAAAGGAACTGGCTCTGGGAATAAGATTTCAGGTCCCCTGTCGTATGACACATGGTTATTTAAGGTACGAAATCGGGTGAAGTATTTATTTATAACGGAGCCCCAAAAGCGAGCGGATATCATTCGGGGGGCGTGAATTTAGTTTATTCCCAGGCCCCAACTCATGTAGGAACTGTAGGGTGTCAGTCGATACAAGTCAGTTAACACTCTGCTCTACTTGAACGGTTATAAACTTCGAGGATATACAATAAATAAAAAAAGGGGAAAATTTATTACAAATGAAAAATAATAAAAAAAAAAACTGTACTGATTTTAAATTAGGATGCAGGTTTTGTGTTATTTTTTTAACAACTCTAAAATGATTAATAAATAAAAACATTGAGATTCTTACGGCTTGGTTCTCAAAAGTCATTGCAGTTAACTGAATAGGAAGTATAAAATACCTTACACAATATTGTTTTCGTTCATTAATTTAAGCAAAAACAGTTGATATATTTCATTATTTAAAAACCGCAATTATTATGTTAAATATGACGCCGTGCTCACCATTCGACAGAGCAGTGTGTCACAACAGTTTGTATTAGGTAGGTAGCCAAAGCCGAAAGCGTTCACACAATTGGTAGAACTTCCTTTCATAAAAGGCTTGTGTACTGGAAATAGGTACAATTTGTAACGTTCTGGTACACGTTGCTATGAAAGATGTGGATCATCTGAGTAAATGGAGAGTCTGTGAGCAGTGAGAGTACAATGTGTAACCGGTTTCATGAATTTTCTGGTACCACTTGTGTGTCGTTTTAGAGGAATCGTTGGCGATTTAGAATTCGACTTCAGATACGGTTTGAATTGAATGGTAAGTTGGGAATGCAATGCATTTTGATGGATGAGATTCTGAAGTATTTTTATTTATTAGTTACTTATTTGTATAAATGCTTTATGACTAAGTATGTAAAGGCCTAGTATTTAATTTATTTTTGTTAGAAATAAGTTAATGGAATAGAAGATATTTAAAAAATATAGACTTGTGTCAAGTGGACTCATTTAGAGATGGAAATGATCATGAGGTTTATAATTTATATTCAGTTTTATACTCGCATGC
Organism: Tholera decimalis; assembly: GCA_943138885.2. Taxonomy (NCBI): domain Eukaryota; kingdom Metazoa; phylum Arthropoda; class Insecta; order Lepidoptera; family Noctuidae; genus Tholera; species Tholera decimalis. The sequence goes on along the minus strand of OW964549.2, from coordinate 13,334,810 downwards.
ATTTGATTTCTATTTAATTTATCAACTTTTAATTCGACGGCATCCCGGCAACCGCGTCTTTGCACACAGCATTATGCTGAGCGATATCGGTTATATGCAAATTTGAAAATTATATTTTAGTCGCTACAGTGTTCAATAAATGGGAAATATTGGGTATGAAATTAAAATATAAATGTTAAATACATACCTAAAAATCCAGGAATCGCCCCCATAGGCATCACAAATAAGCTGACCAACAAATCAGCTATAGCCAGAGACAGCAAAAAATAATTCGTGACATTCTGCAGCCTCTTATCTAAACACACCGCTAAACACACCAAAATATTACCCACACCACCAGCTATTATAAATACTATCACAAATAGAAAACTCCAATCATATCCCACTTTATCCACCACTTTTTCCGTCATATTTCTAAAGTCATAATTACACTGAAAAGTTTCCACTACACTTAGAACTGACGTTTCATTCGAAGCGTCAATGTACAACGTTCGATTTTGAGTTTCCGTATAACAGAAAAGGGTGTCCAAATCGCAGAATAAACTTGGTAGACGGAGCCATAGGTTCTTGAGTGCACTCTCAAAAATTACGGTTACCATGTTCAACTTGAGGTAAGGAGCGCATATAGTGTTGTTGTTACCAGCATCTGAAGTATTACACGAAGTGCAAGTATATGAGGTTTCATTTTGAATGTCTATGTTTAGTTCGCAAGTGTAGTTGACAAAATTGTAGTCAGCAGCACAGTCGAGGCCGGAGAAGGATTCGCCGCAACCCCGCCCGTTGATGAGATGGCATTGGAATTCTTGAAACGCTGTGTCCAGGAATGTGAGATTATTCATGTCAAAGACCATGCTAGGTCACATGTTGTACTTCGTTTTTGCTGCTCATCCTTACGAGATCTGGAACAAAAGAAAAACAAATTTTAATCTCCAGTAAAAATATGTTATTTTTCTTACATAATAATACAAATATTTATCTTGCAAGCTTACAAAATTTGAGACACAAAACAAAACATTCAGAAAAAAAAAAGTTCCATTAGGCTTAGTTTAAATGCTGATTAGCAGATTAATTCCTAATTCAAATCTTTAAATGGAGAATTTGAATTTAGAGTCTGCTAATAAGACAAACATTAAAAGAGGAATGGTATAGATATATTATGTCAAGTTTATGGCGTTAGCTTTTTTAAATTTTGTTTTTTTTTTGTATTAAATATTCATTCATATGAGTCAAATTAATTGTGACCATAGTGTTTTTTGATTCATATATTTTTAAGTCGCCTTCGTTTTATTCTCGAATCTACATACAACAAAGGTGAAATTAAAAAGTTTATCGTTACCAAATTGTAATTTTTTATTCTAAAATTTTATTTTTTCCTCATTTTTCTTTAGAGCGGAGTTAAAAACAAAAATGATAAATTGTTTCTGATATAAATGGGTATTTAATTACCTAAAGATTAATTATTCCGGCAAGTTGCCGCGGGCAGTATGAGAACATTAATTAAACTGTTAAATGATCATAAATTCAGGCTTCATTTCACTATAACTATTATTCAACGTGTAATTTCCGAGAAGCTGACAACTTAATAAGTCATTGGTTGAGGTGAAAACTGGTGAGAAATAGACTGTCAACTCATTGACCGCCCAGACACGTGGAATAATATGCCACATATCCGAGTCGAGCTGAAAGATTTCTTTATTAAATATTATGCGGATTAAAAGAACATTCCAGTGGTTAAAATGTACGATATGCGAGTTGTAGGTCGTAGTTCGACCCAGACACATTATGTTATTTCACATCATCACCACTGGTAAATAATAATAGCCACACAGGTCGTTTCAACAATCAATCAACAACAACGCTTGCCGAAATCGTTTTATTGACCATCTTAAACCCATCGAGACAGACCAATGACTTAAAGTACTTTTCAAAGCACGGGCCTTGAAAAGTACTTTAAGTCATTGGTCCCAGCAATCGTTTGTACCTCTTTGGCAGTCGTTACGGGTAGTCAGAAGCCAGAAAATCCTACCTACCTCTTAATACCTATACACCTATACCTCTTAAGGTATCGTGTTACCTAGCTACAGGAATGTCGTGGTCAGATAGGTCACTTTATGTTAAACACTGCATATACAACGTGTAATTTAAAGGGTATATACATACCGACTGTACGGCTTCTTTGGATGATAACAAACGATATGGCAAGGGTTTTGTAATCCTATGTCTACATGTGTGGAACTTATTAGAAATTTCAATACATTGATACCAGAGACCGAATTTTTCAAATTAAGAAGAACGAAGAGAATTATCGTTTTATTGGCAAGTGACGTGGAAAGTGATGACCCTCATAGTGCTGTGACACGTTTGTTATTATTGGTATTCAAGAAACATATGAAACCGATAATTTGGGGTCAATTCTGTGAGTCACTTATTTTGAGTTGAAACTTTGCATAGAGACTCCATACCAGATGTTGTCTTCAGTCCTTTTGGATATATATATGGTTTCCGTTACACGTTGTATAGCTGCATACGGTAAGACTGGAAGCTGACCCCAGCATAGTTGAGAAAATAACAAATTAATAGTTTAGAAAACATTAGAATATCACGCTTTTATAAATGCACGTAAATTTGTTCGCGCTTTTCCTTTTTTTTTTGTAGTCTCCGTTTTTTTTGTGTTGCTGTTTCTTTTTTGTAGTTGTTGCCATATTATTCCCACGAGTAGTGACAATTAAACGATCGATCAATTTGAAAGTGACATCTAGGTATAAAAAAATAAATCTATGGATTACGCGGTAATTCAAAAAGGTTAAGAAAATCGATAACGGATTTTCTTAAGGTTTGTTATAAACTTGAAACCTGATCGTGTTCAAAGTGCATTACGTGGCTTTTCTCACAAGTGCAAACACGACTATGAAACGATATTCCATCATGGAATGCCAGTGCCTATCTTCCGACTTCATCATCAGACCTTGAAACCTAATCGTGGTCAAAGTTCATTACAAGACTTTTCTATGAAATCCAAAACAGCTATGATACGATTTTCTATCATGAAGTTCCAGTTCATTTTTTCCGGCTCCATCATAAGATCAGTTCGACAGTACCATATTATTGTATCGTCATCAAAACTACATACAGCTGCCAATTTTCATTACGCTTCAACCCTTGGAAGATGGTTAAATTAGTTACCTTAGATTCCATTACATAGGTACACACAGGTCGACCTAATAAAAGCGTATTAAAAACCAAAATTACTTACTCTGCGCTTATACCAATGGTTATTATGTGCAAAATATTGGTGGTATTACTACGTTGTATGACAATAATTTACTTCTTTTCAAGGTTAAAACTGGTATTTGGGTAAAAAACAGTTTTAACGAATAAATCTATACTAATATTATAAACGGAAAAGTTTGTTGGTGTGTTTAAACACGCTAATCTTCAAAAGCACTAGGTGGATTCGGATGAATTTTAGTAAAATTTGAGAAAGGTTACATGCTACTTTTTATCCGACTGCAAAAGAAGGAGGGTTATGTTTTCATCGTGATAAAACACACACGCACACGCGGCCCGTCATTCATAAATAAATTGCGACGTTGCCGTCCTTCAAGTACGCGTGTACAGGGTGTTTTTTTTTATGTATCAATTTAACATTTTAGTGAATATTTTAATATAAAAAATAAAAAACATTTTGTTTTCGAATGGTAATATTTTTTTTTGCATATATGGATGCTATAATATTGCGGGTTAACGGGAACGCCCTCTGTTAGTTAACATACTGTATGTAAAAACTATCTTTGACACAGCTAGAGGTGAGCTAAAAAGACTGATAATTACAATGAAGATGTTGCAAATACTAAGAGATGTACAGTCAGAAGTCAGGTAGGTAAGTTAGCTCTGAGTACATTCTTATTTTTGAATTTTGTAGTTTTATCTTCTGTGACAAGATTCATTTACCAGCAATACTTGTATATCATATTTATAAACAGTAAACAAGTGATTAATAACGCAATTCAAACGTGCATGGCTAGTGTTGCTTAAAACATGAAGTTACCACATATTACGCTTGCATGCAAAACAAAATACACATTTCGTAGGGTTAGATTTAAGACACGATTTATAAACAACAAGTCTTAGCATCTAATAAAAATTTCAAATATCGGTTGAAAGACAAAAAAGTATGTTTTCACTAGATATTTCGTACACGGTTTCACTTTTTAATTTTCGTCATCTTTTTTTATTGATAATAGGCTCCCGTTTGACCACCATCTCACCTGATGGTAAGTGATGATGTGGTCGAAGATGGAGTACGCTTACCTAAAAGTAACCCGTTCACTCTTGACTTAAAGACCACTAGGTTATAGCTATAGGCAAACACAGACTCCGGCAGGGAATGCCACTCCTTAGCCGTACGCATAATGAAGGTATTCCCAAAACGTTTTGTGCGTATGGGTGGGATGTCCATCATGTAACGATGCCGCTTCGCCGTTTCGTGCGATGATGGAACGGGCTTGGCGGAATTAGATTGTGTAATTCCATCGCACACTCCTCGAAATGTAACCGATAGAAAACCGATAGACTAGCAACTAGTGTGTAGTGGGTCGATTTTTTTGCTCGCTAGTGTATTTTGCAGTCTGGCTCCACATATTAACGCAGAGATGTGGGAGTCGCGTAGTGATGTACAGGGAGGCTTACGATAATGTAGTGTGTTGTGCTTTTATTTGAATGGAAATGGAACGGATTGTCGGAAGGCTTTTGACAAGGTGGATCACAAACTGCTCTTAGATAAAATTGCTTACAACGGAATCCGTGGCAATTTGTTACGGTGGTTCATGGCGTATATACACAATAGATCTCAAAAGATAGTCATTAATGGTTTCCAATCAAGTTCAATCATTGTCACCTCCAGTGTGCCCCAGGGCTCAATTTTGGGGCCCCTACTCTTCATTTTATTTGTCAATGACATTAAAGATTGCTTCATTAATTCCAGATTTCTAATGTACGCCGACGACATAAAAATTTACAAATCATGTAAAAGCACACAGGATTGAATGCTTTTGCAGGAGGATCTTGACAGACTTGCTCGATATTGTTCACATAACAAGCTCCAGCTTAGCTTACCTAAATACAATGCAATTACTTTCACAAAAAACAAAAATATAATAAGATTTGATTATAGCCTACATAGTATCATTCTACGAAAAGTTGACCATATTCGTGATCTCGGTGTCGAGATGGACTCGAAATTGCACTTCAATATCCACATTGATAATATAATTAATAAGGCGTACCGTATGTTTGGTTTCATCATGCATTCTTCAAATGATTTCAAAAGAACATCTACATTTTTAATTCTATACAAAGCTTTGGTCCGTACTCAATTGGAATTCGCAGTACCGATTTGGAGTCCCATTTTTGATATTTATAAAAAAATATTGGAAATGGTTCAAAAAAAATTTGCGTGCTATGCAATACAAATGCACCAAGTCTAAATTACAATATTCTCAATTACTGACGCGTTTTAAACTTCAAAGCTTGGAGTCAAGACGCAGCCTACTGATGGCCATGATGCTTCATGGTCTGTGTAATAACAGATTTGATTGTCCAGATATCACCAATAACTTATGTTACATTGTACCTAGAACTGTTATGCGTCGAGAGGCGCGTGTGCCTCAGCTTTTCCATACCGCAAGATGTAGAACTCACGCTGGTGCACGGGCGCCTCTACGACGCATTGTTGATACGTATAATACCCACTTCATTGATTTGGATATATTCGCGCTTACACACTTTAAGTTCAAAAAGATGACTATTGAATCTTTAGAATAGCCCTTTTATACTAACTATATAAAAATACGCACGAGTAGATACTTCTTACTTTTCTGTTATAACAACGCACGCATTAATTTAATTTATCCTTAAACCATTATTCCGTGGACATTGGTGTGGGTTACACGTTTACTTATTTATACATTTTTATTTCTATACACTTATATTGTAATGTGTAACTGTTTTATGTCCCAATAAAGTAAAATAAAAATAAAAAAATAAAATAAAATAAAGAAAGAAGATTGAAACGATATAGCGCGAAATGATAAGCGTCAATAGCCTAATGGATAAGGTGTCGGACTTGTGATCGAGAGGTCCCGACTTCGAACCCCACCCATTAGACTATTGCCGTGAACCCACTCCAGGCACAAGCATATTCAGCTTATTTGGAGAGGTTAACGAGATTGCTAGTAATGTGAATTTTACTTACATTGCCAGTTCTCTTGTTTTTTTTAAAGATATAAGTCAGTTTTAAAATTGTGTGATTTTTTAGAGTTAGAGTTTTAAAGTGGAAATTTTGGATGGGCACGTTTGGTGCAATGCTGCTATGCTGCGTGTCGTGGGTTAAATTCTATTACTTCCGTGTCTGGGTGAATTTATTAAAAATTTAATCACAATACAGGAGAAATGATTACTAAGGACAATGTTTAAAAACATAGGTATTTGGTGTCAAAAAACAGGATAGATATGAGTGACGTGTGTTTGTCTCACACCAATAATTTCAATTCAATTAATGATTTTTTAATATGAATTTCAATGTAATATATTAATTTTAAGAATTTAACCCACGACACGCAGCATAGCAGCTTAACGCTGAACCATTGCACTAAAAGTGCCCATGCTGTATCTATTCTTTCCACTTTCGAACTCTAACTCTAAAAAATCACACAATGTATTTTAGAAAAAAGAGAACTAGCAATGTAAGTAAAATGCACATTAGTGACAATCTCGTTAACCCCTCCAAGTAAGCTAAATATGCTTGTGTCTGCTGTAGGTTCACGGCAATTGTGTAATGGGTGGGATTCGAACTCGGGACCTCTCGATCACAAGTCCGACACCTTATCCACTACGCTATTGACGCTATAGACAATCCTCATTTTCAGTAGCCTGTTATGAGTTCACTACGCCCGAAAACTACAACCCCCTGTGGAACAAAATTCATTTATGTCGCGGAGCAGGTCTCGAATGATTAACACGTACGCGCCTGATTGCTAATAATTATTTGAAATTATTAACAACACAATTTCCTTTGAATGAGAAAAGTTGTTGTTAAAGATATGAGGTGCCGTGACGAGAATATTGATTTTATAGTTAACTAGACCTATATTAATACTAAATGCTTTATATGGCTGGTTGCTTTCAGTTTCTCTGTGACACACTAATTTTTTTTTTCGATCATCGGAAAATTTAGAGTTAAGTATCCGTATGCGTTCCACTTCTTTCTTCGATAAATATAATATAAATATAATAATAATTTTCCACAACTTTCACACAACGCCATCTAGTCCCAAAATAAGCAGAGCTTGTGCTATGAGTACTAGACAACTGATAAACGTACATATATATTTCTAAATACATACATACATATATAGAAATATTTCACTATACAAGCGGCCCGTTTATGGAATGCATTGCCCATAGATGTGAGGCGTGCTCAAACATTGCCTACGTTCAAAATAATGGTGAAGGAGCATTACATCTTCCTGTAACTTATTTTTCTTCCTATTCATAATAGAGAAATTATGAGTTTTATATGTATTAGTACATATTTATATATTATATTTTGTGGTATGTATTTTATATTATTATGTTTAATTAGTATTATGTACGATGTTGTACACTGGCAGCCCTAAATCTATCTCCTAATTTCTGTCCATCCAAAGGTTGTCTGTAAGAGATTGCCCTATGTGATAAGACCGCCCATTGTACACTAGTTTTATTATTTGTATCCTTAAGTGTATTGTAAGGTGTACAATAAAGTATATAATAAATAAATAAATTTAAATTAAATAAATATATAAATTCTTCATTCATTTATTTTCAGTAATATTTATTCCTTCATGCTTTATAAAGAGAATAAAGGAATAAATATTACTGAAAATAAATAAATAAAGGATATTTTTTCTTGTACGTAATAGGAATGCTCTAGATCCCACGCTAGGAATCCCTGTGTCGTGGGATCCATACTTTTCCAAAGCATTACATTATAAAGTGCTTTTCGGTGAATGTATATCGAAAGAAATCAGAAATCCAGGAAATCTGTCACCCGGGATAAGGTTATTCCTGGAGGATGATATTACGCTCGGCATTGAGGATAACAAGCACGATAGTGGGGAAACTTTTAATTAATGTTTTGGTTAACTCGGAATTTGATATTTTTCTGTATGTTAACAGTTTTCTACAACGATACAAAGTTTTACTGTATGAAAAGTGAGGCTGATGATTGAAACTAAAAATATCATCAATTTGTGTCATTTTAATTGAAAAATTATGTATGTTGGCCGTATTTCTGGCACCTACTTTTCTTGATTTACCGAAACCTTCGGTTTGCATAAGTAATTCGTTTATAATAAACTAACAGTCACGCGGGGATTTTCTCCAATGAACATTATCACGATAAAAATATAAGCCTCCTTTTTTGCAGTTGGGTATAAAGTAGCCTAAGTAAAAACAACCTTTCTCAAGCTTCAAGCCACTTTCATACCAAATTTCATCCAAATCTACCTAGTACTTTCAGTTGTTTGAGAATCTATAAGTTTGTACTTTGTCGATTTATCATATTAGTATAGGTTCCGGTAGAAAGGGACGTACCTACGTGAAATGATTAATTTTATTTAAAATATGACCAAATATTACATTTTACCATTTTTATTTCAAAGTAATTCAGACTTTGTAGCCAACACGGATCATTTATTTCACATCCAACATGATCAGATAACTGTGGATCGTAACATATGAGTGGCAAGCCAGTCGCAATTTATCGCAGAACGTTCAAATTCGTTCAGAATATGCGAAATGTAGCTGTAGCGTCAAAGTACTACCGGTAAATTGCAATTTGTCAGTATTTAGACCACTTAAGGCTTCCACAGACTGGTATGATGACACAACGATGCGACAAAGTTTTGACTTAGACATTGCTGTAATCTGTATAAGTTTCCGGTCAAATCGTTGTTGCGTAGTCAAATCATGACCAGACAATGTGTCAAGCTAAGACCACAGTTTTTCATAGACAGATGTTGTTTATAAATCTCGCTCGTCCCATCGTAGACCTCATATATTGCTTACCAGCAGTATTTAAAAATGTGGAATCATAGCTATTTACAATTATTTAAAAAAGAAAAAAGTTTCTTTAACACTTAGGGATTATATTTCAACACACAAGTTTCTCAACGGAAGAGTTTAATTTAAAGCTACAATCTCAAAGTTCACATCAAAAAGTGAGCTTTTTATTCATGTTTTTTTAGTTACAAGTGGCTGTTTAATTATTCTGCCCATTGCAATATTGAGGAGAGTAGTTGGCCACTACTTTTTACTTTTGTGTTTATTGCGTTTGACTTAGAAATAGAAATCTGAGCGACTATTTCTTTTCTGAAGTACAGTTAGCAACAAGAGTCAATGACATTTAGAAATTAAATACCTAATAAAATCTTGGTATAATAACTCAGCAGCTGCTCTTGTAGATTTCTAAAACCTATACAAAATAAGTTTTCCCATCGCTTAGTAATTAGTCTACACTTACTGTCTTCCTTACATATTAATTGTTTAGTATGAAAATAGTGATTGCGAACATTCTTGGTGATTTTTCTCAACAAGTAAACACCGATGATTCGAACAGTGCACTAGCTTCTAACGTTTTATAATTGACCTATGTGAATAATATACTTTTTTACCTACAAACGTAGGTGAATTACGATGCGACCGTATGCACAAATTCAAGTCTTAAAAATGTGTCGACAGACAAGAGTGCGCTAGAAATTGCTCGTATAAACTTTTAGTTATCGAGTGTACTTTCTTAAGCAGGATTTTTCATTTCTTTACTACATGCATTTTAGGTTAGAGGAAACGAGCATAATAGTTTAGCGAATTACGCAGCCACATTTATTTTTTCAATTCTAAGTTGTTTATTGTAATTGTAACTATACACTAAATATTTCCTTCTTATTTTATTTTTAACTTTGAATTAATTGAAGGAAGATAAATAATGTACCACGAACCATGTAGGTAAGATTGTTAGGTTACCTCTTAGGCATTTAATTTAATTAGGCATTTGTATTATCTCCTAAGGTTTATTAACAGCTGCTGCGGAGTGCGGATGTGATGGTGAGTCTAGCAAGCTGAGGAGTGTGGATTTGCCCCAGATACTAATTAATATGTTCAAGTACTGGTATGCGCATCAGTCCAATAGTGTCAGGTGGGCGGGGGCAATGTCGGATCCATATCAGCTCATGTGCGGAGTCAGGCAGGGTGGCTTAACATCTCCTACCCTTTTCAATTTGTAAATGAACGAGTTAATCGTGGCGCTCAGCAGTCAGCACGTCGGCTGTCACATTGACGGGGTACTCGTATGTGTTAATAATATCAGTTACGCTGATGACATGGTGCTGCTAAGCGCCTCGGTTTGTGGCTTGAGAAAGCTACTGAAGACGTGTGATGAATATTCTTGTGGCCACGGTTTATAGTATAACGTGCAGAAGAGTCAGTACATGATCTATGAGACCGTCAGAGTGAAATGTCTCAGCGACTTACCACCAGTTAGACTCAATGGTGATCATTTAAAAAGGGTTGAATAATTTAAATACCTTGGTCATCTTTTAACTGTCGATCTCAGGGATCATGCAGACATAGAACGGGAGCGGAGGGCGTTGTCTGTTAGAGGGAATACGGTCGCGCGCAGGTTTGCGAGGTGCTCTAGAGTGGTAAAGATTACACTATTTAGAGCATACTGTACGTCGCTCTACTCATGCAGCCTGTGGGCGCATTATTCTGCGAGAGCTTATAACGCCATCCGCGTCCAGTATAATAACGCTTTTAGGGCGGTGATGCGGCTACCCCGATATTGTAGCGCCTCAGGTATGTTAGAAGAAGCGTGTACTGTTTTCACGAGACTGCGTAAGCGTGCCGCGTCCTTGGTGCGCAGAGTGCGGGCCAGCTCCAATACCGTTCTAACGATGATCGGGGAAAGGTTGGACTGCCCTTACCTCCGGCATTGTTCGAGCAGACATGTCGCTGTACCAATTTTATTTTATGTTTTTATTATTGATAATAGGTTCGCGTTTGACCACCATCTTACCTGATGGTAAGTGATGATGTGGTCGTAGATGGAACACGCTTACGTAGAAGTAACCTATTCACTCTTGACTTGAAGACTCCTAGGTTATAGCTATCAGGAAACCCAGACTCCGGCAGGGAATTCCACTCCTTAGCCGTACGCACAATGAAAGTATAATAAAGTTTTTTAAATTAAACCTGCTAATTTTTTTTTTTTGGGAAAACCAATAATTGTGCAATGTGTCTTACATCTAAATACATATAAAAAAATAGGTTAAAGTACAATTCACTACGTTTTCACAGGTTACAAATTTCTATTATGTTCGTGTGAAAATGTCACACATTTTTCCTGGATAAAAGTAGCTTATTTATAGTCGAGGCTGTAAAGTTAGCCATGTTTAACGAGATAAGAAGAATAAAAACTGCAGTCCTGGAAAGTAAGGGCAACTGAAGGAATAAAATGGTTTTATAGTCTGCAGAAGTCTGACACTCCCCTCTACTCCGGAGCGGAAGAAGTCATTCGAAGATTTTCCCCCGAAAAGAAGGAAGTCATAATTTATTTTGAAGTAGGTACCTACATACAATCCGTACCTACTAGTCAAATTATTTATTTATTTTAATTTTATTTTTAAAACTTTATGCAACACAAAATCTACAAAGGCGGACTTAATGCCATAGGCATTCTCTACCAGTCAACCATGGGTGGTGAAGAGATAACATGGCAGGTGCATAAAAAAAATAAACTAAGTTGATAATATATTCAAAAAGTTTTATTACAAATGTATATATCGATGGTCCCTAAGTAAAGTATCGAATTTACAAAATGCCAATTTTTTTTTATTACTGTTTAGAACTATAAATAAAGGTAATTTTATTAATTGAATATCAAAAATTAAAAAAATTCATTATTTATGCGTTTATTAGAGACGTATTTTATCGAAATATGTCAGTCTATCCGACGTCTATCAACGAATGTTAAGTTTCGCGTATTTACGCTGCGCCGGCGAGTGTGCGACAAGGACGGAACTACCAATATCGCGAATGTACGCCGCCGCAGTGCTCGTGCGCACAGCAACGTCAACATCCGCGGCGTTGCATTTGCGTAATAATAGTGTTATATGTATTTTGTTACTGTTTTTTAAATGTTATAACTAAACTACTGTATTATGGGCCAGTTACCTTTAAAAATGTATTCAAGATCGAGGAAAATAGTTGATTTAATGCAAAGAAACAGTGAGAATGAACAACAACAAGACTTGGATACAAAATCAGTTATTTTTAATGCGGGTAAGTTTTAATACTTGAAATACTTTTATTTGACTGATACGTAGTTGCAACTTTAATAAATAAGAATATTTTTAAGTATAGGTTACCTAAATCAGGTTTTATTGACCATCTTAATGATTTGCTTGAATTAAAAATGTGTCCCACGTAATACAACGAATCGGGTAGATTCGATCATTTATGATGGATTGTCATGTTCCTGATAGTACCGAAAATGCCAGTTCCGATAATGTACGGGGTTTATTCATAAATTATTTCAATCGAAACTGACGATTTCGATACTGTACGTCGTATTATAAATTTAAATTTTAACGAAAGTGCCACTTTCGATTATTTCGATCGAATTTTGTTTATTTTTTGTAAAGATTCGATGTAAGTGTTAAGTGTTTATGATAAAAATTTAGTAACTTACTTTTATGTCACTTTCTGTGATTAACTAAATTAGATTTGTATACATGAATTGTTAATCATATATTTATTAAATGTACCTTCTGACCTTCAATGTTCTTTTTTAGAGTCACCGCTCCCCACGAACTGCGCTTTCATGATCATGTAGCTTCTTTCCAACCCGTAGAATCACATTATACACGTAATGACACCAGTAAGCTGTACTTAGATAATAATTTAAATATGAACAGAATGTTTTCCTTATACAAAGAATGGAGCCAACCTTCAAATTATATCAATCAAGCACAGACCCTTCGTTAGTACAGGGACATCATCAATTGTAACATGAATGTTAAATTTTTTAATCCCAAGAAGGATATCTGTGACAAGTGTCATAGTTTTTCTAACAATTCATCTCCGACAGAAGAACAAGTACAGACTCATAATAAACACTTAAAAAATAAGAAAATAGCTAGAGAGTTAAAGAATATTGACAAACAGCAATCTAGAGAATCACCTGAAATTGTGTGTGCTACATTTGATTTCCAAAAAAAATTAAATTGTCCACATTGAGACGTTGGTTTGTTTTATTATAAGCGTAAAATTTCTGTATTTAACTTTACCGTTTTCGATTTAGCGTTAAAAGAAGGTACATGCTACGTGTGGACGGAAAGTACCGGTAAAAGAGGAGCTAATGAAGTAAGAAGCTGTTTAATGTAATTTGTAAACGCAAAGATAGATTGGGTTGCTAAGAAATTCTTATTTTGGTCAGATAATTGTGAGGGCCAGAATAGGAATAGAGTCGTTTATTCGTTATACATGTACCTATCAAAACGAGAAAACTAATTAACATTCTTGACCAATGGTACGCATTAGTACGCCGGGCAAAGGCTGAAGTAAAACCCTAAAAGGTTATAGAAGTAACCAAGAGTGATGTTTATGATTTTAAATTTTTAATAAATGACAAAAATTGGAAAAAGACAACAAAAGAGAAAACGTGAGATAAAAAAGCATTAAGGAAGTTAGTGTGAGAAAAGAGGAACCAAATAACCTATACTTAAAATACGATTTGAAGGCTGATTATTTTTGTGTGAATACTTCTGTAGAAACAAGCAGCCGAAAAAAGAGAAAGTTTCAGTCTATGTAATTAAAAAATCTTTATGCGGATTCACTAGCTTTGCCAGTGGCAAAGTATAAAGATTTGATTTCTTTATGTAATGCAGGAGGGATATTCAAAGAATATCATAGGTGGATGGGCGGTAATGCAACGTATGCGACTTAGAAGTTTTCGGTTACACAATTGACGGGAACCGGCGCTGGTTGGAACAAAAGATAAGAGTCCAGCGTCGTATAGGAAAGGCAGCACTAACCTTGATAATCCAGGATATTCAGGACTGCCAGCACTCTGATCACAGTTCACCACCACAGTATAACCGTTCTTCTGCTACGAATTGGTCGCACAAAACGACGCGACCGTTCGAATGCGATTCGATGCGTTTGTGCTCTAACGCGACTCGACAGCCATTGAAGGTCCGATCCTGTCCATCGGAGGATCCAGACGCGATCGATTTTTCTAGAGCGGTATAGTCTCTCTCCCTCACTCTCGAATAGACGAAGGTCTAGTGCAAGGGAGAAAGGATAATATGCGGAAGGGGAATGTCTAACCAATTAGCGATTATGCGTGTTGCCAATAATTAAAAATATAAACGAAAAGAATCGTATATCAGCGCAACCATTCCCCCGGGCTTGAAGGGATACCTTCAAGAGTGAGGCAAACCACAAGAAAACTAATCTATTCGATAATTACTATCCTATAACTACGAAACTAAATACCTAATAAGTAATATTAACCTAACCTTAAAGACGAATTAAATAAACTACTGGTTAGGCAATGGGCAAAGACGCACCACGGGACGCAAGTAGGATCCAGTGGTTGTCTTAACCCGAACGATACGAGTGACTCCGGTTGAGTCAGGGAAAATTTCCTCCACGACACCCAAAGGCCAGTGTAGTGGGGGCGAGTTGTCGGATATAAGAATCACGACCGTGCCGACAGAGACCGGATCGACCGGCGTGTTCCATTTGCGGCGAGATTGCAAAGTATGGAGATATCCAGTTCTCCAGCGCTTCCAAAACGACTGTACTAACTTATCTAGTAGCTCATGTCTAGCAGTAAGAGTTCTCTCGTCTATTTCCTCGGCAGGCAAGTATTTCAGAGGCGTGAGATTCAAAAAGTGCGCTGGAGTCAATGCGAGCGGCTCTGAAGGATCACTAGAGAGTGTCCTACAAAGAGGTCTAGTGTTCATTACCGATTCTATTTGAATAAGAACGGTACTTAATTCTTCAAACGACAGAATAGTATCGCCTATGACCCGATATAGGTGTGACTTTAAACTTTTAATATTAGCTTCCCAATTGCCGCCAAAGTGACTAGCCGTCGGGACATTGAGTGACCAATCTATTCGATTTATAGCTAATGTATGACCATATTCCGAATTATGGTACTTCGAACAAAGAAATGCGTGAAGTTCCGAGAGTTTCCGTTTAGCGCCTATGTAATTAGTCCCGTTATCGGAATAAATTCTACTAACCGGGCCACGCCTTGACAGGAACCGTTTAAAGGCGCCCATAAAACTAGCTGTGCTAAGATCCCCAGCGAGCTCTATGTGCACCGCGCGTGTAGTCATGCAGACGAACAGACACACGTAGGCCTTGGTGGAGCGAACACCTCGACCGCGAGACATCGTAACCTTAAACGGACCGGCGTAGTCCGTGCCCGTGTGGACGAATGGCTTAGCGGTTTGAACGATACGACAAGAGCGATGATCGGCCATCTCAGGAAAGCTCTGCTTAGGGCGCAGCCGAAAGCAGGGAAGGCACTTATGGATCCTATTCCTAATTAAATTGCGTGCAGAAAGGATCCAATACTTCTGACGCAAGAGCGACATTAGCAGGTCGGGACCTGCGTGACAGTTCAATTTATGATGATAATCGACTAACAAATTCAAAACGAGGTCCTTGCTTGGAAGCAGAATGGGATGTTTCCCATCATAACTTAAATCCGAGTTTCTTAAACGGCCTCCGACTCTAATGAGTCCGTCTTCGAGAAACGGTTTTAAGTGTCGAAAAGCAGGACTACAATGTTTGCCTTTCCTGAGTTTAACCAACTCAGTGGAGAAATAAAAGCGTTGAAGCTCGCGAAGTATGAGCAATTCAGCGAAGTTGTAATCCGCTGCCGCCATGCGGTAACCAATAGGCAATAGTTTAGCGAAACGACAAATGTAAATTACTACTCGAAGTAATTTACTCCAAGACGAGATACGATCGACCAAAGAAAGAATAGTAGATCTTTCGGTTGGTGTAGCGGAGAGCAACGAATGTTTCTTCTCTTCAGGCACTTCGCATACCGAAGAGGGATTGAAGGGGACGACAGGCCACTTTGAAACGTCTAAGCTGGCCCACGGAGGACCACTGAACCAAAGCGGATGATCAATGATTTGGGAAGGTGTGAGCCCACGTGACAGACAATCTGCGGGATTGTCCGTACCGGACACGTGATACAGGTTTTGTGGCGATAAGTCGTCCTGTATTTTCGAGACTCTGTTGGCCACGAAGGTGTTCCACCGATGGGGCGACGAATGTACCCAACAGAGAGCGACTGTTGAATCCGAAAATGCGAATATGTTGCGAAATATAATGCGGTTTTGACAAGCGACTACGACATTTTTTATGAGTTGAGCTAGCACAAGAATAGCGCACAGCTCCAGACGAGCAAGAGAAACGACCTTTTTAGGGGAGACCTTCGACTTAGCGGTCAACAACCTAACGATATTGCCATCACTATTTTGAACGTGGAAGTAAATAACCCCCCCGTATGCTTTCTCACTGGCGTCCGCGAAAGCCAATATAGTAACCACACTATCGCCGACGATACCAACGTGACGTGGGATCCTTATATTACAGAGCAAGGGAAGCTCTTCTTTGAAGCGAATCCACAGCCTGACTATATCTTCAGGTGGAGTATCATCCCAGTCACAATCAGACAGCCAAAGCTGCTTGATTAGAAGTTTAGCGTACAGGACAACAGGTGCGACAAATCCCATGACGTCCCATATTTTAGCGACACACGACAATATTGTACGCTTAGTACAAATCTGAGCGGGAGTATTAATTTTCATGCCGAAGTTGTCCGACGTAGGTGACCAACACAAGCCCAGTACTTTATGTTGGTCGGACTCATCGAATTCCTTGACAACTGGCAGGCGGTGCGAGGGTGGGATCGAATCTAATACGACTTGGGTATTACTGGTCCACTTAACTAGCTCAAATTGACCAGCCTTCATGAGACCTATCATTTCCGAAGCGGTGGAAATGCCCTCGTCTTCCGTGCGAACGGAATGGATGTAGTCGTCCATATACAACCCCGCAGCGACAATATCTTTGGCCTGAGGGTAGGAGTCACCCTCATCCTCAGCCAACTGCTTAATAGTTCGAAGTGCATGAAAGGGGCTAGACTTAAGCCCAAAAACGACACGATTAAATTCATAAACCTGTAAAGGTTCTTGCGGGGAAAAGCGATACAAAATGCGTTGGAAACGCCGATCAGATTCTCGGACTCCAATGCTGAGAAACATCTGACGAATGTCTGCGGAAAGCGCTATCGAAAACAAACGAAAACCAATAATAATATTGAACAAGTTCCCTTGTAGGTTCTGTCCACCATACAAGAGATCATTAAGCGAGATGCGGGTAGTAGTTTTACAACTACCATCGAGAACGACACGAAGTTTGGTTGTGACCTTATCATCTCGGATCACACCATGATGCGGAATAAAATACGAACTTCCCGCCGAATCAGGATTCGTAGATGAAATGTAGCCCTTTTCTAAATATTCCCGGATGACACTGTCATACGCGACCCTTAATTGTGGAGAAGCTTGCATCTTCCTTTCCAAGCAGTAAAACCGCCGTTCACTTGCTTGGCGCGAATTGCCAAGGGATTCGACATCAGCCTTGAAAGGCAAAGCTACTACGTAACGTCCCTCACTATCCCGAGTGGTAGTGCGGGTGTAAAATTCCTCACACAATTGGTCGTCCGGGCTGAATACCGGGGGAACACTCACTTCCTCTAATTCCCAGAATTTCCGGACAGCAGAGTCTAATGTGTCCGCGATACAGCAATGCGATACGGTCGAATTACCGTCAGTACATGCTGGTGCGTCACCTACGATCACATAGCCAAGGACCGTTTCTAATGCGAGCGGCGATAAATTCGAAGTCGATCCTTGAACTCTGTTCGACAAAAGCAGGTGCGGAAAAATCGAAGCGCCGATCAATACGTGAATCGGGCCTGATGAATAATATGTATCGTCTGCCAACGGTAAGTCTTCGAAGTTAGACAGTCGCGAAGTGTCGACTGTCGCGGTTGGCAGACGTTCGGTAATCCTATCTATTACCAACGACTCAATATCATAAGTTATATTATGATCGAAACGAGAATGAATTTTAAATTGTACGGAACCTTGAATGGGTTTACTCGAACCTCCTATACCCCTAACAGTGGAACAAGTAGGTCTATTATTTATGTTTAATCCTAAACGTTGACAGCAATCGCGAGTAATAAAGCTACTCTGAGACGCGCTGTCCAACAATGCACGAACGCAATGTTCGTGACCACGAGAATCTAGAATAACGATACGTGCGGTACCCAACAACACAGTTCTAGAGCCTTTATAAGGGCCGACTGCACTTGAGCATAATGCTACATCCGAATTCGCGGGAATCGAACCCGCGCTCGGCTCTTCGACTGAGCGTGACGGCGACATATTTGACGCAGGCCTATTTCCAAAACATAGCAATGTATGATGTTTGTACCTACATTTTTTACATGTAGACGTCGACTCACACGCAGACACGCGATGACCACTACTTAAGCAATTTATACACAAGTTGTTTGACTTAACGAATTTAAAACGTTGATCGGGGTTATAACTCTTAAAAACCGTACACTTATAAATGTAGTCATGGTTTTCCTTACACAAACTACAAGCGACTGGTTGAGAACTGGACACATATGCGTTAGTTGATTTACGATCTAAAGGCCTTTTATTAGTATTGACTCGAGCAACAGGTATCGAAGTTCGTTCTAAAACCTTTATATGATCACTAACGAAATTAACTAGATCGGAAAACAATGGGATTTCGGATCCATTCGACTTTAATTGATAATTGGATTCGAACGTACGAACGGTGTCTGGGTCCAGTTTTTTAAGCGCGACATGCAACAATATAAAATCAGCAAGGTCACTGACTTTTGTATGTTTTAAAGCAACTACCGACGAAGCGAACTTATCAATAAATGATTCTAAACTACTAGGGGTACCTGATGTAATAGATTTAAATTCAAATATTTGAGTTAAGTATGAAGTTGCCGATTGTCGACTATCTTCATATTTTTTACAAAGCAAATCGAAAATGAGTGGGTAATTATCCGCAGACGGGTTAATACCAGCGAAAATTGTACGAGCTTTATGTGTTAATTTACCTAATAAATAATATAATTTCTCACAGTCTGTTAGAGAAACATTATTATGCACGACATTACGATAACTAGCGACGAATAATGGCCAATTCTTAATATCTCCGTTGAATTCGGGTATTTCAATTGGCGGCAATCGAGGTGACCTTTGGACCTCACTATGAGAGTGAGCCGTCAGGTTCTTCTCAGCCCGTAAAATGCGCCCTAAAAGGTCTTCGAACGCAGAAAGCGACTGATAATCTACAACATATTCAGGGTTTAATTTTAGCTCATGAATAACAATTTCATCCAAAGCACTTTCAAAATCCACACGTAGTGATTGTACTAACGAGATGTCGCACAAAAATGATTCCTTAACGCTTTCATCCGAATGAATGTGTTTTATTTTATCTGCAATACTCTGCATGCGAGCAAAGATACGATCTCTCTTTGCTATCAATCTTTTAAGAGTAATATCGGTCGGTGCCATATTTATGAGCTATGAATATCAAACTAATTATTATAAGATATTTAGTAACTACCCACCGTTTTGCGAAATAACGGCCGGGTGCGCGACGCGGTCTCGAGTAACCTTGACTCGACCGATTGGTATTTACTTTACAAGTAACGATAATTAACTACTAAGCGGGGTTGCGAAATTCCTTACTAATCGATTATTAGCTAGGAAGACACGAAAACGACGTAATGAATTACGATGTACTTACTTGCCACGCGTTGGCAAATAAGTATCTATGCGGGGTTGACTACGAAATACGAATACGAAACTACGATATACCTAGCGAATTCTAGGGAATGGCTGTGCTGATTATTATCCGACTCGGGAAGGACCATCAAATGGATGGGCGGTAATGCAACGTATGCGACTTAGAAGTTTTCGGTTACACAATTGACGGGAACCGGCGCTGGTTGGAACAAAAGATAAGAGTCCAGCGTCGTATAGGAAAGGCAGCACTAACCTTGATAATCCAGGATATTCAGGACTGCCAGCACTCTGATCACAGTTCACCACCACAGTATAACCGTTCTTCTGCTACGAATTGGTCGCACAAAACGACGCGACCGTTCGAATGCGATTCGATGCGTTTGTGCTCTAACGCGACTCGACAGCCATTGAAGGTCCGATCCTGTCCATCGGAGGATCCAGACGCGATCGATTTTTCTAGAGCGGTATAGTCTCTCTCCCTCACTCTCGAATAGACGAAGGTCTAGTGCAAGGGAGAAAGGATAATATGCGGAAGGGGAATGTCTAACCAATTAGCGATTATGCGTGTTGCCAATAATTAAAAATATAAACGAAAAGAATCGTATATCAGCGCAACCAATAGGTTTTACGAAAGCTATGCTATATTATTCTACAGCCGCAGAAAATTCTGAAAATGAGTCCGATGAGTAATATATTTACGTACTAAGATTTTACGTGTCACGTCTTATTATTTTTGTTAAAACATAAATATTTTCCTGATTTATTAGTACTTTTTATTTTACCAGAGTATTCTTACACTTTATTCTGTTTATTAGATTTTACAAAGTACCTGTCATAAATATTTAACTACAATTCGTAATTATATTTTGTGGTAAGTATTTAATTGATGTTATAGGTTATAATTTTTGTCACTTTTATTTGAAGTTTCTTAAAAGTTTTATTAATTTTTGTCTTGTTAAGTAATGTGATTATATTGTGATTTTATTTAAAATGTTTCTTATTATTTTAGCATATTAAGTGCTCAGCGCTCGCATTTGTTATAACTTAAGTAACAGTAATAAGTGATCTCAGCTTTTTACTGTAAGTTAACGTATCAAGCACTGGCTTTAAATAATTTTAGCTAAATATAGTATAACTATTTCAATTTGTAATACATTTACTTTAATAAAGATATTCCATGTTAACTGTGTTTTTGTTATTCTATAGAGAAATAATTGTAAGTACAACCAATCTGCGAAGTAAATAATCGTATGTGACACTTTCAATAAAATATTCTAAACACAAACCAACGTAGAATATCGAAATCGGCAGATCCGATGCATTTTTGAATTTGTGGTTCCCTGTAAATGATTGAAAGTGCCAGTTTCGATTCATAAAGCAAGTTCAGTAACTTGGTATACTATCGTTACTCAATTTTCTCGAAAACTATTCATATATATTAATTTTTGATACACAGTAATAGTATGTAAACCCAACACAACTGTGAATCCAAATTTTTATGGAAATCCAATAATTAAAAAAAAAGTTATGCAAAAAATAAACTTTAAAACGCTCTCCTGTAAAGTAGCATTTTTCATTTTCGATACTTTACCTAGGGACCATCGATATATGTGCGACATGTATATATATATATATATATATGTTATAAAACTAGAATAAACTTACATATAAATATATATATATATATATATTAACTAGTACTCACGCGGGGCTTCGCTCCCGTGGATTCTATCACGGTAAAAACATAACTCTCCTTTTTTGCAGTCGCGTAAAATGTCTAAAACCTTCCTCAAGCTTCAAGCTACTTCCATACCAAATTGCATCCAAATCCACCCAGTACTTTCGAAGATTAGCGCGTTCAAGCAAACAAACAAACAAACAAACTTTTCCGCTTTATAATAATATAAGTATAGATAAATAGTTATAGAAATGGGGTTATGAAAACTCTGCTTCCACTATTTCATGTAGTTCAATGACTGAAGTGCTCTCATGAAACAAACTATTAATAATTATACTCTGTAGTTGTGTAAAACCTAACATTTGCTGCGACCAAAACATATAATTTAAAGTTGGAAACCAAAATGTTAGCGAGTGAAATTAAAAACTTTGCTAATTTTGAATCTCGTAACAAACTGATTGGCATTTCGGCACTCATGCGCTACAAACATGGTTTTAAATTGATTAAAAAAATGGTTTACCATTTGAACTTATTCTATTACAAAGCCAGTGTTTTATTAATTTATTTATAGCTACTGTCCGCGACTACCTCGGTCTAGTGGTCATTAGCGCGACTGCTGAGCATGAGGTGTTGGGTTCGATTCCCAGGTCGGGTAAAGAGAGCTCTTGGGTTTTTAACCGACTTCAAAAAAAGGAGGTTTACAATTCGTCTGGAACTTTTATTTTTATGTATGTTACCTCATAACTCGGAGATGGCTGGGCCGATTTGGAAAATTCTTTTTTTGTTTGAAAGGGTATACTTTCTAGTTGGTCCCATTGTCGTCACGTTTGGATCTGATGATGGTATCATGGAGAAATCGAGGGAACTCTTCAAATATTATAGGCACACCTATAGCGTTTTGGGTATTTCTTATAGTACCTTGTGCAGTTGCTCTCGAAAACCACCATTTGAGGAAGTGGAACTGATGATGAAGACCCTAGGTGGCCACCGAAACTACTCAATAATAAGTATTTCGTTGATTGCGATTAGATTACTTGAATATGGATGTTAAGCACTTTATGCTCGTCACAATGCATATGGTGAAGTAGAGCTGATGGTGATGTACCAGGAGAACTGCTCAAAAATTAACGGCTCTGCATCGGGAAAAGCAATATTTTGTAAAAGGTGATAAGTAGTTGACATTTTGGCTTTTGTAACTAGATAAATTATAAACCGACCCACTAAAAAGCGTGAAAAAAAAACTTTTTAGCAAAAAATAGAACCGACTTCCATATAAAAACACTACAAAGGTAAAAATAACTTTAATTTCGGAAGGCGGTGTCTTTAGTTTTGTATATATTTTCGTTTTTGACACCGCCATCCGAAATTAAAGTTATTTTTACCTTTGTAGTGTTTTTATATGGAAGTCGGTTCTATTTTTTGCTAAAAAGTTTTTTTCTAGGTATAAGAAATATCTCAGTAGGAGCCTGGAGTTTGGAAATTGTCAGTGTGATACCCCAGTGCCTCTAAAAGCACGTTGAGTAAATTTGTCATTCCATCACGATCCCATTGTCATTTTGCTAATAGTTCGTAATCTACTAAATTCATAATGGTTGGTCAGTAGTCTCGTATTAGAATGACATTGCCGTATTGCCATTGTTATAAAACCCGTTAGTAGTAATGATTTTCGAAAAACTACCCCTAAATTTGAACATTTATTCATGCCAAATTTTATTTCTATTTAATTTTACATATTATTTCGTTCAATGAAGTGTCAGTGGTTGACCATTGGAAAGCCATTATATTAGTAGATTACCAAACTTGTCAAAATCAGCAAATTTTGACACTATTGTAATAGCAGACTAGAGGCCGGTTGTCATTTTTTCTACATCATTCACAGTCGTCAGCCGTCGTCATCCATCTACGTCGACGGTTTTGAAAAATTATTTTATTGTTTGAAAGATTTTGAAGTTTGTCCCATTGTAATGAAGTCAGGATCTGATAATACGAGTAGAATCATGGAGAAATCAAGGAAACTCTTCAAAAAATATAGGCACATCTATAGTGATTTGTGGATATTTTTTATAGTTACTTGTGCAGTTGCTCTTGAAAAGCACCATTTGGTGAAGTGGGACCGATGATGAAGACCACAGATGGCTACCGGATCTACACAATAATAAGTATGTAATTGGTTGCGATTCGATTACTTGAGTAAGGTTGTAAAGCACTTTATGCTCGTCACAATGCATAACAATATTATGGTGAAGTACCAAGAGAACACCTTAACAATTAATCAATCAATCGGGGAAAGAAATATTTTGCAAGAGGTAATAAGAAGTTGACATTTTAGCTTTTGTAACTTCATAAACTTCAAATCTACCCACTAAAAAGCGAGATTTTTTTTTTATAAAAATCTAAAACGAACTTCCAAAAAAAGGAATAATAAGTATATTTAATGGTATTCAAGACTTTAATCAATCTCTGAACCACATTTATTCCAGATACGTTCGGCTATTTTAGCGTGATTAAGCTATCAAGATCCATACATGTAAACTTTCGCATCCACAACGTGTAATTTAAAGGGTATATACATACCGAGTGCACGGGTTCTTTGGATAATAACAAACGATATGGCAAGGGTTTTCTAATCCTATGTCTACATGTGTGGAACATATCAGAAATTTCAATACATTGATAACAGAGGCCGAATTTTTCAAATTAAGAAGAACGAAGAGAATTATCGTTTTATTGGCAAGTGACGTGGAAAGTGATGACCCTCATAGTGCTGTGACACGTTTATTATTACTAGTATTCAATAAACATATGAAACCAATAATTTGGGGTCAATTCTGTGAGTCACTTATTTTGAGCTGAAACTTTGCATAGAGACTATACAAGATGTTGTTTTCAGTCCTTTTGGATAGATATGGGGTTTCCGTTACACGTTGAACATATAAATACATATAAATAACATTGAAATGTCTGTCTGTGATATCAAAATAACTGTGTTTACTCAAGTTGTTTATACTAAAATGCTAATAAACATTAATTAAATACTAAGAGTCGCGCGGGGCTTCGCTCCCGTGAACTTTATCTCGATAAAAATATAACCTCTTTCTTTTGCAGTCGGGTAAAAACCAGTATATGAACTTTTTCAAGCTTGAAGCTACTTCCATACCTAATATCATTGAAATCCACTCAGTACTTTCTACGATTAGCGCGTTTAAACAAACAAACAAACTTTTCCACTTTATAATATTCGTTATAATTGGTCAGTCTTGTCCAGACTCTGGTTTAATGGAAGATAGAAGTGGTTGTAAGGTAATATAAAGAGTTCTTATCTCGGAATTCCCACGGGATCAGAATTTACGCGGGAAAAGCTGCGTAATATAGATTCTCTTGCGATTATTATTGCCCGTACAAAAAAAAAATGTATTTTATTCTACCTTTTTTGCATTCCAGTAAAAATACCATCAGACAAGATATTACAAGATATTTTGCTGACATTGTCTATTTCTCAATAAAACAAATAAATATAAAGTCGGTAAGAAAACTACACACTAATCAAAGTACATCCTCTAACCTTGACATACCTTCATAGCCTGGAGCACACACAAGTAATGAGTAGAACAAGAAATCGACATTCCTCATCTCATCCAAGCTAACATGGATGTCAAGTGAATTGGTATGGAAATGACATGAGTTGCCGGTACGATTACAACAGAGGTTGATATACTTTATCTATGGTTGTGATGTGAAGGCTAATGAGAAAATAGTTTATGTGATTAGTTACATTATAAGCCTATGACGTTTTCACTGCTAGTAACAAGCCTCCTGTCATCCCCAAGGCTCTTCAGTCTGTACATCAATCAGCTGGTCGAGTAGCTCGGCAGCACTGGTGTCGGATGCTCTATTGATGGGAAGGTGATTAATAGTATCAGTTATGCTGATGACATGGTGCTGCTGAGTCCCTCGATTGATGCACTCAGACGGATGCTTGGAGTATGTGAGCGATACCTCACGGCTCATGGACTCCTGTACAATGTCAGGAAGAGTGAGGTCATAGTGTTTCGTGCTGGTTCCAGAAAACCTAAGTCTGTTCCTCCAGTTTACCTGTATGGGGTAGCGCTTAAGAGGGTGTCTCAATTTAAATACCTTGGGCACGTTTTGAATGAGGATCTGAATGATGACGATGATTTGGAGAGAGAGAGAAGAGCGTTGTCGGTCCGATGTAATATGTTGGCCCGCAGGTTTGCTAGGTGTACTAAAGAAGTGAAAATTACACTGTTTAAGGCCTACTGCCAGACTTTTACACCTGCAGCCTGTGGGTCACGTATACGCAGAGGGCCTACAACGCTCTTCGAGTCCAGTACAATAATGCTTTCCGGGTGTTATTGGGGCTTCCGCGGTTTTGTAGCGCGTCAGGCATGTTTGCTGAGGCAGGCACAGATAGTTTTGAGGCTATCATGCGTAAGAGAACGGCATCCTTGATGCGTAGGATACGTGGAAGCTCCAATAGCATCCTGAAGGTAATAGTTGAGAAACCAGACTGTCCTTTCCTGATGCACTAGTCCCGCAGGCATGCCTGCGGGCCTGGTGCTGAGGGAAAATATTTGAATTAAGAGGGGACGATATTTTAAAGTTAATTTATTTTGTTTGACTAATTTTTTTTTTACTAATATAGTTGTTTAAGTATTTCTGTTACTAACACATTATGGATTTTCTGTATCCGAAATAAAGTATATATTATTATTCCATTTATTTAATATATGAACATATAAATTACATTTTTAAATATTAATATAAAAAATAAAAACATTTAATAATATAAAAAAATAGTAGCCCACCGGTATCGGGAACAGGGTCCAAGCTACCGGTGGTCAGGGCTCCATAGAGAGGAACCTCCTCACAATACGCGCCGTTTCCAGGAGTACTGCTTTCTGGATCAAGCCCTTGATCCAGCTGCCCAACGAGAGCCTCCTTAGATGTTGGTCGAGGCTCTTGGCTATTATACCATTGGCTGTGACGACTATCGGCACAATGATTGCTGTCTCCACATCCCACATGTCGACAACCTCGCGTGCCAGGTCAAGATACTTATTTTTTTTATCTATCTCAGCTTTCACGAGGTTCTCGTCATGGGGGACTGCTATATCAACAATCATTGTGCGACGCTCTAATCGGTCTATCACCACTATGTCAGGCTTATTGGCAACAATAGTCCTGTCAGTGATGATAGACCGATCCCAGTACAGTGTAATATTGCCATTATCGAGAACTGGGTCGGGCACATACCTATAGTATGGTACTTCTGATTCCACAAGATTGTATTTAAGAGCAAGTTGCTGGTGAATAATCCTGGCTACGAGGTTGTGTCTATGCAAATATTCTCCGTTAGCCAGACGAGAACAACCGGAGATAATGTGACGAATGGATTCTCCCGGTTTGTGACATGCCCGACATATGTCTACCGTACCATCCTTCATAATATATTTCCGATAGTTATTCGTCATCATAACTTCGTCCATAATCGCACAGACAAAACCTTCGGTTTCCCCGAAGAGGTCACCAAAACGTAGCCAGGCTACGGACGCTAATAAATCTACTTCAGACCCATGAAGGGCTCGGTAATAGCGTCCGTGAAGCTCCTTGCTCTGCCATACTTCTCTGCGGTCATTAGTATCTAATACTACAGGTTTGCGCCAATTCTCGTTACCTAAGGAGAGCGGGGTGAGGCCTTTGTCCACCGCTACCACATCCCGATGCATACCCACGTCAGCTTTTAGGAAATATTCCCTAAGGCTGCATACCTCGCGGTTATGCAGGGTCTTTGTATTTAAAAAACCACGACCACCGCATTTCCGGGGGATATACAGCCTCATCACCGAGGAACGTGGGTGATGCATCCGATGTGCAGTCAGCGTTGTGCGGACCCGCCTGTCCAAGGCGTCAAATTCAGTCTGAGTCCATTTGAGTATGCCAAAAGAATACATCAATACTGGCATAACCCAACCATTGAAAGCACGCACCTTGTTTCCGCCTGATAGAAGACTATTCAGTACTTTATTCAGACGGCCAAAGAAGCGTTCCTTCAATGACTGTTTAACATAAGCAGTATTGATGCCTAGTGCTTCTGACATACCCAAATACTTGTAAGTTTCAGTTGATCCGAGGGATCTTGGGTGTATGGGATCCGAGAGTTGAGTTCCCACGGATTCCATAATCTCTCCTCGCTTTACATGCATGACCGCACACTTGTCCACCCCAAATTCCATTCCGGTGGCGCTACTGAAAGTTTCTGTTACCTTCAGTAGCTCCATCAGTTGCAATTTACTGGTGGCAAAGATTTTCAAATCATCCATGTAAAGCAAGTGTGATATGACCTGACCACCTCTTCTCAACTGGTAGCCTAGCCCCGAACCCTCCAGCAATGTACTGAGAGGGTTGAGAGCCAGACAAAACCACAGAGGGCTCAGACTGTCGCCTTGAAATATGCCACGCTCAATCCTAATCGGTTCGCTGTTTTCCTGGATCTGTCGACATCCTGGGTAGCAGAGGACCGTCTTCCATTGCCCCATACATGACTCAAGGAAAGTGCGGAGTATTGAAATTGAAATTGAAATTGAAATTGAAAACCATTTATTCGGTTATAAACACACACAACAACAGAAAATTACAAACATAAAAATAAAAATAAAAAATTACATTAAGAATTTCGCTTATTGGATCTATTTTATACAACACCAACACCTTCTTGAGCCATGTATGTGGAACAGAATCATAGGCCTTCTTATAATCTATCCAACATGTCGACAAATCTCTTCGGAAACGACGAACCTGTTGGTTTATGGCAATATCAATGAGGAGCAGCTCCTTGGTACCACGAGACCCGTTCCCACATCCATTCTGAGAAACAGACATAATTGAATTTACATCAATATGATTATGATCAATATTATTATTATTGACAGGGAATGAACCGTAGTCCACTTGTAGGCCCAGTTCGGGTATACCTAATGTGACCATTTTTTTTTCGTGTCAAAGCGGGACGCCTATTGTATTTTGTTTAGAAATAAAAATAAGTCGGTGTATCTTAACCTCACTGGCATTTTAATTCTTACACCAACTTCCCCTAAAAATAATATTTATAACTAATTTACTACAGCAAAATCGGTTAAACGGTTTAGGCGTGAAACAACGAGTTACTTTTGGATTTATAATATAGTAAGGAGTTGGGATTAGTAAGTATTCGGTAAACTCGCATGTCAGTCGCTCACTCTCGCTTAGTCCTAACTCCTAACGACGTGTCTACGCTGCCGACTTCCGCGCGATTTTAGTAATATTTTAATGTAGACAAGTAAGTAAGTAGGTATATAAAGGTTTGTTTGTAAAAGCGGGACATTTTTGTTCTCGTTGGGGACAGCGGGACAGACTGCCTGAAAGCGGGACAATCCCGCCCAAAGCGGGACGTATGGTCACGTTAGGTATACTTAAACTTGCCCATCGAAAAGACGTTCAATTCTTCGATTCTAGAATATGCCTCTTATCATATTTTCTTTCACCGTTTGAGAGTTGTAAAGATAAAGATGAAAACTACGCAAATAATGTGATTTCTTCCCATTCGAACCCACGACTTAAAACTCGTAAGTCGTGTCTACTAGTTACCACTGTTCTCTGTGAATTTGTTTTTTATTTTAAGTATAATATATTGAAATTTGTAGCTTAGATGGTCAAGTCCATAAAGATCACCTTAGATTCTAATTAATTGTTATCGTGCCGCCATTTCACTAGAATAATTAGGATGATTATTATAAAGCGGAAAAGTTTGTTTGTTTGTTTGTTTGCTTGAACGCGCTAATCTTCGAAAGTACAGGGTGGATTTGGATAAAATTTGGTATGGAAGTAGCTTGAAGCTTGAGAAAGGTTATAAGCTACTTTTTACGCGACTGCAAAAAAGGAGAGTTATGTTTTTACCGTGATAGAATCCACGGCAGCGAAGTCCCGCGTGAGTACTAGTATTGGATAATTTTAATATTAGATTTGGAATAAGTGTTACTTAAGCTACTTAATTTTTTTAGTAGGGAGCCTTCTCCTTACTAAAAAAATTAAGTAGCTTAGTTTATGCCGCATTGTCTTATACATGTAAGTTTCATTCCATAAGGTAAATCATGCATTTCACCAACTTCTATGACAAAGCCTTTATGGTTCAAGCAGTCTGTACCTATGGGTACACCTTACAACGTTTACACCTGAAGATCTCCATGATTAAAAATTACTACCTCTATCTATTCTTATTATTATTATATTATATATATTATTATTATTATATTAGGTATCGTCTTTACTTAATTTGTATGTCTTCTTTTTAACTATCATTGTATATTTACTAAGCATATAGTCTCCAAAGCATACCTGTGGTACTTTCTCTCTTTGTAACTTTTAATTATATGCAATACTTGATTTTTTTCCGACTTCAAAAAAAAGGAGGAGGTTCTCAATTCGACTTGAACTTGTTTTTTTTAATGTATGTTACCTCATAACTCGCAGATGGCTGGACCGATTTGGAAAATTCTTTTTTGTTTGAAAGGGTATACTTTCTAGTTGTCATCATGGAATCAGGGAGAAATCGAGGGAACTCTTTAAATATTCTAGGCACACCTATAGCGTTTTGGGCATTTCTTATAGTACCTTGTGCAGTTGCTCTCGAAAAGCACCATTCGAGGAAGTGGAACTGAAAGAGATGGCCACCGAAACTACTCAATAATAAGTATTTCGTGCATTGCGATTAGATTACTTGAATATGGATGTTAAGCATATTATGCTCGTCACTATGCATATGGTGAAGTAGAGCTGATGGTGATTTACCAGGAGAATTCCTTAAAACTTAACGGCTCTGCACCGGGAAAAGCAATATTTTGTAAAAGGTGATAAGTAGTTGACATTTTGACTTTTGTAACTAGATAAATTACAAACCGACCCACTAAAAAGCGTAAAAAAGAACTTTTTAGCAAAAATTAGAACCGACATCCATATAAAAACACTACAAAGGCAAAAATAACTTTAAATTCGGAAAACGGAGTAAAAAAAAATCGAAATTTAAGTTATTTTTGCCTTTGTAGTATTTTTATATGGAAGTCGGTTCAATTTTTTGTTAAAAAGTTTTTTAAAAGAAAACTGTTTGCGGTAAGGATTATGAACCTAATGTTTTAATCGATATATTTCTGTAACACATATTATGTAAAAAGTATTGTCTCTTTTTTAAATCTTTTATTTGGTACAATATCACAAACCTACACCCATTTTTCGTGGCGCCATATTTGCTAGGCTACCACTTTTATAAAATTCATCTAACCCCGTATTTCCTCTAGTAACAATATTACACTCGTTCGAATTTTGTTCATCTCAGAGAGAGCACAAGAATGAGGAAGACGGCCATCTACGTTGTTGTTTATGTTTGTTCATTGTATTCTGACCGTGAGAAACTTCGTGAAAACACGGGGCAATCAAGAAAAGTTTTCTGTGTAGACAATCTTATCGAATACTAAAGTAAATGTGGGGTGTGTCAGTCAGAGCAATCGGGATTGGGATTCTCCCTAAATTGTAGTCAGTGGCCATTTTCAAGTCAAAAATATATTTTTAATCTATACAAATAAGTAACATTGGAATGGTCTGTCTCTGATTTTAAAATATAATACAAACTCTTTTCACATTTCTGTCAGTCTATCTTTACATTTTTCCGTGCCTATCCTCTGAAACTCTGGAAAACGCATAATTTTTTATAATTTCATATTTATTAAGCAAAGAGTGATCGATATTCAACAAAGTTGAAACTTTTTCAAGTCAAGGCAAATACTGTCAAATGCTTTCTCTATATACACTTTTACCGTGCCAAATTCATACATACTCCGACTGTGTAATTTTCATACAAAAATACTACAAAGTTTTTGATCCACGTATTATAAAGATACCTACTACAGTATATCTGGGGGCACGGCAGTGCCCCCGCCAAGTCGAGCGCAAAGCAAACACTGCCGTAACATCCTTTTCTGGAACCATTTCGGCGTATTTTCAGGCCCCTATTTGGGGACCTCTGGATAGATTTAGAACGCTGAAATTATCGTTATCTAGTAAGCCACCAGCACACACTTAAACCACAAAATTTTATGTTTGTAGCTTGTTTATTTCCTAAGTTATGCAAAAGCAAAGTTGTACTATTTCGACATATATAGACTCACTGATCATCAAAATAGAACTAGTACTTCCCATAAACCTAGAGAGCTGAAATTTGGCATAGAGGTAGGATTTAGTGCCTATATGAAGGAAAAACTATCAAAACTAGGATCATGGAAAATCTAGAGTACCTTACGACCCTGAGTTGAAACCATAACAGACCAGCCAAACTATTGAAATTATCGATATGCTATGTTCACAAAGTTTATTAAGCGTGGTTAGCCCTTTCTTTTGAAATAAAAAAAATGAAGGTCTGAAGTATCTGATATATATAGTCCCTAAGTGCTCAGCTGAACTATGAGAGATATGGAAATGCGCATTGACAAAAGTTATTCAGAGTGACGAGTCCCTTCTACTGATGTGTATAAAAAATTGAAGGTCTGAAGTATCTGATGAAGAACCCTTAGAGCTCAGCTGAACTATGGGAGATATGGAAATGCGCCTTGACATAAGTTATTTAATGTGACGAGCCTCTTCTTATAAATGAATATGAAACTGGAGTCTGAATAATTAAGAAACTGATCAAGTAAAAATTAGCTTTCTGCAAAAAGAAGTGAAATCCCACCAAAACATCCTGTAAAAAATTAGCCAAGTCTCGCCTAAGCTGCTTGTTTCTCTATAAAAAGTAATGAAATCTCTAAGCAAAGCGAAGCCAAGTCTAAGGATCTTTACTGCGATTTCCTTATTAATATAGTTAGATTTTATGTGACTTGGCCGTTGACTTCGATGTATTAACTAGTAAAAGTGCATAGAGTATGTTCAACGGCCCGTTGTTGTAGTTTTAAATTGATTAATTTAAAACTACAACAACGGTAGGTACACCTAAACAAAAGACTGATTGTCTGCTTCGCCTTTTCCCAAATTTCTTGGGGTCAGTTACCAGTCTAACTGGATGCAGCTAAGTATAAGTGTTTTAATAACAGTCAGATATATATAACAGTCAGAAATATCTCAGGGGACCGGACTGCTTTTCCTTAACACAGGTCTTTCATGACCTAGCTAAGACAGCAGTGCTCACCTACACGTTTGATAAATGATCATTATTTTGCAAATTGGTTATTAAATAACACTTTTACACGTATTTTTTTTCGTAAATATTAACTAGATGAGGCCTGTGTTTGCTAACTGACTACCCTGAGAAGAAACACCTAAACAAACTCAGGGGTCCGTCTCTTTTAAAGTCCATACAATCTACACTGGTTTAATTATATGGGAACCTTGTAGGTTTCAGTCTGAGGCGGTCTTTTGAAGAAAGATGCTCACAGATTTGAGTGGGCCTATAGGTTTCAGTCTGAGGCGGTCTTTTGAAGAAAGATGCTCACAGATTTGAGTGGGCCTATCCATACAGTGCAAGCATTTGTCAAATGACGTATAGCTCAACTTAGAACAAGGAGCTTAACGATTTGACGAACAATACCATGGTAAGGACATTTGGGTAGGCCGCAAAAAGCACTCAAACTGCCAGACAATTATGTTTAACTCGAATAAAATAACCTACATAGTTCACATATTCACAATCGCTTATGAGGATTATGTAGATTAGTCTGAAATGACCTTTCGAGGAAAGACCACACAGATTTGAGTAGACACGTCCCATCAGTGCAAGCCTTTGTCAGTTAGTCTGTAAGCTCAACTTTGGACTACTAAGGAGCTCAACGACCTGACGAACAATGCCAAAGACGGGACATTTGAGTAGGTCGCTAAAATACTCAAACTGCCAGACAACGTCGTAATAAAGAGAGACAAAAAAAAATAGTAATAGGAAATAAAAAAAATAAAAAAAAAAACACTACAGTAGTGTTTAGTGTTCTTTTTTTCATTTTTTTTGTGTGAGTGTTTTTTCAACCGACGACCAAAAGAGGAGGTTATCAATTCGACGCGTATGTTTTTTTTAGTTTTTTTTTTATGTATGATCACCGATTACTCGAAGACGGCTGAACCGATTTGGAAAATTCTTTTTTTGTTTAAAAGGGTATACTTCGAAATTGGTCCCATTGTCACCAAGTCAGGATCTGATGATGGAATCTTGGAGAACTTGAGGGAACTCTTCAAATATTATAGGCACACGTATGGCGTTTTGGGTATTTCTTATGGTAGCTTGTGCAGTTGCTCACAAAAAATACCATTTGGGGAAGTGGAACTGATGATGAAGACCACAGATTGTCTCCGAACCTACTCAATAATAAGTATTTCGTGGATTGCGATTCGATTACTTGAATATGGATGTTACGCACTTTATTCGTCACAATGCATATGGTGATGTAGAGCTGATGGTGAAGTACCAGGTGAACTGCTCAACAATTAACGGCCCAGCATTGGGAAAAGCAATATTTTGTAAAAGGTTATAAGTAGTTGACATTTAGGCTCTTTTAACTAGGAAAATTAAAAATCGACTAACTAAAAAGAGTGAAATAAAAACTTTTTACCAAAAAATTAAACCGACTCCCAAAACCACTGCAAAGTGAAAAATAACTTTAATTTCGGAAGTCGGTGCCAAAAACGAAAATACAAAACTAAAGACACCGACTACCGAAATTAAAGTTATTTTTCACTTTGCAGTGTTTTTGGGAGTCGGTTTAATTTTTTGGTAAAAAGTTTTTATTGTAATATATATCTACAGTGTAGTCACTGTAGATATACATATTTTGTGAAACTGTATAGTAACGTGTACTTCAAAGCATTGTTTTTTTTTTTTTCATTTCATTTCATTTATTCATTCATATAACAATTCTCATTGTGTTTGAACATGTATGTACTATATCATTACAATTAATTACAGCTAAGAGAAATAACATTTGAAATAACAAAAAAAAATTGAGCTAATAAATAAAATAAATAAATAATCTTATAAATAAACTAAAACATAATAAATTTTAAACACTTAAAAATCTTATCTGACATTCAGGTAGCTGGGTAACAGGATACCCGTTGGCCAGACCAATATCACATTTTTGGCTTTTGACTATCCGTAACGAATGTCAAAGATTTCTAAATGACAGCTGGTAACAACCGCTTTACGTGGTTTTCGAGGCATGGAGGAATCTCGCTGTTTTAAGATAGTCACCCATCCAGAAATTGACCTCGGCTAGGGTTGCTTAACCTTGAAGATATACCTGAACTGTTATGTTATTATTTAGCCACAAACTCCACCTAAACAAAAGAATATCACAGCTAATTTAAAACACTGCATTCCACAAATTGTTCGCTACCGTCTTAAAAGTATCGCAGACATTGAGATGCAGGCACTCCATGAGATGCGTTCTTTGTGAAGAGCATCTAAAGAAAATGGAGAAAACTGTTCAAGTGTTATTTCTAGCCAATTTTCTCAGCATCACTCAAAAGGCTTGTTGGCAACGCTTTACGTGGAAAATGTACTTCAGATAAAAGTGGTGTGGATTTTAGTACTCTCTGTAAGTTTCATATGAAGACATTTAATGCTACCATGAACTTATTGTTACAAAAGAACAGAATAGGATTACGTTGAGTTATATTTATTTTGCAGATTGTTTATAAATAACAATTTTTCATTTAAACTAGATGTTGCCGATGTTTACTACTTTTTTTGTCGGTTGAAAAATCATCTCTGGGTAAAAGACCAGAAAGCCTAGCTCAACATATACCTCAGTACCTTTGTTTTCTGGGTGGGAAAATCATCAAATAACTCCTCCCGCTCCGGGTTTAGCTGTGTGTGTCTGGGTGTCGGTGTGTTCTGGGTACACAAGAGTGTCAGATTTCTACTGACTAAAACCCACCCTATACCTTCAGTTGCTTTAGTTCCGGGTACACGGTATCTCTTTACAGTACTCCCGCAACCAAGAAGGTGACTAAATTCTGTTAGTTTCTCAATTTAACTCAACGTATATTAAATAAATTAATAATAATAATAATAAGTGGAAGTGTGCAGCGCATGCGATGGACACATTCCATTAATGAGAACGTCATGCGCTCATACTATGGGGCTAACTAACCTGACTGCGTACCGTGGTCGGATGCTCTCTCTGTTTCAGGTACTTGAACCAGCTGTCAACGTTTCGGCTCAACGACTGTCGGATCAGGTGCGGGTCATCCAGCGTAACCGTATGTTGGATGACGCCGTACTTGATAGACTACGCCTCGAATCACGGTGCAGCCGTGTCTCATCTGCTTCGCCACTGGCCGCGGTGCAACTACAACCCAGTATCTCACCGCGACCCGACCACGTCGGTGAAGATGATGATGACGAGGCTATAACCGTGAGTACCCAGTGCAGTGAAAGATTGAGGAGTGCTTTGGAGTGTGCATTACGGGAGTATCGCTCTACACCGCCTGAGCTTAGACCTCGTCTGCCTCGTTTACCCATGCATAAGAAAAATAGGGCGCTAGTGTGTGCTCTAGATTCACTGCTGTCAAATTATTTTGACAATAGTGAAGACCTCACTGATACTCATTCGATCCTATACTGTGCAGCTGTAGCGGCTTGTCGGGTAGCTCATGTCAAGTTTCCAAAGACTGACAGAGTTATTCGACCAGCTGTACCAGCTTGGCAGGGCAGGATCGAACGTCGTATTGCTGAGGCTAGAGCACTCATTGGTAAACTTATCTGCTTCAGGCAGGGCAAGACTCGTCCTAGAGTGATGCGCTTTGTGAGGCGGGCGTTTGCGGGGACTGATATCAGTCCTCGGGATTATCTGACCCGCGTCACAGAGCGTATCGACTTCCTGAAGCAGAAAGTATATGCATGGGCAAATCGAATTTTTTTTTTTTTTTTATTTAGAATAGGTTCGCGTTTGACCACCATCTCACCTGATGGTAAGTGATGATGTGGTCGAAGATGGAGCACGCTTACCTAAAAGTAACCTATTCACTCTTGACTTAAAGACTCCTAGGTTATAGCTATCGGGAAACACAGACTCCGGCAGGGAATTCCACTCCTTAGCCGTACGCACAATGAAGGTATTCCCAAAACGAATTCGAATTCGTCGATATAAGCGGCGGGTGGAGCGATACACTCAGAATCGCACATTCCAAAGCAATGAAAGGTGGGTTTATAGGGCCTGGGAGCGACCTGACCAAGGTGTGACTGATACGTGCCTACCGAATGATGACGCCATGTGTTCGTTCTGGCGCAGCATCTGGTCGGCTCCTGTCAGTCACACTGAAGGTGACTGGATGAGTGAGATCAAGCGCACGTGCGATCTTATACCAGAAATGGGGGCAATTACGATCAGCCCCCAAGATGTAACCCGTGCAGTCCGTCCGTTATCCAACTGGAAATCTCCAGGGCCGGACGGGCTGCACAATTTCTGGATAAAATGGTTTCTAAGCTCGCACGCTCGCTTGGCCGCTCAGTTCCAGTCTGCCCTAGAGCTAGGGTCGCTACCTCAATTCCTAACTACAGGAATAACCCACCTGCTCCATAAATCAGGCAGTACTTCGGAACCTAAAAATTATAGACCGATCACGTGCTTACCGACGGTCTATAAAGTTCTTACATCCATTCTGAGAGCCAAAATTAATAATCACATAGATACAAATTCAATCATGTCTGCTTCTCAGAATGGATGTAGGAACGGGTCTCGCGGTACTAAGGAGCTTCTCCTAATCGATATTGCCATAAACCAACAGGTTCGACGTTCCCGAAGGAATCTGTCGACATGTTGGATAGATTATAAGAAGGCCTATGACTCGGTTCCACATACATGGCTCATGAAGGTGTTGGAGTTGTACAAAATAAATCCAATACTCCGCACTTTTCTTGAGTCATGTATGGGGCAATGGAAGACGGTCCTCTGCTATCCAGGATGTCGACAGATCCAGGAAAACAGCGAACCGATTAGGATTGAGCGTGGTATTTTTCAGGGCGACAGTCTGAGCCCACTGTGGTTTTGTCTGGCTCTCAACCCTCTCAGTACACTGCTGGAGGGTTCGGGGCAAGGCTACCAGTTGAGAAGAGGTGGTCAGGTCATATCACACTTGCTTTACATGGATGATTTGAAACTTTTTGCCCCCAGCAAATTGCAACTCATGGAGCTACTGAAGGTAACGGAAACCTTCAGTAGTGCCATCAAGATGGAATTTGGGGTGGACAAATGTGCGATCATGCATGTAAAGCGAGGGGAGATTATGGAATCCGTGGGAACTCAACTCTCGGATTCCATACACCTAAGATCATGCCAATATTGATGTACTCTTTTGGCATACTCAAATGGACTCAGACTGAACTTGACGCCTTGGACAGGCGGGTCCGTTCAACGCTGACTGCAAATCGAATGCATCTCCCACGTTCATCGGTGATGAGGCTGTATATCCCGCGGAAGTGCGGGGGTCGTGGCTTTTTAAATGCAAAGACCCTGCACAACCGCGAGGTATGCAGCCTTAGGGAATATTTCCTAGAAGCCGACGTGGGTATACATCGAGATGTGGTAGCGATGGACAAAGGCCTCACTCCGCTCTCCTTAGGTACCGAGAATTGGCGCAAACCTGTAGTATTAGATACTAATGACCGCAGAGAAGTATGGCAGAGCAAGGAACTTCACGGACGCTATTACCGGGCCCTTCATGGGTCTGACGTAGATACGTTAGCGTCCGTAGCCTGGCTACGTTTTGGTGACCTCTTCGGGGAAACCGAAGGTTTTGTCTGTGCGATTATGGACGAAGTTATGATGACGAATAACTATCGGAAGTATATTGTGAAGGATGGTACGGTAGACATATGTCGGGCATGTCACAAACCGGGAGAATCCATTCGTCACATTATCTCCGGCTGTTCTCGTCTGGCTAACGGAGACTATTTGCATAGACACAAACTCGTAGCCAGGATTATTCACCAGCAACTTGCTCTTAAATACAATCTTGTGGAATCAGAAGTACCATACTATAGGTATGTGCCCGACCCAGTTCTCGAAAATGGCAATATTGCACTGTATTGGGATCGGTCTATCATCACTGACAGGACTATTGTTGCCAATAAGCCTGACATAGTGGTGATAGACCGATTAGAGCGTCGCACAATGATTGTTGATATAGCAGTCCCCCATGACGAGAACCTCGTGAAAGCTGAGATAGATAAAAAAAATAAGTATCTTGACCTGGCGCGCAAGGTTGTCGACATGTGGGATGTGGAGACAGCAATCATTGTGCCGATAGTCGTCACAGCCAATGGTTTAATAGCCAAGAGCCTCGACCAACATCTAAGGAGGCTCTCGTTGGGCAGCTGGATCAAGGGCCTGATCCAGAAAGCAGTGCTCCTGGAAACGGCGCGTATTGTGAGGAGGTTCCTCTCTATGGAGCCCTGACCACCGGTAGCTTGGACCCTGTTCCCGATACCGGTGGGCTACTATTTTTTATATTTTTAAATGTTTTTATTTTTTATATTAATATTTAAAAATGTAATCTATATGTATATATATTAAATAAATGGAATAATTATAATAATAATAATATTCCACCACTTTTTCACACAACGCCATCTAGTCCCAAACTAAGCAGAGCTTGTGGTATGGGTACTAGACAACTGATAAACATACATATACATATATTTCTAAATACATACATATTATAGATAAATTACACCCAGACAAAGAACAAATGACCGTGCTCATCACACAAACATTTGTCCTAGGTGGGAATCGAACCCACGACCTTGCGCATAGCAGTCAGGGCCACTGACCACTATACCAACGGGCCTGCCCAAATTAAATATATATATTCAACTAAACATGTATTGTATATTCAACAATAATTAAGTAAGTACCAATGTATCTTGATAATGTACGGTGTAGCAAGATTAAATTCGACAATATTGTTTTGTGTTATTCTTTGAAAATCATCAAATTAAATAAATTAATAATTACCGCTTGATTCGTCATCCTGGCATTGTGACGAAGCAGCGCTTCAACGTCTTCAATACTAGTACGATGTTTTTACTAATGAAAAAATTGTTTTATTGGTATTGTTAACACAGTTATTATTTGGTATAAAAAAAGAAGAGCTCGTGGTTAAATGATAACAGCAGGACGGTCGATCTTCAATGTTAAGGAACAGGCCAGCAACTTGCCAGGGTTGGTCTGCATTTTGGGAATACCTTCATTGTGCGTACGGCTAAGGAGTGGAATTCCCTGCCGGAGTCTGTGTTTCCCGATAGCTATAACCTAGGAGTCTTTAAGTCAAGAGTGAATAGGTTACTTTTAGGTAAGCGTGCTCCATCTTCGACCACATCATCACTTACCATCAGGTGAGATGGTGGTCAAACGCGAAACTATTCTAAATTAAAAAAAAAAAAAAAAAGACGGGTGACCACATAAACATATTAGCAAAATTCCTCCGTGCCTTTGTTACTTTCTTTACAAGTCCAACTCTTGACTCTCACCCTCGAAGCCTTGTGGCACACCAAATCCCGGTACAGCGCGCATGTGAATACGCCCGGATTTTAGAATAAAACGTTTATAAAATAAAATTTTGATCATTTGAAAAAAAATAAACTACAAAATATTCATTATTAAATTGTCTATCCATTAGTGTCAGTAACAATATTAAATCATGTTTACTTTACGAGGAGATACAGATTATCAGTCATTATTTCTCCATTTTTATGGTTTCGTTAGAAGTAGATTAATGAAACATAAACATCTGTAAGACAAAAAAAAAGAAATTCACGATTTAGGAGTCAAGATTATGAAGAAATTTAATGTATTTTTATTATTTAATATTTCTTTTTAAATAACAAGGAGATAGCTCCTAAAAACTGTACAAAAAGCGGCTAGCACGGCGTTTTGCTAGGGGGGACGCCTTAAGTGGCTTTTGTGGAGGAGCCACCACAATTTACACGCACATGTACAATGATAGACCAAGCGCATGAGGTTGTTCGGAAATACATTTTGGATGGTAGAAAGTATTAAAGTAAATTAAAATCCGGAATTATTTTCTACGCAGACAAGACAGCTTTTGTAATAACCAGTGGCAGGAAGGGAAATATCGTACGGAATTGTTGAGCCATAAAACAAACAGTACGCTACAGCTTCACATTTTTATTTATTTCCATGAACATACATAGATCAAAGACAAATCAAGTAAATACAAAATGGAGAAGGCATTTAATCATTATCACATCTTTAACAGTCTTTACGGGTAGTCATAACACACGAAATCTGACAGTCTTGCTAAGGAGTATCGTATATCGTTCGTCGCTCCATGTAAAACACTAGTTCTCAGCTATAACTAGTTAGACTAGAAACCGACCCCAAAATAGTTGGAAAAAGGCAGACGACTTATTTATTTATTTACTCAAAAAGATTCACCAACAACTTCTGTGTATAAAATATTTATTTATTTATTTTTATTACAATAGGTAACGAATCTTTTTAGGCTTACACAGTTGCCAATTACAGGTTAACCAGCATTGATAGTATAAGTGATAACTAACTTAAGCAAATATTCTTATATAATAACAAAAGACATACAAAATTACATAATACAAGAAAAAATAAATTAATTCTAAAATAAAAAATGAATAAAATCAAGCATAAGCTAACAAACTAACATTTATAGTTCAATAATAATGTATTATAATATCTTAACAAATTTTGGATTTTGGGTCTCGGGATTCTAGTAATTGAGTT
The DNA here is from genome assembly GCA_943138885.2 of Tholera decimalis. NCBI lineage: Eukaryota > Metazoa > Arthropoda > Insecta > Lepidoptera > Noctuidae > Tholera > Tholera decimalis. The sequence continues at coordinate 13,293,324 of OW964549.2, read as the reverse complement.
TGATATGATAGTAGATGACGATGATTATTTAGCATGAACTTTTCTGTCTGTGATACCCAACGGTTTTAGGCATTAGGAATGTTATACATACCGATTGGCTAGTAAATGGCAGTACATGGCGAATTAGTGTGACGCAGCGAAATAAGTCATGAATATATTTATAGTTATTTTATTCCGAAACTATTAAGACTACACATGTGAAACTTGGTAGATAGAAGTAATAAAAAAAAATTACTAGAAAATTTAAAATTTTGCATCTTATTGACTTCATATGTAAGTATTTTTAATGTATAATATCATAAAAGTTGGGCTCTATCGCGAACGACGACGCTGTTGAATATTATTCATAACTGAGAACACAACGATTGTTCGGAAACAATAACCCAGGTATTGTAACTGGCGAAAATATTATTATTCATTCGGGGGATCGAAAGCAAATATCATTAAAAAATCTTTTTTGAATCGTCTGTTTTATTTTAATGTGATAGATATCCCGCCCACACGCACAAAACGTTTTGGGAATACTTTCATTGTGCGTACGGCTAAGGAGTGGAACTCCCTGCCGGAGTCTGTGTTTTCTGATTGCTATAACCTGGGGGTCTTTAAGTCAAGAGTAAATAGGTTACTTCTAGGCAAGCGTGCTCCATCTTCGACCACATCATCACTTACCATCAGTTGGGATGGTGGTTAAACGCGAGCCCTCAACATTTGTTGCCGACTGAAAAACCAAACTAATCGGATTTTTAATTATAAAAAAAAATTAAAAATCCGATTATTTTGGTTTTTCAGTCGGCAACAAATGTTGGTCAATTAGTGCCAGGTAATTTTATTTTAGCTATTTGATGTTATTTTGACTAAATAATCATCTATAGTATTTGTTTTAATCAGTTTAATGTTTCAGTACCTGATGCAATATGCCAAAATATTATGAAAGATTGATCATGTCACACACAAATGTGATACGTGATCCATTTTCACGTACGTAATGACAATTGACAGCAGTGGTTTTTTTTAAGGATGAGAAATCATTCAATGACTTCCGCCCGATCTGGAAGAAGCGGGAGGGTGTGTCAGACTTTTACTGACTAAAACCCATCCGTGTTCCCTCATTGCCCATCGTGTTCCGAGGCCACGGTAATTCTTTCGAACAATTCTGCAACCCCGGCAAATTCCGCAACCCCGGCAGAGAGCAGTGGTGGCCCAGTGATTATGGGCACGAGTTACGAGTCGTAGGCACGAACCCAAGCAGGCAACATTATTTTGTGTAATTTTCGTCAACACCACTGCTCTCAAATCAAATTAAAATTCGAAGACTTGCGACAACGACCAACCTGCACTGGATCTGCGTGGTAGATGGTGACCCATTTCCTATCATAAAGAAGAGGTCTGTGTCCCAGTGGGAATGTTATAGGCTGATTTTGTATGATATGAATTGACAATTGTCTCCACCACACCGTCATTGATACAGTAACACGTAGTACCTAATATAGTAATACAATCGGAAGAGGGTATAGTGGCACATATCGTCAGTCTAATTATCAAAATGCGTAATTCCAAAAAAACTTCTAGGCAAGCGTGCTCTATCTTCGACCACATCATCACTTACCATTAGGTTAGATTGTGGTCAAACGCTAGCCTATTATGACTAAAAAAAAATCGAAAGTAGACTTTTAATACAATCTCGTGCAGTATTTTATAATCTATACAATGAAATAGGTACTTCTTATTTCCCAAAAACGATTATACGATGAGGTAAGTACTTTTATCAACCTATAAAAATAAAACGTCGTACTGCATTTACACTTCCTAACTCCAAACGCCGTGGCTAGAAAAGTTTGTACTTAAGGGCCTATACTACCTCAAATGGCTTAGCATGATCCTCCGTTATGTCGAAAATACTGCAGCAATAATTTTGAAATAAATATTTGGTAAAGTTGAGGATTAATGTTAGGTACTATGTTTGACGAAAATACGATTCCATAAAATTTTCTTGATAGAAAAAAATTACAAAGTTACCTCCAAACCGAACAATAAACCGCTGGTATTAAAAAATAACTTCAAATTAGATGATGAACCTTTGCATACTAATTGAACTAACTATAAAGCAGGTCTAATGTTATTCACTTTTTTTAAATTACCATGATTTTCACCGTAAAAAGAAATAAACGAAATTATCGGTGTCTTGGAGTCTTTTCCCTGCCACCCTGTCTCGCTTGCTCGCGTGACCGCGGCCAGTAGTGTGCGAGCGAGATAAAGAGTGAGAAGCGCTGAAGTAGTATAGGCCCTGAAGTCAATTTTCTCACAAATACAATGCAATATTTAAAAAATATACAACGTGTAATTTAAAGGATAAATACATACCAAGTGCACGGCTTCTTTGGATGATAACAAACGATATAACAAGGGTTTTGTAATCCTATGTCTACATGTGTGGAGCTTATTAGAAATTTCAATACATTGATACCAGAGACCGAATTTACAAATTAAAGAACGAAGACAATTATCATTTTATTGGCAAGTGACGTGGAAAGTTATGACCTTCATAGTGTGACACGTATGTTATATTATTGGTAGGTATTCAAAAAACGTATGAAACCGATAATTTGGGGTCAATTCTGTGAGTCACTTATTTTGAGCTGAAACTTTACATAGAGCCTCTATACCAGATATTGTCTTCAGTCCTTTTGGATAGATATGGGGTTTCCGTTACACGTTGTATATATAAATAAGTTTCTCTATCAATTCTACCCTTAAATCACAATAAATGAATAAAATAATCAGTTTATTCTTGCTCTCAAACTACTCAAACGGAGTTACGTACTCTCATATTTAGACCGTCGATATGTATATTTATTTTAAATGCCCAAACATCGTACCACCTTCAGATTTATATAGCCGTGTTCGAAATAAGATCCTTTTTCCAATTAACTTTCCTTCCCTTCTAATATATCCTTAGCCAGAACTGTTTCGGTTCTGATGAGTTTCATCCCTCGCATCAATATACAATTATGAGCCGGTGATCCAAATATTATGTATCTGTTGTTGTTGTATGATCTTTATTTGTTTGTCTAACAACTGTAATATTAAAATATTTTATTTTTTGTTTGGGTCAAACTGTACTAACCCAGCAGGAAACACTGGTCTCATCTAGTTTACATTTAAGGAGAAAAAAGACGTGTGAAAGTGTTATTTATAACCTATTTGCAAAATAAACATAATTATTTCATAACAAGCAGGCCGTTGACAACGTTACTGCGCGTCGTGTTCCTCGCGTACCTCAAAGAGCTGTCAGCAGAATTGACGGGGCCCGATAGGGGCCCCACTGCATGCTAGGGTTGCGGAAATGTTCTAAAGAGATACCGCGGTCCCAGACCACAAGGAAAACTGAAGGAACAAGGTGGGTTTTTAGTCTGTATAAGTCTGGTACTCCTTTTCGCTCTACCCAGAGCGGGAGGAGTTATTTAATTATATTTTCGTGAAAAAAAAAAAACACAAAAAGAAATGGCCTTTGACAACGTTACCAATTCACAGTAAAAGTAACGTTAAGTACCGGTGTTTCGGTAGAGATGGCATATCGGTACGATTTGGTGGTGTTACTTAATAGCGTAACAGAATAATAACGTTAAAAATTTCGTTAAACACTAGCGATATTTTTAATGTTAAAAATTTGCGGTAACAATGAATGGCACATTTTGGTTAGTTTGTGTGATGCTACCGTTTTCTCCAAGCGGTCGGAGAAGACTACAGTTTCTGTTTCATGATTTCAGTTTTCTTTCTAAATTATCAAATAAAATAAATCATGCAAATAATTACGCTTTTCCAGTTTACACAGAAGAGTCGACATTGGCTCTGTTTGCCTTTAACAGGAAATGTAGTAGTGTAAAATACAATCTAACCCAGTATGTCAAAAGTTTTGTCACTCATAATATCATTAGAACTTAAAACGGTATGTTTACCATGTGCATTGATTGTATCGAGTTTTTTATATTTCAGCTTTCAACACTGATACCACCATCATCCATCCGCAACAACTTCAGGTCATCCGGGATCATGAGATAGACTATACCACATATGGCCCATCAGCCTTTAAAGCAAGAGTGAACAGGCATATTCTGGGCTCGCTCGTTCCATCGAATACCTCATGTAACGCTTATCTTCAGGCGTGCTCAGAGTCAAGAACGGGCTCAACTATAATTTTTTACAGTATAAAAAATTGGCTCTTTTCTTCTATAAACTTGAGAATTAAGCCGTTTTAAGTTTTTATACTAATGGAAACATCAGAACTAAATGAAAACTGTCTCTACATAAGCTTGTAAGAGAATACGTAGTGCCATGAACACGAAGTCATGACAACTGGGAAAGTTGGGAATCTTAGCAAAGGTGAAACGGTACTTCACACCGGAACAGATGCTTAAACTCTATCAAGCCCAGGTTCGGTCGTGTATGGAGTACGGCTCTCATCTTTGGGACGGATCTGCCAAGTACCAACTGGACGCGCTTGAGTCTATCGAGAAACGGGCCAAGAGACTCATTGGCAACAATTCACTGGTGGAATCAAAGCTCCAGAGCCTTGAAGATTGACGACGAGTTGCAAGTCTATCGGTTTTCTGTCGGTTACATTTCGGGGAGTGTGCGATGGAATTACACAATCTAATTCCGTCAAACCCGTTCCATCATCGGACTACAGGACAAACGGCGATGCGCCATCGTTACATGGTGGACATCCAACCCATACGACCAAAACGTTTTGGGAATACTTTCATTGTGCGTATGGCTAAGGAGCGGAATTCCCTGCCGAAGTCTGTGTTTCCTGATCGCTATAACCTGGGAGTCTTTAAGTCAAGAGTGAATAGGTTACTTCTAGGCAAGCGTGCTCCATCTTAGACCACATCAACGCTTACCATGAGGTGAGATGGTGGTCAAACGCGAGCCAATTTAAAATAAAAATAACTAAACTCACCAAATTAACTAAACCAATTATTTAAACAATTTTTACATTGTTAAATCTGTCGTACAGTCATAAGCCCACGGAGCAAACACAAAGCCACAGTGTAAAATATTCCAGTATACCCGGATGCATTTCATTGTAGCCTTACAGCCACCATTCTGAGCAATAAGTGATGCACGTCATTGCATGCTTACGTTAAATGAGCTATGTCAAGGACTTGTACTGTTATGGAATAGTTATGGGGTGAGGTTTGAGTTGTAGCGGTCACGTGGGTCTTCGAAACATTACCTCTTTCTTTTGCAGTCAGGTAAAGCTTATAAACTTTCCTAAGCTTCATGCTACTTCCATACCAAATTTTATCCAAATCCACCCAGCACTTTCGAAGATTAGCGCGTTTTAACAAACAAATTCCGCTTAATTATGTGGGTATGTATATATTTATGTTGACGGTATGCTTTTAAAAATATTTTTTTATTGCAATTTGTAAATACTTTTTTATAAGCGCGAATTTAATATTCATTGTATTGATTTGTTTATGGCTCCAGAAGATAGGCGCCTGTCGTCATACGACAACGAAGTAGATATCAATTTATCATTATTTAATTTATATTCATTTATTATATTATTTACTTTCATTTTATGTGTTAATTCGGGAAAATAAAAAAAAACGAACATTGGACTACTTAAATTTTTCTTCTAATTATATCTGTCTCGATCGACATTCTTGTACTGAAAATTACAGTTTCCACAGTTTGTCGATCTCACAAAAACTTGCTTTTTTCTCGGTAATTTGCTAAACTTAAAGTCAAGTACAGCGTCTGTAATTAATTGCTGTTGTTGTTTTAAGTTTACTTCTTGTATTTTTCACCTAGTTTTTACGTAGTTTTTTTTGGCCTAGGTTGCTTATTTCTTAGTCACTGTCAAAGTTTGAAATATACCTATTTTGTTTAAATATCCTATCCACACAAACGATATTCGAATATTGCTGTGGATACGCTGATACAATACTATGATTATATTTTAGTGCATACTTTAACAATTTTATCACAAATCTGCATGTTTTGATGGGCAGCATCATACAGCCATATTATTTCTACATACAAAATTTACATATAACTCTGAGCTCGAGAGTTTAAATCGGCTAGTTACATATTCATTTATTTATAGTTAATATAAACGATACAATACCTACGATAACAGGACATCAAACATGTGCATATAATTATAATTGTTTGACTGAAGATATTAGTTTAACTAATTGTCTAATTAGATTTGAAATCGTTCCTCATTAATTAGTCTATGAGCAACATGCAGCGTTAAATAATAATAATATTATTTAGTAACACAGGATATCTCATAGACATAGCTGTACCAAATACACATAACTTATAGACTACTATAGCTGAAAAACTTTCCAAATATATTGAGCTAAAAGACGAAATAACCCGTCTTTGAAATTTACAAAAAGTCACAATAGTCCCTATAGTATTATCAACAACTGGCGTAATACCCAAACAACTTCATCAATCCCTTCATTCTCTAAATTTACCCCCAAGCATTTACCAACTGCTGCAGAAAGCAGTGATATTAAACACATGCAGGATAGTCAGAAAGTTCCTGCAATGTGAACCTGATAACCTGCATCAAAACATCCACACTGACACACCGCCAGTGATCATTCACCCTACTGTACCCACTCTTGACCCCATTGATGAACACTTGGCTTAGGCCCGTGCCATCAATTCGTCCCGGATTTGCCGAGAAAAATAAACATAAAACATAATAATAATAATAATATTCCAGAACTACAAATGGAGGATAATTATCTTAATATAGGTTTAAGATCTTCTATTGATCTAGACTTTTGTATCTATACTAGTTACTTAATATATTAAATGAGAAATGTCAATCACACGCCGAAATAGCTGGACGGATTGCGATAAAATTTGGCACTAAGATAAGTTGTAGTTAGTAATAGCACCTTTTTTTTTGGGGGGAAATATTCTAAATCAGATCAGGGAGTGTGGGATTTCTACCTCACTAAAACCACCCCGGTGATCACCATCAGCACATAGAAAGGGTCCCTTTATCTCTTAAAAAAACTTTTTACCAAAAAATAGAACCGACTTCCATATAAAAACACTACAGAGCCAAAAATAACTTTAATTTTGGTAGTCGGTGTTATTTGTTTTGTCTTTTCTTTTTTTTGACACCGCCTTCCGAAATTAAAGTTATTTTTGGCTTTGTAGTGATTTTATATGGAAGTCGGTTCTATTTTTTGGTAAAAAGTATTTTTTTCACTCTTTTTAGTGGGTCTGTTTGTAATTGATCTATGTAGTTACCAAAGTCAAAATGTCAACTACTTATCACCTTTTACAAAATATTGCCTTTCTCTGTGCAGAGCCGTTAATTTTTGAGGAGTTCACCTGGTACATCACCAGCTCTACTTCACCATATGCATTGTGACGAGCATAAAGTGCTTAACATATATCCACGAAATACTTATTATTGAGTAGCTTCGGTGCCCATCTGGGGTCTTCATCATCAGTTCCACTTCCTCAAATGGTGCTTTTCGAGAGCAACTGCACAAGGTACTATGAGAAATACCCAAAACGCTATAGGTGTGCCTATAATATTTGAAGAGTTCCCTCAATTTCTCCATGATCCCATCATCAAATCCAAACGTGACGACAATGGGACCAACTAAAAAGGATACTCTTTCAAACAAAAAAATAATTTTCCAAATCGGTCCAGCCATCTGCGAGTAATGAGGTAACAAACATAAAAAAAAGTTCAAGACAAATTAAGAACCTCCTCCTTTTTTTGAAGTCGGTTAAAAAGACCACTCCGGAAACCCCTCTGTGCATCGCCTATTAGGACACATCACTGGGCAGACTGTGAAAGGGTCTCCCTGAGCCTCGCTGTGCACTAGAAATAGCACCTAGTTTCAAATATCTCATAAACAAATGTCTGAAAATTCCAAGCGAATGTGGTCTAATTCAACAACTAGTACAAAATCATCCTTCTCTAATCGCTAACACTGTTCCCACACCCCGCATACAAAGGGTATGTGATGAACCCCACACGTAAATGAAAATATGAAACGCTCTCCAAATTGCCTCTACAGGCAGAGTTAAAAACTGAATATATTTTACAGGAAAGCCTACAATTTTTGTACATGTAGGTACATAATTACATTATTTAATTGCCTCCTTTATCCATATGACCCCAATAAACATCATTTATTTCATATATTTGTTTTTATTTAGGATCGCGTTTGACCACGATATTAAGTAATAGAAGGCGGTCTTATGGTCCATGGTGAGCACGCTTGATAAGATGTAAGCTATTCACTCTTGACTTAAAGATGTAAGTTTTATCTTATCATGAAGGAGTACAGTTCCTTCCTGGACTCTTTAGTCCAGGAAGGAACTGTACTCCTCAATATTGTTCATACATTGTAATTTTTTTTTTTTTTTCAAAAAAAAACCTATATTAGCGATAGCTATAACCTGGAAGTCTTAAAGTCAAGAGTGAATAGGTTACTTCTAGGTAAGCGTGCTCCATCTTCGACCACATCATCACTTATCATCAGGAGGGATGGTGGACAAACGCGAGCTTATTATCAATAAAACAAATACAAAACAAGTTGTTTCGCTTAATTATATCGGTAACAATGTTATGTACTTTCGCTAAAGAAAAGGCATTACAAAATAAACTCCTGATGATTCCAACTTCTAGGTAATGATGATTTATTGAAATAATAGTAGAAGATAATAACGGCACACATTTAAATCTAAATGGATCTCAGTTATATGGAAAGTATATTAAAAATACCCATTTTAATATCGAGGAAACTACTCGTAACGCGCCATTTACTTGGTAATTGATATTTTACGAGAGTTCCGTGTAGGAAACTCCTTATTCCACATATTTTGAACGAGAGAAGATATCAGCTTGGATAATATTCCTTTAATGTCCATTTACACGGAGCAATTTTATTGCGTGCTGACGATAATGAGGAGTAAAATAAAAATGCAGAAATGAATAAATTTTATTATAATGATTTTATTGTTTGATGACACGGTTGGCGCAGTGGTTAAGCGATTGACTGCTGCTCTACCTGTCGCTGGTTCTATTTCCGCTACGGAATAAATGTTTGTATAGTCCACAAATAGTCGTTTCGAGTCTGCGAAATTGTTAAAATGCACTCATGACACAGGCAAAACTCTTAGGGCGAAATGTTTTTTTTTTTATTTTTTATAAGAAACAAAACAAAATTACGTTGTGGATTGCCCGCTCGCTGCCGCTTCCTAGTGAAAGTTTTTACGTCAGAAGAATCACTACGATACTTTAATTAAACATTTTTTTAACTTGAAAATTACATATATGAAATGCTACATTTTAGCTGGGACACTAGATTATATATGCCTCTCATACCTCTACAATCCAGTTACTGAATAAACTTCGCAAGAATTGATTGATACCTATACAGACTGTCAAAGATTTTTAGATGATAGTCGGGTCTAACGACTCTACGTGATTTCCAACGCATGAAGGATTCTTAGAATCTTGTAAGTTTTATAAAAGAAATGCTTTTCATTTCACACTCCAATAATTACATTAAGAAAAAAAACTAATAAACGATTTGTCTTGTAGGTACTAACGTCCACTTCAGTTAGTTCTTAATCGATTACCCACATCACCGATTCGATACATTTTCGATTTAAAGGAGTCCACTGAAGTGGTACTTTCAAACGGACGATTCTTCAAGAGTACTGTGAAGTTACTAATGACGCAATTTAGGTGATCTGAGGTACCCTAAGTATTGCAAATGAACGATATTGGCTCAAGATACCTTTGAGAAAGGTTTTTTGTTTGAATGGTAATTAATTTTATTCTGAGCTGGTTTCGGAATTTTTCAACTTGGTCAGCTTTTTTTATTACGATTGAAGAGGCTTTAGGTAAGAAAATTGAGTAGGTATCTTTTAAATGTAGGTGTAGTACAGTTTGGAACTACGTGATTATTTTTTTAATTTGTAGTCAAGCGTCTCGGATCTATTCTCGATTTACATTATAATATTTTTTTTTACAAAAAATTGAACTGACTTCAAAACATACAAAAAAGACCTGCACTACAAAGAGAGAACTAATCTTCAAGATTGTTTTATTGGAAGTCTAATTCCATTTAAAATAAGGGCTAGGTATCTACTCACATGACTGAAGTCAGTGCCAAGCCAATGAATAGTTTTGATAGACAAGTACGCCGCATTCTGGGACACACCCGAGGTGATCAAAGCTATTCATTTATCTTTTTTTTCTGGGTGGGAAAATCATCTTATTACGTCAATGGTTGAAGTGTTGAGGACGCAACGCATGCAGTAGGTACATTGTAAGCGGACTTGGTCATTGCGTTGATTAAGCGTGTACACATGGGGCAATGTATATTTTTTGTAACTTGCTGCAATAATATTGTTAATGTTTGGAATTTCATAGTGATCAGAATATTTTTATGTTTTTTACAAATAAAATTGTAATTAAATGTTATTTTCGACTTACCGATGGAAAGATATACCTCCTCGCTCTATACTTGCGGTCTGAGTTCGATGATGAGATGACACGAGATTTGTATCTATTAGATAGAGTCGTAGACCAACAGCTACTTTTATTATCATCATAATCTACTATGTCTTTTTCTTAAATATGTTGGGGTTTGCTTCTAGTATATGGAGCGACTCCTCATCTGAATTCCACAACCCAGTAACTGGGTAACACGACACCCCTTCGCAAGACTTTTGTCAGATATTTTGGATTCTAACTACCCTTAACGACTGTTAAAGATGTACAAATGACGGGACCAACACCATAACGTGTTTTCCGAGGTATAGAATATTAATGCGTTAAGACGGTCAATATGTTCAGACCAACCTCGCCATGCGTTGGTTAACTTTGAACTATCGACCTGTGCCGTTTTTTTTTTTAATAAATAATAGGTTCGCGTTTGACCACCATGTTACCTTATGGTGAGTGATGATGTGGTCGAAGATGGAGCACGCTTACCTAAAAGTAACCTGATAACTCTTGACTTAAAGACCCGTAGGTTATAACTATCAGGAAACACAGACTCCGGCCCGGCAGGGAATTCCACTCCTTAGCCGTATGCACAATGAAAGTATTCCCAAAACGTTTAGTGCGTATGGGTGGGATGTCCACCATGTAACGATGGCGCATCGCCATTTGTCTTGTAGTCCGATGAAGGAATGGACTTGGTGGAATTAGATTGTGTTATTCCATCGCACACTCTCCGAAATGTAACCGATAGAAAACCGATAGACTTGCAACTCGTCGTCGATGTTCAAGGCTCTGGAGCTTTGACTCGACCAGTGCATCGTTGCCAATGAGTATCTTGGCCCGTTTCCCAATGGACTCAAGTGCGTCCAGTTAGTATTTGGCAGATCCATCCCAAAGATGAGAGCAGTCCTCCATACACGACCGAACCTGGGCTTGATACAGATAGAGCAGCTGTTCCGGTGTGAAGTACTGTCTCACGTTTGCCAAAATTCCCAACTATTTTGATGCTAATTGAGCCGTTATAATAATTTAGCTATAAGCCTGCTATTAGAGCTTCCTGTAAATCCTATTTAAACGATTTTATCGTAATTGCACCACGTACAAGGTTCATTGAACAAAGAATGTCAGCTGGGCGAACCCTCACCTTCAATGTTTGGCTCTCCATGTATTGTCCAACAAATTGAATGCAGTAAGCAAATGTTAAATAGTGCTGTAGCGCGTTTGTTATCGATGAAATAGTTTTTAAGAAAATATATTTTTTGTTTTTATTGTTCCATTCTTAAGTAAATTAATAAAACATTCTATTTACTTTATTCATAAATTTTTTACTTTATTAATTTATTGTTAATTTTAAAATAAGCTTATAATTACTCAAAATCTAATATTATTTGTTAGATGTTCAATTATGAGTGTTTAAGAGAAATAGTGTCTGTTATGTCAGAACTTATCAAGAACTACAAAACCAAACCCATAGTTATATAATAACTTATAAAGTTTCTTTAAAATGTTTATAATAATGTGATATTATTATTTGCAAATAAAATTGCACAATCTAATTCCACCAAGCCTGTTACATCATCGGACTACAAGACAAATGGCGATGCGCCATCGCTAGATGGTGGACCTCCCCCCAGGGCCACAAAATGTTTTGGGAATACTTTCATTGTGTTTACGCGAGCCTGTAATCAATAAAAAAATTGGCCAAGTTTGAGTTGGACTCGCACATGAAGGGTTCCGTAGTAACTATAATAAATATAATATACTTAATATATTTATTTGAAAAAAAAAAAACCTTACAAATTTCTTAAAACTAGATTATTTACAATTTTTACAACTACGCCAAATAACTTTGTTTTTCATAGTATTTCTATGAATTACAAAGTTATATTTGCGGTTTTAGAAAATATACTGTATCTCAAAAACTGCTGACTCAATCTCGTTCAAACTAATTTTGGTTGAAAGTTTACATTAAGATCTACAACATATGGTTTTTTTAGATTTTTCACTTCATTGTTATAGAAGTTAGAGGGGGGGACACACATTTTACCACTTTGGAAGCGTTTGTGTTTTAAACGATTAACTTTATGAATAAGCCATTTTAGAAACCTTAATGTCATTTTTAAAGACCTGTCTATAGATACCACACACGTATAGGTTTCATGAAACAAAATATTTACAGTTTCAGTTCCATGTATGGGGAGCCCCCTTTATTTTAAATATTTTTTAAATTTTCTCTTAAAATCGGAAAGCGGTTCACAGAATACATCTACCTACCAAGTTTTACATGTATAGTCTTAATAGTTTCGGAATAAAATGGCTGTGACATACGGACGGACGGACAGACAAACAGACGGACAGACATGTCGAAACTATAAGGGTTCCGTTTTTTGCCATTCGACTACGGAACCCTAAAAACCGGTCAAGAGCATGTCGGACCACGCGTGTAGGTAGTATAATATAACGCTAAGTGCGAGGCGGATTAGCTGACCGAGAGATTATCAGCGCTATCTGCACTGCAAATATTACTTAATATAAAGCATTGAAGTATTCGTCGTCACATCCTACGCAAATTCTAAATGACTATTTGGTTAGAAGTGCTATTAAATTAGGTAATTTAGTTATTTTGCGTGGGTCATTTTATGATTGACGATCTTCAATCACTGGTATGAGGGAACATAAAATTCAAACATTCAAATTATAGTGCACTGGTTTTCTTGAAATTGTGCAAATTCTATTCTAGTATTGATCTATTAAACGTGTGCTTATTTAGATTTTGCTTTTTATACTTAAGAGTTTTTATAAATTAAGACGTTTAGAAATAAATATAAGCAATGTCTTTTTCTCTTACTTGTTTCTTGCTTGACACAATAAATGTAAATGCACACGTCAATCACAAGTCATTAGATCTCCAAGAACACTTAACTAAACGTCACAACAGTCATACATCAATAATTTATCGACATCCAAGTGTCTTCAACAGCACTTAATGTGTTTTCATGCCTTGTGTTTTGCCCTTCGAATCCGTAATTTTGTATTGTTTGAAGTTTTCCACATCTCACAAAGGGAAATAATACAAACCTATCCACGTTATTATTCAAATAGCATTTCCTACATTATTTTCCATTTTATTTCGCTGAATTTTTATTCTTTATTTATTTTATTTATTATTATATATTTATTTATTTTTATTATTTTTTCTTTTGAAAAGGAAGACATTGGTTCAGTGTATCATAATTTCTTGTGTCGTATATAATTTATTGCGGGAACTGAAACTTATCGCTTGATCAAAATACCGACATTTGATAGCACTTTTTTCTTCGTAAAGATGTATATATATATATCAGTATCTTAGATGGTGGTTTGTGCGCAGTGAACTAAAACATCAAAATATATTAATACTGAATTAAGTAACTCTATAGATTTTGTGAAGATACCTTGTAATTATAATGAAGCGCATGTCAAGAAAATGTGGTCGATAATACCAGGTGACATATTATTGAAAAAAAAAAAAGAAACGTGAAAGATTTATATATCCACGTTTCATAAAAATATTTCAGAAATGATTAACTACATCACATGAACATGAAATATTACAAACATATCCCAAATAATAAAGACATTAATCACTCCTCTGACACTGAAATATTTTACAACGCATTACATCTGATATTCCAACTGAATTCGTTTATCGATACCTATAATGGTATTGACGGTAGGTACGTCACTAGCGCATTCAACAGTGGTCGTCGTCAGGAACACTCGAGCGCGCGAGTGCAATGCGACTTGACACGGTCACATAACTATGTACTGTTGTGTTGTAAAGCTATTTATAATATTTGCGGGCTTCACCATGTTTTGGTTCAGTTCTTGCTATTCATCGTGCTGTGGCTGCGGGAATGTTCTAACGAGATACCGCGGCCCCAGAACACAAGGACCACTACAGGTGCAGGGAAACCCCACCTCCTACTCTTTTCAAAACACTACCTTGTGCTCCACCCAGAGCATTGCGTATACTTTGACGCCCCCACTACTCAAAAAGAGAAAAAGGCAGTACATAATTATGTTGAATTTATTCATAATTACAAATAAACCTAAATAACTACTAAAGTTATAAGATTAAATAGTTAGCCTACAATTTCTATAAATTTTCCAATACCTATACCATTTCTTAAAATAAAATACGAAAACCACGCTTTCATTCCACCTGAAAAAGAAAAGAAACTTATCTAGTAAGAAGCTTATCTAGTTAGTAGTCCGTCTTGGACCCACGGTTATCTCGTGTGGTTGCAAACAGACGTAAGTATTCTCGTTAATTTAATTAAGTATAATGAGTGTTTTATACTCGTAACGTTGTACTAGGAGTTATAACTTCTCGTGTATGAACAAGAAAGTTACGCTTTTCACAGTCTCACTCAAAACTGTTTTGCTGTAGGAAACCAGGACGGCTAGACGGACTTAATGCACCACGAGTTAATTAGTAAAAAATACCCATAAAACTTTATCTTAAAAACTTTATGGCCAACTACAATTTATAAGAGCCAAATAGATGGTAAAAATATTAAATTTTCTTTTGCTAATACTAATTATAATATTATTATTTTTTACTTTATTGGCACCAACCTATAAAAAACAACGTGAAATTTATCTGTACAATTCGTCAGTACAATTTCAACTTCAAGGGTAAGGAAAATCTTAATTTTTTTCTTCAAACCAACCACACACTTTGATACATGTAGTGTATTTGACGAGGTTTACAAAACAGCGAAAATACCTACTTTAAATACATATAAAAATCATGTGTTTTATTCCAACCACAAACAAACAGTTACGTCGCACTCCATTGCACGTGTGAGATTATACATATAAAATAGATATACATACACATATGTATATATATATATAAAATATATGTACAAAGGATGTTGTTATTTATAAAAGTAATTAATTATCAATATCTATTTATTATGTATTTACCGATTAATTATCGATTTAATCGATGTTACCATAGTTGTCAGGTAGATTATGGAAATAATTAGCAGTCTTGTATAGCAATATCAATTTATTCATTTACCGCACGGTTCGGAAAGGGTTGTTTTTTCTGTGGAGAAGAACCGGCAAGAAACTCCACAGTTACTCTTTTCAAAACATAATTCTTTTTCACATAAACATCAATTCACTATGTGTACTTTACAATATTACCACAATGTGATTACTATCGTTATAACTTATAGCTTATGTTATTTATAGAATTAATATCAAATGTTCATTAAATTATCACACAATTATCAATTTCTAACACTGTCACATTATAGTAACAAATACAAAATAATTAATTTATATTCAAATACAATAGCAATAACGATAGGATTTTTATACCAATTCTACACATAAAAATATTAGAAAATATTAATAAAAGTTAGAAACAACACAAGTTCACTTAACTTAGGTCCGTTCGGTGTGACTGCTCCAGAGCGACTGTGAGTCACTGTGTCTAGAACGACTGAGCGGCGGCTTTTATACACAGTGTAAACAAATGACGTCATATCGTACGATTTTAAAACAGATTTGTTAACCTTTGTATTTTAACATTAAACTATAATTAAATGATATAAAAATACAGTAAATATGTTGAAATTAATTAGTTCAATTACATATTAGTCTTACAATGACAGAATTAGTAAACAAACAACGTTATTTTTTAAATAACGTTCAAGTATGCTGTTATACAAGACAACAATGAAAGAACAGTTTAAACTATCTTATAAATAGGTTTCGTAATAGTGTTATCAAGGTTTTGATAATAAATAGTTAAATTTTGTGTATCACATGATAAAAAGGTTATAATTATTATAGTGATATTTTAATTTGTGTTCAATTAAAGAAACAAACTTGAGTTAATGTAATAAACCAACTGAAATTATTTGAATAATCCATCACACGCATTAATATCACCTTCACTTAAAGATGATATTCTGAGTAATTATGTACAATATATCTTCATTAGAGTGACTTAAAGGACGAAAGTTATTTTGCACAACATCTAGATTAATAATCCTTTTATCTCGAAATAACTTGTGTCTATAAAGACTAAATTAAAGGGCGTTTTTAAGACGGTGGTTTTATTTTTGTGTCACTTAAAAACATGTAGAAAAGTAGACCTTTGATTCCAACACAACCGATTAATTTCTAAAAAGATTCAATCAATCATCACCACCCAGTGATCGGAGTGGGTAGATTGATTTTACGTACAACTTGCATCATGAATAGTCACAGAAATCACAACATAGATAAGCCTTTTTTCCGAGATTTCATTTTGGTACTTACGGGATTGAATAAGTTACTGTGAATGTAAAGATTTAAAAACTACAACATTTGAAATTTATAGAATGCGATAGTTAAACATTTAAAATTGTTTTTTCTTATTTATCAAGTAATAAAGTGAATCTTACTTTTGTGCGTCCATTCGGAAGTTACATCTGACTAATTTAGTAGTTATTTCTTGCTAGTTTATTATTTGTTGCTTGTAATTATATCCTGGAATAAATAAATAAAAATAACTTTTTATACTCCTTATTATTTTTACGCATTCAGTGCAATAGCTTTTTATGAATAAGAAAACAGGTAAAAATGAAATAAAAAGCAGTTTATACCAAAATCAACAACTTTATTGATAAAAATATTTTTAATCTTCATTTTCATTAAAAAGACAGCAAAAGGGTTAAACATTTCCTATTCATATTGTTATATTCTTCATCCTACACATTACAATATTTTAAATTCCTAAAAAATCTTAATTATTACGAAATCCCGGAATCCCGGAGACATATCCATATTAATATATACGTGCCAGTTCATTGACCTCAAATCAATCTACTAACTACCTACTCCGATCACTGATCATAACATAACTAAAGCATTTGCATAACTAACCACCACAAGCTAGTAGTTGGATAGCGCGATACTCTATAGCTAGACAGCTGTTCCATTTTCTGTGTCCTGACTCCTCGTAACGTCTGAGTCAAAGATAACACCCAGGTTTTTTTTATTCATAATAGGCTCGCGTTTGACCACCATCTCGCCTGATGGTAAGTGATAATGTGGTCGAAAATAGAGCACGCTTTCCTAAAAGTAACCTATTCACTCTTGACTTTGAAACACCTAGGTTATAGCTATCGGGAAACACAGACCCCGGCAGGGAATTCCACTTCTTAGCCGTACGCACAATGAAGGTACTCCCAAAACGTTTTGTGCGTATGGGTGGAATGTCCACCATGTAACGGTGGCGCATCACCGTTTGTCTTGTAGTCGATGATGGGACGGGCTTGGAGGAATTAAATTGTGTAATTCCATCGCACACTCCTCGAAATGGTCAGGTTCAACGGCTTACCTTGCTTTCCGATTACAACAGAGGAATCAAGATATGTTATATCATCCATCCACGGATCGACCCCAGCAAGCTTTTTTTAATCTTAAAGTTCGACGAGTAGGGCTGTTATCATTAAACTACGAGCTCCTTACGAAATTACGGACGATTCACTAGTATCTTACACATGGAATCAAGATATGTTAAATCATCCATCCACGGATCGACCCCAGCAAGCTTTTTTTAATCTTAAAGTTCGACGAGTAGGGCTGTTATCATTAAACTACGAGCTCCTTACGAAATTACGGACGATTCACTAGTATCTTACACATGGAATCAAGATATGTTAAATCATCCATCCACGGACCGACCCCAGCAAGCTTTTTTTAATCTTAAAGTTCGACGAGTAGGGCTGTTATCATTAAACTACGAGCTCCTTACGAAATTAAGTACGATTCACTGGTATCTTATACATGATATATCCGTCAACTTCCAATGTATCTCTGCATTAGATATTCATGAAATCAATATAGCAACTAAGCCATTTATTTTAAACAGACAAACATAAATGTCATTTATGACATCGGTTTGTGTGTTTAAGGACATATTTTCCTGAAAAAAAAATGTGTATTTTTGTAATTTTATTTTTATTTTATTTTATTTATTAGGGACAAAAAACAGTTACCTGCCAAGTTTAATAATAGATTCTTAAATTAACACAACAATGAGATATACTATTATACTTAATCTATTCTATATCTATGTTACTACACATGTAACCCACACCATTGTCCACGAAATCACAAAAAAATATTAAAAGAAAACAGACATATAGTTTGCATCATAAATGATAATTAAAAAGAAGGATAAAAAGGTTATACATACTTATGAAGTTAGTATCTCTATTGCTCTTGCCTTAAAACTATGTTTAGAAAGAGTAAATATGTCAAGCTCCATGAAGTACGTGTTATATGTATCAACAAGGCGACGAAGAGGCACGCGCACCCTGTACCGCGCGCACCATTAGTCTTACACGAATTTGTATGGAATAATCGAGGCACACGCACCCCACGACACATGACACAATCGCAACGTAATCGCACAAAATAAAAAGTAATGAATACTGAAAATGAAATCTAAGAAATGCCTTGGCGAAACCAAAGACGATGCTATTACAGCTTATTTTGTATAAGCTAATAATGACAAGAATAAATGAAAACGGCAATCATCGCACCGATAATCGTCTCAGTCAATGACTTAATAGCCACAGGCCTTAAACAATACCTTAGAAGGCTCTCGTTAGACAGCTAGATCAGGGGCTTCATTCAGAAAGTGATACTTCTGGACACGGAGAGTGAGAAAGTCCCTTTCTCCACTTCACTTATAACTTGTTTTTTTTCTGCTTCATAAGTTTAGGATAGATGCTACTAACAAACGAGTCACGGTGACTTGATAAATACACACATCAAAAGTGTCTAGGGATCAAGCATTTTTATGCGGATTTCTTGAGATTGAGATGTGGCTTTGTAATAAATTTATGATTTTATAAATTTATATGGATCCTTTTTGGTGCATTTCATAATTTGAAACAGGAACTGTTAATCAAATTCGAGTAAAAGATGAAAATCAGCTGTCAATATTTTCCCTATAAAAACATACAACGCATTGAAGACATTATTAGTACTACTGTTTCCCTACTACTGATTAAAACCAACGTTATTATGGAGCGGCGACGTCATTTAAGCAGGGAAGAAATTCTCAGAGCCGTGGGAATGATAGAAGCTGGTTCCCGGCAACGTACAGTGGCTTTAGCTCTGAATACAAGTCAGAGTGTTATCAGTCGACTTTGGACACGTTACCGAAGCACTGGTACCGTGGCTGAGCGCCATGGAGGACGGTATCGCTGCACCAAACGGAGACAAGACCGATACATTCAAATCTTAACTCGATGAGCTCCAACAATAACCGCCATGATGTTAGTCGTGAGGCTTCATCACTCTTCAGGGAACTTAATTAGAGACCAAACAGTCAGAAACCGCTTGCATGAAGTGAACCTTCATTCCCAAAGACCGCTACGGGTACCACCTATAGCAATGCACAATCGTAGGATTCGATATCAATGGGCTCTTGAACACAGAAATTGGGCAGAAGAACAATGGCGTTTCGTGTGCTTTTCTGATGAGTCTCGTTTTGGTATGAGACCGGATACAAGACGTATACGACACTGGAGAACCCCTGGACGCCAACAGCGATTAAAATCCTGCCAGGAAGTCCATCCTTATAGTGGTGGAACCATCATGGTATGGGCGGGTATTTGGATCGGCGGAAGAACTGAGTTGATTTGGATCAGAGGCAACCTCAACGCTCAAATTTATGCTGAGACGATTGTATCTGACGTCATCGTTCCTCTACAAGTGCAAATCGGTCCCTTATTTCAGTTAATGCACGACCGCACACCGCAAGAGTTGTAAGACCTCCTCTGGCCTGCTCAGTCGCCAGACTTGAACCCGATTGAGCATGCATGGGATATGCTACAGAGAAGAGCTCTGCCGAATATGGAGGGTATCCAGTCGCAAGAAGACCTTTTTTTGTTGTTGCAACGAACATGGGCGGCCATTCCATAGCGTGATTTGGATGAACTCATTTTGAGTATGCCAAACCGATGTTCTTGTGTTGTTAGTGTTCGCGGTAGAAACACAGATTATTAATTGTTTAAGTTACCCAATAAAATTTTAAAGAAAACTGTTATTTCAGTCTTTTTTTCGAACTTTAATATTAGTGGTTCAAATGTCAAAAATCCCTTTATTAGGAAAATGGCAAATTTCTTTATTAATGCAAAGGTGACTTGGTTTATCGTTACTGTGACAAACGAAAACACTTTATTTGATGAATCCTTAAAGAAAATTTGAATTAATATCAATCAGGAGAAAAGTTATTGCAAAAATATATGTTGATCCCTAGACACTTTTGATGTGTGTAAAATAATTTGAAATTGAAAAAAATATAAGAATAAAAAATATAAGAATATACCTTTGGAGGTAAGCTACTATTTAATTATACAGTATATTAACTAACAGAGGGCGTTCCCGTTAACCTGCAATAGTATAGCATCCATACATGCCAAAAAAATATTATTAAAAATATTATTATTATTAATACACACTAAAAATGTTAAATTGATACGTAAAAGAAACACTCTGTACACGCGTACTTGAAGGACGGCAACGTCGCAATTTGCGTGCGGAGATCTAATTGATGTGCTTATTTATACTATTGCGGGTTAACGGGAACACCCTCTGTTAGTTAACATACTGTATGTTTTGCTTGTTCTTTGAATAATATGTTTATAAATATATTTAATTATAAATAAGCGAAAAAAATTACGCATATTGATAACTTTTATGCCGCAGTGAACCTTCTGTTTCAAACTGACATACAATATGCACCTCACTAACAGTAATTGGGGGAAATGGAGCGGCAGACTTAATTATTTGCAGTCTTAGTACTAAGTGCTGTTACATATGCATGGAATATGAAATTATTATATTCTGGTGCTGTGGAATATACCGAGTATTGAAAGGAAATAGTCTCTATGTGTTGTAAGGTAGTGTAATCTTTGGAATTAAGTTTTGCTTGTATGGAATGATGTGTGTTAAGTGATATTTTTTATACAACAAAACAATTATAATCTACCTACAATATTCCCACTGCTGGGAAAAAACTTGTGTATAAAGTGTGTGTGTAAAGAAAAAAAAAGAAAATATTGTTACGCCAGTCGCTTAGTGAAGTACGTCGAGAAACTTCGACATAAATCTAGAATGTTCGAGACACTAACGCCATCTAGCGGCGAGTAGCAGTACTAAGTATATCTAGTCGAGACACTAACGCCATCTAGCGGCGAATAGCGGTACTGTGTGTCTCGAGTAGCTTCCTGGAATATTCTGGGGGAATATACAGTGAGTCGATTTTATAAGAATGTTCTAGAATTCATAGACCGGGGTATAAATAGATCGCAAAGGAACGCGGACAGTCAGTCTTATTACGAGGCTAATACGCGATATAATCGAAGCTATACAAGTGAATTTCAGTATGAGTTAAGTGTTAAGTGACAAGTGTTGTGGTGCGAATAATTGTGTTAAATTTTTATTTTGTGTTTAATTAAGTAAAGTGTTAATTTTGGTTTAATTGGCGTTAATTATTTCTAGCCCGAACCCCAGCTCGTAACAATATTTACTTGTATATTGTCTGTTAAATTCTGATGGTTTTTAGGGTTCAGTAACCGAATGGATAAAAACGGAATCCTTATAGTTTCGTCATGTCTGTCTGTACCTACATATGTCTGTCTGTCCGTCACAGCCATTTTATTCCAAAATTATTCAGACTATACATGTGAAACTTGGTAAATAGATGTATTCTGTAAACCGCTTTCCGATTTTACGAAAAAACTTAAAAAATATTTCAAATAAAGAGGGGCTGGATACATGGAACTGAAACTGAAAATTTTCTTTTTTCATGAAACCTATGCAAGTGTGGTATCTTTAAACATGTCTTCAAAAATGACATTACGATTTCTAAGCCCACTTTTTCATAAAGTTAATCATTTAAAAGATATACGCTTCCAAAGTGGTATAATGTCCTCCCCCTCTAACTTATATAATAATGGAGTGAAAAATCTAAAAAAATATATATCTTAATGTAAACTTTCAACCATAATTAGTTTGAACAAGATCAGGTCAGCAGTTTTTGAGATACAGCATGTTTTCTAAAACCGCAAATATAACTTTGTAATTCATAAACACTATGAAAAACAAAGTTATTTGGCGTAGTTGTAAACATTGTAAATGAGCTAGTTTTAAGAATATCGTAAGGTTTTTTGTCAAATAAATAATATATTATATTATTATAGTTACTTCAGATCCCTTCATGGGTGAGCCTGACTCGCACTTGGCCAATTTTTTCACATTAGTAGGTATTATTACAATTCAACTACGTAGATTAAGTTAAGTATAGTATCCCAAAATAGTATTACAGGATAGAAACGTTAGTGAGAATGTTTTAACGAGACATTGGTGCCCTGGACCGCAGTGACAACTGAAAAAATAGGTGAGTATTTAGTCAATACCTATTCGCGGGAGGAGTCATTTGATGATTTACCCGCGGATAAAAAGAACATAGAAACGTAAGTTACTACCGACCGACCAACTGGACTCGCTTGAGTCTATCGAGAAAATGGCCAAGAGACTCATTGGCAACGATTCACTGGTCGAATCAAAGCTCCAGAGCCTTGAACATCGACGACGAGTTGCAAGTCTATCGGTTACATTTCGGGGAGTGTGCGGTGGAATTACACAAATTAATTCCGCCAAGCCCGTTCCATCATCGGACTACAAGACAAACGGCGATGCGCCATCGTTACATGGTGGACATCCCACCCATACGCACAAAAAGTTTTGGGAATACTTTCATTGTGCGTACGGCTAAGGAGTGGAATTCCCTGCCGGAGTCTATGTTTCATGATCGCTATAACCTGTGAGCCTTTAAGTCAAGAGTGAATAGGTTACTTCTAGGCAAGCGTGCTCCATCTTCGACCACATCGTCACTTACCATCAGGTGAGATGATGGACAAACGCGTGCCTATATAAAAAAAAAAAAATAACACTCATAATTGAGTTATATGTCATATAATTCCAGACATATCAATAACGGAAACCAGATTTAAAAATAACAAATACTTAGTACCTACATTTTAAATTCATGAAACATTGCACCTTTAAATATTTGAAAGAGGAAGAGGTAATTTAAATTCCAGATGCACTTCACATATTGAGCGTTCATCGCCAGATGTAGTACATGAAAATATGTACATAAATGTTTTAATAAAATCTTTCATCATACACCTTCATTCACATGTTTTGAGTAACGTTTTTTTTAATAATAAACTTTATTACACTGCAGCGTTTTATGACTGTGATCAAAGAGTCTGTTTATTTTTGTAATCAATTTCTATTACGAGGACCTGGTAGGTATGCGAGAGTTGTGAAAAAGATTCATTCTAAGCTAGTACAAAGGTGTTTGGTCTGTTTTCGACGAATTCTTAGATATTTCAATCGTCAGTATTTATTTATTTATTTATTATATACTTTATTGTACACCTTACAATACATTTAAAGATACAAATAATAAAACTAGGGTACAATGGGCGGTCTTATCGCACAGGGCAATCTCTTACAGACAACCTTTGAGTATTATACCCAGACTTTTAATTCGATGCAGTAGACTGACAGTTTCAGTTTTCTGTTTAGTTTAATAGTGATGTAACTATATTAATTCAGGAATAAAATCGAACAACGATGTGAACATACATGTTTTTAATAATATTGTGTGAATATAATAAATAGTAAAATGAAATTATAAAGGGGCATGTAAAATAAAATGAATAGATCATGATAATATTTTTTATTTTTTTTTTGCAATAGGCCCCTGTACCCGTATCCATTCCAACGGGGTTTAGGTCGCAGCACGTAGTGTGGGGCAATCTTTTTAATAGTAATCCCGCTTCATTTATTAAAATATTCATCACATGAAACAATTTGCAAAAGAGTGGCGTTTATTATGTCTGATTAGATATGAATAATTTAAATTAAAATAGATATTTTTATAATAAAATCTAGTTACTACTTAAAAATAAATGATAATTGTATAAAATTTATCATTTATTTATATTTCTAATGATTAAAAATTGCTAATTAATTATTCGATTGGTTGAATCCATCACTATTAGGTTAAATAGGGTATCATTATTTTAGTAAGTGGCATTAGCTTATGTCAGCTTACTGCATCGAATTAAAAGTTCGGGTATAGTGGGATATGCAGCGCCGCCAAACCGTTCAAGCGAACGGGTTATTGGCGCCTCATCGCATCCATGTTTGCCTCAAAGAGCAGTCAGCAATATTCACATGGCCATAGCCTATCGGGGTTGCGGTAATATTATCTATCGAGATACTACGGCCCTGGAAAACATGGGCAACTAAAGGAGCAAGTTGGGTGACAGTCAGTTCTACCCTACCTAGAGCGGGAGGTCAATTGATAATTTTCCAACCAATAAATCGATGGCTACTTGAAAAATATATTTTAATATAATCATTAGCTACTGACTTAAATCAAAGGACAAATATTATGTTAAAAATGGCACTATAAAATACGCCAAGTTGGTCTGTTATTCCTCACGGCCAAAGTTAACTGAGATACTGTTGTTTCTGAATTTCCTAATTTGTCATGGATGCAAATATTTCCCTAGAAGTTGCAAAATAAAATTTTATTAAAAGGTTTAAGGTTTTGTCATCGATGCTATTCTATGTTGTAAGATAGGCCTTTCAAAAGCATTCGATTTGCGAAAAATTAGTTTTGTTATTTGACGGTTTCATTTTTATCAGTGTTACGTTTTAATAGAACGAAAATGAGCTGTAAATCAAATTCCAAGTTGGCACCAGTGACGCAGATTTCTTGGCATCGGATGTTTATAATTTTCGCGGTTATAAACGCTTATAAAGAAGAAAGTTGGAAGCTGTTATTATCCCCAAATAAATGAAAGTAAATAAACCCTATACAGTACGTGGCTCGACACGCATTACGCTGGTTTCTTTCATGTAATTTCAACAATGAGGTTTGCTCTCATTTTGTTAATTCCAAAGTATTGATTACGTATTACACAAAGCAATGCCCCTGCCTGAGTTCGTACCGAAGACTTATTACTCCTAAGCCGTGCCTTTAACCACTTCACCACCCCTGCTCTCTAGTAATAATTATAGGTATACAATAAAATTAATTAGGTGTGCAAATCCTTTAAAATTAACGTAAAGGATTTGCACACCTAAATAACGGATAATACTGCTTACGCATTTGGTTCATTACGCAAGCAACTGCAATATATAATTAGTATTAGTTTGCAGTTGCTATTAGAAGTTTTAATGTAGCTTCTATGCAATTAAGTCGGTTATTTATTTATAATCAACCTTAGTTTCTATGTATTATCGTAGAATAACACACGTATGTAAAACATGGACAGTTATAAAACGTCAGAAGCAAGAGTACGGTTTGAAATTCGTAAGTGTGTCGTTTCATAAGGTGAAGAACCAGCAAAATTCTTCCATTTATGTACATTGATATATTAGGGATAACAAATATAATATAATCTAATCTAGATTACTTTTCCGTTTAATAAAATAACTAACCAAGACTAGTATATTCTTTATATTTTGTGATCAATAATTACCGTTCCATGTATGTTAAAAATCCTGCATAGTTTATTTATGTATACACTTGATACTTAAAAGAGGACAGAACAAATATAGACAAAAGAGCACAAAGGCTTATTTAATTCATATGAAATTTTTTCAAGCAGACCTGCGACTGAAGAATTGGGTGATGGTACAGATGATATATTGTATGTCGTCATAGTTATGATAATATTTTACAAAAAAATATAACAGATATTTGTTTTACCAAACACACCGCCTGTTATTTTTCGTAAATGTTTTTAAGCGTAAATGTGTTTAACCTACGGTACAGGAGAAAACAAAAGTGAGAGCAACGTTTAAAAAAAAATCAACTTGTTCGAAATATGAAAATTAATCTTCATAAGTTAATTTAAAGAATACGAAATAATATCACCAAATTAGTCGTGTTTACCTGTAACGATTTGTAAATTATAGGAACTAGACTAAAACCAATTATTCTAGCGTACCTAGGCACTGACAGATGCCATTGATTGGCTCACAGAATGCCTAGTTGTCAGGTATTAGAGCTTCCACAGATATCCAATTGTAAGTTGACCAATTAAGAAACGATTAGATTGCGTAATTTTGTAATTACATCGACCAACTTTACTTATTGTTTGCAAACTTAATCGATTTAGTCCGTGACAGTATTGATAGCTTGGTGCGTTTGTGTGATAATGCGAAAAATCACTTGTATTTCTTTAATACCGAATAGGAAAGGGCCAAACCCAACCGTGTACAAGCTTTTTCTTCATTCTTACAAGTGCTCACGTAGGCCTGTTTTTATATTGAGTGAAATCTTCAAAAGGGGTACAGTCTTTCAGAAAAAACCGAGACACCATCCGCACATTCACAGTCTATCGGTTTTCTATCGGTTACATTTCGGGGAGTGTGCGATGGAATTACACCACCTAATTCCGCCAAGCCCGTTCCATCATCGAACTACAAGACAAACGGAGATGCGCCATCGTTACATGGTGGACATCCCACCCATAAGCACAAAACGTTTTGAGAATACTTTCATTGTGCGTACGGCTAAGGAGTGGAATTCCCTGCCGGAGTCTGTGTTTCCTGATCACTGTAACCTGGGAGTCTTTAAGTCAAGAGTGAATAGGTTACTTCTAGGCAAGCATGCTCCATCTTCGACCACATCATCACTTACCATCAGGTGAGATGGTGGTCAAACGCGAGCCTATTATCAATAAAAAAAAACATAGAAGAAATCCCTGAGTTCTCTTAGGAGACCGCACCCGGCGGGAGCCCTTAGAGAGGTGACAACAGGCGTTAAGACACCTCCCTAGGGGAGACCGTAAAAAGGTTGGTATCTCCTGATCCTCGCTGTGTTCGCTAACACGTGATTATTAAGCGACTGTCAACTCTGTTCTCATGTAGGCTTATCTGTATATATAATAAAACAGTAAAAAAGTGTGTTTGTACATTTAAATTTTATACAAAAATAATAATTGAGGTGGGTTAAGAAAATCTCCAGACCTACTGAATGGATTTTAATGAAATTTGGTAAGTTAGTTGACATGCTGGAATAACACATAGGCTACTTTTTATCCCCGATTTTTTTATTTTTTTTTTATTCATCTCACCTGGTATGTGCCTGGATGGTAAGTGATAATGTGGTCGAAGATGAAGCCCGCTTACCTAGAAGTAACCTATTCAGTCTTGACTTCAAGAACTCCAGGTTAGAGCTATCAGGAAGAAAGTAAATACAGTAACCTCGGTGATAATTATAGTTACAAGCCGTTTGGGGTCAAAACTCTTAGACCGCGGGGCCCGTGTGTTCACAGCCATTGAAAAGACTGATTGACTCTTCCCGTGACTTGGCCAAAGGCAGCATTGCCATACAACGTGGCAATACCGCCAGTCTCTTGGATTACCAGACGACAGCGTTGAGATAAATTAATGCTTTATTCTAGTTTGTAGTTTATTTATTTTAGTTTAAATAGTTAACAAAATATGTATTTCAAGTGAAACAATAAATAAATAGCATTTCATAACCAAATCAAAAAGTATATTTTGGGTGCCTGCATACTCAGGTTAGTTTATGGGAACAATACGACCTTTGACTTTAAAGTCAGAAGATAGGGGAGAGGTGTGTCAATTGTTACAGGGAGGCAATTGTAACAATATTGTTGCAACGACATCTATCTTTCAGTAGCGGTAGCTTTACGTAGCAATCGAAGCTTTATTTGGGTCTGTTTTACCGACCGAACTTATAGGTAAAATAGCTCGCGCGTGTGCTGTCAGATGAAGATAGTTTGTATTATAGCAAGTTGTGTAAAATTATTTTTCTTTACAGTTTTTGTTATCTTAATTACATGAAAGAGTTTTACAATAGTTCAGTGGTTATTTTAGGATAATCTACGATCCAATCTAGAGGTGCAGGTATGTGATTTGTTTAAATTTACCATAGATTTTTGTTAAATAAGTCTTCAATCTAAAATGGCGGTAATGGTGCAAAAGTAACAAAACAAGGAGGCGCAATTGTAACGTGTTACAATTGACACTCTGTTATTTTGACACTTAGCTTATTATTTAATAGTACCATTTTATTTTCAGAATCCATATAAAATGGTTTATAAAAGACCTCGGAAGACATTGCATGGCACCGTGCCACCAGAAAAATATGCTGAAGCTTGTGAAATTGTAATTAAGCAAGGGAAGAGTGTAAGAAGTGTAGCTACCAGCTTTAGCATATGTCATGTGACTCTATCCAGGTATATCGCTAAATACAAGCAGGATAATACAGTTAAAACTGGAATATGCCCCACATAATAAAGTATTTTCCACCGAACAAGAACTAGAATTAGCGCAATACTGCAAGACTGCGAGTCAGCTTTACTTTGGTTTAACTACCAAAGATTTACGTAAATTAGCTTATTCATACGCCAAAGATAATTGTTTAAGATATCCACTTATGTGGAACGACGCAGAACTCGCTAGCCGTGATTGGTACAAGGCCTTTATGAAAAGACACTCAACTTTATCTGTGAGACGTCCTGAAGCCACAAGTCTTGCTCGAGCCTAAACTTGACTAAAAAAATACTGAAGGTCTGAAAATAATGAGGCAGAAGATAGATATAAATGAAGACACAGATGGTGCAGACGAAGATGATAATTATTGTATAGTCTGTTTTGAACATTATAAAACCAGTAGAGAAGGTTGGTTGCAATGCAGAGACTGCCATAAATGGGCACACTCCAGCTGTGCAAAAAAATGATCCCTTTTTTGTGTGTTTAAACTGTTTGTCAGAATGACTGTTTATTTTTTAAATATTTTTTTAAGTGTTTTAAGTTCTTTTTAGGGTTCCGTAGCCGAATGGCAAAAAACGGAACCCTTATAGTTTCGACATGTCTGTCCGTCTGTCTGTCAGTCCGTCCGTCCGTATGTCACAGCCATTTTATTCCGAAACTATTAAGATTATACATGTAAAACTTGGTAGGTAGATGTATTCTGTGAACCGCTTTCCGATTTTATGAGAAAATTTAAAAAAGTATTTTAAATAAAGGGGGCTCCCCATACATGAAACTGAAACTGAAAATATTTTTTTTCATGAAACCTATACGTGTGTGGTATTTATAGACAGGTCTTTAAAAATGACATTATGGTATCTAAAATGACTTTTTCATAAAGTTAATCGTTTAAAAGATATACGCTTCCAAAGTGGTAAAATGTGTGTCCCTCCTCTCTAACTTCTATAATAATGAAGTGAAAAATCTAAAAAAAACCATATGTTGTAGATCTTAATGTAAACTTTCAACCAAAATTGGTTTGAACGAGATCGAGTCAGCAGTTTTTGAGATACAGTATATTTTCGAAAACCGCAAATATAACTTTGTAATTCATACAAATACTATGAAAAACAAAGTTATTTGGCGTAGTTGTAAAAATTGTAAATAAGCTAGTTTTAAGAAATTTGTAAGATGTTTTGTTTTTTTTTTCAAATAAATATATTAAGTATGTTATATTTATTATAGTTACTACGGAACCCTTTATGGGCGAGTCCGACTCGCACTTGGCCAATTTTTTGATGTTTAGAGTGAACTACTGTCAAAATTTTGTTAAATTTATTTTTTTATTGTTGACGATTCTATATGTTACAATTGACTCTCATTGCTGTTACAATTGACCCTCTTAGTGCAGCAATTGTAACACTATTAGTTGATCTCATTAAGTGCCATTTGCTAGTATTTAATCGTTGTTTTTGTTGTTTAATATATTTGATTTTATAATTAGATTACTCAACTATATTGTGACCAAAAATGATTACGCTGTGATTGTTAATTAAAATATTATTAAGAATTAATTTTTTTTGTTACTATTGACACACCTCTCCCAAATCTTACCGTCTAATCAAAAAAAATTGGATAGTCCACGAGGTTTTATAGGTAGCCGTATTAATAAAAAAACTAGCGATAGTTTCGCAACTATTTCTTTGTGCGTAATCGGAAGGGAATCTCGGTATCCAATTAATAAGTTCGAATATTTAATTGGAAAAGACCTTCGAGTTGGCATTTGTCACTATACCTTTTAGGAGGAGCTTGTGGCTACGTAATAACCAGAGATCGGAATAGGTAGAGCTGTTTTATGTACTTGCCATAGGTTAGAATAATATGGATATTCCCCGAGTCCCGGGATTTGGTTAAGTAGTAAAATCATAAAAAAACTATTCTCGCCTTCGGGACTAATGAAAGATTATACTTCCTTTCTCACGGGATAGTATAATAAATAGATAAACTTGACTCATTAAACCACATATATTTTTTTTACGTAACAATTTCTTATTCAAGAATCAAAAATCATTTAACCATTTTTATTCTGAAGTTGTACAAAAACATTTACAGTTGTAAAATTTACAACGTCGCTCATGCAATTATTGGCTTACATAAACCATTTTTATACATATTGACAAAAATAATGAAATTCAATAAAATCCCGTAGTATCAGTTGGAATCCCGTGAAATATCCATATTAACATCAATGTTTACGGTCAATGAACCTAAATAGCTCTACCTATTCCGATCACTGGTAATAACAGCGCTACGGGGTGATCTTCAAGATTAATCAACGCTTGCAGAGGTCTGATGCAGATGGGTAACCATCTTAATATATCGAGATTTGTGCAGACGCCAGCACATCGAGCTACAACAATCTGTCAAATTTCTTTAATAGATTTTCAACTTTATTGTTAAAAAATTAGGTTCAAGATTGATTGGCAAAATTTGAGTTTCGGGTAGTTTCATGTGCTGGCGTCTGTACATTTTTGACAGTCATTACGGGTAGTCAGAAGCCAAAAAATTTGACCACAGTCTTGCTAAGGGGTAACGTGTTACCCAGCTACGAAGTTGTGGAGGCCAGGTAGGCAGTGGCTCAAGGTAATACACTAGTCTTACTTCTTAATAATCTTACTTCTTACTTCTTACTAATCTTACTAATAACTTAACTAATATTATAAATGTGAAAGTTTGTGAGGATGGATGGATGTTTGTTACTCTTTCACGCAAAAACTACTGAACGGATCTGAATGAAATTTGACAAGTAGATAGTTTACATCCTGGAATAACACATGGGCTACTTTTTATCCCGGAATTCCCACGGGATCGGGATTTTACGCGTGAAAACCCTCCTACGCGAACGAAGTCGCGGGCAAAAGCTAGTATTATAAATGCGAAAGTTTGTGAGGATGGATGGATGTTTGTTACTCTTTCACGCAAAAACTACTGAACGGATCTGAATGAAATTTGGTAAGTAGATAGTTGACATTCTGGAATAACACATTTCCCACGGGATCGGGATTTGCGCGGGAAAACCTTCCCACGCGTACGAAGTCGCGGGCAGAAGCTAGTACTTCATACTTGGCAACGTCCGGTTGAACTGAAAGCCGATCCCAACGAACGAAATTTGTGCAAGTGCGAGTCAGACTCGCTCATGAAGGCTTCCGTAGTAACCACGCCAAATAACTTTGTTTTTCAGTGTTTGTATGAATTACAAAGTTATATTTGCGGTTTTAGAAAATATGCTGTATCTCAAAAACTTCTGACCCGATCTCGTTCAAACTATTATTGTATTATTATGTATTATTATTTGGCGTAGTTACTACTGGAACCCCTCATGGGTGAGTCTGACTCGCACTTGCCCAATTTTTTTATTTTTTTGTCCCTGACAATAAAATAAAAATGATAATAAGCTTTTAGTATAATCAGCGATTTAGCGGCCAACATACGATTGCATATCTTCGAGAGCCACAGAAATCAAATTTATCTATGGCGGGAGCTCTTAAAGATAATTGCTCACTATGTTAGGCTTTTAGCAGAATCGTGAGTAAATGGGCTTTATATTCATTTACATTTCTACGTTTGTTCTTATCTGTTTCATTACGAGAATAAGGTCCTTTTGTAAATAATGTACCAACGATTTGTTTGAGAAACAGGTTTTAACGTAAATAAATGTTTATTTATCATTCTTGAGATTTGTTTAACTATATTCATATTTATGGAACCTTATTGTAACCATAGGTATCGCGGTACATAAAGGTTAGTGGTGCCTAAAAGGAATGCTATTAAATAAATACAACGTGTAATTTAAAGGGTATATACATGCATACAGCATACAGCCATGCAGTTGGTATGTACATACCAACTGCATGGCTTCTTTGGATGATAACAAACGATATGGCAAGGGTTTTGTAATCCTAAGTCTACGTGTGTAGAACTTATTACAAATTCCAATACACTGATACCAGAGACCGAATTTTTCAAATTAAGGAGAACGAAGAGAATTATCGTGTTATTGGCAAGTGACGTGGAAAGTTATTGACCCTCGTAGTGCTGTGATACGTTTGTTATGATTGGTATTCAAGAAATATATGAAACCAATAATTTGGTATCAATTCTTTGAGTCAGTTATTTTGTGCTAAAACTGTGCATAGAGACTCCATACCAGATGTTGTCTTCAGCCCTTTTGTATAGATATGGGGTTTCCGTTACACGTTGTATAATGTACCTACTTTCTTCCATTCTATGTTCGATCTTTAAATGATTCCTCCCACTGACAGAGTTTTTAGTCAGTAGAAGTGTGTGTTCTAACTTGATACCACAGCCCCGGAACGCAAACAACACAAGGACCATTTTTACTCACCCTGATCTGGGGCTGCAGTAGCGAGTTAAAACATTCCTGTAACCCCGGTCCCAAAATAACCCTTTTAGAGAATGATATTTTTGAAGTGAAAACTTCTTTAGCGGCGTTGTGCACTTTTTTTGTAATGGGTAAAAAATGTTACACTCGCGTCAGGACACGTGACCTGATCGAAAATTCGTAAGACGGACGGAGAGTAGACAGCCGGCGCGGCGTAGGAGAGGAAGTATCCCCCTCTCTTTCTACGGCGCGGCGAAAATGTATGCCTGCGCAAACTTTTTAATGTAATATAAATTGTCATGTTTGTGTACGATAGCGCAATAGATAAATATTTATTCTACCACATAAATGATAGTACTTTTATACTGATAATTAAAGCAATTCGTGCAAAATTATTCCCTAACCATTCCAAAATATCAAAAATGCACAACGTTAATATTCAAGTTTTCACTTCTGCCGGCACTCCCGGAGTGCAACCTGTTTTTTTTAAAGCATTTCGTAGTTTTAAAGTTCATTGTATGAGACTCTCGGTATGCTTCAAGACTTGTAGTAGGTACATGGTATGATTTCATTTTAAAATTGTAACTGATGCTGCGGCTGCCCTAAATTTCCGGGGCCGCGGTAACTCGGCAGAACTTTCCTGCAAAATGGAGAAATGGATCTGGAATTACATTCAAGTATAAATGAGATTGCATTTTCGTTCGTTACATAATTAGGCCGCGAGTGTTGTGTTGACAAGAAAGATCGGTAAACATAAATATTGGTTAAAAATATCGATAGTGTAGGTAATTATTATTCTTTTTATTTAAAACGCAGTTTTTATCCATACGGATACGCCAACCCCATCGTACCCTATTAGTTCTAATTACCCTAATGTAATTCTAAAAGGATTTTTACAATTAATTGTTCCAATATATGCACAAAAGTACAGTAGCGGGCTGAATACTTTCAACACTCTTCTCGTCAACCAAAGGTGACGAAGCGATAACCTGGCGTGAAGATATTATATTGTTTCAAGAAGCAAAACACATAAATAAATGAATATTAATAAGGTATTCTAATACAAAAGTTACTTGAAGTACTATGAGAAAAGTATGAAATTATACATAAGTATATGGTATGTATAATTTAATGCCTTTCCATATCTTACTTCTTACTATCTTATCTTATCTAACTTCTTACTTCTTCTTACTACTTACTTACTTAATACTTCTTATCTTATCTTACTTCTGACTATCTTATCTTACTTCTTACTATCTTCTTACTAATATTATAAATGCGAAAGTTTGTGAGTATGGATGGATGTTTGTTACTCTTTCACGCAAAAACTACTGAACGGATCTGAATTAAATTTGGTATGTAGATAGTTGATATTCTGGAATAACACATAGGCTACTTTTTATCCCAAAACTTCCATGGGATCGGGATTTGCGCGGGAAAACCTTCCCACGCGTACGAAGTCGCGGGCAGAAGCTAGTTATACATATAAACCGCAGTATAATCGGCTAATAACTTCCCCACTGCTGGCACACAGGTCTTCTCTCTAAGAGAGGAAATGGGCCATAATCCACCACGCGGGTCCTGTGCTGGTTGGTAAATGTCACATTTTTTTAAGAACCTCCGTAACTTAAGCTATAAGTACACGAAGTAATGAAGTTGCAGACATCCCTAACAACAAGTGAACAGCGACGACAGTGTAACTTGCCCTAATTTAATGTACCTACCTTGCTAATTATGGTACGGGAATTATGGTAATACCCTGTACACAGTCTAGCTTTCAAGTCGGTTTGAAAGGTAAATGTGTACCCATTGTGTATACGTACAGGTTATTTCAGAAATGCGTGTTCGTATTATTATTTATTTATTAAAACTTTATGCACCACAAAAAAGTACAAAGGCGGAGTTAATGCCATAGGCATTCTCTACCAGTCAACCATGGGTGGTGCAAAGATAACATATGGCAGGTGCGTAAAAAAAATAAACTAAGTAGACAATATATGTAAAGTAAAAGTCTTATTACAACTACATATACATAAATAACTAAATTATGGTTTATTTGTGTAATAATAAATTATGTTTGTTTTAAAAATTAAACTAAAACAGGATCTTGCTTGTAATTTTATAACTATAATTCATTATATAATTTGATTATACTTTATCATATTTTTGCAGATTTTTACGTGAAATTATTTAGCTGATTCGAAACAGGGGTCCATCCTAACTAATCGTGTCATTCTAAGATAAGTCCGGTAGGTACTATGTGATACCAAGTCTATGTGTATTGTGTGTATCATTGGATATGAAAAGAAAATTTTCTATCGCTGAAATTATCAACTTGACAAAAGATTTCTATACTTATTGCAAATTGGTTAGAAATAAACCTTTTGTTTTATGAGTATACACTCTGAGCGCTCAGAGCGAGCGGAGTCCGAGCACTCCTCCTCCGACCAAACCTCTTCCTCCGACGAGTTTATCCTCGTCGAGGGAAAGAGGAAGAAGAGGTCGCAGGCCTCGTCCTCCACTCAGGCCCCTAAGGCCAAGAAACCCTCCCCTCCCGAGCCAGCACGCTTAGTGCAGAGCCAGCCCTCCACTTCCTCGGCCACTAGGCCCAGCCCTACCCCAACCCCAGTCGTCAGCGCCTCAGTGCGCAAGACCATCCCTCCCCCACCCATCTTCATCCATGATAAGGGGGCTTGGGCAAACGTGTCCAAAGCGTGTGGCGAGCAACGCATCGCCTACACGAATGCCCGCGCCGTTCAGAACGGCATAAAAGTAGGGTTAGCAACAGCTAACGACCACCGCGCGCTTTCGAAGCTCGAAATATCCCCCACCACACATACACGCTCCATGAGAGCAAACCTGTACGTGTGGTCCTCTGCCGGATCCCTAGCGAGATTCCCACCACCGAGATCGTCTGCGACCTAGAGTCCCAGAATATCCCGGTGATTGAGGTGCACCGTATGCACGGCAGAGGAGGCAAGGCCTCAAACAACATCCTCGTCATTTGCCATCCCACCTCCGAAGGTCCCCACCCCATCTTTTCTCTAAAAACAGTATGCAGTCTGTCGGGCATACTTATAGAAAAACCACATAAAAGTGGCACGGTAGGCCAATGCCACCGTTGCCAGTTATACGGGCACGCGCAACGGAATTGCTTCGGCAAACCCCGGTGCGTAAAGTGCCTGGGCGATCACGGCACCGCCGAGTGCAGTCGCCCAAAAGATAGGTCCCAGTGCCCAGACCCGCCCAGCTGCGTGCTGTGCGGGCAATCTGGCCACCCCGCCAACTACCGAGGCTGTCCGAAAGCCCCGAAAACCTCCGCCCCTAAACTGGCAACGCGCGCTAGCGCACGCCAGGGACGAGAGTGTCCTACACTCTCGTCTGAGCTCCCCCAGACCCTCAGTCCCCAGCGTCCAACTCCTTGGACGGCGGCGAATCACGCCCAAAACTTCCCGGCACTAAGGCCGAAAGTCCCAGGGCTGATGGATCAACCCATCATGCCCCCCGCTCCGGTCGTTGTGGCTTCTCAGCCTCCACCTCCTCCCCAGTCACCCCCTCGCTCAGATGAGCCGGAACTCGATGCGTTCCTCATCCTAGGGAAAACTATCAGTTTCTTCCAGTCCCCCCGCGCCATCCAAATGGCAACGGAGGTCGTGGCCTGCAATAGCATTAATTCCCTGATTCAGGTATACTCTAAGTATCCTGATGTCAAAAGTCATTTTGCCAACCTTTTTAAACAGCCATAATGTATAACACGGCTAGTAAGAGATTAAAGCCCCGATCCCTAAAGCTAGGTTACTTCAATGCCAATGGCATCACCAATCAACGGGACGAGATCGCGACTTTCCTTCGCGATCATAGTCTCGACATCCTTCTGGTCCAAGAGACCTTCCTCAAACCCCACCTTAGGGATCCCAAGATAGCCAATTACCGGCTAGTTAGGAACGATAGGACTAGATGCCACAGAGGTGGCACTCTAATATATTATAGGAACTCCCTGCACTGCATCCCTATGGATCCGCCGCCCCTTGCCCACTTAGAGGTATCCGTTTGCCGGCTAGGCATGACGGGCCATCCCTCTATCACAATAGTATCCGCGTACCTCTCACCGTCCAACGTAGTAGATGTAAATTCATCGATAAACGCCTCACTTCGAAGCGACCTTACCGCCCTTCTTGACATGAGTGACTCCGTCCTTATGGCGGGGGATCTCAATGCCAAACATCCCGCATGGTGTAGTCGTATTACCAACCCCCGTGGGAAGGTACTATACGACCTTTGCACACCTCTCCACATAGATATCATAGGTCCTATGCGGCCTACTCATTACCCGTTCGAGCCATCCCACTTGCCCGACGTACTCGACATTGCCCTCCTGAAGAATGTGAACTTACGTTTGCACTCTTTAGAGACGGTAGACGAACTTGACTCTGACCATAGACCGGTGATCATGGAGTTAACTCCGAGATCGGGTCCCTATGACCCTAACCGCCCCCCTCCCACACAGGTGATCACTGACTGGAGGAAAGTAGGCGAATTGCTGAAATCCAACACGTCTCCTCACCTGGACAAGATCCCCGACCACTTCCAGTCCGCCGCCGACACGACGGCTGCGATCGACTCACTCACAGAGCACGTACAATCTGTCTTGAACGACTGTTCAAGGGAGATTCCGGTGTCAGAGCACTGGCGCCGGAAACTCCCGGACGATGTACGGGCCCTGCTGACTGAGAAGAACGCAGCAGTCCGTGCCTACAGAGCTTTCCCCTGCCAGAATAACAAAACTTTCATGCGGTACTTACAGCGCAAAGTAAGTAACAGCATCAGAGAGTGGCGTGAAGCCGGCTGGGACAAGACCCTGAGCGAACTGGAACCCACCCACCATGCCTTCTGGCAACTTCAGAGGAATATGCGCGCCACTGAGGTTGCCCAAATGCCTCCCCTTATCCGCCCGGACAAAAGCATTGCCTTCGACGACGAAGACAAAGCCGAATGCCTAGCCGACAGCCTGGAGGCCCAGTGCTCTCCCAGCTCCCAACCAGTCGACCCAGCCCACCTTGCCCACGTGGATGCTGAGGTCGAACGTAGATCTGCCCTACCCCCTGTCGAGGACCCTGATGCTCCCCTCCCCCCCGTCACGGAAGACGAGGTGGAGGAGATCATCAAGAAACTCAAACCTAGGAAAGCTCCCGGGACTGACAGACTGACCACTAGGGCACTTAAACTCCTCCCACGTACGATCATAGTCCTACTGGCTGCCATCTTCAATGGCGCCTTGTCCAACAACTTGTTTCCACAAGCTTGGAAAGAGGCTATAGTGATAGGTATCCCAAAACCCAAAAAGCCCAAGAACCTCCCGACTAGCTATAGACCCATTAGTCTGCTCAGCGCCCTCGGCAAGGTCTACGAGCGGATTATTCTTAATCGGCTCAAGGACTTTGTCGAGGCAAAGAGCCTAATCCCTAACGAGCAGTTTGGCTTTAGAGCCCATCATTCCAGTGTCCACCAAGCCCACCGCATCGTAGAGCACATTAGCGGCCGTTTTCAACGCGGTCTGGTGACGAAGGCCCTATTCTTTGATATAGCGAAGGCTTTCGACAAAGTCTGGCACAATGGCTTAATTTATAAGCTTTACCAACTAGGTGTGCCGGACCGTCTCGTGCTCATCATTCGAGACTTTCTGTCGAACCACTCCTTCAGATATCGTATCGAAGGAGCGCTTTCCACTCCCCGCCCTATCAGAGCCGGCGTCCCTCAGGGCGCCGTGCTCTCCCCCCCACTCTTCACGCTATTCACTAGCGATATCCCCAAAAAGCCCCCAGTAGAGTTATCCCTATTTGCCGACGACACGGCCATCTATTACTCGGGACATAATCCCGATAGCATCGCTCATACCCTCCAGACCTCAGCCAACGCACTAGGCGATTGGTTTAGGAAATGGAGGATTGAGGTAAATCCCGACAAAAGTCAAGCAGTCCTGTTTCGCAGGGCTCGCCAACATAGACACTTCACCCCCCCCCGCCCGATCACTATGTTCGGCAAGCCAATCCCTTGGGAGAAGCGAGCCAAATACTTAGGTGTGATCCTCGACCAGTTCCTTAACTTCAGTGAGCACATAAAGTCGGTTCGCTCGCGAGCCGCTTTCGCTCTCGGTAGGCTCCACGCCTTGCTGAATAAACACAGTAAGCTCTCCCTTAGATGTAAAATCCGAATCTACACGACATGCATACGTCCTATCATGACGTACGCCTGTCCGGTGTTTGCTCATGCCAGTCCCAATCAGATCCATAGGATGCAAGTCATTCAGAACCGTTTTCTCCGAAAGGCCACGGGCGCACCCTGGTTCTGTAGGAATGAGGATCTCCACGTAGACCTCAAACTCCCGACCATAAAGCAAGTGTTGAAACGCATGTCAGTGCGTTACTTCACCTCTGCTGATACCCACACTAACCCCCTGATCGTATCGGCCGCCCGATACAGACCCTCCAAGATTTCTCGGGTTCGTCGCCCGCGTAACGTCCTAGACGAGTCTGACGACCCCACCACCATCCGACAAGAGAGCAGTAGGGAAACCAGCACTCTTAGAAAATACAGATACAAAACGCGTTCCGTATTCCGGCCTCGCCGACGAGGCCCATCGCGACGTCCGCGTACTTGTAATGGAAATCCCCCCCGACCTTTGCCAAACGAGCCAGCCCGCGATGCTGAGCCAGTAGCAATAAATACTCCCGTAAATAATAATATGACCCAGCCTGTCCCTTTGCTGCCCTCCCAAAATGACCCCGCTATGCCGAGGCCCGTACTCCACAGGGAGTGCCCTTAGCGTGCGGTCATTAGTTTTTAAGTATATTTTAGTTTGTAAGCCCTGGCTGGGGGCCTTATTTTATTAGAGGTCACCACAGGACAGACCGGTTAAGTAGTACATTAGCCGTATAGAGCTAAACTACGAGTGGCCCTACCTAAAAAAAAAAATAATAAAAAAAAAAAAAAAACATTCATGCGTTACCCATACATCGCTTGTTTCACTCAAATCCTCACAGAAGACCTCATAAAATAATAATAATAAATAAATATCATACTATATTTACATGTACATATCCATACAGCGGTATACAATATCGCGACAATTTTAATTTAGTTATCTCATCATAACTTTGAAACGAATTTATGGATTTCAATTAATTAAAAAGTAATTTACTCCTACGTTAACAGCCTGAATGATTTAGCAATTGATTTGGATAAGGGTTCATATCATAATGCGTATAATAATATAATCTGTTTTACTAATTCACTGTAACAATTAATTACATAATTATCTTGCGAACTTTTTAGATCACCCTAGTGATAACTTTCAATTCGTATTGTATTTTAAAACGTAAGAAACCATTAGTTTTATGCACAATTTTGTACCTTGTGTATAACTATTAACATTTTTATAAGGAACAGTTTTTGAGTTTCTCCGTAACAGACAAAGATAAAATGAAATCTGTCGTCTTTATTATATTAGTATCGTGGACTGCAGTAATATATTAACAAGTTATCACTACATTGGCAACTGAAAGGTGGATTTTTAGTCAGTAAAAGTCTGACGCTTCACCCTTTTTTTTATTGAAAATCGGTTCGCGTTTGACCACCATCTCACCTGATGGTAAGTGATGATGTGATCAAAGATGGAGCATGCTTACCTAAAAGTAACCTATTCACTCTTGACTTAAAGACTCCTAGGTTATAGCTATCGGGAAACATAGACTCCGGCAGGAAATTCCACTCCTTAGCCGTACGCACAATGAAGGTATTTCCAAAACGTTTTTTTTTTCACAGAGCGGGAGGAGTCGTTTAATGAATTTCCACACAAAAAATGTCTAGATATAGGCTGCTACCAAAATAACAGGTATTATTGTAGAAGTCACGTATTACGGTGAAAAGGTATCCACAAAAAGAGTTTTTAATTGTATTTAAAGACTTAAAGTTAGGGTTGTCACATTATCGTACCTGTCTGCGAGCGCCTGACGAAACAAAAGTTTTGTTTCACCTCGTTGTACTCACATCAACATTAATCCACAAAATATTCCAGTTTGCTACTCAGCAAACTGGAATATTTTGTGGATTAATGTAATGAATTAAATATACTTACATTAAAGATTTGTTAAATACCTATACATAATTATTTGTTCCATAATGTAAAGTTTTCGATATTAAACTGAGGCCAGCTAGGTTTACATTAGGGTTGTTTTCATGAGCAGAGCGATTACCGAATAGCAAGATATATCATCGCAAAACACGTTAACTTCAAATGATCATGCTGCGAGCTCTGCTTTAAGCGTCTGCTGATCCGGAAATCCTCAAAAGGTCCTTGAACTTTGGGAAAAAACACCTGAAGTCTGGACTTTTTACCTCAGCACTTAGTACCTAGGCTACCTAGTTTTATCAATCAGTTCAGCCTGCAACTGCTGCTGGGCTTCTCCTCGTCCAACTACACCAAAACCTCAATCTTTCGACATCCAGACAGTGCCTCATCCAACAGGTTTAATATATCACTCGAATAAGTTCTTACAGACTCAATGTACATACATATAGTCACAAGCGTAACTGCTGAGCAAAAGGTCTTCGGTCCGATTCCCAGGTAGTGAAAAATTATTTTAACAAAGAATTTTTGTCAGTAGTAGCCCGAAATTTGAAAGTACGTTAAGACCTGTGCCTGATCTCTCTACGGTGGTACGCTGTCATATTGCCAATACAACCTCTCTCATCGGCATTTGAGAATAAATGAACAAAGAGTACACCTGTACTTGTGCACTATAATATCCCCTACGGCGCTGGCTAATCTCCGCTGACATTGGCCGCCTAGGTCAAAATCGGTCCGAACTTTGCATTATTTTGTCAGACCACCTTGATTGCGTCCCTGTCTCGAATTCAAATACCGTAGTCTAAAATGCACGGGTCGATCCACGTGCTAATCCTAGCCGTTCATTAAAACTAACTACACAGATAAGCCAGATCACGTGGTGTTTACGCAATGACCACAACAAAACTAATATCAAAGTATATGGATATGCATTTAATAGTTTTCTCTCTTCTAGTGGACATGGCATTGTTTCCTTTGGAATAAGGATTGTTGTTTAGAGTGCGACGCAACTTCACACCTTCTCATGTTGTGCTGGTGCTGCCATTGCGGCTTCGAACAGACTAACACTGCATATATAGTAAATTAAGCGGTTACAATATTTTCGAGCCGTTTGGGGTCAAAACTCTTGCACTCAGGGGTCTTTGTATTCACATTCTTTTGAAAGATATTACGTAAAGGCTAGTTGACACTTCTGGCGTCGCAAAGGCTAAGCATTGCCATACCACGTGACAATGCCACTGGTCTCTTGGTCATTGCCATTGGTCTCTCTTCCTCACCAGCCTACAGCGTCGAGGACAATTTTCTAATATTTTAATTTAGTTTAAATAGTTTTAATATATTATTCCCTATTTTAAAAATAAATATAATTGTTCTATTTGTAAAAAAAAAAATATTAATATTTTTACGTATTCGAAATCCGTGTTATAGTACTTTATAATAAAAATATCACCATCAAATATGAACATTCTTTATGTATAAAAGGTCACTGTGATGAATATTTAACTCTCACTTTGGATTACTATCAAGTTTATTATCATACAAAATTAATTACCGCAGAGAAGAAAGTAACACTTCGTCTAAAATATCAGCAGGGGGAACAATAATTTCACAAACATTTGATAAATATGAGGTAGTCCCGTGGTTTTCTCATTTACCCGCCACGATTTTTTATGAAAGAGCTTCTTATATTATGTTACGACAAAATTAAAAGATAGAAGGTACACTGATATTTAGTGTATGAAATGCTATTTGGTATTGTATGTACAGTCTCGGTATATCCCGCGTGGTGAGCTTCCCAACGAGCACATTAGTGGAAATAGCAGCCTATTTTCAACCGACGACAAAAAGAGGAGGTTATCAATTCGACGCGTATATTTTTTTCTTATGTATGATCATCGATTACTCGAAGACGGCTGGACCGATTTGGAAAATTCTTTTTTTGATTGAAAGGGTATACTTCGAAATTGGTCCCATTTTCATAAACGTCAGGATCTGATGATGGAATCCTGGAGAAATCGAGGGAACTCTTCAAATATTATAGGCACACCTATGACGTTTTGGGTATTTATTATAGTAACTTGTGCAGATTCGATTACTTGAATATGGATGTTAAGCACTTTATGCTCGTCACAATGCATATGGTGATGTAGAGCTGATGGTGAAGTACCAGGAGAACTCCTCAGCAATTAACGGCCCAGCATTGGGAAAAGCAATATTTTGTAAAAGGTTATAAGTAGTTGACATTTAGGCTCTTGTAACTAGCTAAATTACATTTGGCAAATCTTCTGTTTGGTTTAATAAAAACTAAAACACCGTTATATTTATACGATAAGCTTGAGTGGACAAGAGGTCATAGGAACCGGCAGGGAAGACTATGTTCTCAGAGTCTTTTGACACCGCATCACAAGTCGGTAGCATTCAGAGGTAGTTTTCAGTATGCGGCGAGTAAATGTTGGAATAATATTCCCCCACCTATAAAATACTGTGGAAGTAGGCCAACATTTAAGTTAAAACCAAAACAGTATTTACTCGAACATCAAGAACAATATGAGAATATTAAAATAAATTCATCTGCGATTTGAGTACCGCCTGCCGTCTCCGTGTTTTGAAACATGCTGGTCATTATTTAATTATTAAATTTTTGTAATTTCTACAATTTTAATGATTAATATTCCGATTTAATTTAATTTTAATTTATTGATTATATTGATATTAATATGTATGTATATTATTAACGCGTAATTCAATTTTTTATCGTTCAAGCGGTGTTAACTGAAATGTTTACGCGTGTGTATTGCACGTTCGAGCGTGTGGCATCCGTGGGCTGCGGCTGAAAATCAGCGTTAGGTGGTAATACATTATGCTGAGCTGAGGCCCTTTTGGCACAAATGTTTTATTTTTATTTTTAATGTTGTCTATAATGTGTTTTCTTTGTGCCAATAAACTCAATTTTCTTTCATTCTTTCTTTCTTTCTGAAATAAAAACT
The DNA here is from genome assembly GCA_943138885.2 of Tholera decimalis. Lineage (NCBI taxonomy): Eukaryota > Metazoa > Arthropoda > Insecta > Lepidoptera > Noctuidae > Tholera > Tholera decimalis. The sequence goes on along the minus strand of OW964549.2, from coordinate 13,248,907 downwards.
TTTTACCAAAAAATTAAACCGACTTCCAAAAAACACTGCAAAGTGAAAAATAACTTTAATTTCAGAAGTCGGTGCCAAAAACGAAAATACAAAACTAAAGACACCGACTACCGAAATTAAAGTTATTTTTCACTTTGCAGTGTTTTTTGGGAGTCGGTTTAATTTTTTGGTAAAAAGTTTTTTGTTACTTTGGGCTGTAAAATAGAGGTTTAAGGGTTCAAACAGCAGTTCAAAGTTGCATATCTGCGTCCGCAAACGTCTATAGCTATAAAAGTTACTTAAGGTGCTATAAGCTGAATCAAATACTACCCTAGCCTTCACAGTAGTCCACGGTAGAACTCATTTACCACTTACACCTTTATATGAGAGTTACGAAGGTCATTCTGCCACTCACAGCTGCACAGTGGTTTCCATTGTAACTTTTATAGGTTATAGTTATAGTAACCACTATTATACTACTATAAGTTTCATTAGGCCGTGCGCGCACTGCGTTGCGTTTTGGAAACGCAAAATTTGTGAAGTATGGAGTGTCATAGAAGTGCGCGCACTGCGGTCAGTCTACCGGTGCGGTAGAACTACCGGGATTGCGGCCACCGCAAGGCAGTGCGCGCACGGCCTTATAGAAGTAATAGAAACTCTTATGCATACTATAGTTACAAAAAAAATCATCAACATCAGTGTAACTAAGGCCTTTAGTAGCAATAGTCATTCCTTGCAGGCTCAATCCATTCGCCATTTTAAAGCCGCTTTTGTAACTATTATAAAACATTTAATAAAAATGAATGCTAAACGAATAAGTACGTAACTAGATCTTATAACCTCAAAAACAGGAAAATAGGAGCTTTTTGTGGCTGTGAGTTGCACTAGGGGAACAAAAATCACTGGAAGCGTTAGAAGGGTGAAAATTAGCACTATGATTCTCAAAAGGGAGTTATTAGAGCTAAAACTGCAGGTTATGACAACATTACAATGATGCCATGATTTTTTAAGAAAACTTATAATTCACTTGCAAAATTGAGTTGATATACATTGGTTTTTCAGTTAAATGTGCATTAAATGTACCGGTAAACAATCAGCCACTTGCGAATAGTAAGTTATCGACACGTAAAAATACGGAAATAAAATTTATTCTGTATAACAAATAAAAAATATCACATATCTTTTGTTAATTTTTTAAATATGATAAAAGTGCGTTAAAATTACTCGAAAATTATCTTATATATCTACAGTAAATTGGACAGCGTTTTAAGTATCTTTATATATCTTGCTAATACAGAATACAAACTTTTACTTCTTTTTGTTTTATTTTCATGATGGTGACGAAAACACTTTACCAAAATATTACAAATAATGTCAACTGAAGATATACAATAAAGAACTATAATCAATTCATTCGTTCAAAGTAGTTCAAAATCATTCAAAAGTAGCGCTACGAAAGCTTTAGTATAGCGTTAATAAATCGTTATAGCTATTAAGGAACCTTTATGCAACCGTTGTGCAGGTTAAATGGAACTTTAGGCTGCATAAAATGGCGCCCAAATAGCGCTAAAGCGGCTGCTTTAAGTCTGTAGTAGACGCTCTAGCGCTTACGTCTATTACCATAAGTAATCAGAGAGTATTTAACCTAGAGAGCTTATAGGCCGATTTCTTTGAAGAACACAACTCACCAATATGGGTTGGGAGGCGAAGAAAAACGCGCTACTGCAATTGATCAGTTCAAGGTCAAGCTTCATAGATATGCCGAGTTAGGGATTGCTCTACTTGATTGGGGAAAGTTATCGATATCGATAAAATGAAGATTAACATTATAAAAAATACTCAATAAAATCACATAATAATGTTTAATCATTATCAGTCTCAATTAAAAAAAGAAAAACAAGTATGCTGTTATTATTGATTTTTAAAATGAATTAATTTAGTAAATGTTTTTCGAATTAAAGTTTTAGGGTCCTGATTGTTTTTGCTAAAAAATGATAACCGAGCGTCTATATATTTCTGAATTATGCATCTTGCTAATTCAATCAAATGATTGGTAGTTTCTATTTCATATTGATGAAAATTAATATCCGGGAATAAATTATACCCAATCAGTGATTTTAAAACCGATCTCATAAAATAATTGGAATTATATTTCTGAGACAGCACTTTCGAACCATTTTCGTTGATCGCCCTTTTTATATAAATTTCACAACGACAACAAATTTCTATTACTGTGGTGGATCCGCACAATAACTTGTTTTTAGTGTCTTTTTGAAACTGTAAGGCGTTTTGATTTGTAACACCAATCAACGCTTCAATACAAGTTAGGCATTTTATTTGCTTTATCAGAGCGTGGACAATGTAGCCAGCCATATATTATTTTTATATTTTATTTTTTTATATTTATTTTATATTCCATAATAAATATATTTTCATTAAAATCAGTTGTGTCAACAACCGTAGCTTCAGCAGGCACTCGGTAATAATTATTTTTTTGGTGGTGAGTCATTAGATGATTTATCTAATGACTCCTCCCTCCTACATACACTTAACCCGTAGACTCGACATCGAAACAAAGTAACCTGTTTTTTCTCCTGGGTGGGAAAATCATCGAATGACTTCTCCCGCTCTGCGTTAAGTGGAAGGGAGTGTCAGACTTCTACTGACTAAAAATCCACCCTGTTCCTAGCTGCCCTTAAGTTCCGGGGCCACGGTATCTCATTAGAACATTACCGCAACCTCGAAACCAAAGTAACTTACGAGGGCGATATTGTAATGCAAAGGTCCAAGTTAATTAATATTAGACTCCGTCATACTATTTGAAGCCTAGAAAGATTGGATATAGGTATCTTATATTATTTGGACTTTTCTCAACATAATATCAGTAAAAGCCAAACTAGAAACCAATATTCCCTAGTAACCTTATCCATCCACTTTTCTTTTTAATCTGGAATCTTGGGAAATCTAAAATGAAAACATGCATCTCACACAGAAGAAAAAATATCAGAACTTTCTCCTTTTTTTAAAGTCGGTTAATGTAGATAGGTATTTTAGGACAACTATCTGAATTGAATTAAAAAAATATAAGTTTAATTTTATAATTATCGATATCTTATTCAGCCGTTATAGGTAACAGCACAGATTTTTACGATAAAAATAGGAAAGAAAAGACAGGGATAAAACAATTAGAATTTCTTCATGTAAGAAAGAGACATTTCCAAAAGACATCAACGCGCGACACAATTTTGTCCTTAACCAACCAACCCACCACTTTAAATGGACCTCTGCGGTAGCTTATAATCTGATTAAATGATAAATAATTTTCATATTATTTCATTACTGATGAATAGTTATGTCATTCATTTGGTATCTAGATGTCTGGGAATGTTTTCCACACCATTTCAACGCGCATGAAAGCATTATTATGCGTTATAAATTGGATACAAAAATTTAAAATTTGTAATTGTTTAGCATGCACACAGGCCTAATACTTGGTCACAACTAAAATGGTTCGTGTATCGTAGCCAATATATAAGAGCAAAAACTCGCATAGTTTTCGTGCGTCGGGGCAACGTATGTGCGATCAAGTGGTTTTCAAATCAGTGTAAGTAATAATCGGATACGCTCCAAAGCCCTAATGCAGCCCATTTGTGCTAGTTGGGTTCTAACAAACAACGATTTTATCAGGTGTGTTTTTGACGACTACTGCAAAAAGAGGGTTATTTTTTCAACAATATTCTTGACTCACGGAGTATTCGATATCGGAAATCGCATCATGGAACTCGAGTGGAATTGAGCAGGACACTAAGGAAGGCGCGGTGATGGCAGATGGAGTAAAGATCTGACCGAGTGTCGTCCAAGGACTGGTAAGAGGAGCATTGGTCGTCCGCTAGCGAAATGGGCAGATGTTATTTTTGCCATCGCGGGTATATCCTGGATGGGACTGGCACATGAACTGGCACATGAGCTTGGCAAAAGCGAAGGGAGGGCCTATACCCAGCAGTGGATGAAGTCAGGCTGTGGATGGTGATGATGATGATTCTTGAGTGTGGTATGTTTGTTGTATGAATATAATATAATTATTAATCATGCCTTTTAGCCTAAGTGAGATATTAATAATAAGTGAACTGAATGCCAAAGTATCATAGGTTATACAAATTTGAATAATGTCTGATGCAGTTGGTAGAACGAAAAACTACGATACAATCATGTTACTAAAATAGACGCCAACGACTATCATGATGTTACTAAGTGGCTTGTTTGGATCGTTTTAGTTGGCTTTTGCGTTCAGTTGTATGTCAGCTAGCACTCAACATTATTTTGTTATTGCAGATTACATTAAAAAAAAAATTAGTAGTGCTCAAGAAATAATTTTATTGATATAAAACACAGTGGGATTATAGCTGATCGATACAAAAACAAACAGCCAAATAAAGTACTAATTAACACAGACTTACAGCAGTAGGGGCGAGACCTGGTAGGGCCAATGCCTGCTGGGATTGCGGAATAGAACGGAGGAATGAAATGTCCTAATATTAGGACCCCGGAACGCAAGGGGACCGGAATAACTTTTTAGTCAGTAGAAGTCAGACACTCCTTTCCGGTTTACCCAGAGGGAGGAGAGATGTGATGACTTTATCTTCGAAAAAATGAATTAAAATTGATCGAGAAAAAACCGAGCAGGTTTAGTAACAGAAATTGTTTAGCTATGTTTTTAAGAGTTGACCTTCTGAAATATGCAGGTAATTTAGTTGGTGGTTCAACAATTTAGTGCCGATAACATATACCCTGGCAAATCATGAAGAGCGCAGGTAACGATAAATAAAAATCGACGTAATACACGCTCAATACATTTTCAAGGTCAACGAAGCTCCGATCTGCAGATCCTACATTCTGCGTTTGCTGAAAATACATTTTAAAAATAAAAATAATACCACGCAATAGTTTAGCGGTCAAAATAAAATAATAATGGCTTTTCTCTTTTCAGCGTATCAACAGCAAAAATATATAACTTATATTTGCCATAGTGGTGAAAAGATAAGCCAATCGACTGGAGTCGATTGCCCAAGGTGCGCCGGACATAACAGATGGTATTATGGTACATCGCTCGAAGAGGCTCGTTTCTTGCAACCCAGCTAATAACAATAGTTCAAAAGAATTTGCAATGTGTGTAGGATTCACATTACTAGCAATATAACAACCTCTCTAACTAAGCTAAACGTGCTTGTGTCTGGAATGGGTTCACGGCAATACTATAATGGGTGGGGTTCAACGAACCCGCAACCTCTCGATCACAAGTCCGACACCTTAGCCATTTGGCTATTGACGCTTTATATTGCTTCAAAACATTTACACTTTACTTAAATACTAAGTGCCTTTTCACATATACCGGTTGCCGGGTAGCCGGCGCCGGAAACCCGGCGGCGAAGTGTATGGCCATGTACATTACCTTTCACACGTACTGGCGTAATTTGCCTGGCAAGCGGTCGCCGGGTGCTCACCGGATCCACCACTGTGCGTCCGGTTGGCGCGTACTGGCTAGCCGGTGGCCGGACGCATAGTACTGTATGAAACACGCAGCATGCTTTCAGACCCACCGGCGGCCAGTCGCCCAGATACAACCACCACGAGAGCATGCGCATGTTTATTCTCATACTCTCGTACTTATCGTCCCATTATAGTATACCTACTAATCCTTACTAATATTATAAATGCGAAAGTAACTCTGTCTGTCTGTGTGTTGCGCAATCACACCTAAAATACTGAACCGATTTTAATAACATTTGGTACAGACATAGTCTAGAGCCTGAGAAAGGACATAGGCTGCTTTTTAATGCGATAAAAGGGTTGTAAGGGGTTGAAATAAGGGATGAAAGTTTGTATAGAAATTACGTAATTTTTAAAGCTAGAAGCTTGAAACTTATTTCATAGACTTTTGACTAGATGTTAATAAATATGACATTCAAATTATGTATGAGTTTTGTTTTCAAAATAATTAGCCTAAAAAATTAAAAATGCTGCCGGAAGTCACTATTCCGCGTAATACATAATCGGATCGTGTGAAAGCTGAATGTGTTACCGGACAGTCGGCGCCGGCTATCGGCAACCGATACATGTGAAAAGGCACTAACACTACTAACATTTCTATACGGCATAGATTTCCGTTAAACTACGCTTGTATATCCTTTATCTTAGTAATTATAGATTTTTTTATTACGATTAGACTTCTAATCAATTCCATAATTGATTGCATACATGCAATGCTAATACTTAATTAAGACGCCCAATTAAACATTAGCCAATGACATCGAAGCAGGCACTAAATTAAAATAGGTAATAAATTAGTTTGGCTAAGCACCAGAACGCTGTGTGATGCTTTAATTCTAATTAATTAATCTCTAAGAATGGGGATTAGAAATATCTCAATTAGTCTTAGTAATACATTTAATGCTATTAGTACAATCTAAAAATTGGGGGCGACTTGTGGTCTGATTCATCACTTCCAGATAAGTATTTGGAAAGAGGCTTGATACGAAAGATACCTAATTCAGGGACATAACAAGGTGTAAACTTGACATAGTAAGGAATATTGAGTATATTGTTTTTCATGTTTATACATATTGTGTGTAGGTAGCCTACCTACCTACACACAATATGTATTTATATCTTCTATCCATATAAATAAAATTTAAGGATCTGTTTGTAATTTCAAAGTAACTGAATTTTCTCAAGTAGGTACTTAACACATTCGCTGAAAGTACGTCGTTAGGCGGGAAATTAAAATAGTGCGTTATGACAGTACGTCGCGGGACGGGCCACTTATTTTTAAGAGTACGTCGTCTCACGATAATTTTTCATATAAGTATTATGAAGAGCAGTATCCACTGTCATATTATGAGCAATTTCATATTTCTTACTGCCGTAATACGAGTATTTTGTGGATAGTTTCATATTGCTTGCTTATGCACGAGTACTACGTTGATTTGTCATTTAGTATGTAAAATTCTACTGTCGTAATGTGGTGTCAGGATAAGTGCTCACTGTCAGCGAACGTGTTAATATAGTTATTTACACGATACTGAAACACTTTGTATTTCTGTTTGTCCGGTTTAATCTGGAATTCCCACCGAATAGCCCACTCATTAATATCATAATTTCGAAAAATATTTGATTTATAAAGATGCAATTCGGCTAGGTGGATTGTTATGAATACAAGACGTCAGCTGCTCTATGATTTCAGTAAACCCTAACCGTGGTGAGAGAACGTTATCTGTAAGGAACTTATAATTATTATTGAATAAAGGCAGGCCTAACAAAGCGAGCGGGCTTGGCTAATTCTAAATAAACGTCCATTACTGTTTTAGTGAGATCTGTAATTTATCTAGTGGATACAGCCTCTTGAGATACTGCAAAGTAGGCCCTTAGCAACAACTAAGGCATTCAGTAGTAAAAGAAAGTCTCTAAAAGAAAAAAAACTGTTTTGGTAAGACATTATCGGAAACCAAATCTACGATTTCTCGTTTGCAAGTCTTATTTAAGATAAGCTGGGCCTCAGCCAAGACTCTTGAAATCCCATTTTGTAGGATAAAGTTCGATCTATACTCAAGGTGAAACCTCGATTTTTGGAAGATTTAAGTAGGAACTGTGATCTAGATTTAAGAGGCATAGTAACATTAGAAGTAAATATATTTACTGACTTAAAAGTATAATGAATATAAAATTATAAATCTGAACTTAAAGTCTCAACTGCAGTTTCTCGGCGGCGACTTCTCGCGCCCGGCTCTAGTTCAGACCATAGTGCGGGGTGACGGAGAATAGGATTTAGTCGCCTAAGGAGGCGACAAAAGAAGGCTACGAAGCAGTCATTCTGACGAAGGAGGAGGCTAAACGCGTGACGGAGAGACAACTCTTCCTCACGCCTCAGCCGCCGCTGAAGACGCACCGGGCGTCGGAGATCGCGAGCTGATCTCCGGCCACCGTAGGCGCGAGCTTACGGGCGGCAAGCAGGGGTAGCTCACCGGCCGGTAAGGACCAGGCCCAAGTCGACGGCGAGTCGTCGCGCGCGTCAAAGATAAGTCAACAGAGTTGACGGGACCCGACAGGGCCATTGCCTGCCGTGGTTGCGGGAACGTTCTAACGAGATACAACGGCCCCGGAACGAAACGGCAGTTGAAAAAACAGACTGGATTTTTAGTCAGTAGAAGTCTGATACTCTCTTCCGCTCCACTCAGAGCGGAAGAAGTCATTCAAGGATTTTCCCACCAAAAAAAACTTATTTTACTGGTGTGAAAAAAAATATAGGCGATATTTTTTTTTATCAGGCCTATATTAGGTACTTCAAAGTTGTGGTTTCTGACGTGACTGTGTTTGTAGGATTTTTTAAACAAACTTTCTTTCCCTTTTTACACAGCCTCCTAGGGCTAATTAAAATAAAGTGGCCTTGTTTGAGAGTCTAACTATCTGCCAGAGTTTATCACAGTCGCGTAAGCTTTTTTTTCTAGACTCGGCACTCTTACCTACTTAGCTGAAGTGCTTGCAACCACTGCACTACTGCACCACTGAGTCCACACACAAACGTAAGTGAAAGTCTATCAAAGTCTATTTAGTGAGTTATTACCTATTGATCCATCAGTGATTTCCCAAATTAGACCATCCTGTATAAATAGATTTGACAACTAAGATAGTTTATATTTATGCGGGTAAACAATAGTAACAATAAATTGAAAAGTATTTGAAAGTCAACAAATACATAATAGAAATAGGACTGAAAAAAACCTAGAGTAAAACTTCACAGGTGCATGATTCTTATGAAAGACGCTTTTTCACCTATTTCTTGAATAAGAATCATTACAAAGTAGATATATAAAGGTAGTAAAAACACGGCATCTAACAAGAAGAACTAAATAAATGATCTTGACAGAGAACACGGTCTGAATACTAGAAGCTGGCAGTTAGCCGAGGAAATACTAAGATTAAGCACCTATTAAAGATGCTGGAGCCAAGAGATGTAGTATTTAGAAAGCCACAAACTAGTCTTAACCTAAATTCTACCACAAGGACCTCAATGTCATTGAAACAAACCTAATATTTGCACTCAGAGTATGACGAAGCTCCCACCGGGATTGCCGGAATGTTCGTAGGAGATAAAGCCCCGGTACGACATTTCATGATGTTAGCCTCGAAAAATAAAGTACGACGAAGCTATACTTTACATTCAGAACTTGTAGTTCATTATCTGCCTGTCCTTTTTCCAACTATGATTGGGTCAGTCCATTCTTTCGCCTTGGTTGTTTTTAAGCCTGCAATACATGTTGGCCGAGCGTAGGCCAATGTGAGCGTGGGCAAATAGGTACAAGGTAAGAAATAATGTCCACACGTTCGACAAGTTCGTCGAACGCCAATGCAGACGACCAATGTAGAAGAGAGTATGTAGAGCTGCCCACACTTTGGCCGAGCGCAGGCGAGCGTCTTTGATTTGTGACCAAAAACCGACACCGATGCGAAGTGAGGCAAGTGACCACGAGCAACGGCGAGCGAAGACAAGTTGCACCAAATGAGCTCTATACACGTTGGCGCTGGCTTTCACTCGGCCAACTAGGCAAGTGACACCGAGCGATAGCAAGACAAGGCAAATATATCGTCTACATTTTGGTATTGGCCTTCACTCGACAACGCTCGGCCAACATGTATTGCAGGCTTTAGACACCACGGATGACGCAATGGTTGAGTAATTGGTTGCTGCGCTCCGAGTCGAGTGGGTTTGATTCCCGTACCACATATATTTTAATGCCTGTATGACCTACAGATAGTTGTTCCGAGTCTGAGTGAATTGAAATGTTCGTAAACGCATGGATATAAGATAAGTTCCCATCTATGAGTGTAAAAACGATTCTAATAAAAAAAAAGGTTTTGTCGCTGATAAATATATGGCGAGTGAATTTGCTTTGTTTTGTGGATTTTACTCGACTACCCTACATATAATACAGTCTTCAATAGAATACCATTGGATTTTCTCTGCCATATGTCAGTAGAGGAGTGCAGTACACAATACCCCTTCGCAAGACTGGTAGTAGATTTTCTGGCTTATAACTGACTGTCAAAGACGTATGTAAGGGTAATTGAAGGAACAGGAAGGGTTTTTAGTCAGTAGAAGTCTGATAATCCCTTCCACCTAGAACGAGAAGAGAGATCCATATTTTTAGGTAAAAATAACTTGACTAAACAAGAAAAACGCATTAATTCAAAAATGCAATAACAATATACACAGTACATCAGTGAGGCGGCAGATGCGGCCCAGCAGCGGTACCTAAGAAGCTAGTAATTAATTAATTCGATTTATAAAGAAGATATTTAGTAATTCAAGTAGGTAGGAATTTATTTAATTCTTGCATCTACAAAAAATTTTAGATAATATTGTCGAAATGTAGTTCACTCAGTATATTTAGGAGCTATCGACATGTGATCAAGTCCATCTTAACCATCACAATTCATTCGCGATAAATATTTCAGAAAGACTACACGCAGATTCCTCGATTGGTTTGAATCTAAGCTTCGCTTGTTGTGTGGCCCATAAATTAACGCGATATTGGCATTGTAAATTCGCAGTTGTCATCGACATGTCGTCAGCACATGGCCCATGTTCGTCATAACAACGAAACAGGAGCAAGTTCAACATTCTTTGACACATTTATCTGATAACTAGCTGTTTTCCGTGACTTCATTCTCTCAATGTTTCATACAAACTCGCATCCCCTGTTTCAGCCTCTTAGAGGTACTTTAAAAAAGGTTTGCCTATGTTTGACATCGGGCTCTCTACTATATCCATTCTGTATTTATTTAAATCGAATCAGTGGTTTAGCCCTAAAACCATAGGTAATACAATTATAACCTTACCTTGTTTTACTACGAACGTTAAAATTTTCAACGTTTTCATATTTTCACTATCTCAAATATTAGTCAACTTCTAAAACTCGTCAGCTGTACTCGAAACTCCACAAAGAAAGATCGTAAAACTGATATGCAAATGTTTGAGTAAGTAGCATATTTATGTATAAATATGCTAGTCTGTCTGTGATTTTAGTGCTTATATACGTGATATTAAATCACAAACACATTTTAAATATTTTTGTCAGTGTGTCTTTCTGTTTGTCCGGACTAATATCTGGAACAACAGAACCGATTTTCATGAGACTTTCACTAAAAGATAAAATAGGCAACATAAAGGCAACATAAAGGCATTATCATCATTCATCGAAATTCCCACGAGATAGAATTTACGCAGAAAACAACACATAAGTCAAAATTATTGACTTCTACGCGAACAAAAGCACAAGCACAGCTAGTTCATAAATACATAAAACTGTCGCGACAAAGGTACCACAAACGTACACGACATCAACTTAAAAATTGGGTGCCTGTTCCAACATTTTACGTTAGTACTTTGGTCAGCACTTTGGTACCGGACAAATTTAATACAGCCACTTAAAATTCAGCCACAAAGCTATTTGATTCACAGAACAAAGTAACAATAAAAGAGAACACAGAAATATAAGTTATTGACCAATATCCCTGAGCTACGGTATGCCTTTTGAATTTCATTACTGTTTCTGTTGGTGCAGCTAGTGGATAAAATAATAAGCAGTATTATAAGTAAGTAAGTAAATGGTTTATTTCTCGCCACAATACAATGGTTTTGTACATTAAAAATATATTACAATTAATATGAAAACACATTGTGGGAAACTGGTGCGTAAGCTAGGCTCATGGCCTATATTTCAGGACACCAGGCCTCCTCCTTAATTATTAAAAAATTACAAATTTGTGCATAGAATAGTTTACAATAGATTATGGTCGAAAATTATATAACACTGAAAACGAAATCACAAATAAAAAAAAATAACAATAAAACTATAGTAAAAAATAATTAAAAAATAATAATAATGGACAAAGATGTGTGTGAGCGAGCGAGTGCGTTAGATGGTGTGTGTGTGCGTGGATTAGAGTGAATGTTTGTGAAAGTTTGAGAATTAGAGTGAACTCTGACTGTCATTCAAACACACACACACGTGTGTGTGTGTTTGAATGAGAGTAACAAAGTAACAAAGATTGGGCAACGCTTGCCAAGGTCGGTCCGTGGATGGGTGATCATCTTATTCGAGATTCGAAAAGCACGTTAAACCATTAGTACTGGCTGTTATTAGTATATATTTGATAAATGATCTTTATTTCGCAAATTGGTTATTAAATAACACCTTTCCACGTCTTTTTTTGTAAATTTAAACTAGATGAGACCGATATTTCCTAACTGACTACCCTGAGAAGAAACACCGAAACAAACTCAGAGGTCCGTCACTTTTAAAATCCATAAAATCTATACTGGTTAAAAATATATGGGAACCTTGTAGATTACCATCTGAGGTGATCTCTTGAGGAAAGATGCTCACAGATTTGAGCGGGTCCCTCCATACAGTGCAAGCATTTGTCAGATAACGTATAGTTTGACTTAAAACAAGGAGCTTAACGATTTGACGAACAATACCAAGGTAAGGACGTTTGGGTAGGCCGTAAAAAGCACTGAAACTACACTACGTAGTTCACATATTCACAATAGTTTATGAGGATTATGCAGATTGGTCTGAAATGGCCTTTTGAAGAAAGAACCACACTGGTTTGAGTAGACCCGTCCTGTCAGTGCAAACCTTTGTCAGTTAGTCTGTATTTGACAGTCATTACGGGTAGTCGGAAGCCAGAAAATCTAACACCAGTCAGCTTCGACCAACTTTACTGGAATTCGACTCCAACATTGGTGGAAAATGGTTAGAAAGGTGATACTGATTACTTTTCTATTTTATGTTTTTCGTGTTTAATAAAATTATAAATTCGGCGTTTCGATTTTTGAATGATCTTTCAAAGTTCCAAACAATCTTAAATCTCAAAATAAAAAGTCTAGCTAAAAACGTTTTGATGGCTAACCGGAGAAATTGTGAAAGTCAATATTACTTGCACAATTGCTCCCGTTAGCCATTATAATTTTATTTATTTATTTATTTACAAAAGGTAGCTTCACAGCTTGCAGGTACAGATATCAAAACAGTTACTTAAAAGTTACGCCAATTACGAAGTACACAGATATTAGAGGTAGATTAAATACAAAGTAGACATGTCTCTAATTACAATTTACAGTGTATGTGTAAGTGTATCTGAATAGTGTGGATGTTTGTGAGTGGATGAAGTGTGTGTTAATCGATTTCGAAATCAAATGTCTTTTAAGAAATTTATTGAAATTATTTATTTACCGTACTCACTCTGTATTAGCACCAAAAAATTACCCTTATTATAACCAAAATTTCTGAAGCTTCCCACAAACTACGAAGTTACTTCAAAAGAAAATTACCTAACACTATGTATATTCTAAGAATGTTTATAAAGGAAGGAATCCGTTGTAAGTTCAGGGAAACAAAACAAGCAGTCTATCAGACCCCGGATCCGCTTACAAAATACACATTGGAATTTCCAACCACTTCAATTTTGTAGAGGAATTCATGTGTAGTGCAGATAACTTGACCTCACTGAATGGAATCGAGTTCTCTATTTCATTTTGCCTTTGGGCTTCTGCATCAATTTTATTGCTTCGATTTATAGTTTAGTCTTCCGGTTTTTACAATAAAGTTTTTAAAGTTTTTACTTTTTAACTTATGTACAGACCTGTAGCCAATTTGAAATGGTTGAGAAAAATGAAATTAAATATTTACTTTGTAAATTCGTTATAAATAACACTTTGTAACACAAACACTTTAACATGTATTTTTTTTGTGATGAAATTTTTATGGCGCTATTTTCTTTTAGTTAGGTTATGACGTTTTATCACTCAATTAAAAGTATAATATACCTATATACAATACAACATGTATCGTAATTCGTAACAACGTACACCCTCAAACACCCCATTTAGAAAATTATGTTATTATCATAATACACACTCTGAATTTTTAGTTTTACCTATTTAAACAGTTTTTTTAAGAATAGCTCTGAATTTTTAGTTTTACCTATTCCTTTAAATGAGTTTAATTTTTCTGTAATGTGTACTGAATGACGAAATTTATATAAAACTGCATTTAAAAGGTTACTACTTTAATTTACGGTCCATAGTTAGTTTGTTTTTACTATACCTACAGTGCAAGTGTAATTTTTAATTTTCGTAGATTTAATTGCTTTGGGTTAAAAATTATCGATGTAGAAACGATAAAAATCGATTCAGTAACTTAAACGATTCTGAACAAACTAATTTTAGGATACGCATTAATGTTACATGTTGTATAGGCAGACTGTTCCAGAGAGTTTTTAGTCATCTAAATATTAATAAGTGACGAGTATGACATTTGGCACAGTGAAAGTTTGTATGAGGATGGAATGCAAAAAGCTATTTTTTTTAAGTACGTATGTAAATGTAGTTTGCCCCAGGCTGTCACTGCTGTGGTAGAGGGCCAAACGATCCATCCCAGACTGGGCCCGCGTGGTGATTTACGGCTATTTTCCTCTAATGGGATTTATTTAATTGTGTGAGTTACATGTTTGCTAAATATTATTTACCTTTACTGTGCCACTACAACATGTAAGTGTACATATATTATTCCAAATAAATAGATAGTGTAATGTCACGATAGTGATTTTACGGAAAGTGTAAAAAAAAGTATCTATAGAATTATAATTCAAGCTGAAATGTATAAGAAATCCATAAATATTCAGATATTTTAAAACTTGACCCTTAAATGACTGAAAAGACAATGGCAAAGACTTTTCAGTCATTTAAGAGTTGTATGGATTTTTCTGTCTATAGTTAAGTTACTTGGTATTAATGCTCTCTGATAAAAATTTTCATTAAATAAAATAGCCATCTTCTAAAATAGCCCTTGAGTAACTGAAAAGTTTGCAGAGTCGAGCGAATTCGCGGACAAACGTTAGTAAGCAAAAAACCCTCCAATTTGTTATTTTCTAAATAATCTTGTAAACTTGTTTCGGCAGTACCAATATAGAGAAAACACGTTAGAGAATTGTCAAACCTACTACTAAATCGAATAAAATCGAAATAGAATCTCCAAATCAAATAAATGGAGTTTCTACTAGCCGAGCTAAAACAGCCTCCAAAAATATTGAATTACGATTTGTCAGTAGGTTAAGAAATAGGTAGATACAAGAACGTCAAGTCAGATCAGGGTGACAGTTTTATTCTGGTGCAATAAGTGACAGATTACAAGATGACAGGGCGATAGACAGTCAACTACGTGGAGCCATTTTATTGCGGTTAAAGATTAAAACGAAAAATTGCTGGCTGGCATAAACCTCGGGAGAAACGAAAATAGTTTTCTATAAAACGTTAATACTTTTGAGACTTACTTTTTAGTTATAAATAAATGTAATAATGCATAACATCTAATATAAAAGATAATAAACTCGAGTAAAGGTGTAAGTGGTCGCACTCCTCCGAAATGGCTCGATCGATGTTTATGCTTTTTGTGTATATTTGTTATTTTTAAACAGTAAAGCATAGTGCATATCCTGAAGAAAGAATTACTTCGCTGTGGCATAAGAACCCTATACGATGCATGCCAGCACAATTGGTTAACTGTTTCATAAATAAATCATTGTGAGGACCATCCGGAGGACACGGTGGAGCACACGGTCGAGGTGTGCCCTGCTTGGGAGGAGCACCACCGTCTCCTCGTTGAGGCGTTCGGCGGCGGTGACCTCTCGCGCCCGGCCCTGATTCAGACCATGGTGCGGAGCGAGAGGGAATGGGATGCGGTCGCCTCCTTCTGCGAAGCAGTCATGCTAGCAAAGGAGAAAGCCGAATGCGGAGGGAGATGCATCTCTCTTCCTCATGCCCCAGCTGCCGCGGGAGATCCCCCGGGCGTCAGGGATCGCGTGCAGATCTCCTGCCACCGTAGGCGCGGGCTTGCGGATGGCGAGCAGGGGTAGCTCACCGTCCGGTAAGGACCAGGCCCGGGTCGGAGGCGCGTTGTGTTCCACGCGCGCCGCAAAGAGCTGTCAGCAATAGTGACGGGATCCTATAGGGCCATTGCCTGCCGGGGTTGCGGGAATATTCTAACGAGATACCGCGGCCCCGGAACTTAAGGGCACCTGAAGGAACAGGGTGAGTTTTTAGTCAGTAGAAGTCTGACACTCCCTTCCGCTTTACCCAGAGCGGGAGAAGTCATTCGATGATTTTCCCACCCAGAGAAAAAAAGCTTATGCCACTTTCGACCTTCAACTATCTCCAAGCCAAAAATTACGTGACAGAAAGACAAACAAGCAAAATACACTTTCGCATTTATAATATTAGTGTGGATGCCATTTTGTCGACACGGTTGGCGTAACGGTTTAATGATTGGCACCCGGAACATACATGTATTTGTAAGGCCTACAATGAGTTGATCTGCGAGTTTATATAGATATTTGTAAACGCATTCACGATACAGGTGTAATTCATGGTGTGTTCCCCCACACTATGAATGAATTACATCTGTATCGTGAGCCCGTGCGCGCACTGCCTTGCGGTGGCCGCAATTGCGGTAGTTCTACCGCACCGGTAGAATGACCGCAATCTCAGGTGCGCGCACTGCGGCGAGAAAAACGCACCTTTTGTCTGACAATGTTGCCATACATACAGATTTATTGGTATTTATACATATTTTCGATGTGTGATTCAGATTAGCACTCGATACAGATTTTTATACAAATTTCACACTGTATTGATAAAATTAACAACAACAACAACTAAAGACAGAACTTGGCAAAATAAATTACCTAGATACCGCATTTATTACGTTACACACACCATTGTATGATTCTATTCTTTATAGTTATTTTTTATTTTTTTTTATAAACAACGTTAATTTAAATATTCTAATTAAGTATTTGTATTACAGAGAAAATTCCATATATTTTGTGATGATGCTGCCAAAAAAACTATTTTTAGCTCTTACATTGCAAGTACTACGTCAATAGACACCAGCCTATGTTAAAATAATGTACTAGGGAAATTAATTAAAATAATAAATTAAAATAATTAGAATATTATATTAACGTTGTTTATAAAAAAATAAAAAATAACCATAAAGAATAGATTCGTTCAACGGTGTGTGTAACGTAATAAATGCGGTATCTAGGTAATTTATTTTGCTAAGTTCTGTTTTCAACCGACGACCAAAAGAGGAGGTTATCAATTCGACGCGTATATTTTTTTTTTTTTTTTTTTTTTTTTATGTATGATCATCGAGTACTCGAAGACGGCTGAGCCGATTTGGAAAATTCTTTTTTTGTTCGAATGGGTATACTTCGAAATTGGTACCATTATCACCAAAGTTAGGATCTGATGATGGGATCCTGGAGAAATCGAGGGAACTCTTCAAATATTATAGGCACACCTATGGCGTTTTGGGTATTTCTTATAGTAACTTGTGCAGTTGCTCTCAAAAAGTACCATTTGGGGAAGTGGAACTGATGATGAAGACCATAGATGGCCGCCGAAACTACTCAATAATAAGTATTAAGTGGATTGCGATTCGATTACTTGAATATGGATGTTAAGCACTTTATGCTCGTCACAATGCATATGGTGATGTAGAGCTGATGGTGAAGTACCAGGAGAACTCCTCAACAATTAACGGCCCAGCATTGGGAAAAGCAATATTTTGTAAAAGGTTATAAGTAGTTGACATTTAGGCTCTTGTAACTAGGTAAATTAAAAATCATCCAACTAAAAAGAGTGAAAAAAAAACTTTTTAACAAAAAATTAAACCGACTCCCAAAAAACACTGCAAAGTGAAAAATAACTTTAATTTCGGAAGTCGGTGCCAAAAACGAAAAAACAAAACTAAAGACACCGACTACCGAAATTAAAGTTATTTTTCACTTTGCAGTGTTTTTTGGGAGTCGGTTTAATTTTTTGTTAAAAAGTTTTTTTAGTTGTAACAGTTATCTGCATATATAATATTTTAATAATATTTTTTTTCTTTGTTTTTATGAGTAGTAAGTACACTAATTTTGCCCTCCCCATTTTAATTAAAGTTATTAAAGTCCTTCCAAAGGTTGTCTATCTATTAATACAGTGTGAAATTTAGATAAAAATCTGTATCGAGTGCTAATCTGTATCACACATCAAAAATATGTATAAATACAATGAAATCTGTATGTATGGCAACATTATCAGACAAAACGTGCGTTTGTTTCACCGCAGTGCGCGGTACTACATACATTCCTATGCGATACAAAATATTTGCGGTAGACTCACCGCAATTTTGCAGCGAGGGGCCACCGGTGATTCTACCGCACGCGTTTATTCCACCGCAGTGCGCGCACTACTATGACACTCCATACTTCACAGATTTTGCGTTTCCAAAACGCAACGCAGTGCGCGCACGGCCTGATGTTTGAAAAAAAGTAGAAAGCAAAATGTACCTATAAAATAAATATATAAATATAATAATGCATTTAACTGCTTCGTAGGTCTAGTAGTTGTAAGCACGACTGCTGAGCAAGAGGTCTTGGGTTTGATTCTCAAGTTGGGCAAAAAGTGCTACAGGGTTTTCAATTGGAAATTTCTCAATAGTAGCTTGGAGTAGTGGCGTTGTGAAACGCCAGTTTTCAAATCCGTTTTTCAAGGCACGTGGGTAGTGACATCACGTGCCTCGAAAAACGGATTTGAAAAAGCATGTTGAGTCGTTGGTCCTGCGCCTGATCTCCCTCTGGGCGTGTCGGATTGCCGTCCCATTGGACTATAAGAGTAAGTACATACACATACACATATCTGTGCACTATGATATATCCTGCGCAGATGGCTAATCTCCACTAAGATGATCGCCGTGACCGAAATCAATCAGGAGGACTTTATAATTTTTCACACTCTGGTGAATTCCAGTAAAAACATATTTTTTTAGGGTTCCGTACCCAAAGGGTAAAAATGGGACCCTATGTATGTATGTATGTCGGGCAGGTATCCGCAACTCCACGACCATGCGCATATTTTGCGTAAGGGTAAGATTTCTCTTCACTCAATCCATGCCAGTTCCTCCAGGAAGGCGAGCAACGCCCTTGTTTTGCTTACCATTTCTCGGAGGGTACCTGGGTTGCCGAAGTATTTAGTCCTGTAATCCGCGACTACAGGGCAGCTCAGTAGCAGGTGTGCTGCTGTTTCGTCCTCCTCCATGCAGGCTCTGCAGAGTGAGCTGTCTGTGACTCCTATTAGATAGACGTGTTTATTATGATGTGAATGATGATAGAAATGATCCATGACCGGTAAGGGCGGCTGTTACCAGCCGCAATTGCGGTTTAGATAGTCTAAGGACCTGTTTCGTCAGGTGGCCATCAAGAGTCGGGAGAGCCTCTTTGGCCTGCCTGCACTCACCATGGTCCTCCCATAGTTTGTGGTGTAAGTCTCTGGTGCGTTTCCTTACCAAGTGACGCAGATAACCGAAGGGGAGTGGTGTAATGGGTTCGGGTCCCATAATCGCCATACTCGAAGCCCTTCTAGCGAGTTCGTCCGCTGCATCGTTGCCTCGGAAGTCGCTGTGTCCTTAGATCCATTGAATGATTATATTGTTGTGTCTACCAACCTGGTTAAGGAGATTGTGACACTCCAAGATCAGCCTGGGGTTAACTGTGTGGCTGTTCAGTGCTTGCAGGACTGCCATGCTGTCCGAAAGTATACGTATTGAGTGGTCCTCAATTTCCCTGTTTATGATGGCTGAAGCTGCCAGTGAGATTCCCAGGCATTCGGCCTGAAACACTGTGTTGTAGACCCCCAAAGGTCTGGCTATACGAATGTTGAGATCCTCCGAAAAGACTCCTGCACCCGTACCAGTACCTGTTTTGGAACCATCAGTGAAGACACGCACCTCAGAGGGACACAGCCCCTCGCAGCGGTAATCCTCGTACAGTTGGATTCTGTATTTTATGTCAAAGACGATTTGTTTGGGCACCCGGTCGTTAACTGCCTTCGTTATGGGGAGCTCGTTGTTGAGTTCCTCAAGCAGAGCAGTGTGCTGAACGGGACCCTATTACTAAGACTTCGCTGTCTGTCCGTCCGTCTGTCTGTCAACAGGCTGTATCTCAAGAACCGCGATAACTATACGGTTGAAATTTTCACAAATTGTGTATTTCTGTTGCCGCTATAACAGTAAATACTAAAAATAAAATAAAATAAATATTTAAGGCATCTCCCATACAACAGACATGATTTTTTGTCGTTTTTATAGAAAATGGTACGGAACCCTTCGTACGCGAGTCCGACTCGCACTTGGCCGGTTTTTTTAGAATACTTACCTGAGATTAAAGATCTTCTACGGCACGCCCTCACTCATCACCCATCTCGACTTTATAATTTTTCATACTCTTTGGCGAATTCCAGTAAAAATATGAATTTTATTAAAAATACATAAGATTAAAGATTTTCTACGGCGATCACGTTCGCCCATCTTGAACACGGCAAATTTTGCTTAATCCAGAAAATTGGCAATTACAGCCGATATTGTTCGTCCAATAACAAAACAAAGAATCCTCAAACGCATTATTACCTCTCGCTAAAAATCATAGCAATTTTCCACCTGTATTATTCACAACATTTATGTCAGTACACACACTTGCAACATTGAAATGCCACCGCGAAGAATGCATTCAGGCACAATAAGGACGCATTAGAGCATGCATTTCTGCGCACATGTGGACAGGTCTTAGTCTTGTTGTTTCTTAATAGAGCGTGTCGAGTCAGGTTACAAGGTGGACCTGAGGTGTGGAGGTCGTATGTTCAGGGTTTTAGGTTTACTAAGGAATTTAAAAAGGTTTTATGGTTATGGCAAGAATTATAGTGCTGGATAAATGTATAGTAGCTACTACAGATACTATAATTAACTAAAGTAATAAATAGGGTGTAAAATTGATTGTTTTTATTGTTATTGGGGAAAATTACTAATAAAAAGTAAAATATGATAACGCTTTTCGGGAACAGCATATTTTCCTAAGAGCATTATATATTTTACGATAATCTTTGGTCTGATGCGGTTAGTGGCATATTAGTACTTCGGGTTTATCACAGATTTGATGCCAAGATGTACTAGAATACTTATAGTGATTTATCGGAACTTTTATTTCAATGATTCATTGTACCATTTTCTTTACTGTATATCAGATACAAATTAATTTATTATCAGCCTTGAATGTTACCACGCACTTCTAAAGAGTAAGCGATTAGTATCATCGCTTCAAAAGTGAAATATAATTCAGGTAAAGAAACAGTACGCTAGAATTAAACATGATTATTTATTACTAGCTGTGCCCGCGACTTCCTCCGCGTGGAATAGTGACTTTTCGGGCAGCATATTTTGAATTACATATACCGTCGTTTCGCTAGCTAAAAATATACTTTACAGTAATGCTTCTCTGTATTCGATATTTGACGTATGGGCATCGGGGATGAAAGCATACAGGCTCCTAGGATTGCTAACCCATGACAGAGCCACATACAACTGACCGTGCGAGAAACAGCTGATACTTAGATCTACACCCACAACTTTCAGTGTCTGACCTTGGGCTTTATTAATTGTCATCGCAAAACATAGGCTGACTGGAAACTGGACTCGTTTAAAAGTAAATGGAAAATTGTTTGGAATGAGAGGAATCCGAGGAATTAAAACACTTTCACCTTTTCCATACCCTGTTAAAATTTCTGCTTCTATCAGATTTCGTTGTAAATTGGTCACTTTTAACCTGGTGCCATTGCAAAGTTTTGGGGGGCTTAAATTTCTAAAAAGCATTATGGGTACGCCTACTTTTAATTTTATTTTATGTCCAGAAGGGACTACCAGCACATAAAATAAAATTATAAGTAGGCGTACCCATAACTCTTCTTAGAAATTTCAATTTCAAATCATTGAGAGATTCTAAAAATTCTGCTGGATAGCTTGTAGACTCTCCTTCTTCCATGACTCTGTTAATGGAGATATACTCAACATAATCCCCCGGAACATAGCTCAAAATTTCAGCATTTATTGTTGCTCCTTGGTCGTTTCGTGGCGTCAAAATAGCTCTTTCGCAAAGCCAGGAATTTTCGCAATTTGGTTTTTGCGTTGCGTTTCGATACACAGATGATATGAAGTCTCGCATTGATGAAACTATGTTGCATAGGTTTTCATTAAGAACAACTTTTCCTTGTTCCTGTGGATACACACCGTTACCAATCTCAAGTAGCAAATCTGAATATTCTTGAGCATTTTGGTTGCCTCCAATTTGCCCACGCATATTTAATGTCAAATGCAAAGGGATAATGTAATGCCACAGTCGAGAACTCTTTAGGCAGGCTCTAACTTCATCAGACCTTGTTCCACGTGGTAAGCATAGTAATGCCACCCATAGTTTGATAATTTTGCTTGACATCACGCAACGTTCCGTCTACTGCTTCTACTGCTTTTAGATTGGCCATTGTGGACTCATCCCACATAATAAGGCTACCATCACGAAGAACCTTAGCTTTATCACTGTTTCATGAAATATTACAAACAGGACTTTCTGTGCGGTCTAAATCCATCGGAATTTTGAACATTGTATGAGCAGTTTTCCCACCTGGCAACAATGTGGCTGCTATGCCTGATGAAGCAACAGCAAGCGCGATTTTACCTTGGATTCGTACCTTCGTCAAAATAACTTTCGTAAGAAATGTTTTACCCGTTCCACCGGGTGCATCTACAAGTAGCATTTCTCCCCAAAGTACTATCAACGCTGCGGCACACCTGATCAAATATCAAACGCTGTTCATTAGTTAGCCTCGAGATATCAGTTTGTAAAATTTCGGCAGTCAATTGGATCATACTTGGTTTCCATCGCGTAATCTCTATTAATACGTTCACCATCAAATTATGCCTCCGGCATGCCATATTGAGAAATAGGATTACCCCCAATAGATGTAACTATATCTTGAATAGCCAACAAACAACGATTCAATTGACTTTCACGTAATCTCTCCTCAATTGAGTTGTTATCATTAAGTTGAACGTGCCTAAAAAAACCTCAGCCAATTTGTTCTGATACTTATACCACAACTGTGCAGCGTCAGAAAGTGCACAAAACACCAGCATGACTGCAAACAAATGTCGCAACCGATGAGGAGTTTCGCTAATACTTACTTCTGACAAAGCATCATCCCAATGTTGATCCCCATCCAGCAAGTGACGTGCCCGGCAAGCGGCTTGGTATGTACGATACCTTTCGTAACCTTTCGGAGATCGGCAAAAGAAGTAGGCCCTCGGACAACGTGCAGCAGTAGGCGCAGGTAATTCGAATTCAGCATTCGAAGTTATTTGGATGAACCGTATTAACCCTACCAATGACATGGTCTTTAAAAATACCTGGTTCACCTACTACAGCTGTTCCACGTCTTCTGCGGTTAAAAATATCCTGTTGTTTATTATAGGTATAATATGATGGACGCGTCTGTTTCGCAAAGATTAAAGAAAGCGAGCAGAGTGGTTCGTCTTGGGTTGTCAAAACGCTCCGTTACATTATCAGGGTTGAAGTATATTCTTTGTCCACCTTCAAGATGAACGTCAAGGTGGATGACGGGTGTATATCTCTCGTGGATCGAAAAACTTAAAATACGCCAAACTGCCTCGTTGTTCGTACTCTCTGGGAGCTCAGGCGAGTTTCCCTGTCAGCAAAAGTCTCAGACTCACGCGATAGCGCGTGAGCTTCGCGATCGACAGATAAACGTGCCTTTCATTGTTCCCCGGTTTCCCTATTTCAAGTTGTCATCATTCGAGAACGATTTGAAATCAGTCGAGATTCTCGCTGAGTCGATGTTTCTGCAGCACGAAACCTAGCCTGATGTTCCCGAGTTGCAGAGAGCCTTGCTTCATGACCTTCTTCAGATTCCTGTGATCGAACTAATCTCATCCTTTTAGCATTTCTGCTACATTGGGAGAGGTTAGATCTTCTTCGAGGCATTCTTACAATAAAATAGTACTTACTACTTAACACACAGTTATGTAGTAAACACGTACTATCGTAAACAATACAATTATAAATACTTACAGATTATTATACAGTCCAAAATTATCACAGTTTAAGTAATAAGTGTTAAAACGTGTAAACCAAACGTACTAACTTTATAAAACAAAAGAATTGCTAGAAAAATTAATTACTAACCTGAGCTAATGAACTTATACTTAATAAAGAAAATCTAGAAAAGAAAGCTCCTATACCAAATACCTACTTATAATATTTGTATGCAAACCCTACATACAAATTAAGTATACCGAAAATCAAGAAAAAAAAATGCCTAGCCTATAACAAATGCTTACAATATTTATTAACACATCCTAAACAAAAATTTTTTTTTGCAAAAAATAGAACCGACTTCCATATAAAAACGAAAATATATACAAAACTAAAGACACCGCCTTTCGAAATTAAAGTTATTTTTGCCTTTGTAGTGTTTTTATACGGGAGTCGGTTCTATTTTTTGCAAAAAAAAATTTTTTCACGCTTTTTATTAGGTCGGTTTGTAATTTATCTAGTTACAAAAGCCAAAATGTCAACTACTTATCACCTTTTACAAAATATTGCCTTTCCCGGTGCAGAGCCGATAATTTTTGAGGAGTTCTCCTGATACATCACCATCAGCTCTACTTCACCATATGCATTGTGACGAGCATAAAGTGCTTAACATCCATATTCAAGTAATCTAATCGCAATCAACGAAATACTTATTAATAAGTAGTTTCGGTGGCCATCTGGGGTCTTCATCATCAGTTCCACTTCCTCAAATAGTGTTTTTCGAGAGCAAATGCACAAGGTACTATAAGAAATACCCAAAACGCTATAGGTGTGCCTATAATATTTGAAGAGTTCCCTCGATTTCTCCATGATCCCATCATTAGATCCAAACGTGACGACAATTGGACTAACTAGAAAGTATACCCTTTCAAACAAAAAAAGAATTTTCCAAATCGGTCCAGCCATCTCTGAGTTATGAGGTAACATACATAAAAAAAAATTGTAAACCTTCTTTTTTTGAAGTTGGTTAAAAATTAAGATAGAATACCTTAACAAATGTTCGCCGTGATTCTTTAAATTGACATAACTTTTTTATTTATGAACCGATTGACATGAAATATACAGTAAATGTTAAATGAAGCTTACCACAATATATTAATGAAAACCGCATCTAAATCGAATAAGCCGTTTCTGATATTAACGTGCACAAACACACAGACAAACAGACAAAAAAAAAAACAAATTACAATTTCGGGTTCGGCATATATATAATAACAACCCCTGCAACTTTTTTATATATATTTCCATTGTACAGACACCACTTTTCTTTAATTTTATTATATGTATAGATTATTAGATTGAAGTATCTGACCTCTAAGATACAAGTACTGTCTAGTTTTGAGGTCAGCAGATCCTTGTAATACACTTAAATAATAGCTTAGCATGGATAGAAAAATTAACAAAGTGAGCTTAAAGAAGAGGTAACTAGAATTTGGAGACAAGAAAAAGTATACGTTGTTCATATAGTTGTCTCCACTACAGGTGTTATACCAAACCGCCTGCATCATAGCCTCAAATAAATAATAGACCTAAAAGATTCCATTTACATCACACTCCAAAAAGCAGCAATCTTGACTACCTGTAGAATATTGAGAAGGTTCATGCAGATAGAGGAAAATAAAAACACCCATTCCACACCTTAAACCATTCACCACACACTACATTGACTTGGCTTGGTCCGTTGATGTAGTTTAAAATTAGTCAAAAAGCTAAGAAACTGTCCATGTTTGGACTAAATAATAATACAATTTTTTGAAGTGAAAACTTCTTTAGCGGCGTTGGGCACTTTTTTGTAATGGGTAAAAAATGTTAAACTCGCGTCAGGACACGTGACCTGATCGAAAATTCGTAAGACGGCCGGAGAGTCTAAGAGAGAAACTTTTTAATGTAATATAAATTGTCATGTTTGTGTACGATAGCGCAATAAATAAATATTGTATTCTACCACATTAATGATAGTACTTTTATACTGATAATTAAAGCAATTCGTGCAAAATTATTCCCTTACCATTCCAAAATATCAAAAATGCACAACGTTAATATTCAAGTTTTCACTTCTGCTGGCACTCCCGGAGTGCAACCCGTCGTTTTTTTTTTTTAAATAGTTTCGCGTTTGACCACCATCTCACCTGATGGTAAGTGATGATGTGGTCGAAAATGGAGCACGCAATATCTAAAAGTATCCTATTCACTCTTGACTTAAAGACTCAAAAAAAAAGTTATAGCTATCGGCAAACATAGACTCCGGCAGGGAATTCCACTCCTTAGCCGTACGCACAATGAAGGTATTCTCAAAACGTTTTGTACGTATGGGTGTTTTCACTTCTGCCGGCACTCCCGGAGTGCAACCCGTTTTTTTTATTTTATTTACCTACTACTCTACTAGTATGAAACATAATCTGAAATAAGAATCACAAAAATGCATACGCATTTTTACGACAACGCAGAACTCGGTCTGACTACTCCACCATTCGCTCGCATGCATGTATTAAATAAAAGAGGAAATAACTGGAATGCACTGCTGTATATTATCCTTTCACCCCTGATTAGTATGGAAGCTGATATCTTGAAGCTTTTCATTTTATTTTTATTATCCGTTGTTTTATCGGTCATAAATCAAGTCACACATATCTCGTATAACTGAATAGTTGGATACAGACCGAGCAAACGAACTTGAGCGAACGAACTCGCATACGAGAGTGTTGTGTTAATCGAGACAAGCGAACAATTCGTGCATGTTCGGTCACATATCAGTACATGCAATCAAAAGAAAATAATATGATCATTTAATACCCATAAAACAGAGCAACTATAAGAGTTGTGGTGGCCAGGTGGTAACGGGTTTGACTTGCGAGTTTTAGGTTTGCACCCAGTCAGGCACATCATTTGTGTAATTTATACTACTGATCTCAAATCGGTGAACAAAAATATCGTGAGGAAACCGAAATGACATAAGTCCAAAAATTCGAAAACATGTGATATCTACCAAACCGCACTGTACTCGCCTGTTGGATTACTGCTCATACCCTCTAATAGAGAGGAGATCTGTGTTCCTGCAATGGAAACGTAATAGGCTGAATTATAGAATTTAAAAAAAGCCTATTAAACTCAGCAAAACGTTAATACTTGGCTTATGAGCAATTGGGCATAGTAGGTATAGATTTATTTATGAATACATAACAATATGTAATTTTTTTAATTAGATTAGGTACATTAGATAGGAAGACAAAAATTGCTACTATTGTCCTTATCCACTAATAATAGTGTTATTCTACATAAACTCTCGCTGTGCAATCAAGAGCAAAGTAAATGTGTTGACAGTTCATTCATAAATAAAGGTAGAGTGACAGCTTATTTCAAGCTCACTGCACCTAAGTTTCAAGGTGAAATATTTAAAGAATATACTGGCTGGAAGTATCATCAATGCTTTTTCATAGTGGGAATTCTAAAATGTGTACCAATATGTTGGCAACACCGAGTGAAGCTATCGCGAGTGGTGATGTGGCGGAAAGCGAAGAGGTTACGCCGGTCGACATGGCGCGATCACCGTCTCTCTTTGGATTGCGCTCTCAACGTTTACGGTTGTGTTGTACTTAGTTTTGCGTGATTGAAGTCTGTATTGTCTATATTTGTGATTATACAAGTTATACCTCACCTCAATCTCTAATCAGCAGTACCAGTAAAAATAGTTAGAAAATACGGAGAAGGCGAACGAGCGTTCGGTAATTATAGCCAATGCGTTCGTTCGCTTGGTCTGTATCCAGCATAAAATGGTAGGTAATCTTTTGAGGATTCGCTATCAAGTTGGTTAGTATAGTGGCTATACGTTTTATGTGCCGATAATGTATAGTTACGATTATGTTTTCCAGTGGGTTAGCAATCATTTTCTGGTCTCGCTCGTTGAATCATAGACCTCATCTTACACTTACCATCAGGTGTGATCGAGTTCAAAAGCGGGCTCATTCGTAATAAAAAGAAATTGGCCAAGTGCGAGTCAGAGTCGCCCATGAAGGGTTCCGTAGTAACTATAATAAAATTAATTTAATAAATTATTAAAAAAAAAAAAACTTAAAAATTTCTTAAAACTAGTTTATTTACAATTGTTATATTATATAATTGTTATAATATAATATTTACAATTACAAAAAGTGTTTGTATGAATTACAAAGTTATTTTTGCGGTTTTAGAAAATATGCTGTATCTCAAAAACTGAAAACCGGATCTCGTTTAAACTAATTTTGGTTGAAAGATTACATTAAGATCTATAGCATATATTTTTTTTAGATTTTTCACTCCATAATTATAGAAGTTAGAGAGGGGACACACATTTTACCACTTTAGAAGCGTATATCTTTTAAACGATTAATTTTATGGAAAAGCGGTTTTAGAAACCTCAATGTAATTTTTAAAGACCTGTCTATAGATACCACACACGCACAGGTACCATGAAAAAATATATATTCAGTTTCAGTTCCATATATGGGGAGCCCCCCTTTATTTTAAATTTTTTTTTTTTTTTTTTTCATAAAATCTGAAAGCGATTCACAGAATACATCTATCTACCAAGTTTCACATGTACAATTCTAACAGTTTCGGAATAAAATGGCTGTGACATACGGACGGACGGACAGACAGACAGACGGACAGACATATCGAAACTATAAGGGTTCCGTTTTTTGCCATTTGGCTACGGAACCCTAAAAAGACATAGGTATATATAAAAAAAAGAAATAACCATTTGGTAGTTTGGTAAGCACGCAGCTCACTTGTAATGAGAGATGGGATTAAATATAGCTTAACGTGTCATATATTATTTATATTTAGATGAATAATGTACGAGATAAGTTTTTCATAAGAGTTACAAGTGAGCAGCGTGTTTATCAGACTACCAAATGGATAATTTTTTTCTTTGGACCTGAACAGTCTTCATACCATCACCATATCTATATATCGTTTATTCTAGTTTGTATTTTCAGTATTTTAGTACATAATAATGTATATTTTTGTGTTATATAAATGTTTTTGTTGTTTTATATATTGAGCTTATCAATGTTTTGTAGGTCGATATTGGTCAACTAACGCGCCATTTAGTGGTGTATTTTATATACCACCAAACATGTTCTTTTAATTAGATTTAGATTAGATTAAATTAGATCAAAATCTAGGACAACATTTAGTGTTACTTTCCACTGAAATATTGACAGAACAGTTTTTGTTGGAATTAAAACTGTATTGTTGTAGAGTAGTCATAAAAAAACCTGTTTATTCCTTACTTATAGTGACAATAATTTACTTAATTAAAGAAGATAATATTTTGCGGAAAGGAGGTCGGCAAAATTAGGCCCACTAACAGTATAATAGCGGACACAAAGGAAATATATATTAAAAAAAAAACTTTTATTTAATAGTTATTTATCGTAATTTTTTTACGACTTTTAATCATGGGGTAATGAAAAACACAATAAAAAAAAGATATAGCGGAAGTCATTGTGAATAAATTATCTGTCAGCCATGAAATCTGCATTTCCTAATTCCAGGGTTGTCAGGGGGTTAAATAGTATAATATTGTATGTAGAGGGGTCATGATTTTTCATTATTTTGTATATTATTATTAAAAATAGATCCATTTTGAAAGTCTAAATATATCAGTTCACGCATTACGTAAATATTTTTGTTAATACAACGTTTTTGGTCCATAATAACTGTGGCTTTGTGTTGATTTCGATAGTGGATAAAAATGCTAGAAGCCAAATTATAAAAACTCGAGAAACGTCAAATGAGCTGAAAAAATCAATCAATGATATTTACTCCGCGAAGGCGCGAACTCGTATAGACTCATGCGTTTATACTCTTACACCGCTGTGAATACTCCTACTTTTTAGTTGATTTATTAATTATTCATTTTCGGTTTTATTTCTCAATGACCTTAAATGTTTTTACTTTTCATAACCCATAAAACGTTTTTGTTATCTCTCTGTTATCTCGGTATTCCCATGATCAATATTGATATTGATGTTTTTATAGTAGTGTTTATTACCAGTTAATTTAGTATTCATATTATTATTGTCTGTTGAGTTGAAAAGGTGGGCTGGACGAAGTATGGGCCGTTGCCGGAGTCCGGAACGTAAGGGCAATTGAAAGAACAAGGTGAGTTTTACCCCTCCCTTGTCCCTTCCGCACAGCCGAGTGCGGGAGTCTGTTTATGATATTCCTCGCGAAAAAAAGGAAGACAATATTCCAAGGGGCGTACGGAAAGGGGTTTTTGGATAAAGGCCCCATCCAGTTATGCGGTGGTTCGCGTTTCATAAACATCCTCTAATGGATTTTAACTTCTATCAGACGGCCTTTGAGAAACTTTTGGCTCTCATTCAAAAATAATCAATTTTCATTTCTACTCTGTTACTAGGCAACAAACTTTTTAGTTATGTAGCCTGTTCAAAGTTATATCTATCTGAAAATACAATGATATTTTAGAGAAATTCTCATATATATATTATGGTATGGTATTCGATCTTCATTACATTCATTCAAGCGTCCATTTCAATAATGTGAAAGAAAACATCTTTTCGAATGGATGTACATAATATGAGTAATATGCAGATACCATCACAAATTAATTTGGACTACATTCCCATGTAATACTCGTGGTTTTTCTGCTCGAATGAACAATTTATTTCCTTTGTGTTTTTGTAACCATCTTTCACAATTGTTGGATATTTGCATAGTTAAATGAGTTTCATCTGAGTTTGTGGTTCCTTTATGTATCGTATTTTCTTCTTAAATATTGATAAAGGCATTTTATTAGTCAACCAACCAAAAACACGGAATCATTGACAGTAGGCTTGTATCAATCTCATCATCTTAATTTAGCCGTGATCTCAATCTAGTGGGTACCAGTAATTTACATGACACACCTGCCTATCTGACCACAACCCAGTAACTGGGTAATCCGATACTACTTGGCTAAATAAGGATCAGTTTTTGTCTTCAGAATAGTCTGAAGACAAAAACTGACCTTATTGTTGTTGACCGTTACGATTTTCAAAGATGTAAAAACTGTACTATATTGTTTGAGGGAGTACGGCTGTACAATGGTCTCCCGGAGGATTTGAAACGAATTAATAATGTCAATATCTTCAAAAATAAACTTAAGACGCATGTCCGAACAATGTAACATAACGCTTCCAACCTGCCAAGAGTAAACGCTACTTAATAATTAATATTCAAATATATGCAATACTTTGTGTTTCATTTTAAGTAAACCATAATGTTCTTTTGAGAAATAAATGTCTTTAAACCTAAAAATGTTAACCAAAACGAACGTTTTAATATGCTTTCAGGTACAAAGAAATCTCGATTTGTTGACCTGTTCATCCATTTTTGGACCGAACTCAGCAAGTAATGTTTGACCTTAAAAATCAATCCGTGTGTCAGTTTTTCTTTAACCATGAGCTTCTTTATCCATCTTCTTGTATCTACAAAAGCCTGATAATAATTCAATAAGTTTGAGGCCGAAGGGCGGGAAGTTTCTTGGAAGATAAAGTTTAATGAATGAATTTGAAGTATCTACATTAGGTATCTACAACGTGTAATTTAAAGGGTATATACATACCAAGTGCACAGCTTCTTTGGATGATAACAAACGATATAGCAAGGGTTTTGTAATCCTATGTCTACATGTGTGGAACTTATTAGAAATTTCAATACATTGAAATATATATACATTCGTCAGGCCCGTTGGTATAGTGGTCAGTGGCCCTGACTGCTATGCACAAGGTCGTGGGTTCGATTCCCACCTAGGACAAATGTTTGTGTGATGAGCACGGTCATTTGTTCTTTGTCTGGGTGTAATTTACCTATAATATGTATGTATTTAGAAATATATATGTATGTTTATCAGTTGGGACTAGATGGCGTTGTGTGAAAAAGTTGTGGAATATTATTATTATTTCATTTATTTAATCTATGTACATATCAATTACATTTTTAAATATTAATATAAAAAATAAAAACATTTAAAAATATAAAAAATAGTAGCCCACCGGTATCGGGAACAGGGTCCAAGCTACCGGTGGTCAGGGCTCCATGGAGAGGAACCTCCTCACAATACGCGCCGTTTCCAGGAGTACTGCTCTCTGTATCAAGCCCTTGATCCAGCTGCCCAACGAGAGCCTCCTTAGATGTTGGTCGAGGCTCTTGGCTATTATGCCATTGGCTGAGACGACTATCGGCACAATGATTGCTGTCTCCACATCCCACATGTCGACAACCTCGCGCGCCAGGTCAAGATACTTATTTTTTTTATCTTTCTCAGCTTTCACGAGGTTCTCATCATGGGGGACTGCTATATCAACAATCATTGTGCGACGCTCTAATCGGTCTATCACCACTATATCAGGCTTATTGGCAACAATAGTCCTGTCAGTGATGATAGACCGATCCCAATACAGTGTAATATTGCCATTATCGAGAACTGGGTCGGGCACATACCTATAGTATGGTACTTCTGATTCCACAAGATTGTAT
Source organism: Tholera decimalis (assembly GCA_943138885.2). NCBI lineage: Eukaryota > Metazoa > Arthropoda > Insecta > Lepidoptera > Noctuidae > Tholera > Tholera decimalis. Next base: position 13,216,303 of record OW964549.2, on the reverse strand, counting down.
TTAAGAGCAAGTTGCTGGTGAATAATCCTGGCTACGAGGTTGTGTCTATGCAAGTATTCTCCGTTAGCCAAACGAGAACAACCGGAGATAATGTGACGAATGGATTCTCCCGGTTTGTGACATGCCCGACATATGTCTACCGTACCATCCTTCACAATATATCTCCGATAGTTATTCGTCATCATAACTTCGTCCATAATCGCACAGACAAAACCTTCGGTTTCCCCGAAGAGGTCACCAAAACGTAGCCAGGCTACGGACGCTAATGTGTCTACGTCAGACCCATGAAGAGCCCGGTAATAGCGCCCGTGAAGCTCCTTGCTCTGCCATACTTCTCTGCGGTCATTAGTATCTAATACTACAGGTTTGCGCCAATTCTCGGTACCTAAGGAGAGCGGAGTGAGGCCTCTGTCCACCGCTACCACATCTCGATGCATACCCACGTCGGCTTCTAGGAAATATTCCCTAAGGCTGCATACCTCGCGGTTGTGTAGGGTCTTTGCATTTAAAAAGCCACGACCCCCGCACTTCCGCGGGATATACAGCCTCATCACCGATGAACGTGGGTGATGCATTCGATTTGCAGTCAGCGTTGTGCGGACCCGCCTGTCCAAGGCGTCAAGCTCAGTCTGAGTCCATTTGAGTATGCCAAAAGAGTACATCAATACTGGCATGACCCAACCATTGAAGGCACGCACCTTGTTTCCGCCTGATAGAAGACTATTCAGTACTTTATTCAGGCGGCCCAAGAAGCGTTCCTTCAATGACTGTTTAACATAAGCAACATTGATGCCTAGTGCCTCTGACATACCCAAATATTTGTAGGTTTCAGTTGAGCCGAGGGATCTTAGGTGTATGGAATCCGAGAGTTGAGTTCCCACGGATTCCATAATCTCCCCTCGCTTTACATGCATGACCGCACATTTGTCCACCCCAAATTCCATCCTGATGGCGCTACTGAAGGTTTCCGTTACCTTCAGTAGCTCCATGAGTTGCAAGTTGCTGGGGGCAAAAAGTTTCAAATCATCCATGTAAAGCAAGTGTGATATGACCTGACCACCTCTTCTCAACTGGTAGCCTAGCCCCGAACCATCCAGCAGTGTACTGAGAGGGTTGAGAGCCAGACAAAACCACAGTGGGCTCAGACTGTCGCCCTGAAAAATACCACGCTCAATCCTAATCGGTTCGCTGTTTTCCTGGATCTGTCGACATCCTGGGTAGCAGAGGACCGTCTTCCATTGCCCCATACATGACTCAAGGAAAGTGCGGAGCATTGGATTTATTTTGTACAACTCCAACACCTTTATGAGCCATGTATGTGGAACCGAGTCATAGGCCTTCTTATAATCTATCCAACATGTCGACAGATTCTTTCGGGAACGACGAACCTGTTGGTTAATGGCAATATCAATGAGGAGAAGCTCCTTAGTACCGCGGGACCCGTTCCTACATCCATTCTGAGAAGCAGACATGATTGAATTTTTATCAATATGATTATTAATTTTGGCTCTCAAAATGGAAGTAAGAACTTTATAGACCGTCGGTAAGCACGTGATCGGTCTATAATTTTTAGGTTCCGCAGTACTACCTGATTTATGGAGCAGGTGGGTTATTCCTGTAGTTAGGAATTGAGGTAGCGATCCTGACTCTAAGGCAGACTGGAACTGAGCGGCCAAGCGAGCGTGCGATCTTTGAAACCATTTTATCCAGAAATTGTGCAGCCCGTCTGGCCCTGGAGATTTCCAGTTGGATAACGGACGGACTGCACGGGTTACATCTTGGGGGCTGATAGTGATTGCCCCCATTTCTGGTATAAGATCGCACGTGCGCCTGATCTCACTCATCCAGTCACCCTCGATGTGGCTGAGAGGCACCGACCAGATGCTGCGCCAGAACGAACACATGGCGTCATCATCCGGTAGGCACCTATCAGTCACACCTTGGTCAGGTCGCTCCCAGGCCCTATAAACCCACCTTTCATTGCTTTGGAATGTGCGATTCTGAGTGTATCGCTCCACCCGCCGCTTATATCTGCGTATTCGATTTGCCCATGCATAGACTTTCTGCTTCAGGAAGTCGATACGCTCTGTGACCCGGGTCAGATAATCTCGAGGACTAACATCAGTCCCCGCGAACACCCGCCTCACAAAGCGCATCACTCGAGGACGAGTGTTGCCCTGCCTGAAGCAGATAAGTTTACCAATGAGTGCTCTAGCCTCAGCAATACGACGCTCGATCCTGCCCTGCCAAGCTGGTACAGCTGGTCGTATAACTCTGTCAGTCTTTGGGAACTTGACATGAGCTACCCGACAAGCCGCTACAGCTGCACAGTATAGGATCGAATGAGTATCGGTGAGGTCTTCACTATTGTCAAAGTAATTTGACAGCAGTGAATCTAGAGCACACACTAGCGCCCTGTTTTTCTTATGCATGGGTAAACGAGGCAGACGAGGTCTAAGCTCAGGCTGTGTGGAGCGATACTCTCGTAATGCGCACTCCAAAGCACTCCTCAATCGTTCACTGCACTGGGTACTCACGGTTATAGCCTCGTCATCATCATCTTCACCGACGTGGTCGGGTCGCGGTGAGACACTGGGTTGTAGATGCACCGCGGCCAGTGGTGAAGCAGATGAGACACGGCTGCACCGTGATTCAAGACGTAGTCTATCAAGTACGGCGTCATCCAACATACGGTTACGCTGGATTACCCGTACCTGATCCGATAGTCGTTGGGCCGAAACGTTGACATCTGGTTCAAGTACCTGGAACAGAGAGAGCATCCGACCACGGTACGCAGTCAGGTTAGTTCCCCCCTCTGTAGCCCCAAAGTATGAGCGCATGACATTTTCATTAATGGAATTTGTCCATCGCATGCGCTGCACACTTCCACCGGCAGCGGGGACCCCATCAGAGGCCGGCGGGCCTCGAAGTCCTAAGCTGGCCGGAGGGCGGCCTCTTCCTCGCCGACGCGCAGGTGGTGGTGTCGTCGGCGGCGAGAAGTATTCGTCGCTCGAGCTCGACGCAACTGCAGCGGCCGGAGTCTCTTCACTCACGGCTGGAGCTGGTCCCGGCGGCTGCGAGGCGGAGCTGAGCGACGATTCCGCAGGTCTTGGGTATGTGTTGAGAATCAAGCGTGCCCGGTTTCTTGTCAACATTTTTGTTTTTCCATTTATTGTTCTGTCTATTAGTTCTTCTATTTATTCATGTATAGTTTTTTTTTTTACGGTTTTGGTGTTGTTAAACATGATTATTGTTGTTTAATTGATGACTATTTGATTATTTGGTTTATAAATTATATTGAAAAATACGGAGGAAAAAATTTTTTGACATGTTCTTTGACAACCGGGCCACAGATTATTATTATTATTATTATTATTGATAACAGAGACCGAATTTTTCAAATTAAGAAGAACGAAGAGAATTGTCGTTTTATTGGCAAGTGACGTGGAAAGTGATGACCCTCATAGGGCTGTGACACGTTTGTTATTACTGGTATTCAAGAAACATATGAAACTAATAATTTGGGGTCAATTCTGTGAGTCACTTATTTTGAGCTGAAACTTTGCATATAGACTCCATACCAGATGTTGTCTTCAGTCCTTTTGGATAGATATGGGGTTTCCGTTACACGTTGTATATTACACGAAATAGAACAACTAATTCAGAAGCTGCCAAAACGTGTTCATCGTTACAAATAGCAAAAAATCAGCTTAGCTTTTTTTCAACGGTGCTGGCGTCGACTTTTGTGTAAAAAGAGTAACTGTGAAGTTTCTTGCCGGTTCTTCTCCATAGAAAACGATCAATTTCAAACCGTGCCCTAACTGCTGACGTTTTGTAAGTGCCCATGTAGGCCTATGTGAAATAAAACATTTTGAGTTTGACTTCCAGCCTAACTGGATGAAGCTGAGTACTAGTAGGTCTGCCTGTCTGATCTACACAACCCATAACCTTGCTAACACGATACCGCTTGGCAAGACTGATGTTAGAAAATCTGGTACTTAACAACTGTTAAACATGTACACATGACAGCCGGACCAACGGCTTAACGTACTTTTGAAGACTCGAAAGAATCTCGATGTCTTAAGATTCTCTGTTACCCATCCATGGAACAACCTCGGAAAGCGTTGCTTAACCTCGAAAATCAACTTGACTTAGTCTACTTGTTATAATACAGCTATTTACCAGCTAGCTGTTATACTTTTCTGTCCCTACCTTTTTTATTTTATTTTATGCCTGCTACTCGATCACGCCTGATTGTAAACGATTGATGAGGTCTACAATGAGACGAGCGAGCCCCGAAGATACCAGCTGTGTTATTCTGTAAGACCTCATTTTAAACTTCGAATCTGAATCCGCTCTGAGTTTATTGATCGGCATTCTAAAAACTCAGTTGTTAATTCGAATTTACACTAGCGCTATCCTTGCGAGCGTGTCAGCGAGTTGAACTAAAGATTTTGACAGATAAAGTATGAGATGACGTGAGAAGTGGCATTCGGTAAGATAATTCCTCCGTCACTTCGACGCTGTTTACAGAATGCAAAATCAAGGTCACTTTGAACCATAAGCGAAGTGACAGTGAATAGCTATGTGAGATGCGAGTTCTTGTTCAAATTTTACAGAATCGACGTACTGAATTCGCTGTGAGTTTATTGATTGGCATTCTAAAAACTCGGTTGTTAATTCGAATTTACACTAGCGCTACCCTTGCGAGCGTGTCAGCGAGTTGAACTAAAGATTTTGACGGATAAAGTATGAGATGACGTGAGAAGTGGCATTCGGTAAGATAATTCCTCCGTCACTTCGACGCTGTTTACAGAATGCAAAATCAAGGTCACTTTGAACCATAAGCGAAGTGACAGTGAATAGCTATGTGAGATGTGAGTTGTTGTTCGAATTTTACAGAATCGACGTACTGGGTCTATACCATGACGTGTTAAAACGAGAGTCGTTCGAGCAAGAAAGAGCAATTAAGCTGTCCACACTATATATCTCCATCCCTCTTTCTCGCTCGAACAAATCACGTTTTAACATGTCATGGTATAGCCCCTGTTCACTCTTGTTTTAGAGGAGAAGAAGCTTGTTTTCAAGCCAGCAAGCCTGTTTTTGACACAGGTTTTGTCAAAAACATGACAATACCCGCATTTCTACGTAACTGCGCCCTTAAAGCAATGGGTACTGTTGGACTGTTTAAACAATTGCTATTGTGATTGCGTTACACAACTAGGACATTGAAATGAACAAGTCCATCAACAAAATACTTAGAATGAATGAAATCCCGAACAGTTTTGTAAACTGGCTTTGGAACCAAAATGAAACATCGAATTAAAAACTTATTATTTCATTTGGGAATTAAGCTATGTAAAATTGATGTATTTTGTAGTTTAGGCTAGAGCTTTTTTTTCTATATTTTCGCCCCGGTTTTGCACAGGAGCAAAGAATTAAAACAAACTTCTCTCCATTATTTTGTAAAGTCCGTGGCGTGGCTTAGAAGAAATAGACAAACTGACAGAAATAAACAGCGACGTTTTATACTTCTTAGACAACATAGACTCTTTTATAACTATAGTATAGTGTAAAGTGTACATGAGTAAATTACCCATGAACACAGGAATGATTGGAGTTATTCCGTTCGGATTCACCTGATCTGATGAGGTGCTTGTTTTTTTTTCCGGTCTGATCCCCTACAAACTTTGACATTCAGGTCTGATCCCCTTTCTCTTTTTGAATGCTAAGTACAGTCAAGATAAAAATAGTTCATGTAGTAAAATATTAGATTTTATTTGTTTAATATTTGACCATCTTAATTCAATAATAAAATTTTAACCTAAAATTACGAAAAAATAGTCACGAATTGTGCCTTTATTATATGCATTACTAAATACAAAAAAATATGAAACCTAACTAAAACTAGTCCAATTATTACTAAAAGAATATCTCTCGAAGATGAATATCTATCACTCCAGACACAAACATATTATTTAGCTTAGTTGGAGGGGTTAACAAGACTGCTAGTCCTACATTGCTAATAATCTTTAAAATAAAGACCTTTCCCTTATTACTTGGCCAAGAGGAAAATTAAGAGTGTTTGTTTCTCTCACGTTTCCATTACTATAAAAATTATTTTCAAACAGTGTTTTAATAACCCTGTACGTATATTTTTGCTAACGCTCCAAAAACTCTGTTAGGATATCCGACCGGAATAAAACATTAATTGTGATACCCTGCGTGGTGGATCACACCGGAATAACTCAATGATTGTATTTATAATACAATAATTCTGATGAGGAATAATACTGTTTTGTTTAAAACAGCTTCGTAAATATCTCATTACCTAGGATTTGCAATATGTAAAAGTTAAAATTTTTTAGGGAGGGTTACCCTTAGATAGATACGACATATAGAACTATTGCAGGTTTTTTCAAAGATCTTTTTAAGGCATAAAATTGTGAAGGACATAACTTTGATCTATCTCGTAGGGTCAGCGTTTGCAATATACAAACACAAAAATATTTTTTTTTTTTAATAAATCACATTACAAATATATAAAAAATGTACATGTACCATATACGTTAAAAAACCTTCCTTTAGCATCACTCTGCCTATTAATGAAATGAAATTAAAATCCCTAGCGTAGTTCGAAAGATTTATTTAATTTAGTTCCAAAGATTTAAGCAAACCTACAGAGGCGGGAAGTGACTTTGTTCTATATTACCTAAAGATTATCGTTAGAAATTATTCAATCAGGCCACATTCCATCATTTATCTCAAACAGTCGAAAGTTTGTCCCACATTAGTATGATAAAATAGGAACTGCCAAGGTTACCGATATCTAACAAAGAATATGGTAATGCGTCTGCTTGAAGACATCATTAAAATATGGCAAAGAGCTCTCTGGCGCCCTCTTGACCTTGCCACGGAAAGTGCTGGTCACTGTAATCGGTGTGTGCTATCCTACTTATGGTTCTATTCTCTACCACTTCATTTCCCGGTCTTTATATTACGGTTTGCCTGCATTTTTAAGCTGATGGTTTGTATTAAGAGTTTTGATAAAGAAAGAATATAAATGATAATTGATCTTTATTTTGCAAATTGGTTATTAAATAACACTTTTACACGTCATTATTTTTGTAAATATTAACTAGATGAGGCCGGTGTTTCTTAACTGACTACCCTGAGAAGAAACACCGAAACAAACTCAGGGGTCCGTCTCTTTTAAAGTCCATACAATCTACACTGGTTTAATTATATGGGAACCTTGTAGGTTTCAGTCTGAGGGCGTCTTTTGAAGAAAGATGCTCACAGATTTGAGTGGGCCTGTTCATACAGTGCAAGCATTTGTTAAATGACGTATAGCTCAACTTAGAACAAGGAGCTTAACGATTTGACGAATAATACCAAGGTAAGGACCTTTGGGTTAGCCGCAAAAAGCACTCACACTGCCAGACAATTTATTATGTTTAACTCGAATAAAATAACCTACATAGTGCACATATTCACAATCGTTTATGAGGATTATGTAGATTAGTCTGAAATGGCCTTTTGAGGAAAGACCATACAGATTTGAGTAGACCCGTCCCGTCAGTGCAAGCTATTGTCAGTTAGTCTGTAAGCTCAACTTTGGATTACTATGTTATATATATTATGTTTACTACAAACTTAAAGACACATAACATGTTAACAGGAAAACCATTTTGTATTATTAAAGTACTACAATTTTGTAGTATTTTGCCAGACGCTGGATTGCTACTGAAATGAAATAACTTTTGCCAAAAATGTATATTATGCGAAATTATGCATACTTAAACAAATAATAGGTCTGTACTTTAAATTTATTAGTATTATTGTGTGTATTTAGTATGCTTATGAAAAAAATGTTTCTAAATAGTATGTTAGTACGTTTTAGAAACGTTTTAATATGACCAATGCTCACAAGTAGATAACAAATAAAATGAGAATTTTCAGATCTGTTTTAAAGGAATAGAACTGAAAACAATGTCGTTCCACCTTCTTTAAGTTGGCCACCCATAGATAAGTAAGTTTTTTTTTTAATGAGCTCGCTCATGACCACGATCACACCTGATGATAAGTGTAAGATGAGGTCTACGATCGAACGAGCGAGCCCAGAAAATGCCTATTCACTCTTGCTTTAAAGGCTGACGGATCATATGTCGCAGGGAACACAGAAGCCGGCAGAGAGTTCCACACCTTGGCTGTGCGCACAATGAATGTTGAAGAAAAGCACTTAGTACGACAAGATGGTATATCGACCAAGTGTGGATGGTATCCTGCGGTACGTCTGGTAGACCGGTAGTAAAAGGGGGATGAAGGGATTAGGTCGTGGAGCTCCTGCGCACACTCTCTCTCACTCTCTCGAAGTACAATCTGTAGAAGATAGACAGGCAAGCAACGTTTCGCCGGTGAGCCAGGCTGTGAATCTTGCCTGCCAGAACCTCGTCACCTATGAGCCTTTTAGCTCTGCGTTCGATCGAGTCAAGTGCAGCTAGCTGGTATTTGGCTGAGTCATCCCACAAGTGACTGCAATACTCCATACAGGAACGGACATGTGCTTTATATAAATTCAAAAGCTGTCCAGGTGTGAAGTATCGCCTCACTTACTGTAGGATGCCCAGCTTTTTGGCTGCAGTCTGAGCTTTAGACTCAATGGTTGAGCCGAAGTTGAGGTTAGACGTCAATTCCATGCCCAAGAGCTCCAGGCGGTCGGTAATAGGTACAGATGCACCTCTGAAAGTAGGGAACCATTCAAATTGGCTCCTTTTAGCGGAGAAAAGACAAGCCTGTGTTTTCAAAGCGTTGAATTGGACCAGATTGTTATCGCCCCATTGGGAAACGAGATTTAAGGTCAAATTTGTTCGCTCTACCATAGCCTTTCTAAGAGCGATCTTATCTTGTGATCAGTTGTCAGCATAAACAACTTAAAAAAATTGGCCAAGTGCGAGTCAGACTTGCCCATGAAGTGTTCCGTAGTAACTACGCCAAATAACTTTGTCATATTTGTGGTTTTAGAAAATATGCTAAACCACTTGCTACTTTAAACTGCTGACCCGATCCCGTTCAAACCAATTTTGGTAGAAAGTTTACATTAAAATCTACAGCATATTTTTTTTTTAATTTTTCAGTCCATTATTATAGAAGTTAGAGGGGGAGGGGACATTTTACCACTTTAGAAGCGTTTAAAAGATATGTACATCTTTGAAACGATTAACTTTATGAAAAAGTGGTTTTAGAACTGTCTACAGATACCACACACGCATAGGTTTCATGAAAAAACATATTTTCAGTTTCAGTTCCATGTATCCCCTTATTTTTTCATAAAATCGGAAAGCAGTTCACAGAATACATCTACCTACCAAGTTTCACATGTATAGTCCTAATAGTTTCGGAATAAAATGGCTGTGACATACGGACGGACGGACAGACAGACAGACAGACATGACGAAACTATAAGGATTCCGTTTTTTGCCATTCGGCTACGGAACCCAAAAAAGTAGGACTTCAAGATAAACATTAACCTAAATCCTAAAGACCACAAAATTCCTATCAGCTATCAGACTTAAGTATAATTAGGTAGGTAGACCCTTAAAAGAGATAACAACGTCGTCTGTCAAGTGTAATTTTATTAATAAGTCCCATATGACCTTACAAACTTTCTCCGTGGCATTATACCAAAGCCCATATTCAGGCTGTGGGCGTTTATAGCCCGCTATGACGTCACAGCAATAAAGACCAACAGTGTAGCCTTTCTTTTGTCAGACAGTCAAGTGCCAGCGTTTATTAGTACTAGAAAGTTGGCAGTACTGAGTACAGTTAAGGAGATAAGAAGACTCGTATGTTGAAGTATTGCAGCTTTGTGGCGGTGTCTGTACACCTAATTAATGGAGTTAAGTATGTTAATAATTTCTATATATTGTTGCTTTTTTTTAGATCTTGTTAGGTTATGTTAGTATGAGGATATTAGCTTGTTGGGTTGGGAATTTTAGGTGATCAGCAAAGGGAATTGATGTAATGAGCTCAGCACCTGCGCGCTACAAGCACGAAATGTCGCAAGAGATCGTTTTTGCTATCAGGGTGAAACCAATAGTGATCAGTTTTTGGAGAAGAAGGGAAAGGAATTGCCACCCCGGTGGGCACCATAAGTGCATGAAGGGTAGCCCTAAATCCTCTTAGCTGACCACTTCACAGCACCCTTAGCAACGCTTGGTTCTTTTCATAGTATTCTCAAATAATAAGGTTTAGTTCATTGTGCGTAGGTAGATCTAAGGAGTTCAATAACCTGCCGGAGTCTGTATTTCCTGTAAATAATTTATAATATTTAAATTATATTATACTCTACTAAACGTAACTATGTGCATAAAAAACATAAGCGTTGTGTACAACCTAACTTACTCCTCCACATCGCTGTTGTCCATAAATGTGCCCATTAATGAAGCGAAGACAGGGAGCATTACCACGTTGCATGGCAATGCTTATTCTTTGGGCAAAGAACGAGCGAGCTTTTGTCCTCACACAAGGAATCAATCAGCCAGCGAGACAACTTTTCTCATTACATTCTCACGTATATGTATACTTCAAATCATATAAACAATTTATTGCATAACGCATTTCGCTGCCAAAGTGAGCGACCCAATAAATACCATCAGCAGATTAGCGGAACAATTTTAGCCATGGACTCCAGCCAAACTAAAAAGCCCTAACAACGAGCAACTGTTTGGTCTACAGAAGTCTTGAATGAGTCAATAATGCTACTGTAATCTGATACTATAAGATTGGTGCTTAACTTTGGATGTATCGGGGACCGCATTGAAGAGTGTTTATTTGCTCTCGCAGCCTTGACGCAAGCTCATCCCAGGGCGGAGAACATTGATAGGAGAACAAGGAATTCCTATTATAAAAAAAAGATTCCTAAAGAAAGAATGAAATGACATTAATGTCCCATAAATTGATGCGACATTAATGTCATTTCAAGTAAGGCACACACACAATATGAAATAGAAATAAATTTAAAAAAAAAGTGAAAAACTAAAAAGACAGTACCCACGTGCCTCACGGCTGCGCCAAATTGACCTCATGAGACATCATCATTAATGTCAGACTATCTGTTGCTGATCTTCCAATGAACCTTAATAGATGTCGGAACAAGTACATATAATTTTGCCTGTTACCACGGCACAAACTACACACACTTCTCCAAATCTAACCTACACAACGCAGACACAGAGAGAGTCTCGTTTCACGTTTTTACTCAAATTTTTCGACTCTCCGTATCTATATAACAACAAAACTCCATTGATTAAGAATCCCCAACAGTCAGAAAATAAAAAAGATTTTGATATTTGCCCTTTTATATCTGTAATCATGATTGTAAATTAATTAGTAGGAGTCCTCGCATGAGAGCGAGGTATCAGTATTATATCCTGACTTAAGGCAAAACAAGTTGGGTTTCGAGGTGGCCCTGCATAAATCCGAGGCCATGTGTATCCATGGCCCTCGGAACGCGCCACTGTCGGGATCCCAAATAACGGTGGGAGTGGATTCACATCGGCGTCGGGTCGACGATGAAGACTCGTCTTCGATAGCTGGTGGAATTGCGCACTTCCGTCGTTTGGCCCCGAAACTAGAGAGGGCTGGGGCTGCCTTTAAGCGGCTCCTGCCCAATCTGAGGGGGCCAAACGCCTCCTGCTAGAGGCACTACGCGGGGGTCGTGCGATCGATGGCCCTTTATGGGTCCCCGGTGTGGGCGCCTACATTATGGAGGCGCCAAGTCCGGTGGCTAACCAAACCCCAAAGGGTGATGGCCATCCGGATAATCCAGGGATACCGCACGGTTTCCAGCGAGGCGACGAACCTCCTTGCCAGATTGCCACCGTGGGACCTAGAAGCGTGAGCCCTCGCGCTTCTGCACGACGAGCGTGTGGAGGCGCTTCGCCGGGGCGAAACTCAGCTACCGTGACATGTTGCGGTACGGCGGACGGAGCTCCGTCGCGAGATCATGGCGGCATGGAAAGAGTGGCTATCGGAACCCAGCGCTGGGCACGCCACAATAGCGGCAGTAAGTCCCTCTTTGAGGAGTGGCTAACGAGGCGTCATAGCGTCCTCACCTTCCACCTGACGCAGATACTCACCGGACACGGTTGTTTCGGGAGTTACTTGTTAAAGTTACCGCGGCCTCGGAACACGAAGGGCATATGATGGAACACGGATGGGTTTTAGTCAGTAAAAGTCTGACCACACCCTCCCGCTTCGCCCAGATCGGGAGGCAGTCATTGGAAGATTTCCGAACCAAAAAAAAAAAAAATAGGGCAAAACAGGGTCCTGAAATACTTAGATACTATTTAACATTATTTTACTACTAGCACTTCGCCCATGGCTTCGGCCGCGTGGATTTCGGAATAATTTATAGCCAATAGCACTTCCAATAAAGCGACTAAATGGCAACGAATATTTATTTAGAATTGGCTCCTAATGAGCCAATTCTAAAAAAAAAATTCATTGGCATTCAATTCCTGAGATTACCCCCAAATCTCATTCTTTATAATATTGGTATAGATAAATAATCTCTTAGTTGATAATATTTTACAAAAATACGAGGTACTCGTTTCCTTAGCCACAAAATTAGATCCCTATAAATGACTAGGCATGGCCTTGCTATGTGACAAGCGTTGTAAATATGGCTCTGCGGCGGCGCGGCGGAGATTATTGCACGTTTTCAAATCTACGCGCGTCAAAAGAGCTGTCAGCGGTTTAATAACACAGGATACCACCAATGTTTGTGGTGCATTTGAAATAGTGCCAGATTGAGGTGACAAAATAGTAATCTGGTATCTAGTAATTTATTAAAATGTAAATTTAATATCGATTTAACTAGACTAGTTTTCCAAAAAAACCTACAAGAGTAAGTTTTACCTTTTTAACCCTCGACCCAACAAGAGTGGTGTTATACGTTTGCTCCTAAACGGATTTATATGCAGTTTTTCTAACGAGAAAGCATGTTTTCAGGTGATGGTTTTTACGCATGTTTTATCAAAATCGGTTTAGTGATAATAATAATAATAAGATTTATGTATGGGGGTTGAAAATTGAGAATAAATAATGGAATATTGACAAATATAACCTAGTGAAGTATCAAATAAAAGTGGAGTATAGTAAAACCCTCAACGACAAAAGGAAAGCGAACAACCATTCAAAAAATAAAAAATAATATTTATTGTTGAGCTGTCGTACAGAAATATAAACACTAGCTTGATCTTATGCACAAGTTTGGCTGAAAATCTAATAAATTATAAAAGTCAAAAGAATAAAAACTTCTGTGGACACTTCTTTCCATAAACAAATAATTATATAAAACGTAAAAAAATAAAATATTTTATTTATTTAATTAAATTTTTTTTATTGATGTTAGGCTCGCGTTTGACGTCCATCTCACCTGATGGTAATTGATGATGGGGTCAAAGATGAAGCACGCCCTCCTAGAAGTAACCTATACACTCTTGAATTAAAAATCCCCAGGTTAAGGTCACCCGGGGCGAAAGCAACTATGAGGCTAAAGCAACTAATTCAATTTTCTCTCAATCTAATCATTTTTGTAAATAGTTCTAACTATTGGAGTAAAGAGGAATCACAGTTTTTTCAAATAAAGTACTGATGGTATTACTAGTTCACCTACTGTAGTACTGACAGATTATTTTTTGTCAGCCGTCATTTTGGAGCAACGTGTTGCCACGTCCTGTGTTATGTTTTATGAAATTAAAAATATTTCAATTCGTTGCAAGGAAAAATAGAAGTGCATCCTAAAAACAAGATAAAACGCAAGTGTTATTGGTATATTTGGTTAAACTCTAGGTGTTATAATTAACATTTTATTGATATAGTTACATTAACCTCAACTTTTCATGCACGTGGGTTATTGCAACTATTTTTGCAGTTACAATCGCCCCATGCTTTTTGTACGAAAACTGCAAATTACTAGTGACGTTCCGTGTCGATATTTCGATAAGTGAATTTCACGTATTTGCATAAATGTTTAGCTGCAATTAGTATGAAGTGTATTAGTGTATTATTATTAGTGTATTTTACCGTTAAATATGATAGTAGATTAGATTAGTCATCAATGCGTACTTATCGTATATTTGTCAAAGCATTTTACATAAGAAAAAATCTTTTCTTGCTTTTATTTTATGTCCTAAATTCCATTAATAAAATAGAATTACTCTAGCTACTTCTCTAGTATAATACACTTTATTGATCTTATTCTTAATGAACACTTAGATCGATTTTGCGTTTTTGCACTAAGAAACCTATATTTAAACCATTCATTATTGTTAATTATCGAATGTATTCACAAATATTTATATAAAAAAATATATATATGATAAATATTTGTGAATACTTCCATACTGTCTAGTGTTGAGATGTATCTCAACACTAGTCAGTATGGAAGAGAGTCGCATTCACGCCATAAAAAAATAAAAGTTAATTTGCTTGAAACTGAACTATATCTCAGCGACTATATATAGCTTTTACAGATAATTTTGTGTGCATCTACATGTACTCTTGACCTCAACATTTAGAAACAGATTACAACAGGGTTATAACGAATAGTCACATTTACCCCAAAGTGGGGCGAATGTAACGTTTACTGGTCTTATTCAACAATAATGCTAATTAAGGTAAAACGAAAGTCTATTTGTAACTTAATTTATGTCGAAACTGTTCGTCGAAAGCTATGCAATGAAGTACGTTTATTAGAATACCCCTATTATTTAAGTAGCTCATGGTGGAGGGAAGCAAAGTTTCAACATTATTTTTTTTAGTTGCTTTCGCCCCGGGTGACCTTATAGCTATCAGAAAACGCAGACTTCGGCAGGGAATTCCACTCCTTAGCCATACGCACAATAAAACTATTCCCAAAACGTTTTGTGCGTATGGGTGGTGTGTCCACCATTTATGGCGCATCGCCTTTTGTCTTGTAGTCCTATGTCTAATATTTATTAATCTAGTTAAATAATAATAATATTACTCTTTTGTCGGGGGGAAAAACATCAAAATATCATTTTGTTGATGTCTTCAAACAAATTACCAATTAATGGGGCTATGATTTTATGAATCAAATAGTATAATTGTTCACTCAAAGACAATACCCTGCCTTCTTTAAGAGGTAAAAGTAATATTATCATGAAAAAGCACCTACTCAACTTTGACCATTACATTCGAGTAACAAAATGTTTCAGGATACGTACGAAGATTGAAAAATCTTTTTGGTAACGTGAATATTTGAATACCTATATCATGTCAGTTTCGAAATTTCATAATATTACTGGACATATTTTTACCCTTTCCGATCAATTTGGTTAACATTTACACTTTAAATTAAGGAAATGTATAGTGGGACAATAATCTATTTATTTTTGGTTTCTTTTATCTACTAATTACCTACTGAAATTGTGAATGAACTTACTTTTTAGTCAGCTACATTGATGCCCACCCAAGATTACCACAAAGGTTTTTCAAATAGACCAATTTCAATGTTTATTGTCTCCTGCGTGCCTTTGTTCCATTTTACTTATGTTCAGTGTAATACGTTTTCTTCTACCCAACTTTTTCACTGTTTGGACACCAGCGTCCATACTACGAGAGGTAATGAGCAGGTTTGTGAATGTCACATGTCTTCGATGTGTTGGTCCAAGGGCATGCCAATTTCTGTACTGTTTCGAAAGCAGTGAGGAAGATAATTATAGCAAAGTCCTGCGTCAAATCCCTCTACAGTCGCGTCGGATTGCCGGCCCATGGGACGAAAAGAGTGCAAGAGACCGCGCATTACATTGGCTGACACACTCGTGCACTATGATACTTCTTCTGTTCTTTCTATTCTGAAAGACAAGGTTTATAAGCATAGCATAAAAATATACACTTTAAAACCGTTACATATGTTAACATTTTGATGTACAATAAAGTATATTTAGCTAAAGGCAGTTTTGGTAATCACTACGACAAATAGATTTTCCTCGCAATCGGGGAATATTGACCCAATTTTGCCGAGAAACAAAGTCATCCCCTAAACTTATCTTATGTATATTATGTGATTTCATTCATACGATACCCCGATAATATCAGAAGCTTATATGCATAAAATTCATTACGGAAAGGATCTCCAGTTATAATATCCCTAAAAAGACTGCTGCTTTTTGGTAATATGTGGCTAATGATACAAGCAACTTCATATAACTTTGTCCCCATTTGTATTTATTGTTTGTTGTATAATAAAGATGTTATGTTTCAGGCTGAAACGGGATTAGGAAGCGTGTAACCTCAGTCGTATGCAGAGTGAGATCGGCCGATCTCCTTAGAGTGGGCTCCTTTTTTGGTGGAAATTATCAAACGACTTCTCCCTCTCGGGTGGAGCGGAAAAGAGTTTCAGACAGAAAGGAGACAGAACACGACACAATAATATCTAGTGTTCGAAAAACAATGTTTCCAATGAAAAGACTAAGACACGTGGTTGCTTTACCATTCCTGAAAACTGTTTATTTTGCTTTGGCCCAGTCGATCCTAACCTACAGCATTTCTGTTTGAGGCGGCACATTTCAGACACGAATTTTTCGACTTGAGAGCGCAGAGGGCAGTTCTAAAGGTGATGCTTCAAAAACCGTATCGTTACCCTACAGCCCAATTATACAAGGACACGTCTGTTCTCACTTGCCGGCAACTCTGTGCGCTCCAAATAATCCTCCGTAGACATTCGGCTCTTACTTATTACCTACACTAATTGTCTAATGAATAAACGACGGAAAGATTTGGTGCGCCCTTGTATTTCAACCAAGACTGCCCTGGCAAGTCGTGGCTATTCGAGTTTGAGTGGCCGCCTCTACAATGCTGTTAACAAGAAGTGTAATATATATCCCCTAACAAAGCACAAATGCAAGAAGGTTGTAAGTCAATATCATATGTGCCTTTCTTACGACACTGAAAGACTATTTTCCCGAGAGTCATAAATAATAAGCGCTAATCTTATAAATACACACCACACATACACACCCACACCCAGCCACCCACACCCACACACACAGACACATGTCATATTTATTTTTCAATTATGAATGTTATTAATACTTTTTATTTTAATGTGTTCAATATAATATATAAAAAACTTTTTAGCAAAAAATAATTTTTAACAAAAAATAGAACCGACTTCCATATCAAAACACTACAAAGCTAAAAATAACTTTAATTTCGGTAGTCGGTGTTATTGGTTTTAGATTTTCTGTTTTTTTCACACCGCCTTCCGAAATTAAAGTTATTTTTAGCTTTGTAGTGTTTTGATATGGAAGTCGGTTCTATTTTTTGTAAAAATTATTTTTTTCACTCTTTTTAGTGGGTTGGTTTGTAATTTATCTAGTTACAAAAGCCATAATGTCAACAACTAATCACCTTTTACAAAATGTTCCTATTCCCGATGCATAGCTGTTAATCTTTGAGGAGTTCTCCTGCTACTTGACCATCAGCTCTACATCACCATACTCGTATGTATTCCGACGAGCATAAAGTGTTTAACATCCGTACTCAAGTAATCAAATCGCAATCCACGAAATACTTATTATTGAGTAGTTTCAGTGGCCATCTGTGGTCTTCATCATCAGTTCAACTTCCCCAAATGGTACTTTTCGAAAGCAACTGCTCAAGTTACTATAAGAAATACCCAAAACGCTATAGGTGTGCCTATTATATTTGAAGAGTTCCCTCGATTTCTCCAGGATCCCATCATCAGATCCTGATTTCGTAACAATGGGACCAACTAGAAAGTATACTCATTTGAACGAAAAAAAAATTTTCCAAATCGGTCCAGCCATCTCCGAGTTATGAGGTAACATACATAAAAAAAAAATGTTCAATACGAATTGTAAACCTCCTTTTTTTCAAGTCAGTTAAAAATAGAACCGACTTCCATATAAAAACACTACAAAGGCAAAAATAACTTTAATTTCGGAAGGCGCTGTTAAAAACGAAAATATATACAAAACTAAAGACACCGCCTTCCGAAATTAAAGTTATTTTTGCCTTTGTAGTATTTTATATGGAAGTCGGTTCTATTTTTTGCTAAAAAGTTTCACGCTTTTTAGTTGGTCGGTTTGTAATTTATCTAGTTACAAAAGCCAAAATGTCAACTACTTATCACCTTTTACAAAATATTGCTTTTCCCGGTGCAGAGCCGTTAATTTTTGAGGAGTTCTCCTGGTACATCACCATCAGCTCTACTTCACCATATGCATTGTGACGAGCATAAACTGCTTAACATCCATATTCAAGTAATCTAAACGCAATCAACGAAATACTTATTATTGAGTAGTTGCGGTGGCCATCTTGTTTTATTTGCTACTTTTTCATTCCCCTTTCAAAAATGGGCGTTCTTCCGAACCAAGTTACGATCTCTCGTAGATTGCATTAAAGTTATGGCTATCAATATACCAGCATTTATATAATTTTCAAGAAACAATATCTTCTTGAATCTCTTAAACATAGCAACACCCTTGTTAACGAAATTATCAATAAGTTTATTCCTCATCTTATTATGCATAGCTGTTAATCTTTGAGGAGTTCTCCTGCTACTTGACCATCAGCTCTACATCACCATACTCGTATGTATTCCGACGAGCATAAAGTGTTTAACATCCGTACTCAAGTAATCAAATCGCAATCCACGAAATACTTATTATTGAGTAGTTGCGGTGGCCATCTTGTTTTATTTGCTACTTTTTCATTCCCCTTTCAAAAATGGGCGTTCTTCCGAACCAAGTTACGATCTCTCGTAGATTGCATTAAAGTTATGGCTATCAATATACCAGCATTTATATAATTTTCAAGAAACAATATCTTCTTGAATCTCTTAAACATAGCAACACCCTTGTTAACGAAATTATCAATAAGTTTATTCCTCATCTTACAACACCAATATCTTGTACGCCTAAACAATTTAACTGTTGAACAAACTCTGAAGTCATTACATTACATTATCGGATCAAAGCGAACAAGAAATATAAGAAGAATTTGTTTTAAACTTCTCTTTTTTGTTCAATAAATGTTTAAACGGTCTTACTTATTTTCTTGAACTTGGAGTTTTATTACAAAGGACATTAGTTGCGACCACGGATTTGACTCCCACGCAGAAATTTTATGGATAATAAGGGTCTTGATACTTTGCTGATGGAAAGGTCATAGGAAAATCTGTGTATGCAACATAAACTTTTGAGCTTATTTATTCCAGTTTTTATGTCTTTTATCGTGATTTAATAAATGTATTTAATTCAGATTTGTCGGCCTTTTGGTACCCTTAAGGTGTTGTAAAAAATTTCTTTCGACACCGGTTTGTTCTGAATTTATTTATTTACTCGTTCATCCTCATATTATAACACCTTGCAGAAATTACAATATAGAACTGATGACGTCAAAGTCTGCTGTTGAAAATATAATTATGAACAATATCTTATCGAATAATTTTTTTTTATCAAATAAACAATGGGTAGGTAGTTGGCGACTTTTCATAAAACAAAACACAGTTTTAGTATTTAAATACATCGATATGATCAAAAGTGATGAACAATCAAAATAGGTATAATATTTTAATTAAAATTATCTACTTATCCTACTGATAACAGTATTTTTTGTGGCTTTTTTTTCTCTTTTTAATAATCAACTTTGAAGTTTTATAACTTCGTAGTCGATACAAAAATTAAAGAAAATTGTTATGACCAATTAATTCCTGAATTCTAAGTTTGGTGGCCCAAGAACATTTTTCTGACATCATTTCTAGAGTTTGTGTTGTCAAAACATTATCGTACCCTAATATTGCATTGTTATGACTTGAGCTAAAGTGTGGTTTGTGAGTTAGCTGTTCCTTATCTTAGGTCAATTATCATGTTGTACTGGAATAATGTAAATGAATTAATTTTGATATTAAATGTAGTTTCGCCAACAAATGCACTACGGAGTGAAATATTGGACTTTTTTCAAAAATCAACCCTAATGATTTTTGCTCACCCTAATGGTTGTGATGCTGAAATAGGTTGTGAGGATGAAAATTTCCACAAAACGATTTCGACGCGAATGAAGTAACGGTCAGGCACAGACAGCTAGTAAATAATAGGTAGATCTATATATTTCAATATAAAAATAAACTTTTTTATGATATAATTAGCTGATTAAACACTGAGTAGAAGAGTGAATATTTAAATTTAAATTAAAAGTCTAATACTCAGTGGTTAAGCAAAGCATAATATGATAAAGTAGGTATCATTATGAAATCGCCTGTTTGAATTTAGAAATTGTGAATAAGTTTTAACCAATCAGGTGGTTTATTTATTTATTAAAACTATGCAACACAAAAATGTACAAAGGCGGACTTATTGCCATAGGCATTCTCTACCAGTCAACCATGGTTGGTGAAGAGATAATATGGCAGGTGCATAAAAAAAACCTTCTTATTATTAAAAATGCTGTTTATCTGGACTTAACTCACTTATTTTACCTAGGTACCAAAATGTTATCAACAACATTATAATCATTCACTACACTCACTACCTCTCTCGCTGTAACAAACATGACAGAATCCATTTTATTCAACCGAACGAACACACTAAAGATAAAATGACTACTTAAATTAAAATGTCAATCAGAATGTGGTCGTTTATCTAGATTCCCGATAGCTTATTTCTCTTCCTTTGGAAATGGGATACTTGAAGATTTAGACGATTGGTTTGTAATTAGGTAACTGTAGTAGAAGTGAGAACATAAACCTCAAACAAGAATCCGACATTAACTTCTAGCGCATGCTGTGTTAATATTATACACACACATAATTATATTACAACCGCATTATTTATAAATCTGTATTAGTGTAAAACTTGTAGCTAAGCTTAATAAATTCACAACTGATTCTATTCTTGACAATTTTGTTAGTGACATTTTTTTAAGATAATGTCCGGAGACCGGTGGGCAAGAATTACACGCGTGGGTTCCTGTAAACAAGGTCGTGCTGGAATGACGTGGCGAGATGATTGCATGAGGTCTGGTTTAAAATCGCGTGTGGGAGTAATGCCTGGTAGGACATTTCGGGTTGTCTTTGTCCATGCAGCCATGCCATGTGGATACAAAAATGTAATTTAAAAAAATGTCTGTCCGTCTGTATTTTGTTGAAGCATCACGCAAAAACTACAGGTTCGATTACGATGAAACTTGGTATGATCATAGTTTAATATCCTGGGCACCACACTGGACCCTTAATTTTGCGGTTCGATCCCTAGAGACTAATACTGCACCAAACGCTAACGTTACGCTGTAAATGTAGCGCGCCGAGTACTTTTAAGAACGAAAGTTATTGAAATTATTATTCGACGGTCGTGCTGCCAAAGTAGGAATCTACTACAAAAATTTACAGAACGCGAGCGAAGCCGCGAGCAAAACTAGTATTTTAATATTATGCTAGTAAATGGTTTACAAATAATATTAATATCTGAGAGTGCGGAAGTTAACAAATAACAGCCGCAGATAATTTTTTCGCGCGTAATTTTGTCGCCAGCCATGTTTGTTTCCGGTAAATAATTGGCTATCAAGAGTTTGACGACGAAAATGTTATAAAATAAAAGAGAATTATGGATTATAGCTGCGTCAAAAAAAGAATGTGCTAAATTGAGAATTCGGTCATTTAATTATGCTCTTCTTATTTTTTTATTCAGTATAGGCTCGCGTTTGACCACCATCTCACCTGATGATAAGCGATGATGTGGTCGAAGATGGAGCACGCTTACCTAGAAGTAACCTAAGACCCCTAGGTTGTAGCTATCTGGAAAAACAGACTCCGGCAGGGAATTCCACTCCTTAGCCAGCAACTTTTAGGCAATATTCAAGCAGATTTTCAATTTGCAAATTAATTTGAGTCCTCTAATCGGGTTCCACTCACTCGACTGATAATTATAATTGTACCGTATACTGTCTGTCACTCAGTCTATGTTACACAGTCAACATAATGCTAAATATGATACTTATTTCGGTTTAAAGAAATTTATTGCTCAAAAAAGAACATACAACGTTCACTTAAATAAAATATGAGAAACTTACATTTAAAAAAACCTTAAATATAAACATTGTCGTTCGATCTATCGAGTACATTTTGTAAGTAGTTGGTTGCTGGTTGGCCAAATACAACTTTAACCTATTTTTAAATATATTTTTGATGTGGAGTCCCTTATTTCTTTTGGTAACTTATTATCCCACCAAAAACATCCTGTAAAAAATTAGCCAAGTCTCGCCTAAGCTGCTTGTTTCTCTATAAAAAGTAATGAAATCTCTAAGCAAAGCGAAGCCAAGTCTAAGGATCTTTACTGCGATTTCTTTATTAATATAGTTAGATTTTATGTAACCGGCCGTTGAACATACTCTATGCACTTTTAGTAGTTAATACATCGAAGTCAACGGCCAAGTCACATAAAATCTAACTATATTATTAAAGAAATCGCAGTAAAGATCCTTAGACTTGGCTTCGCTTTGCTTAGGGATTACATTACTTTTTATAGAGAAACAAGCAGCTTAGGCGAGACTTGGCTAATATTTTTCAGGATGTTTTTGGTGGGATTTCACTTCTTTTTGCAGAAAGCTATTTTTTACCTGATTAGTTTCTTAATTATACCTTTCATTATTTTAGGTTTTCTTATTAGAAATGTTTTTTTTTTCTTTTTTGGTGTAGTTTTTTTGTATTAGTAATCTTTCTTTTCTTTTTTTCCGGTTCCGATTCTTGTACAGTGGCTATAAGTTTTTGTATTGCCCATTCACGCTCATTATTTGTTCTTTTAGACGGTTTGGGTGGTTTAATTTCTGAAAGATCAGAGCGGTATAATCAGCATCACACGTGTAAAATTGCATTCCGTCCCAATGTTCGGTAACGTATGCCACTATGACAGACCTGACACTGCAAATTGAGTCAACTGACTAAGCAAAGACCAAGAAAGATATTGAATGGAAGAGACATGAACCATCTTTGGGCATACCAACTACGCGGTAGCCACATAGTCCATCGTCGTCTTTCAATTTTGCTGACATTTTACAAGTTTATTTAAATTCCACGACCGTTTATGGATAATTTATATCGATAAAAAGCGGAAATGGAATATGACTGGTGGCTGCTCCCCTGCGTTGCTGAGTAGGCTACTTCCAATTAGCAACTGACAAAGACCGAAAACAAAATAAGCCCGAAGGCAGGATTAACAAGAAATAGGAGTTTTAGCCAGGCAAGCTGGATTTGAAAGTTGTCTCAACTGCGGACTTAGCCTATTTCCACCTTCACCACGAGGAGGTACTCCCAGCTTATGTTATTTTATTGAAGTACTTAGTGTGACTCTAGCACATTTTAATGTTTTCTAAGACATTTTCAATTACTTCAGACTCCAGTTTCATGTTAATTTATAAGAAGGGGCTCGTCACATTGAATAACTTTAGTCAAGGCGCATTTCTATATCTCCCATAGTTCAGCTGAGCTCTAAGGGTTCTTCATCAGATACTTCGGACCATCAATTTTTTATACACATCAATAGAAGGGACTCGTCACTCTGAATAACTTTTGTCAAGACGCATTTCCATATTTTCCATAGTTCAGCTGAGCTCTTAGGGTTCTTCATCAGATACTTCAGACCTTCAATTTTTTAATTTCAAAAGATAGGGCTAACCACGTTCAATAAACTTTGTGAACATAGCATGTCGATAATTCCAATAGTTTGGCTTGTCTATTACGGTTTCTCCTCAGGGTCATAAGGTACTCCAGATCTTCCATGATCCTAGTTTTGATAATTTTTCTTTCATATAGGCACTAAACCCTACCTTTATGCCTAATTTTAGCTCTATAGGTTTATGGGAAGTACTATTTTGATGATCAGTGAGTCAGTGAGTCTATATAATGTCGAAATAGTATAACTTTGCTTTTGCATAACTTAGGAAATAAACAAGCTACAAACATGAAATTTTGTGGTTTAAGTGTGTGCTAGTAGCTTACTAGATAAAGATAATTTCAGCGTTCTAAATCCTAAATATAAAATACGCCGAAATGGTTCCAGAAAAGGATGTTACGGCAGTGTTTGCTTTGCGCTGGACTTAGCGGGGGCACTGCCGTGCCCCCAGATATAGCTGCGCTCCCTCAAACTGAATTGTTCTTCTTCCGTACAGTGTTCTAATCGAAGGTAGTTCTATACTATCCCTATTCCTAGCGTAGTAGTGGTATGTTTTGCGTTTGAATGTGATTTGTGAGTGTATTTTGTTAGTTTTAATTTTCTTTATTAATATGCATGTGTGATATGTGTATAGTTTTTGTAGGTTAAATAGTTTAGTTTTAGCGTAAAGTTGTTTCGTAGGTGTTAAGTAATTGTAATTGAAATTGATACTTATTTACTGGACACAATTGTAATTGATACGTATTTACTGGACTTAAGCAGAAAAACAGACAAAATTTAAAAACGTTTGGGTTTTAGTAACGCTAACGAGTATCGAGCACTTGAGACAACACTGTTATTTTGGAATCACAAAGAATTACTTCAATATTTTATATACATTTAGGTATCACTGCGTCATTAAGCTGAAAATCAGTCAGGCATCCCAAGCGTTGTATTGATTGAATAGACAGGTAAGCCGATTCTGTACCTTAATCCTGCCAATCTGTAAATGCACTCACGAGGTTCTATAATAGGTGTGTAAGGGTGTTTGTGGCTTATAAGTAGAATTGGAGCACCTGCTCTTGATACTGCCATCAATATAGGTACGTCAGTATATGTATGTAAATACGTACTTTAGGAATACAATATTGGTTGTCATTGGTTGAGTGAAAGGAGAAATAATGATCATACCTCACATAAAAGTTCCTGGTAGTGTGCCAACTTCATTCTATAAACATTGTTCTAAATACTTATTTAGAGTGCACCGCGATACTGCAAATACAATATCATTAGAATTTAAAACGGGATATTTATCAAATGTATTTATTTTATGTTTGCTCATAAACAATCATCCCCAATAACTTCAGTGCATCCATGATTGATGAACAACAGAGTCGAAATATCGAAATCTCGAAACAATAAATACACGTGGAAAACATAACTTTTGAGTTTTAATTATACTGTTAGTGTGATATCCGTTTAGTATAAAAACTTGTATTGTATATGATTACTCACGATTTATATTACTTTCATAGAAAGGAATGGATAAAGAATCGAAATCAGGAGCTTTGAGTCAAACATATTCAACCAATCGACAAATATCCCATTACACCCAAAAACTAAAAAAAAAACTGCACATAATTTAAAGCAGTTAGCTAAATTACTTTAATGCCTCACACTTTAATAAATCTCGCAATAAGCAAGTGACGCGACTATGCAAAAAACGCTTAAGTACAAAATTCAACCCCCACTTAGTTATGAGGCACTTTCACGGATATATTGCTAAGAGACAAGGTTATACTGCGAGCTAAACGAGAAATGAGGAACGCATCAAGGTTGAGCCCATTCCAGTGAGGTTTTCTCAAGGAAAATCGCGACTTTATGAGCAAGGATGAGCGAGAAATGACTTAACTCGCTCCACAGACCCACCTCGCCTTATCTTCTGGAATTGCTCAGAATCCGTTTATTTTAAAATTCATTTTCAAGTTTAAGCGACATCTGCGCTGAAAAAGTATGTTCAATTTACATTAACATAAATGGCAGCGCTTTAATGCTTGATGACGTTTTGTGCGTCCAATGTTGTCATTAGACCCTCATAACACCTTAGCCAATTAACGCTATAATTAATAGCGCTAATTACCAAAAGTGTTCGTAATTTAATAAGGTATATCATAATGGTTGTTTAGTTTCTAAAACGTATTCGAAATGGAGGTTCGTAAAATGCATGTGTTGTATCGAAAACGATAAATTAAGGATTTACAAAAGTCGAGCGGAAAAGCGGAGTAAATACAAAGCGGAAACAAAAAAAATTGCGCTGGCACGTAAAAGGGCATCGCTCAGCATAGTGCTGAAAAAAATCACTTCCCTCCTTATCAACTAGAAGACAGAATAGAATAGGTATCACGAAAACAAAAAAAAAATCATAGAAAAATAAAAAATCGGACTGTTGGATAACATAATTTAAGGTACACTGTCAGTCCTTCTGAAGACTCCATACGCATTTAACACGTTTACACCCACATACACTTAATTGTTGTGTCACACATGCTTTTCAGGGTTAAACAATGGTTACAAGAATTTTCTAAAGAGATACCGCGACGCTGGAACATCAGGGCAGTGAAGGAACAAGGTGGGTTTTTAGTCAGTAGAAGTCTGACACTCTCTTCCACTCCACTCAAAGCGGGAGGAGTCATTAGATGAATTTCCCACCAAAAATTCTTAACCCTTTTTAAGAAATCAATTTTAGTGACCTATCTGATTCTGACGTTGATTGACAACCCAATCATAGCGCTGTTGATCTAGCCTCATTCGATATTCATGCTTATTACCTTCAGCGTAAGTTCGTTAGTGGTGGTTAAGTTAAGCCCAATTTAAGGGGAGGTAAACATGATGACATTAAACAGTAAAAAGTAAAACAATAATGCAATGCATTTGGTGTCTATCTTAAGCCCCACAGGCAGAAGCGACTTCTATACCTCTAGTCTTTTCTTAAGCATTTCAGAGTTCTTATTTCTAATTCAGTTTTTGAACATTGAAGATCTTCCGCGGTTGTAGGAGTGTTCTAACAAGATGCCACGGCCCCGGAAGATTTGACATTAAATTTGTCTAGTCATTAGTTAGTAGTCTAGACATAGGTTGTAATTATTGGAATCTTCATGAAAAGCGTTCAGTATACTGTTGCAGCTGGCCCACACTCTATGTAACGGGGATGGGACCGCTTGCGCATGATTCATCATATTCTCACCTTCTTACCACCTCTTATGCATTTGGTTAAGTTGTCAAGGGACTAAGAATACTCCAATAAAAAGTACTAAACTGTTTAAGGTGAAAGAGTAAAAATTGTTTTAGTAATATTTTTATTGATTAATTATTGGCTTGAGTTTGACCACCATCTCACCTGATTGTAAGCGATGATGTGGTCGAAGATGAAGCACGCTTGCCTAGAAGTAACCTATTCACTCTTGACTTAAGGACCAGCTTAAAGATATCATGAAACACAGACTCAGGCAGGAAATTCCACTCTTTAGCTGTATGCACAATGAAAGCATAGTAAGTAAAGCACGTCAATACCATACATTTTGGTTTTTTTTAATAATTAAAATGATCATTTAGGGTTTATCGTGTGACCGTACCACGTGGGAGTTGAAAGAAAGAGGAAAAACTTCCCAAAACGTATTGAAGGGCTCACGCGAATGGCTTTGGGTAAGAAACACTTATGAAATTAACCCTTCTTGGACTGCGTCTTTAAGAATTTTTTTATTTTTTTTTAAATATTAAGTAATTGCAACAAAGCAGTGGTCGCAATTGGTCATAATTAAAATGATTTCCTCGGCATTATTACTTTAACTTTAACTGTGCCAAACATATTCCTCCGCTAGGGTTATTTTCGCAAAAAGGGGTACCAAATTATATCGTCACGTGAAATGAAATATCTTGAAATTAAATATAAATCAACTCTGAAATATGAGAAAAAAGTTGATGATGAGTACGAAATCTCACTTGTTGGTAAGCGATGATGTGGTCGAAGATGAAGCACGTACCTAGAAGTTATCTATTCGATCTTGACTTAAAGAGCCCCAGGTTATAGCTATCAGGAAACACAGACTCCGGCAGGGAATTCCAATCCTTAGCCGTACCCACAATGAAGGTATTCCCAAAACGTTTTGTGCATATGAGTTTGGGACGTCAACACTCATATGCACAAAACGTCACCGTAACAATGGCGCGTCGCCATTTATCTTGTAGTCCGATGATGCTACCAAGAGCCAACTCTGCCAACCGAGATTATAACCGCGTATCAGTGGTGGTAGTACCTACAAACTGTTTGAGGAGGAATTTGGCCGACCATTTGTTCCTAAACATTAATTAGTCAGGCAGTCTATCTTCCCGATAGTATTACCGTCTTATAAAAGATCTGACTCAACTACCTAATCTTCCTAGTAACAACTGACAAACTAAATTTCTTATATTAATCTGCCACATAAATATTTGTTTCACTTGCTTCACTTTTATGTTTGTTATCGCTAAATTTTATGTTCATGATCACAAATATCGCTATTCCGTCAGTTTACTACGTATACTTGTTTATTTATATTTGATGTGATGTAGTTTCTTTTCGTAGCCTTGATCCCGAATGTTGTCAAAATGCTGTTTCATAATATAATGTTCATTTTCATATTCATTAGGGGATAAAAATGCGACGTGTGGTCCTAGCTTTTTTTTTTTTTTTTTTTTTTTTTTTTTTTTTTTTTTTTTTTAACGTGGTAAAATTATCAAATAAGTCCTCCCACTCCGGGCAGGGTGGGAGGGACTGTCAGACTTTTACTGACTAAAATCCACGGTGTTCCTTCAATAATCCTTTACATACCGGGGCCACGGTAACGGGATGAGTCCCACGACCCCGGCAGGATTCGGCCCTCTGCAGAGGGGGCCTCGTCAGTTTGCTGACGCTCTTTGAGGCGCGCGTGAAACACGACGCGCCGTCGACCGTCGACGATACTTGTTTATTTATATTTGATGTGATGTAGTTTCTTTTCGTAGCCTTGATCCCGAATGTTGTCAAAATGCTGTTTCATAATATAATGTTCATTTTCATATTCATTAGGGGATAAAAATGCGACGTGTGGTCCTAGCTTGGTTTTTATTTACATACAAATATTTAGGAGGGGAACGTTTTGTGACTTGGAAGAAAATCTTTGGTCTCTTGCATCTATTTCTTTGATTTTTTCTTTTTTTTTTAATAAAGGATAGAACATTTATTTCAGCAAATATACATAATTATGTACTAAAATACTTAAAATACAAACTAGAATAAAGCATCAAAAAATTGATCCTCAACGCTGTCGGCTGGCAACGTACCCAAGATACTGGCGGCATTGCCTCGTTTTATGGCAATGCTTAGCCGTTGACCAAAGAAATAGCCAGCCCTTGGGTCACGGGACGCGTCAACGACCCTTTTCGATATGTCTTTAAAAAGGCTGTGAGCACACGGGCCCCATGGTCCGAGAGGCTTCGACCCCAAAAGGCTCTAAAATATAGTTATTACCGAGATGACTATATTTACGCCGCTTGAGGTTTTCCACAGCCGCAGCGGGAGCGCTAGCACAACATGATGAACTGGAATGAATTCTTTGAATGCTATTGTTTCATTTTTGTAAACTTTTGAGGTTGTTTTTTTGGTTATCATTATTGATAAGTCCAGGTTTAGGTTACAAACAAAGTATTTCGTTACTACAAATTATATAAAATGAATTAACGTAACAATAATTCCCAAAAAGCACAGGTTCTTTTGACAGACAATTCTTGGGTCTTGCTAATACTTACTCTAAATAAAATAAATTGGTTTAGACCTTATATCTTTCATATTAGGGAGCTCATAGCAAAGTAATATCAGACACATGGGCAATGTTAAGCAACGTTTTCCGAGAGCGGTTCGTTGATAACAATTACGTTGATAGGAGACACAAACACTGGTAAGAAACCATCCTTCAGCTATGTAGTGCAAAGCGTCGTTTTTCTTGTAGTCCGATGATAGATTCTAGCCCTAGCCGCCTAGTGAAGTGGAATTACATCAACAGGGATTGAAAGCAAGGCTCTATAAAGTGCGTCGTGTTCCATGCGCGGCCAATGCCTTCCGAGATTGCTCTAATGACAAACCATGACGCGAGGAGTCATTTGTTGATTTTTACCCCGAAGAAAAGCTGGGCTATAAATCAAAGAATACCTGTACGTACTCATTATAACATGCGAATTTTGTCATTGTAAACGTCCATTGCTGTACAAACATTACCACATTCAACATTGTCAGGTAGGTACTGTGCGTCTAACATCCATTGGTCTTGCAAATATTACACGAGTAGTTAATTACACTATAAAGTTGAATTTAACTCCCCTAATCTCGTTATCAGCAATGCGTTCAGCTTCTTGATAGTATAAACTCTAACAATTAATGACGATATATCAAGTTTGATCGTTTGCGTTCAAACTTCATCGCGTATAATTAAGAATATGATGATGATTGATGGAATAAATAAATATAAATAATAATATATAGTAAATAAATAGTTAATAATAGTTTATAAAATAAATGGTTAAAATGTTATTTAGTAACTAAATATACATACATAATATATATTTAAACACAATGACGTATTAGCAACATACCTTACTAATTACTATAATGAATAAATAAATAATTTAAAAAAGTATCACATTCAACACGCAGTGTTCTTCCTCCTCTCTCCTACATTGGTTTATGCTGTGCCCGACAGGGTCCATAATTGTGACTTATATAACTATGCATAACAACTATGTAACATTATGGTACGCAATAAAGAATTGAGAATTATGGTTGTGCCGCGGAAAGCACGTTAAACATTTTACCACATTTTAACACAATCTAATTCCGCCAAGCCCGTTCCATCATCGGACTACGAGACAAACGGCGAAGCGCCATCGTTACATGGTGGACATCCCACCCATACACACAAAACGTTTTGGGAATACCTTCATTGTGCGTACGGCTAAGGAGTGGAATTCCCTGCCGGAGTCTGTGTTTCCCGATAGCTATAACCTGGGGCTCTTTAAGTAAAGGTCGAATAGATTACTTCTAGGTACGTGCTTCATCTTCGACCACATCATCGCTTACCAATAGGTGAGATTTCGTACTTATCATCAACTTTTTTCTCATATTTCTGAGTTGATTTATATTTAATTTAAAGATATTTCATTTCACGTGACGATATAATTTGGTACCGCTTTTTTGAAAATAACCCTAGCGGAGGAGTATGTTTGGCACAATTAAATAAAATAAATAATTAAATAATATTCCACAACTTTCATACAACGCCATCTAGTCCCAAACTAAGCAGAGTTTGTGGTACTTTTAGGTAAGCGTGCTCCATCTTCGACCACATCATCACTTACCATCAGGTGAGATGGTGGTCAAACGTCAAATAAAAAAATAAAATAAAAAGATTATGGTTGTGCCGCGGAAAGTACGTTACGCCGCTGGCCCTAGTTATGTGTAATACTATGATAGTTGTACAGATCATATAAACATGTATGATCTGTGGATAGTTGTGACAGGTAAAAAATTTGACAGCAGTATTCATAAACATAGTGTATTACATACTCTTTGGCAGTATTGCCAAGGCATCGTGGTAACCACACCATGCAAAAAACACTAGTACTCAGCTGCATCTGGTTAGACTGGAAACTTACCCAACATGGCTGGAAAAAGGATAAGCTGATGATAATAACATAATAATAAAAACGTTTATTGACAAAAATATACAGATTGATACAAAAAAAAAAACAAGTATAAGTGGTTGCGCTGATATGCGATTCCTTTTCGTTTGTATTTAATCATTGGCAACACGCCTAATAGCTGATTGGTTGACACATTCCTCCTTCCGCTTTTACCCTCACCTCGCACGAAATCTTAGAATCGAAAAAACAATGGCTGACAAATCGCTGTAGAACATACACGCACTGTGTGAGAAAAATCGTTATCGTAGAAGTTAAGGTGCTTGTGGGTTTGTAACGTGATTCCAGAGTGCCGGGAGACGAGCCGGATTATTAAGGTTAGTGCATCAGCATCCTACACGGCGCCTGGCCCATATGTCTTTTGTTCCAATCTAAGCGTCGCATTCCTACCAATTTGTGCAAACCAACTTCTAAATTAGCAATCTTTAGCTTTCCCGCGTAACCATATAATTAAATGAAGTAAAGTACATTTTAGACAGGGAATCAGAAATGATAAAAGAAGCCCATTTCAAAATCTGTACAAAATGTATAAAACCCTGCCTCCTAAACCTAGGGTAACCTGTGTCTTAGGAGACAGTGTTCAGCAATGTAATTCTTGAGATTCATTACATATATATAACTTAGACGTTGCCTATTTACTTAATTATTTATATATAATTACGTCTAACTCATGTACATATATTGTATCGGTTTCTATAGATGATAATGATTACGATGGCATGTCACTTTTTACGTATCTTTAATAATTATATGCAATGGCACATTGTGAACGTTTACACCTGTTGCCGGTGATATTATTTCACGCAAACCTTCAAGTTTTTAAAAGTGAGTTTCAAGGGCTTTTTTCAAAACGAGACATCTATTTTTCTTGAAATTTCATCAAAATCAATTTACTTATTTCCGTCAAGGAAATAATGGACGAAACGTAAGGACTTGATAGTTTGCTGGATTAGTCAACTAACAAATATTTTTCAGATTTTTCCCTCACGACCAAAACTGCTTAACTATTGTAAGATCTACTGTGCTCTGAAGTTCATGAACAAATAAATTACCTTAATAATAATAATTTCTTTAATAAAAATAGCATAAGCATCGTGGAATAAAGCAATAAATATTTCTCAAACTTTCATTTGTATTTGTATAAACAAGATTTTTTACCTAAAAACAACACTATTTGCAGGCCAAAATTGTCACATATTTACATTTGAAGGATCCTGAAGACATAACACTCTTACAGGCATTTCAAAGCGGTGAAAGAAAACATCATAAGGAAACAGGTATATCCTAGAACTGAAAAATCCGAAAGCACAGCTTACAGGGAGGTAAACATGATAACATTATGTCGTACAACTGCAATGGTAACTTGCAGTAACTTGCACTGGGGCCGTATTATGACGTGTTAAAACTTGAGTCGTTCCAGCGAGAAAGAGGGATGAAGCTATGCACGCTATACAATGTGTAACGGAAACCCCATATCTATCCAAAAGGGCTGAAGACAACATCTGGTATGGAGTCTCTATGCACAGTTTCAGTAAAAAATAACTGACTCAAAGAATTGATACCAAATTGTCGGTTTCATAATTATATTTCTTGAATACCAATCATAACAAACGTATCACAGTACTACGAGGGTCAATAATTTTCTACGTCAATTGCCAAATCACTGGCAAGCGAGGGCCTTTTTTATTTTGCGCCGAGCAACCGAGCGGTTAACACGATAATTCTCTTCGTTCTTCTTAATTTGAAAAAATCGGACTCTGGTATATTGGTATTTGTAATAAGTTCTACACACGTAGACTTAGGATTACAAAACCCTTGCCATATCGTTTGTTATCATCCAAAGAAGCCGTGCACTTAGTATGTATATACCCTTTAAATTACACGTTGTATCTCCATCGTTCCATTGCTCCATCCTAAAATATGGCCCATGTGGTGGGCGCGCGTGGTGGATAACAGCCCATTCCCTCCCATAGAGAGGATTCCTTTATCCCAACAGTGGGAACTTAATAGTCTGATTTAATTACTATGACTTACAGAAAATATTGAAACTGAAACAATTATACCATAGAAACTAACTCGCAGGGGAAAAGCTGAGAACTAAGAATAGGTTACTTCTAGGTAAGCGTGCTTCATCTTCGACCACATCATCGCTTACCATCAGGTGAGATGGTAGTCAAACGCAAGCCTATAAAAGAAGAAAAACACTACACTTTACACTTCATATACAAGAACTACAAGACATAATTACAAACGATAAATCTGACAGCCCCTTACAAAATAATCCCAAGTAATTAATTTATTTATTTCTCCTGCTAGACAAACATTCTTATTTACAGCAGCTTTTCTCAACATCAGACACTAAGAGTGATGAGGACATCCCCTAGTATTTTGAGAGAAATGGTCGAGTCTATAAATTGTAAGAAAGTAGTTAGCGCTTGGTAGTTAAGACATTGATCTTTCTTGTTTTATTCATGCTACGGATAGAAAAGTAATGGGCTATTTTTTAGAAAAAAAAACCGGACAAGTGCGAGTACCGTAGGGACGGTTTATTTTAACATACTTTTAATTATAAATAAGAATGTATGCGTTATTAATAATAAATAAAATATATTTTGGAATATGCACTTCAAGCCCTTTCATATGATACCTTACATGAACTAGTAAAAAAACTACTACTAAAAACATTGATGTATTAAAAGTAGGAAGATACGGTACTAGACACAGCGTTTGGTCCTACTAAACTAAGTGATTGCCCGTAGTTAGCGCTCAGTCGCGACGGAACGTTGTTGATCACACAGCTCAAGAAATTCTCATCTCTTGGTATTTTTAAGGATTTTAATGACATCTTGTGTAGCTAATAAGAGACATGGGTCATGGGATTACTTACTACTTACTTACCTAATACATGCAATCTCATTTCATTCATAATCGCACACATTCGGCAGCTGATGCGATTTCGCTCGCACTAGAGCGCCGTCTCCTATCTTTGCCCTCCTCCTTTTAATACATCAATGACTAAAAATGAATATTTAAGTCCCGTAGGTCATGAGTTATTTTTTGTACCAATAGCCAACATCATCAATATAACATAACACCACATAACCAGCCTATAACGTTTCCATTGCTGGGAAATAGTCATTCACTCATTATACTTCTCAACATAATATACTTACTACGAATATTATAAATGCGAAAGTTTTTGAGGATAGATGGATTGAAGAGAATGAAATGATGTGTGTAGCTAGCTGAAACCCTGGCATACCACAGAGGCAACATTTTATTTCGGAACTCCTACGTGATCAGGATTTGCTCGAGAGAAAACGAAGTTGCGGAGAATAATTAGTACTAAGAAAGAGTTCAAGTGCAAACAGAACAAAGGAAATTATTCAGAGGACATACACCTGCTAATGTATCTTTTTCGCACTATAATCCGCACAAAAAAGCTATAATTTACCGAATCATTTATGTTTTGGTCAAATAAGTTATAGGTTTATGTTTCATCATTAAGAGAGAGTCGACCCAAACAAATCCGCGTCATAAAACTAGTATTCCATTCATCTATACATATAATAAACCTGTAGAAAAGTATTTTTAGTAAATCGAACATATTTAAAAAAAAAATAGCCCTATAGAACCAATTTCCATCATCAAGTGCGTGGTAATATTTTCCCCGCTGCTGCGCCATCTCTCCCTCTACATTTTGACTCTTGAACTTCCTTGGAACTCTCTGGTTGATATGCTATATCAAGCATCCCTAACCTAATTAAATGGTCTGTACTGTTAAATGTCATAGCTGCACCTACTTAGTGAACAAAATAATGGTACCAACTGCCCTATATTTAAAAAAACTTTAAACGTAATTGCGTTTGGAAAATGGGTCTCTCTTTTCTACGGAAACTGTAAAAAGTACCAAGATTTTTAACAAAAGTATCTAAATATGTATCTATGGTGATGAAAACATCGCAAAAAAAGTGTATGTAAGGATGTAAGTATATTTTTGGTTTAGTGTTTAAAGAAATGATATAAACTACATTTGTTTAATTAGAAAGTCAAGTACTCGCTTCATACTCCAGTAGCGGATAAATTAAGATCTTTTCACAGCTCAACTGAAGGGCACACTTGACCGATTTTCTCTAAAGACTGTCTAATTTAACTAAGCAATTTGTCTCAGTCGTGAAGAAACTTTTCCTATGGACTTTTGCTTAAGACCAAGCAGTCCAAAATAATTTTCACGCAAGATCCGCCCGCAAAGACCCTGGTTAGGCCGTTGTATACTAAACGCTAACGCAGCAGTAATAAAGTTGAATATTCAAATTCAAATATCTTTATTTCGAGCCACATAGCTCATATTGTGTAATTATGGTTAGTAAACAATTACCTTAAAAAACTAGGGTTAGTACACAATACGATACGAAGACACATGTAATTGACAGCAGTGGACCATATATGGACAGTCCACTCTATCCGCGACCTATTCAGAACCCTGTTGGGACTAGCCATGACACGAGCCACCAACGATGCGGCACGTTTGCGCATTATTGTGTGAAAACAATCAACACGCGCCGCTGCAAACATCCCTGACGCACTGCAACGCCATGGCAACCCCAACAGTTTTCTGAAGGCGTTATTGAATTAGACACGGCGGGCCCCATACGATGCCTGCGAATACCTCTCCCACAAGCTGCACTTGTAGAAGGTGGTACAGAATGCTCTAAAGAGCGTCACCTTTACTTCTGCAGTACAATGTGCAAACCTGCGGGCTATCATATTCGCACGCACGGACAGGGCCCTCCGTTCCCTCTCTATATCAGCATTGTCCTTGAGGTCAGTGGTAATCAAGTGACCGAGGTATTTAAATTGAGTCACTCGCTTCAGAGGAACACTGTTAAGCCGTATAGAAGGCACATCTTGATTATATCTGGTACCCGCCTCAAAAACAATGTACTGACTTTTCTTGTCATTATACAATAAGCCATGTGTTGCCGCATAACTTTAACACATGGCTAATAACGTCCGAATAGCACCGACTGACGCGCTGAGCAGCACCATATCGTCCGCGTAACTTAAATTATTGACACAGACACCATCAATATGACAACCGACATGATGACTGCTAAGCGCCTCAATCAGGGCATTCATAAATAAATTAAAGAGGGACGGCGAGGTTAACCCACCTTGTCTCACTCCGCACTCTAATTGATATGGGTCCGATAAAACACCTGCCCACCACACACTGTTGACCTGGCTTCTATACCAATGCTTAAAGATTCTTATAAACTCTTTAGGTAAGTTTATTGTTTCAAGCTTTTTCCATAATATGTCGGAAACCAGGTCGAAAGCCCTAGAAAGATCGAGGAAGCATGCAAAAACAGGTGTGTTTCTTTTTGTGTAGTACCTGACAGTCTAAGACACAGAACTGCAATTTCTGTAGAAAGTCTTGGCCGAAAACCGAACTGATTGTCGTGCAGCATAAGACGTTTGTTTAGCTGTGTATTAAGCAGACCATCAAGCACTTTAGCGACTGTTGTCGCTAGAGAAATTGGTCTGTAGTTCCTCTTGTCTGAAAGGTCACCTGTTTTGCTTTTAACAATTGGAACCACTATCGTCTTCATTAAGTCGGGAGGCAGATATGAATGACCAATACATAAATTGTACAGCAGCGCCAACACTCTTGATAAGTGAGGATCGGCGTATTGTAAATGCTCGATGCTGATCCCGTCATGACCAGGGGACTTACCTCTAGTCGTAGACCTGATGACCTTAGCCACATCCTTGGCACTGAATCGTGTGCCCACCTCACCATAACAAGGATCAGCATCCAGCATCACACTAGAGCTCCCTAGGGGTGATTTTAAAAGAAAGTGATCTTTGAACATGTTGGCAATATCCTTTCTCTCACTCACTCCATTCACACTAACAGGCAGGCCAGGCCGAATATTCATTTTATTGGTGCTCTTCCAGAAACTACAAAAATCACGCTTTGAGTGCTTCGATGCTATTATGTCCATCTTAATTTGTTTTTCGTGGTTTTGACACCATTTAAGTCGCGACTTGAAAAAAGCCCTACTCTCCCGCATCTCATCATACATTGGGCCCGATGATGGTTTCCCACTCGACGACCATTCTTGATACTTCTGCCTAGCCAGCCTGTGCGCGCAACTGACGTGCTTATTCCACCCTGTGATGTGAGACTTTTTCCTATGATTAACACATTTATTTGCCGCACTAAGAACCGATGAGTCACAGAGTGCACAAATAATATCAGAATACAGCTTATCAATAACATTCCTATGAGTGGAGTTACTACAAAAGATATCACCACAAAGAGTTAATTCCACAGGAAAATCAATTAGTTTTAATCTATTGTGACACTCGGTGGAATACATACTAATTTGCTCCTTGGTTCTTTCCCCCCAAACAATTTTATTATGAGCAAACACATTATCAGGGATCCTAGGCGTTAACAAATTAAATTTACATTCCAACACGAGAGGGTAATGATCTGACCACAGTACGTCATTTCTTACGTAAATATCGGTAACATAATTTATAGCCGAATGAGTTACTATACAGTGGTCTAGCCAACGCCTACATTTATTTATTTATTTATTTAATTAAGGTTCACCAACAGTTGTTACAGATATAACACAGATAGGACAATATATGTATTAGTGTCTTAAATCTAACTGCACAACCAATTACAGGCAAACACCACAAACAATATGCTCTTGGTAATATAATTTAAAAAAAATTGTAAGTACTTAAATCTATACTAATATTATAAACAGACAAATTTGGTTGCAATTTTGTATATAGGGAGTATTATTTAGAAGTAGTTATCCCATTCTAAAAATGTTTTTACTGGTTGAAAGTTTACACAGTTTGCGAGCGCTACAGGCTATAAAATAATTTTTAAATCAGAAAAGATAGGGCAAGGTCCTACATCTAAATAAAATATCTAAATTAACTCCTAATTAATTTGACAAATTTGGATATTGAATCTGAGTGGACGTCAGCCAGGTTGCTGCGTTCATTTATGAGTTTGCACATGCGGGGTACAGGTGAATTAGCACCAAACACTGTACGGCGAAGAGGTGGAGCTAAGGGTGTTATAGGTTTGCGAGGTGGTCTACGGGGTACTCTAAAGTTGAATTTATATAACAATTGTGGGCAGTCAATGTTATTATTGAGCAGCTTATAAGCGAATCTCAAATCCAAGAGCTCCCTTCGGGATTCCAGGGTATTCATTTTGTAGCAGGCCAGTTTATCAGGGTAGGAGAGATATTTAAATTGCCTTCCCTTTGAGTACCCCAAGTATCGGATAAACCTTTTTTGGACTCGTTCTATTCTCAGCGAGTGAGTTGCGTAGTGAGGCCTCCATACCACGCTACAGTGAACTTCACTTAAAAAAGTGTAGGTATCACTTGTTGACCCCAGCCTATCCATGTCAACACAAACCCATTGCTGTTCAACACAAAAATTTAAAAGTTCAGCCATAAACAATGTATTAGGATGAGCATTAAAATCTCCCAAAACAAACACAGATTCTACGCTACACTCATTTACTACAGCACTCACCGTACCGAGGCAGTCCGTGAAGTCCGGCAAGTTGTCACACATATCAGTGGGCATATATATGCTCATCACAACAATGGGCCTATTGTTCGTCACTATTTTTATTGCACACACCCGAGGATTATTGCACTGTAACACTGACACATTTTGAAATACGTTACTCCTCCACAACAAAGCAACACCACCGTAAGGCCGACCGCGTAGCATGCCGGATGACATATCAATAGCTGATGTTCCCGTGGCACTGAAGTTGTTGTCAATGGTGCAAAGATATGGTATCTCCTCTGGTGGCAACCACGTCTCCTGCAGAGCAATGATGTCCGAAGATCTACACAGTTCTTTAATATTATTTATAGACCTTTTTACGCTTTTACAGTTGAACGATACCACTTTGTATAATTTATCCATTGCGTTCCATACTGCTGCCGACACTATTCGTAACATTATTCATGTACCTTTGTTTATAGTGCATGAATCTTCTAAAGATTATTCCCTGAGGCCACAAGTTAACATCTAAAAACAGAGGTACTTTGTGATCTGACACAAAAAACTTGTATGCCTTATGGTCCATTGGTTTTTTTGCGTGTATTAACTCTAAGCAAACTCTTTCCTGCGTCTTAGAGTGAATATAATTAACAATGTCAGCCTCTAATGTGTCCCTGTGTACATTAGTAATAAATATAGGAGACTTCTTATCGGCCGCCTTAAAGCCGACCGTTTCACATGCGACACCGATCTGTCCCCTGTACCGGTAATTCGGTTTTTTCTTGCGACTTACATATTGCCATTCACCCTCATCTTTCTTTCCATTTTCAACTATCGATTCCATTCCTGATAGCGATGTCTTACTAGTAGCGCAGTTATAGCTACTCACTTCTACAGGTAAACATATTGGTTCACGATGAAATTGTTGCAGTAAATCACCTGTTCATTGTGATGACGCATCGCCGAGCGGTGGCACGTTATCGGTTAAACTGGTTTCGGCCGAGCACATCTGTTTATTATCACCGCACGATGACATTGCTAATATACCGATTTCTTCTGCAATTGTTTCATAGTTAATTACTGACTGAGAACGTATTTCGTTTGATGGAATACATTCATCCTGCCTTACGATCTCATTATAATGAGTTCTCGCAGTTGATGGAAAACATTGTGGATTTTGCTTGTTACCCAAATCAAGCTTGAGTTCATCCAACTGGTCCTTAGTCACATAACTTGATTTAATATTCCTCACATCCTCACGTAGTACCAACAAATCTTTAAGGATCTGGGAGGCATCGAGGTGATCAAATGTGATTGGGGGAAGTTTTCCGAGATCACGAGCCACAAACACTGGTATTAAGTCTGGATCCACCACTTTTAATAACGATATTATGTCCAGCAAATCGCGTTTTTCTTTCCCATCATTTTTGCGAATAATTTTACGTTTCACTGCGGGTAGTGTTTCATACAGCAACGACTTTGACTGCCTTATTTCCTCACTTGTAAACGTAGATACACAGATTTTTATTAATGTCTTCTCATCCGCGACGGACAATTTATTTTGTACATACGCCAACAATTCGTCGATAACGACATTGCACGAATTACATTTCACTATCGTTGACATTTCTTGATATTACAATGCGTCCTGTTTTCTTTTACCATATTCGGGTTCGAAACTAAATGTCTCAATTCTTATTTCGTTTATAACTAAAGTAATAATTGTTCTAGAGAAAAAATGTCCTACATTTGGATAATAAACTATATTTTCTTACTACCAATACTAATTTTAGACATAAAAACCGAGTAATCTTGATTAAATTTTGAATAATCTTTAAAAAAAACATGATTTTCGATTCAAAAATGAATCGAGCGAAAATGTTCCAATTACGAAACTGGTCTAGACATGTAAATAAAAAGATCTAATAAATCATATACTAAAGTTCCATTTTGATTGTATGCGTGATTGTTTCAGAATATTAATGCAAAGTTACATACAAATTAGGGAGCCTCCTCTTAAATAGTGAAGAATCGACATGCCTTAGGACTGATATTAGAAAACTTGCGACATCTACCAACCCGCACTGGACCCACATGGTGGATTACAGCCCATTCCCTCCCTCTTATACAATATGTAACAAAAACCCTGTCCGATCCAATAAAGGCGTATTCCTGATTCAACATACGTACTAGAAAAAAATGTTATAAAAATGTAACTTGTAAAAACCAAAAGTTATTGTTTTTTTATTTTTATAATCCATGCGAAATTTAACACTGAATATGGCAAATTTTCAAAAGATTACAACACTCCACCCGGTCAGGCGGCTTCTTTGACACAAAACTGTAGGTAGTGATATATGATTACATTGTCGAGCGATCGGTGTTGCATTTGATCAGTTTCATTTTTTTATTTTCATTTAATTACATTCACTGGGGAAAAATAATAATCTCAAATCCATTAAATGCCTACGTATATGTGTACGCAAAACGATGCCGAATAATACTCTTAAGGATCGGACAAGGTTTATGTTACATGCTGTATAGAGAAGGCCGGTGTCCCTGCAAATCTCCCAAGAGTCACATTGTACCGTCTGGCAACCCGCAACGAAAATAATTACATTTAATAAAGATGCCTGTCCAAACATAACATAATTTGGGTTTAATGAATCTTTATTACTCATAAGAACATTGTACCGTTTACTAGTAACTATGAGATTTGTAATTCAAAAATATTTATTTTTACAAAGCTCATTAATTATCTACCCATTTTTAGGGTTCCGTAGCCGAATGGCAAAAAACGGAACCCTTATAGTTTCGATATGTCTGTCCGTCTGTCTGTCTGTCTGTCCGTCCGTCCGTATGTCACAGCCATTTTATTCCGAAACTATTAAGACTATACATGTGAAACTTAGTAGGTAGATGTATTCTGTGAACCGCTTTCCGATTATAAGAAAAAAATTAAAAAATATTTAAAATAAAGGGGGGTCCTCATACATGGAACTAGAACTGACAATATTTTTTTTACTGAAACCTATGCATGTGTGGTATCTATAGACAGGTCT
Source organism: Tholera decimalis (assembly GCA_943138885.2). Lineage (NCBI taxonomy): Eukaryota > Metazoa > Arthropoda > Insecta > Lepidoptera > Noctuidae > Tholera > Tholera decimalis. The sequence goes on along the minus strand of OW964549.2, from coordinate 13,174,215 downwards.
TTAAAAATGATATAAGGGTTTCTAAAACCATTTTTTATAAAGTCAATCGTTTAAAATATATACGCTTCCAAAGTGGAAAAATGTGCCCCCTCTAACTTCTATAATAATGGAGTGAAAAATAAAAAAATATATATATCTGTAGACCTTAATGTAAACTTTCAACCAAGGTTGGTTTGAACGAAATCGGGTCAGCAGTTTTTGAGATACAGCATATTTTATAAAACCGCAAATATAACTTTGTAATTCATACAAACACTATGAAAAACAAAGTTATATAGCGTAGTTGTTAAAATGTAAATAAACTAGTTTTAAGAAATTTTTAAGGTTTTTTTTATTCGTCAAATAAATATACATATTAAATCATATTATTATAGTTAATACGGAACCCTTCATGGGCGAGTCTGACTCGCACTTGGCCAATTTTTATACCAGGTTGCAAAGAACTATTTAAAAAATCTTTCATCGAGGTATAAGAATCTTTATACGATTTGAAAATTATGCAACAACATGAGGTGATGCAACAAGCAACGTGAAGTTACCAACAAGATACAATACTCCAGATGATTCTTCCTTTTAATAGGAGTTATGGGAAGCCACCATAAAATATATAGAAGCGTCAATAGCCTAATGGATAAGATGTCGGCCTTGTGATCGAGAGGTCCCAAGTTCGAACCCCACCCATTATACACAAGCATATTTAGTATAGTTGGAGGGGTTAATAAGATTGCTATTAATGTGAATTCTACCCACACTTCTAGTTATCTTTAAAAAAAATGTGATTTGTATGGCGACTACCAAGCCAAGTCACAAAATAAGTTGGTACTTTTTTCCTTTTTTGCAAAAGTATTATCCGATTGTATGCTACTATTGCACTAGCACAGCTGTGGTGGCCTAGGGGATAAGCGGATACCTGTAAGTCGGTACAGGTAATGGGCTCGAATAAATGCACGCACATGTGTCATTGACTGGGATTTTTCGTTGTGGATTTCGGCCCATTCCCTTTCATACAGAAATAGCCATTATTCCAACAGCGTTATAGGTCAGTTTGTTATAGTGATTCTTACTTTTAGTATCGCCCTCTAAGAACATATAGTAGGTTGCAGCAATAAAAATAGCCAGATAAAGTATAAGTCTGTATTATATTTATATTTCAACCAAAATCATAATTTCAGAAATAAATCAAGAAACATAAAACCTATGATCCACGGTGGAATAAACTGCGAGTGTCAAGCAGAGAGCCAGTGCTTAAAAAAAATGTTTTGTGCTGTAGAAAAAGACAAATAGAATAAACAACCAAACTAATAGAATAATAATCTATAACATATTATTTGCATTTTTGGTAAATATTAATTGAAATTGGTTTGGATTATATAAAAAAACTTTTTAACAAAAAATAGAACCAACTTCCATATAAAAATTAAAACACTACAAAGGCAAAAATAACTTTAATTTCGGAAGGCGGTGTCAAAAACGAAAATATATACAAAACTAAAGACACCGCCTTCCGAAATTAAAGTTATTTTTGCCTTTGTAGTGTTTTTATATGGAAGTCGGTTCTATTTTTTGCTAAAAAGTGTTTTTTCACGCTTTTTAGTGGGTCGGTTTGTAATTTATCTAGTTACAAAACCCAAAATGTCAACTACTTATCACCTTTTACAAAATATTGCTTTTCCCGGTGCAGAGCCGTTAATTTTTGAGGAGTTCTCCTGGTACATCACCATCAGCTCTACTTCACCATATGCGTTGTGACGACCATAAAGTGCTTAATATCCATATTCAAGTAATCTAATTGCAAACAACTAAATACTTATTATTGAGTAGTTTCGGTGGCCATCTGGGGTCTTCATCATCAGTTCCACTTCCTCAAATGGTGCTTTTCGAGAGCAACTGCACAAGGTACTATAAGAAACACCCAAAACGCTATAGGTGTGCCTATAATATTTGAAGAGTTACCTCGATTTCTCCATGATCTCATCATCAGATCCAAACGTGACGACAATGAGACCAACTAGAAAGTATACCCTTTCAAACAAAAAAAGAATTTTCCAAATCGGTCCAGCCATCTCCGAGTTATGAGGTAACAAACATAAAAAAAAGTTCAAGACGAATAATGTAAACCTCCTTTTTTTGAAGTCGGATAAAAATGACTTCACTTATTAATAAAGCTCTAAAAATTAAATATCGTATGTACAGGCGAAAATAAAAATAAATTATAAGGCATCGAAAAATTCGTCAACATCGCTATCAATGCGAAAAGTGCCCAGAACGCTGGCCGCATTGCCACGTTGAATTGCAATGCTGATTCTCTGTCCAAAGAAAAGGCCAGCCCTCTGGTCTCTTGTGGAGTCGACTAATCGTTTGCCGATCTCACGAAAAAGTCGATGCGCACTCGGACCCTATGGTCCTAACGTTCAAACGGCTCGAACATATAGCTCCCAACTAGGTTGTTATATTTGCGCCGTTTGAGATTTTCTGCACCTGCAGCTGCCGCCCCAGCACAGCCCGCCGTACTGAGAAGATGGAATGACGCAAGGATGTCAACACAATAGCATGCACATTTTTGGTTGTTATGAACACTGCATTGAAAAAGAACTATTGCTTTTCTCCATATATTTATAAACATAGTCAGTACGCAAACTATACGTGAGAAGAATATTGCATTCCCTGTTCATATACTTTGCCAATAACACCCACTCACAGGAAGAGGAAAAGTTGTTCCTTTGCTTAGCACTACGGAAATCCTGCACGTGGCTCATATACTGAGGCCTCAGAATATAATACAATAGCTTCTGCCCGCGAATTTGTTCGCGTCGAAGGGTTTGTCCGTGTAAATCCCGATACCCTGAGAATTAAAAAAAAAAATGTCCATACATCTATCCTTACAAACTTACATATTTATGAGAATAAGAGATTTCCAGATAGGTTCTGTGTCATCAGGTAAAATCATGAATTTTCTTCGAACCATGGACAATTCTTTTGAAGCACTGCGTTTTAAGTATGTGTAGCCATTTTATAATATGCTATACTTACTTTGTGTAGAACTTTAAAAATAAAAAAATGACCAAGTGCGAGTCAGACTCGCCCGTGAAGGGTTCCGTAGTAACTACGCCCAATAACTTTGTTTTTCATAGTGTTTGTATGAATTACAAAGTTATATTGGCGGTTTTAGAAAATATGCTTTATCTCAAAAACTGCTAACCTGATCTCATTCAAACTAATTTTGGTTGAAAGTTTACAGTAAGATCTACAACATAATTATATTTTTTTGATTTTTCACTCCATTATTATACAAGTTAGACTAGTTAGTGGGACACACATTTTACCACTTTGGAAGCGTATATCTTTCAAACGATTGACTTTATGAAAAAGTAGTTTTAGAAACTTCAATGTCATTTTTAAAGACCTGTATATATGTAGATACCACACATGCATAGGTTTCATGATTTTTTTTTTCGGTTCCAGTTCCATGACATACGGACGGACGGACAGACAGACAGACATGACGAAACTATAAAGGTTCCGTTTTTTGCCATTCGGCTACGGAACCCTAAAAAGCGACCAAGTGCGAGTCAGACTCGTCCATGAAGGGATCCGTAGTAGTATTTTTCACCAGCAAAAAATAACTTTCTCTTTCATGCCCCATCCACCCACTGCATTTTTTTTTTTATTAAAATAGGTTCGCGTTTGACCGCCATCTCACCTGATGGTAAGTGATGATGTGGTCGAAGATGGAGCACGCTTACCTAAAAGTAACCTATTCACTCTTGACTTAAAGACTCCTAGGTTATAGCTATCGGGAAACACAGACTCCGGCAGGGAATTCCACTCCTTAGCCGTACGCATAATGAAGGTATTCCCAAAACGTTTTGTGCGTATGGGTGGGATATCCACCATGTAACGATGGCGCTTCGCCGTTTGTCTCGTAGTCCAATGATGGAACGGGCTTGGTGGAATTAGATTGTGTAATTCCATCGCACACTCCCCGAAATGTAACCGATAGAAAACCGATAGACTTGCAACTCGTCGTCGTTTTTCAAGGCTCTGGAGCTTTGACTCGACCAGTGCATCGTTGCCAATGAGTCTCTTGGCCCGCTTCTCGATTGACTCAAGCGCGTCCAATTGGTATTTAGCAGATCCATCCCAAAGATGAGAGCAGTACTCCATACACGACCGAACCTGGGCTTGATAGAGATTGAGCAACTGTTCGGGTGTGAAGTATCGTCGTACCGTCGACCTTTGCTAGGATTCCCAACTTTTTTGATGCTAGTTGAGCCTTAGCCTCGATGAACGGGTCAAAATTGAGGGTAGAAGTTAGTGTTACCCCCAGAAGCTCGATACGGTCGGTTATCGGCACGATTACACCTCGGAAAGTAGGAGCCGGTTCGAATTCGGTTCGAAGTTTTTCGAAAAATGAGTCCGCATAGTTGATTACAAGCCTCCCATTTAGAGGAAGCATGTGTTCTGTTATATATAAAAAAGTCACATTTTCGCTGTGTAGATTAAATACTGTTATTCAGTATCCATTTATCTACTATCTGGGCATGTCAATACTCAATACTCAACGCTTTTATTGCATTCTTATAATTAGACATGCATACTTATAAATAGATCATAGAGACCCTGTCGGGCACAACAAAAATAAGTGAATTAGAAGAGAGGAAGCATTTCTTAATTCTATAATATTACTCTACCTTACTTAACATAACATAACATTATAAATTATTGCTTAAATATTCGTTAACAGAGTAGTAGCACTTCTTTCAAAAAAATGTTTTAGTTTTTTTATAAGTTGATTTCCCGGAGTGGGAGGACTTATTTGATAATTTTACCACGTTAAAAAAAAAAATACTATAATACGTGTCTATTTATGAGCATAACAGTCTTTTGATGTCTTAAGAGCCTAACGTATTTGAATAACAATGCTTACAAGTACAGAATAATGACATACTCTTCGGCTGATGGGTAGTCCTAACTAATTCTAATAATTTGTACAAAAATAACTCATTATGTCTGTTTGTACCTCTTACGTCATAATGACCGAACGGTTTTGTACGAAACTTGACACATGCGTAGACATATCCTGGGGAGTAGAACAAAGGATGCTTATTATTACAAGCTTTTATTTAACTTACCTACCGTGTTAGTTCGTTCGTTAATATTTCCGTGTCAAATCATGCAACTAAGTTTTTAACCAATTGGTTTAAATCGCGAAACTGATTTATTAACCAACTAGGTCAAATGATGCAACTGTTTTTTTAACCAGTTAACCCCAACAGATAAAGCCGAAATTTAGAACACACGATAAGTTTGGATGACAATGCATGGTAAGTTATGTCATTATAAATCCAATATGGCGGACTCGCCAAAATGTCGGACCACATTTTTTTTGCATTGCCATGATATTGATATCAAATTTATATTATACTAGCTTTTGGCCGCGACTTCACCCGCGTTAATTTACATTTTGTCAATAATTCTTGTTGCTAATCGGTACACCTTTTTGGGTGGTTATACATATGTCTTCTTAATACACTTCTGGACACATCTATTGGTCCACCTTAGAGTTTAGGTTTCGATGGCCCCTACCGAAATATGATTGCTAGATTGAACAAAAACTGTTGATGCAGTTTTAAACCTGATACATTTTACCATCTTTTTCGATCGTATAGTTTTAAATTTGAATTCAGAATACCATACGACATGGACCTACGCCTAACAAGTCGGATATGCGCCTTGTTAAAGGCAATTAATTTTTGAATAAAAAACATGTTTTATCAAATAAAGGTTTAATTTAATAACGCGTGTTGCCTCCATGGGCATCTACCACAGCTCTCATACGATTAGGCATAGAGTTTATCAACCGCTCTATGAAATTTTGAGGGATCATCTCCCATTCCTCTTCTATGGCAGTTTTCAACTCCTGCATCGTCTGGGCAACTGGCTGACGAGCCCTAACACGCCTTTTTAGCTCGTCCCACATGTGCTCAATGGGGTTCATGTCTGGGCTTCTGGCTGGCCAGTCCATAACTGTGATGTTCACATCCCGAAGATATTCCCTGACGATGCCGGCCGCATGGGCTCTTGCATTATCATGCATAAAAAGTAAATTTGGGCCCACATAGTCCGCGTATGGTATCACGTGAGGTTCTAAGCACTCACGAATGTATCTTTCAGCATTTAATGTTGGCAGCCGTGGTCCTGTAACAACCTCAAGTTGAGTTTTGCCGCTCGCGGATATACCGCCCCAGACAGTCCATGAGCCACCGCCATAAGCAACCCTCTCTTCAAAGCAGCATTGTGCGAAACGCTCTCCCTTACGCCGGTAGACCTTCTTCCTTCCATCATTGCCATGTAACACAATTTTAGACTCATCAGAAAAGAGTACACGGCTCCAATCTTGCTGTGTCCAATTTAAATGACTGCGTGCGAAATGAAGGCGCGCTGTTCGGTGGGCTCGCTTTAGTTTGGGCCCATTAGCTGGCTTGTGTGGTACCATATCGCGTTCTTTTAACCTTCTCCGAACAGTTCGAGCGCTCACAGATACTCCGTGGAAGTCGCGAAGTTGGTTTTGTATCTCAATGGAGGTAAGGTGACGATTTCTCAAGCTGGTCGTCACGATGAATCGATCCTGCCTTTCAGTTGTGACCCGAGATCGTGGCCTTCCTTGGCGACGAACAAAGCCGCAAGTCTCTAGGTACCTCCGATAAACATTTCGGACCGCAGATCGACTTAAATTAAGTTGAGCACTCACGTTTCTTTGGCTGTGTCCGGCCTGAATAAGTGCCACAGCTTGGGCGGCGACTTCAGGTGAAGTATCCATAGATTATTGATAGAACCTCACCTTAATGTTAAGAATAAGTAATGTTTGTTGCAAAAGCAAAGATATCAATCACTTTTTCAAGAATTAAATCCAAGTAAACCAATAAAACCAAGTTTTCTTAGTATTCGATTGTTTGATATCAACAAACAGGCTCCAAATTGTCTTTTGTTTCTTTAAATTCTGTGTTCGAAATTCAAAAAAAGACTATTGAATGAAATTGTGAATGTGCCAGGTTCAAAACTGCATAAAAACTTTTTGCTCGACCTAATATAAAATTTTAGCTAGGACCAAACGAAACTGAAAATACAAGGTGGGCCAATAGATGTGTCCAGAAGTGTATTAATATATTCTAATATTATAAATGCGAAAGTTTGTGAGGATGGATGGATGTTTGTTACATTTTCACGCAAAAACTACTGAACGGATCTAAATGAAATTTGGTAAGTAGGTAGTTGATATTCTGGAATAACAAATGGGCTACTTTTTATCCCGAAATTCTCACTAATTCCGGGATATTAACTATCCTATGTCCTTCCCAGGGTCCTAAACTATTCCCATGCCAAATCTATACTAGTATAGTATTATAAAGCGGAAAAGCTTGTTTGTTTGTTTGTTTGCTTGAACGCGCTAATCTTCAAAAGTACTGGGTGGATTTGGATGCAATTTGGTATGGAAGTAGCTTGAAGTTTGAGGAAGGTTATAGGCTACGTTTTACGTGACTGCAAAAAAGGAGAGTTATGTTTTTACCGTGATAGAATCCACGGGAGCGAAGCCCCGCGTGAGTACTAGTTTCATATAAATCGGTTCAGCGGTTTAGGCGTGAAAAGGTAACTGACAGACAGACAGAGTTACTTTCGCATTTATAATACTAATATGGAAGTTTTGGAAGAAGGAAGGAAGAAGGCTTTGCTGAGTAGAATACGAAAATAAAAATAAACCGGATGCAGCTAAGTATTAGTGTTCTACATGGAGCGACTGTCTATCTAACCTCCACAACCCAGTAACTGGGTAACACAATACCCCCTGCCAGACCAGTGACTGTTTCTGGCCTCTGACTATTCGTAACGACTGTCAAAGATGTCCAAATAACAGCTGGGACTTTAAACTCCGGGCTACTACTGAAAATCCAATTGATATTTCATATTCATTTATTCATTCATATACAGAGTTGATACGACCGAGGGGCTTTCCTTTAAACTGCGTATACTAGGTACCATTTACAAGCTTTGTACCAAAAATCAATTAAATAGGAGAAGTAGTTTAGTCGCAAATGATTTTGATGAGATGCACCTTAAAGCGATAAATCTGACCAAGACATAAGAGATAACACACGCCGCGCTACGTTGCCACTTTGTTACCTAGGTATTTAAAGTCAGTCATATTTATTTACAAAGGGTGGTTGCGTTTTACTCTGATTTGTAAGATAATAAGATTGTTTGAAAAAAAAATGGCTCTTTTTATTTTTTAACTGTATCAAATTAACACTAAATTCGTATAGTATACGTAGTGTAATTTAATGCCATTCATTGACACTCGTTGACACTCATTGTGTTTGAACATGTATGTACCATATCATTACAATTAATTACAGCTAAGAGAAGTAACTTATAAATAAAACATTAAAATAAACACACATTAGAAATAATAATCAATAACATATTATACATTTATGATAATTACTATCCTAATATTGTTAATAATAATGTCAATGTCAATTAAAAAAAATCCAATGAAGTGTCAAATATAATTATGTTAAGTCTAATACAAATTATTAGCATATAGCACTTTTAGCTCGACCCGGGAATCGAACCCGACACCCCATGCTCAGTAGTCGAGCTGCACTACATCTAACGAGGCAGTTTCATATTACGCGCGGTACTGCAATAAAAAACGAACGAATACTAACTTATCGTAATCCACTCTATGAATCCCACTGAACGATAAAAATATAATTTCTTTTTATTTAAATTTACGTTAATTACTAACCATTTTAATTAGGTTAAATACTCAAGCTCCCTTTGCAATCTCAATCAACAAACACCGAATCAACTTGGACTTTATGTAACTTGTATTTATCAGCCGTTCAGATTATTAAGGAAACTTCCCCAAGAGGCTCCTGGGTGAAATTCTTGGCGAATATTTGGGATATTTTCTCGTTATGGATTTATTCTGGCTGAAGTTTTAATGTTTTTGCATAATTAATAAATACGTTTGTTTATGTATTAATATGTATAAACAATTTAAAAAAAAAACTGTTTAGTGCGAGTTGGACTCGCGCACGAAGGGTTCATTATCTATAAAAACGGCAAAAAAAATTTACGTGTGTTGTATGAGAGCCCCCCTTAAATATATATTTTATTTGTTTGTTTTGTATTTGTTGTTATAGCGGCAACAGAAATTCATCATTTGTGAAAATTTAAATTGTCTAGCTATCATGGTTCATGAAATACAACCTTGTGATAAACAGACAGCGGAGCCTTAGTAATAGGGTCCCGTATTTACCCTTTGGGAACGGAAACCCTAAAAAAAGAAAAAAAAAACGGACACTTCCAATTTATTTGTACCAATGTATAGAAGATGTATATATACCTTAATTCAATTAAATGCGATTACCATGTCAAGTATAGTTTTAAATTAATATTATTTGGTGTGCTTTCTTTGAGTGCTATCGACGTATATATATACTCGTACATAATCTAACCAGTTTAGCTTGCTGAACGAATACGTTAAGCAGTGACCATAAAACATAAACAATTCATCGTTTTTGTTAGAATCCAAAACTGAATCACACTTTGATAACAATTGAGTCCTCGTATATTGAACTAGTACTCACGCGGGGCTTCGCTCCCGTGGATTCTATCACGGTAAAAACATAACTCTCCTATTTTCAGTCGCGTAAAAAGTAACCTATAACCTTCCTCAAGCTTCAAGCTACTTCCATACCAAATTGCATCCAAATCCACCCAGTACTTTCGAAGATTAGCGCGTTCAAGCAAAAAACAAACAAACTTTTCTGCTTTATAATATTAGTATAGATTTAAGAATTCAATAATAAATATAAATTACACAATGTATATTTCAAATAAATGTACATTGTGTATATTTATTTGAAGAGAAGAGAAAATGTGTCTGTGTTTCCCGACAGCTACAACCTAGGAGTCTTTAAGTCCAGAGTGAATAGGTTACTTTTAGGTAAGCGTGCTCCATCTTCGATCACATCATCACTTACCATCAGGTGAGCTAGTGGTCAAACGCGAACCTATTTTCAATATAAAAAAGAATTGCATATTGCTGCACTGTGAAACTGTAACCTGTTAAAAGCAGGAAAAAAAAAAAAATAGTCACGCTATTGCTCCGTTTTGACGTGTCAAAAGGACAAATGATCAATCACAATGACTCAAGGAGGTGGCGATGGGGTGCGAGCATGTGATAGAGCTAGCATCACCTGATCCCATGGCAACAATCAAGCAAGGAAGCTCGCCGTCTCAGCTGAGATCGTGCGGCTGGTCGCCGCTGCCAATTTAGGGTCCATACAGGTGCCCCATTGAGGACCATGGACCACACAATCCCCGAGTACAGCCTGCGGCGGGAGGCGTTTGTCTCCCCAAAGCTGGGTATTCACGGTCACGCCATCGCGCCCGTTTTTTTTTCGGTTTTCGAGTAATTATGTGATGACAAACAGCAGCTGCACAAAGTAATAGTTCTTCTTCCAAATCAGTGCTCATGGCAACGTTATTCGACACGGTCAAAATGAAAGAAAACTAGAGTGACCATGAATGGGAACCATGTTTGGCGTCCATCCATATGACTTAAATTGTTTGGAGCCACGCTGAATGGCGTGACCGCGAATGCCCAGCTTTACATTGGGTAAGTTGCGTGTCCTTCTGATTGACTGATCAGAAAACATGTGATATCTACCAACTTACACTGGGCCCACGTGGTGTGGTTGAGGTTCCTTTCATAGAGAGGAACTTTGTCTCAGCAGTGAGTTTTTGGAGTTCATATTTGAGGTACATAATTTTTTATACGAATTGCAGTAAAGAAACAAAATGAAGCGCATAATCATCTAGTTAGCGTTTTTCCAACCTTATTGAAGTTGGTTTTCTGTCTAACCAGATACAATAAAGTATTATTCTATCTATCTATTAGTGTTTTACATGTAGCGACTACCTTTTTGACCATACAACCCAGTATCTGGGTTACACGGTACCCCTTGGCAAGTCCAGTACGTCGATTCTGTAAAATTCGAACAACAACTCGCATCTCACATATCTATTCACTGTCACTTCGCTTATGGTTCAAAGTGACCTTGATTTTGCATTCTGTAAACAGCGTCGAAGTGCCGAATTGCTTACCGAATGCCACTTCTCACGTCATCTCATACTTTATCTGTCAAAATCTTTAGTTCAACTCGCTGATACGCTCGCAAGGATAGCGCTAGTGTAAATTCGAATTAACAACCGAGTTTTTAGAATGCCAATCAATAAACTCACAGCGGATTCAGATTCGAAGTTTAGAATGAGGTCTTCCAGAATAACACAGCTGTGTCGGATTTTCTGGCTTCACCCGTAACGACTGTCCAAGACAATTGACAGTGTGTACTATTGACAGTGTGTACAATTGACAGTGTGTACTATTGACAGTGTGTACAATTGACAGTGTGTACAATTGACAGTCAAGACCAAAGGTTTGACGTGCTTTCCGAGGCACGGGGATATCACACCGCCAACTTTGAAACTCCAAGCTACTACTGAGTAATATCTTATTGAAAAACCCAATAATACTTTTTGCCCGACCCGGAAATCGACCTCATGCTCAGCAGTCACGTTTGCGACCACTAGACCAACGAGGCAGTAAACAAAATCAAGAGAATAAAAACTAAAATATATTTTTTAAACTCACCCTGTGTAAGTAATACGAACAAATTGTAATGCTTGACGCAGTTCTGAATCGTACAGTATTTTACATCAGTGTCCTCATAAATATAGTAGGTAGGTACACTAAAGTAAATGACGAAGAAAATCGAGGATTAGGCAAGTGACGTAACACTATGACCTCTTTACATTGTAAGTTATCTGAAAAGCGTTGCCATCAAACTAAATATAGTAGCGCAGGGCCGGATTTAGAAGGTAAGGTTGGAACCTTACCGACTCTTCTCTTTTATTAAGTTGACTGATAGAAAACACCTTGCTGCAATCCGCCCACGTAACGCTATTGTACATAAAGTTTACATAAATAATAAGTAGTTAATTTTATTCTTCATTTTATGAAATAGATTTTAGTATCAGATTGACTTATTAATTTTAGGAACATGGTAAATTAGTAAGATTTGTTATTGAATTTTAATGTACCTGTAATTTAAAAATTTTGAGTTAATAATAAAATAAATTCTTTTATTTCTTAGTTTGGAGTTAATTTTCCTGCATCCTTTCGTACTATGATAATATTTACATGTTTATTTCGATAAAAGTTTACATTTTTTATGTCCTAAAATTTTTCGCCGTTGGTAGATAGGAAAACGATCATTTTTACAATGCAATCTATATACAATGATAGAAGAGCCCTGCCTCTTAAACTATAAAGTGGCAATAAAAAAAGGCAATGTTTTGAAAAAGGAATATGGTTAAGTTTCTTGTAATGTTCCATTTCCCATCCACAACAGAATCATCATAATCGTCATAGCCAAAAACGATTAAAATAAACGATTAAGAAACATATATGTCTTTAAAAAAACTGACTTGTTAAAGTTTCTCATACCACTTAACGTCACCTAATAAAATAAATAATAGTTTAAGCACAATACCACCCTGCCTTTCCGCTCGTAAAGGTCTAGGGCTTGAATGAAACATCTTCCACTTTCTTTCAGCATGAGTGTAAAAATAGAGGGTGATATTTTAGGGTCCCGCAATCAAAGGTTCCCTGGTTTTTGGTGCTCCCTAGATTGAGTCCCTAGTTGAGAGAGTATTCTTATTTCGATCGAGGTTTAAACCTTCACCTAACTTAAAGAACAGGAAATTACTCAATTTGAGCCTGTCAAGTAATACCTGTAGATTTAATTACACCCATATAATACTGATTTGCATGCAAACTCAAGATATGACAGATAGATATACACTTAATTATATACCATAACAGAATTAAATAAGGACTTAAAAACTACAAACGGTATTACAATGGGCGGCCTTAAAAGCGATCTTTTACAGACAACCTTTGGATGGATATAACACAGCAGTAGAAAATAAATACTCGGGTAGTCCATGGTGTACTTATGGTTCAGTTGAAAACCAGCGCCAGGCAACTTCTAGCTAATAACAAAAGTTTACCTACTTCTCTTAAAAACTACTATTATTTTGCTTTTTTATTCTTAAATAAATAAGATCTCAGATAATTCACATGTTATTTATTTAAATAGGTCATGAAGTCTTAGAAGTTACGTGTCAAGTTTCAAATTAAACCTTTCAAACGCCAGTTTGAGAAGGAGAACCTAACAACTTTTTAGCTCCTGAATTTTGCGAAATGATATTAGAGTTTTTTTTTTCAAACAAATATACATAATTATGTACTAAAATACAAAGTAGAATAAATAAAAATAAAAGAAACTGGCGGCATTGCCTCGTTGTATGGCAATGCTTAGCCGTTGACCAAAGAAATAGCCAGCCCTTGGGTCGCGGGAAGCGTGAACGAGCCTTTTCGATATTTCTTTAAAAAGGCTGTGAGCACACGGGCCATGGGCCGTTTGGGGTCGAAAATGTAGTTATCACCGAGAAGACTATATTTACGCCGCTTGAGGTTTTCCGCAGCCGCAGCGGGAGCGCCAGTATATAGTTTGAGCTTTCAAATTTTTTATTATATTATTCTGCCGCGGCTTCGCTAGCGTGGAAAGCGGTAAAAAGTTTTTTTAGCGGAAAGCCTAAACTATGTCATTTTCCAAGGTCTGATTTATATCTGAAGCAAAGTTCAGCAAAATCGATTCAGTAGGTTAGACATGAAAATGTAACAGTTAGACAGACAAAGTTATCTCAGCTCAAAATAGGACCACTGGTCCTCTTGGTTCCGATGTTAAGCCGTACCTTAAACTTTACTAAGCCAACTTTATTTAACATTTTAACCAAAACCGGTGAGTTTGCACGAATTGTATGTTCCCGTAGAGGGTAGTAGAATTTTAGTTATTATTCGGTGTGTTTCAGAACTTTACCCAGCTAAACGGTATGCAAGCAAAGTGATTTGTTTAAAACTGGCGTTTGTTTAAAGGTCGGTTAAATTGGTAGAATATCAAGGGAACTTAGTTAGCGTACGGACGTGTGTTAGAGTCGGATACTTACATATATTTCTTTATTTTGTTTTTTGTTACAACTAAATGGAAACGAAATGTAACGGCTGTGATGCCGTGATTCTTGATTCATTGCATATGAAATGTTCACAGGCCAAATGCAAAAAATTATATCATTTGAAATGTCTTGCCTGGTCGGAGGTTCAATTTGCTGCATTAACACAGGAATTTAAGAATAAATGGATATGTCCAGAATGTACATGCACTATCCCGAAGAAAGGAAATTCCGAAACACCGGTAAGAGGAAGCACAACGATGGATAAAACGTCTACACCGAGCTACGTAAACACTGAGCGCGGCACTCGTCGTAATACAAAAGAGGTTTCGATGATTGAGAATGAGAGTCTAGTGCTGGATGAACTACGGCAATTTCGTTTAGAGATCGGCGGGCGCCTGGAGGAGCAAAGGACGGATTTTATATTACTACAGAACAAGTTAATTGCTACGGAAACCGAGCTTAAAGAAATTAAATTGATTATGAAGGTACTTCAAGAAAAAGCAAATAAAGTGGATATTTTAGAAACAAAAATACAAGAACTAATTGAAAAAAGTGAAAAATTGGAAGCTAGTCTTTGTTCCAGAAACATAAAAGAGAAAAGTACAAATGAAAAAGCATCTAAAACATCGTCAATGACCTTTGCAAAAATCGTTAAGAATAATCAAACGGAGGTAATTAGTAATTTACCGGCGAAGGAATGTGTGGCCACGAAACCCGCCAACATAGTAATATTGGAAGAAAACATACAAGAAACACGAAATGAGAGAAGCGTAGATAAAGGATATGAAAATGCGAAAATAGAAGGAAAATGGACTTTGGTTCAAAGAAAAAGTAGGTATCCGAACAGCGAGGTGAGAAAAGGAGGTAGCACAAATTCGGCTGAAATTTTGGGTACTGAGAAAAAGAAATATTTGCATGTATGGCGTTTGCAGAAGGATACTAGTGTGGAAAATTTAGAAAAGTACGTGAAGAAGTTATATGATGGAGAAGTAACGGCGAATTAAACAGAAGACGGAAAGAGATTATGCTTCCTTTATTATAGGAGTTCCAGAGAGCAAATATGACGTATTGTGTCAACCAGAAAGTTGGCCTGTTAACATCGAGTTTTGCGAATGGGTGTGGTTTCGGAGATATACCAATAAATCAAAACCCCCGGAGTAAATCGGTGGAGATATTTTATCAAAACGTCAGGGGTCTTCGCACTAAATTAGACGATTTTTATGCTGGAGTGTTATCATCAAGTGCAAACTTATTTGCAATAACGGAAACAGGATGCAATAAATCTATCCAGGACGCAGAATTGGTACCGCCGGGATATTCCATAATAAGATGTGACCGTGCGGACGGGCGCAAACACGGTGGCGCTTGTCTCGTGGCCACACCGGATTTCGAGCTGCGGCAAGTGTCCCCACCTAGTGAAGTCGTTATCGACAATCGGGTGTTTGAACTAGTTTGTGCATCAGTGTACCAACGTAATAGACTGTTGTTTTTGTTATGCGTTGTTTATATCCCACCTAACAGTAATGAAACTGAATACATGTTTTTATTTAGGATTATTGAACAGTTCTGTAAACGGTATAATAATGTAGTGGTCATGGGTGATTTTAATTTGTATTCTTGCCCAGTGAATGTAAATAACTATTTTGAATGTTTTCAAGCTTATTGTGGATTTACTCAGAGCAACAAAGTGAGCAATTGCAATGGTCGGCAACTGGATTTAGTGTTGAGTGCATTTAATGAGGAAGGGAGTGTGTGCGTGCGCGCAGCGGAGGTGCCGCTCGTGCCTGTGGACGCGTATCACCCGCCGCTCGATGTGACGGTGAGTTTACGTAACCGGCTGGGCATGCAACCTGACTCATCTGTACCGGCCGCGGGTACATATGCTCCTGTGAGCTGGAATTTTAAAAAAGCAAATTTCTTTTTACTGTACCAATCTATAGCCGCCATAGATTGGAGTCCAATGTACGAGTTAGATCTTCAAACGAGTTTGAATTATTTTTATACAGTGATTAATTCGATTTTCGATGTCTGTGTTCCAAAAAAAATGCGAAGTCGTGTAACCTCAAGGTATGTTTACCCTGAGTGGTACACTGTTGAAATAATTCGCGACATAAAAGTAAAGGCTGATCTCCATAAACGGTACAAAATAACGGGGGCGCGGAGTGATTACGAGGCGTTTGCTCTGTGTAGAACTAAAGTAAAAAAGATGATTTTAAGCGCTCAGGAACAATATAAGTACCGCGTTCAAAATCAGATGCTGGATGACCCAAAATCGTTTTGGAATTACGCCAAATCTAGAAGGGGGGGTAGAAATCCGCGAAAGATTTTAAAAAATGGCGAAGAATTAAATGGTGAGCAGTGTGCCCGGGAATTTGCTGAGTACTTCTATTCGGTCTATTGTACACATGAGCCTAAGTTAGACGTGAATGCGGCCATGGCAGAAGCGGGGGGGGATAACGGAGCTGCGCGGGTACAAGTCGAACGCCTAGAGTTATCGGACGTATTCAGCGCGCTTCAAAGACTCAAGCCCAAGAAGTCTTCGGGGCCCGATGGCATACCGCCTTATATTTTTAAGGATTGTCGTTCAGTGCTAGCCAAACCGTTACAGGATATTTACAATAAGTCTTTGAAGTTAGCTGTATTTCCCGAACGGTGGAAGGTTACCCGCGTCGTTCCAGTGCCTAAGGGAAGTTCAGGAGGGACAGTGGAGGATTACAGACCTGTCGCAGTGTTGTCCACACCTGCAAAGGTTTTTGAGGCGGCAATACAAAAGTGCATTTTGCAACAGGTCAGCAGTCAGCTTGCAGACGCTCAGCATGGGTTTAGGCCTGCAAAGAGCACTACTAGCAATCTCCTTAGCCACATGACTCACATTGTGCCAGCCGTGGATAGTGGGGCGCAGGTCGATGCTGCTTATTTCGATTATAAAAAAGCGTTTGATGTTGTAAATAATGATGTCTTACTTAAAAAGTTAGCAGCAGTTGGTTTCACCCCACATCTGCTAAGGTTCTTTGCGAGTTATTTGGGCGGCAGACAGCAATATGTGGAATATGCGGGGCACACGTCAGAACCATATTTTACCAGGTCAGGAGTGAGTCAGGGCAGCAACCTTGGGCCTTTGCAGTTCATTCTAGTAATTAATGACTTGCCAGAAGTAGTCGAACATGCTAAGTGTTTGCTGTTTGCTGATGACCTCAAACTGTCGCTCACGATAAACAGCTTGGATGACTGTGCTAGGTTGCAGGCTGATATAGACAGAGTGGTCACCTGGAGCAAAGAGAACCTCTTGCAATTTAACGTCTCTAAGTGCGTAACCATCACTTTCTCTCGCGCGCATGCTCCTATCCTTTATGAGTATAGTGTTGACGGGTCGGTGATGGCTAGGGTCACGGATGTTAGGGACTTAGGGGTAAAATTCAACACAGAGCTAACGTTTCGTGATCACATCATGAGCTGTTGCAAAAAAGCTTACCGTAATTTGGGTTTTGTGTTGCGTATGGTGCGTGACTTTACAAATATTAAAGCGGTTATAGCTCTATACAATGCATTGGTGAGAAGTCAATTAGAAAGTAACGCAGTCATTTGGGCTCCGCATGAATCTAAATATAGGGTCATGCTGGAGCGAGTACAAAATAAGTTTGTAAGGCATTTATACTTACGCTTGTATGGAGTATATCCCTTTTACCCATTAATGTACCCAACTTTATTTATTTTGGGTATGGTAGGATATAACGAGCTGAGCGTCAGGAGAGAACTCGCACTCATCTCGTACATATTCAAAATATTTAGAGGGAAGGTGCATAATGCGGACGTATTAGGGCAAATAAGTTTGTGTGTTCCGGACAAGTACGTGTGGCGACGTCGGCGGCCACGGCTGCTGGTGGAGCCGCGCGGACGTACAAATTTGTTGGGGGAGGCGCCACTGACGCGTGCACTCCGCACTCTCAACATCATTGCGATCGATTTGGACTTATTCTGTTGTTCACTGGGTGAATTCACGAGGAGTGTTTATTTGTAATTTGTTATAAAAAAATAATTAAATAGTTGTAATACTAGAATAGGTACACTATCGCATTAGGTTACCCTGTAACGATAGATGTAAAGTGGATAATAAATAAATAAATAAATAAATAGTTAAACCCGGACCGTGAAAACGGAAGCTAGGCGGATTCCAAATTCTATCTGCAGCTAGTCGTAGTAGGTGTCTACATTTTTCATTTATTAAAATTCCTGTCTTCTTGTGGATTTGGAAACTTTGGATTATTTTTCAGTTGTTTCTACTTAAATTCAAACTTGTTATTAATGATTCTTATAATGTAAATATATCCTGAATGAGAATTGAGAATGGGGGACCATCTTACCACATCGAGATTCTTCCGTGCCTTGGAAAGCTCGCTAAGCCATGCTTAGTAAAGCTCGTTAAGCCATGCTTAGGAAAGCTCGTTAAGCCATGCTTAGGAAAGCTCGTTAAGCCATGCTTAGGAAAGCTCCTTAAGCCATGCTTAGTAAAGATCGTTATACCATGCTTAGAGAAGCTCGTTAAACCATGCTTAGGAAAGCTCGTTAAGCCATGCTTAGGAAAGCTCGTTAAGCCATGGATAGGAAAGCTCGTTAAGCCATGCTTAGGATAGCTCGTTAAGCCATGCTTAGTAAAGCTCGTTAAGCCATGCTTAGGGAAGCTCGTTAAACCATGTTTAGGAAAGCTCGTTAAGACGTTGGTCCCAGCTGTCATTTGTACATTTTGGCACACTTGTCTTGCCAATCAGCTACCGGGTTGTAGAGGTCAGATAGGCAGTCGCTCCATAGCTAGTCGTAGTAGGTGTCTACATTTTTCATTTATTAAAATTCCTGTCTTCTTGTGGATTTGGAAACTTTGGATTATTTTTCAGTTGTTTCTACTTAAATTCAAACTGGTTATTGATGATTTTTATAACGTAAATGAATCCTGAATGAGAATTGAGAATGGTTGACCATCTTACCACATCGAGATTCCTCCGTGTCTTAGGAAGCTCGCTAAGCCATGCTCACGGAAGCTCGTTAAGCCATGCTTAGGAAAGCTCGTTAAGCCATGCTTAGGAAAGCTCGTTAAGCCATGCTTAGGAAAGCTCGTTAAGCCATGCTTAGTAAAGCTCGTTAAGGCATGCTTAGGAAAGCTTATTAAGCCATGCTTAGTAAAGCTCGTTAAGCCATGCTTAGGAAAGCTTATTAAGCCATGCTTAGTAAAGCTCGTTAAGCCATGCTTAGGGAAGCTCGTTAAGCCATGCTTAGGAAAGCTCGTTAAGCCATGCTTGGTAAAGCTCGTTAAGGCATGCTTAGGGAAGCTCGTTAAGCCATGCTTAGGAAAGCTCGTTAAGACGTTGGTCCCAGCTGTCATTTGTACATTTTGGCACACTTGTCTTGCCAATCAGCTACCGGGTTGTAGAGGTCAGATAGGCAGTCGCTCCATAGCTAGTCGTAGTAGGTGTCTACATTTTTCATTTATTAAAATTCCTGTCTTCTTGTGGATTTGGAAACTTTGGATTAATTTTCAGTTGTTTCTACTTAAATTCAAACTTGTTATTGATGATTTTTATAATGTAAATATATCCTGAATGAGAATGAGAATGGTTGACCATCTTACCACATCGAGATTCCTCCGTGTCTTAGGAAGCTCGCTAAGCCATGCTCAGGGAAGCTCGTTAAGCCATGCTTAGGAAAGCTCGTTAAGCCATGCTTAGGAAAGCTCGTTAACCCATGCTTAGTAAAGCTCGTTAAGGCATGCTTAGGAAAGCTTATTAAGCCATGCTTAGTAAAGCTCGTTAAGCCATGCTTAGGGAAGCTCGTTAAAGCATGCTTAGGAAAGCTCGTTAAGCCATGCTTAGGAAAGCTCGTTAAGCCATGCTTAGGAAAGCTCGTTAAGCCATGCTTAGGAAAGCTCGTTAAGCCATGCTTAGGAAAGCTCGTTAAGCCATGCTTAGGAAAGCTCGTTAAGACGTTGGGCCCAGTTGTCATTTGTACATTTTGGCACACTTGTCTTGCCAATATGCTAACGGGTTGTAGAGGTCAGATAGGCAGTCGCTCCATGTTAAGCACTAGTACTCAATTGTAACTAGTTAGACTGAAAGCCAACACCGACATAGTAGGTATCTAGGCTAAGCAGATAATGATATCTGAATGAGAATTGTCAAAAGTACTGCTAGTGCCAGTTACCCCACTCGCGTGTCATAGAATATGTAATATACTCTGGAGATAGGGATGTCCTATGATCTATCTTAAAACATGATCTACACAAGCGCCAATTTACATCTTAATTCATTCATCCCTTATGATGTGAAGAAGTAAAAACAAGATTGATAGACACAGTACCTAATAAAACTAACGAATAAAACATAAAAAATATACACTTATGATAATACTCGTACAAGCCGTTACCCTATATTTTTTATTGCCATTCTGAAATAAAATGTGTGCTCAAGTTTACCCATTAACCCTGAACTGGGGATAATGGTTTTAACATTGAACTTCTTATAAGAACCAATGATCACAATTTTTTTTTTTCTTTTGTTTGCTCACTGTCCATATCCCTATACATTTAAATATATTTTTAAACTGTTACAGTTCCCACTGTACTTATCAAAATGGAGTTAGTTGGTATTCGTGGAGTTGTGCTTGATATTTTCCGTTCTTACCTAACACACTGAGTTGAAAAAATGATAAAGACAACGGTGTACTTGTATATTATACAAGTACACCGTTGTCTTTATCATTTGTTGTACCGCAAGGCAGCGTTGCTCTTGGTAATGCACTACTTTATATTATATTAAAATAAAAAACACTTACCTTTTTATCTGTTATTTAATCATAAATTTCGTTTGTTGGATTAAAATGAAATATGTAAATATAATAAATAAATTTAAAGTGCCAAAACGATGAATTTTGTGATTTTTACCAGAGTGGAAGGCGCTGTCGACTGTAACACAGTTAAAGCCTGCAATACATGTTGGCCGAGCGTAAGCCAACGCGAGCGTTGGCAAATAGCTACAAGGTAAAGCCTGCAATACATGTTGACCGAGCGTTGTCGAGTGAAGGCCAATACCAATATGTAGACGGTATATTTGCCTTGTTCTGCTATCGCTCGGTGTCACTTGCCTAGTTGGCCGAGTGAAGGCCAGCGCCAACTTGTATAGAGCTCATTTGGCGCAACTTGTCTTCGCTCGCCATTGCTCGTGATCACTTGCCTCACTTCGGATCGGTGTCGGTTTTTGGTCACAAATCAAAGGCGCTCGCCTGCGCTCGGCCAACGTGTGGGCAGCTCTACATACCCTCTTCTACATTGGTCGTCTGCACTGGCGTTCGACGAACTTGTCGAACGTGTGGACATTATTTCTTGCCTTGTACCTATTTGCCCACGCTCACGTTGGCCTACGCTCGGCCAACATGTATTGCAGGCTTAATACTAGTACAGTCGTCAACGTGACCTCTTACTATGTACCTAAATTCATTGCGTTAAATATTTAGAAGAAATTTGTACATTGAGATAAAATAAATAATCTATTAAACAGTACCTACAACAGTAAAAAATAACTGTGCCAGGTTACGATCTTTGAGGTAAAGCTGCGCTAGTCGAGGTTGTTCTGTGGATGGGTGTGATCATGACACATACGGAGATTTATCCGTGCGTTGAGAAGCCTGCTTATTTGTTAGTACCAGACTTTTTGTTCTTCTCGTTACAGGTAGTCTTAAGCCAGAAAATCTGACACTAGTCTAACTAAAGAATATTGTGCTATCCCGTAACTCCGACTGTGTTTGTATTATATACTAGCTATTGCCCGCGACTTCGTTCGCGTCGGAGGTTTTTCCCGCGTAAATTCCGATCCCGTGGGAAATTCCAAAAATCCTTTCTTAGTGCTCCCCTACACACCCCAAGGAACATACATGCCAAATTTCAGCTTCTTGCGCCCAGTAGTTTCGGCTGTGCGTTATCTGTCATTCAGTCAGTACCTAACGGAAGCGTTTTATATAATTGCGTTATTTTCTTTAGATTGACATTTTTAAATTCGTTATACCTTTTGAATGGAATGTCCGATTTTAATCATTTAAAAATTATTTTACAAGTATTGAAACGTTCTTTAATAAAATATCATTTTATCAGATAAGTATTAATACAGAGGTTGAATAATATGGTTTGATTATTGTCGGCACTTATTATTTATTATTATATACTTTATTGTACACCTTACAATACACTTAAGGATAAAAATCATAAAACTAGTGTACAATAGGCGGTCTTATCGCACAGGGCAATCTCTTACAGACAACCTTTGGATGGACAGAAATTATAGGAGATAGATTTAGGGCTGTCAGTGTACAACATCATACATAATACTAACCAAACATCATAATATAAAATATATACCACAAAATATAATATATAAATATATATTAATACATATCAAATTCATAATAGAGAAAGAAGGAGAAAAAATTATAGTGAGAGGTAATGCTTTTTCACCATTCTTTTGAACGTAGATAATGTTTGAGCACGCCTCACATCTATGGGTAATGCATTCCACAAGCGGGCCGCTTGTATAGTGAAAGATTTATCGAAGAAAGAAGTGGAATGCATACGGATACTAACTCTAAATTTTCCGATGATCTCAAGGACCTTGAATGTGTGTCACAGAGAAACCGAAAACGATATTTAAGATAAAAAGGAGTGAAAGGATTAAATAGCACATTATAAAGCAGGGAAAGTAAATGAACATTCCGGCGAAACCTAATAGGAAGCCATTTGAGCTTAGTACGAAATTCAAAAACATGGTCATATTTGCGCAAGCCAAATATAAAACTAATACAGAGATTTTAAAGTCGCTCTAGCTTGTCGAATTAGTCTTGGGTCAAAACAAGATAGCTGGCATCAGCATAGTCCAAGATAGGAAGGAGAAGAGATTGTGCAATTGCAATTTTAGTGGTGATGGGAGGAAAATTACGCAGGCGTCTCAGGGAGCCTGCAGAGGCAAACAGTTTACGACTGACTTCCTGCAGTTGCTTCGTCCAAGACAGAGTTTTGTCGATGTATATCCCCAAGTTTTTCACGGCGTGACTGAACGGAATAACGGTGTTATTAAAGGAAACTTGGGGAAGTGTCGACCAGATATTAGAGTTAGACCGGGAACTACCAAAAATAATGACTTGGGTTTTGGCAGAATTGATTTTCAGTCCGAACTCAGTGCTCCAATCACTAATTTGAGCGAGGTACACATTGATTGTCCCAATGGCATCAGGTAAATCTACGAGGGGGGCTTGCGTGTAAATTTTCAAATCATCAGCGTACAAGTGGTAGAAAGAAGATAGTCGTTGAGTGATAGCATTAATAAAAAGTACAAAAAGTAAAGGAGATAAACGCCACCAAACAGGTAACTACGAAACCAGTCAATTACCGAAGGAGATATGTTAAAAGAGCATAGAATGCCAAGCAAAATGTCAAAGTCAACTGTATTAAAAGCATTGCTGAAGTCAAGTAGTGCGAGTACAGTTAACTTCTCCATCTCCATGCCTGACCTTATATCATCTGTAATATGAACGAGTGCTGAGGTAGTGCTGTGACCAGGTATAAACCGGATTGGATGGGATTTAAAAGATTATATTTAGAAAGGAATGCGCTGAGTTGTTGATGGACAAGTTTTTCAAGGACTTTAGATAGAAAAGGGAGAATGGAAATGGGTCGGTAGTCAGAGAAGGATACAGGATGCGATTTCTTTGGTAACGGGATAACTTGAGCGTCTTTCCAGGCTTGTGGAAAGATACTACTAGAAATGGAGAAGTTAAGGATATAAAGGATGGCCGAAAGAATGTTGTCAAGGATAGGAATGATCATCTTACGACTGACACAGTCACTACCAACAGCATCGGACGTAATAGACACAATACTCTTTTTAACATCACAAGCAGTGAATTGACTTATGACAAAAGGAGAGTAATCAGGTACCGGAAGGTTTGAAAGATAATTTACAGTAGCAGCTTTAGTGGCCTTATCTAATACAGGCGAAGTAGAAAACACACTTTTATCAACTTTTAAAATGTAAAAACGTAGTTATTGTTGCATAACCACAGTAGTTGGACATATGGTATCGCGGACTTTTTTGTAGATATTAATACGTTCTATAATACTGTAGAACACTTTTTTGTTCTGTCATCAATAATTTCCGCAACGCACGCGATGACAGATTTTGTGTGACTAATTTTTTCACACCTTGGGTTACATTATTGCTATTTTATTAAAGGTCCCAATTTTTTAAATATAATTTAGCATATGTCACTCAGTGAAGCTGAAGATGCAGCTTTCTAATGGTGAAAGAATTTTTGAAATCGGTTCAGTAGTTTTTGTGAGAAAACGTTACAAACATACAAAATCACAAATGTTTCCTCTTTATAATATTAGTTTAGATATCCGCACTGGCATGTACGTTTTTAAGGTCACCCAATTGTCGAAAAACGACATTTTTTCATTTCAAGGTTACTACAAAAATATTAGGTCTCTGCACTTCTCCACATAAACTTTAACTGTGTTAAATTTACGTAGCCCTCCGTCCGCTTGAATTGAATAAAAAGGGGTTTAAGTTTTTCCTCGCTTATTAATATATATAATGTAGATGTATATGCCATTCTCCATCATCCCAATTTTTCTCTCTCTATTTATTATTTCAATTAACACATATCATAAAAGATGTTCATTAATGATGACTGACTGAAACTAAATGACTAAAATTACATAGTAGCTTTTTGATTATGTTTTCGCGTCTAAGCGTCATCACATCATCGCTTACCATCAGGTGAGATGGTAGTCAAACGCGAGCTTATTATCAGTAAAAATCGTGACCAAGTGCGAGTTAGTCTCGCCCCTAAGGGTACCGTCGCGTAGTAGTATTAATTTTTCGCCAGCATATGACATTGTTTTTCATAGTGTTTGTATAAAAGAAAGTTTACAAAGTTTTATTTGCGGATATAGAAAACTTGTTCAAACTAATTTTCTTTGAAAGAATTTATTGAGATCAATCTCTTATTTTAAAAGTTTAATGGGGGGTATACATTTCACCACTTTAGAAAGTGTCTATCTTTCATACGATTGACTTTAAGAAAAATTGTTTTAGAAACTTACGAATAGATTTCATTTAAAAAAAAATTGTTCCAGTCCAAGAGAACCCTATAGAATATTTGATTTTTTACAAATATCATAGACCGGTTTACAGAATTCATTTATCTACCAATTTTCAACTGCGTCTCAATCGTTTCGGAATAAAGTGGCTGTGACATACGGACCAACAGAAAAATATGACGATCTATAAGGGTTCCGTTTTTTGCCATTTGACTACGAAACACTAAAAAGACATAGAAGTCTTAATAAGTAGGCAACAGCAGAGGACACGATAATGAAATAAAAATCAATTACCCCAGACGTCTGTGTCGTCCACAAAAGATAAACAAAACTGAGTGATGTTTTGAAATATTATATTTGTGTCTAATTGACTTGCCAAGCAATTGGCTATTTAAAAGTTTCTTTGATCTCTTAACAGTTAATTTTTCGTCACAGCCATTTAAAACAGCTCACCTTACAGAAATGTCATCATAATCGATTTTTTTTTAAATCAGGCTGTGCCCACTCTCTCTCAGGCTGACCTCAATCTCGCCTGATGGTAAGCGATAGATGAGGCCTTCAATGAATGAGTGAACCCAGAAGATGCCTGTTTACTCTTGCTTTAAAGGCTGAAAGGACATAAGTGGCAGGGAACACAGAAGCCGGCAGAGAGTTCCTCAACTTGGCTGTACGTACAATAAATGTGGAAGTAAAGCGCTTGGTGCAACAAGACGAATAACGAACGATATTAATGAAAGTGTTTCAAAAGGACAGGAAAGGGAAGCGATTGAGATTACCAAAATACAAAAAATAAACCGAGGGGATAGGTTTGTCGAGGGCCTAGAATCCAGTAGTTCAATCTTAAAAGTGCCCACATAGTTCTGGAGTGGACACGGTGAGTTTTGTGTGTCGGGAACAGAATCGAGTTTTGAGTCATACATGTGACTGTAGTAGTGTTGTCTATCACAAAAAATGAACAAGGACCAATTCGTCTGTTCATAAACATCCACCCGCAACAATTTCAGTTCTTATGTGATTATGGCGCTTGTAACAGTGCCGAAATATCGGAAACTCGAAACAATAAATACATGGTAATTATCTCGGAAGTCGAAATTTCGATCTCTTTGGAATAAAAAGTAGCCCATAGGTCCCATTAAAATCGATTCAGCCGTTCCAGAGATTTACACAGAGTAATAGAAAGAGACACTGACAGACAGATAAGAGGAGCCCTGCGTTCCAGTTGTGGGAAAGTTATAGGCTGATTAAGTTACATAATTTGTCAAATGATTCAAACTGGAATCCAATTTCTTTTTTTATTGCTCACGTTTGACTACCATCACACCTGATGGTAAGTGATGATGTGATCAAAGATGGAGCACGCTTACCTAGAAGTAACCTATTCACTCTTGACTAAAATACCCCCAGGTTATAGCTAACGGGAAACACAGACTCAGGCAGGGAATTCCACTCCTTAGCCGTACGCACAATGAAAGTATTCCCAAAACGTTTTTGGGCGTAAGTCTTTAAAATTACTAAAGGGGGTTATTCACCTGTTGGTTTGAGGACGTCAGATAGGCAGTCGATCAATGAAAAACACTAGACTCATCTGCATCTGGATACACAGAAAGCCGACACCGAAATAGTTGGGAAAAGTCTAGGCAGATAATGGTCGGTTTGCATAAAACATAGACGAATTATTATTTCTCCCTTTCCTGAGAGAGCCAAGGGAAATCAGAGATAATATCAGCTAAATCATTTCATTCATTCTTCCCATAAAAAAGTTATTCCAACATTGACCTTGCTTTCAAGGGTAATGGATACGAGAAAGTCCGTTACAGAATATTTATCATGAGAGAAAACAGTATAATAGGGTGAAAGGAATAATGGATATGCACCGTCATCGTGAAAGACTGGCTGTTTTGTAACTTTTTCTGGTCATAGAGAATTAAGCATATCGTTTCAAAATTACTAGACCATGACTATTGTATCAAATCATGGCCTTTAATATACTGAAATCTGATTTATAATTTATTTCAAGGCAGCCTGACTGGTATAATATTTGTATCATAAAGCAATATGAATTCTAAACTCATTGAAATAACGATAAAAACAACTTTATTAAAAATAAGATCCCTTACCATGCCGTGCCGTGTCACGACTATAGTATAGGCAGTCCTGGCCCTTAATTTCTTAATAAATCATTGTGCAACATGATACCATGGGCCATTATAAACTTGCAGTATTAAAAATAAAACTCACCTTATGTTGTTTAAAAGCTGTACCGATAGCGGATTCTTTAAATGTCTTTTTGTTCAGTATTAAAAATTTGAGTTGAGAACTCATAAATTGATTGATAGGGGATAGCTAAGCTTACCTAAATTTGAACAAAGAATACAGGCATTCTCAGTATTTTAAGGACTCACATATTGCGGTATAGAATGGAGTCAGGCGTTATTTTAATGGAAATATGAAGCGGAATTACCACAAAAATTCTTAAAAAATATTTATAATGTCCAGATTTTGACAGTTTTTTGGTGACAGGTAAATTGGTGAATCAAGCGATCAGATACACTTCTTATTCTTTTCGGTACGACAAGAAATGAAACTGATTGAACATTGATTTAGTAAACCACGGATACTCCATTTCTAAGATTTTGGCATTGACCGCCGCTGAAGAGGGTCAATGCCAATAGTCACAATATGATGCCATAGTCACAATAATTGAATTGAGACAATTTTAGAAGACTTCCAAAGAACTTAGTGTTTTGCACTTTTCACCTGCCTTGCTCCTGTCCTGTTACTAAGGTACGCAGTATCACGTTGTCTACCTTTAAATCCAGCTTAATGACACTCACAGAAAAATACAGGCTGACTCTCAGCCAATCACCTCACGGCATCAATCATGATGAGACCTGTCCCAGCTAATTCACTGTCATAATTTATCATGGCTACAAATGATAATGGAATGTCCAAAACAAGTGAAGCGCACTGTCATTTAGTCTCAACGTGCCGGTTTCGCCACGCAACGCCATTTTCTGGACCATTTATAATAGAGCAATACCTATTTTTGCAACGGTTTTTAGTTATTTTAGTTTTTCGTGTTGAAAATATTTTTATATACATGTGCCTATGTATTTTTTTCTTTTGTAGAAATACGAATGGTTGAAGTTAGAATTCTTTTTTTTATTAATGGTAAGGTGTAACCACCGTCTCACTTCATGGTAAGTGAAGATGTGGTCGAATTTGAAGCACTAGCAAAAAGTAGCCTATGTTTGACTCTGGGTCATCAACTATTTCCATTCCAAATTTCATCCGAAACGGTGTTGTGGTTTAGCCGTGAAAGTGTAACAGACAGACAAACTTTCACATTTATAATATTAATAGTATAATTATTATACATAATTTATATAGGATCAAGTGTGGATAGCGTAAAGGGCAGTTATGACCCAAAGGTTGCAGGTACGACTGACATATTGTAGGTCACTTAGGTTACTTAGGGACACTTTCAAAGTAGTAAAATGTGTGTGTGTGTCCCTTAACTGTCAAAATAATTTAAAATCTAAAAAAATACCTATATGCTGTAGATCTCATTGAAAACTTTCAACGAAAATTAGTTTGTTAGTTTATTATTATTTATTATCAGACAGTAGTTAGTTTATTATTAGACACGTATCAAACTTCGTAGATAGATGTATTCTGTGAACGGCTTTTCGAGTTTTGTGTAAAAATATATGAAATGAAGGGGGGCTCCTCATACATGGAGACATGAGGAATCTACAAGGGTTCCGTATTTTGCCATTCGGCTACGCAACCCTAAAAATGTCACTGAGATTTCGGAAAACCATTGTTTCCTAAAGTCATTCGTTTAAAAGGTAGAATCTTCCAAAGTGGTAAAATGTCCCCCCTCCCCCCTCTAACTTTTATAATAATAGATTGAAAAAGAAATAAAATATATGATATAGATCTTAATGAAAACTTTCAACGAAAATTAGTTTGAACGAGATTCATTCACTAGTTTTTGAGATATTATGTCATCCATACAATCACAATGAAAAACAAAG
Source organism: Tholera decimalis (assembly GCA_943138885.2). Taxonomy (NCBI): domain Eukaryota; kingdom Metazoa; phylum Arthropoda; class Insecta; order Lepidoptera; family Noctuidae; genus Tholera; species Tholera decimalis. The sequence goes on along the minus strand of OW964549.2, from coordinate 13,144,893 downwards.
TTATTTTGAGTAGCTACCACGGAATCTTCATGGGCGAGTCCGACTTGCACTTGACCAATATTTTATTAAATAATAACAATAATAGCGACGTAGAAACAACCCCATGCATGCAAACCAATGCAGCCCCATTAAACTCAATAACTCAGATGAATACAAAGGTTATATTTCGCCGTAGAATTATGAGCTCTGCTATAAAAGTCAGATCTAAATTCGTACAGCGGCATCCGTTCCTTTAGACAGTAACAAAACTGAAAACAGACAGTCTGAAGTTTGAATGAAAAACATGTGGAGTTTTTAGAGAAATATCAGACTATTTTTGAATTTATGGATATTTGTGTTTACACGGTCTGTCAATGTTTTTGGCTGTTGATTTATTACGTAGCTATCTTTTTATATATGTTACCGGTAATGCTAGAAGATTGAGTACTCTTAGGATTACCCGAGTTTACATGGTATTATCCAAACTTTTGAGTACAATACGAGTATTAGTTGAAATAAATTTTTATTTGTGTTTTACCCATACTATATTAGTCAGCATAATTATATTGAGTAGATCTAGGTGTGTATGGGTAAATCCCAAGTAAAAATTTATTTTTATTTTCTACCCAAAACACATCGGTACTAAGTAACCCCGGGTGACCCTAGATTTTCTCAATCTCCTAGCATTACCCGTAACATAAAATATGTAGACGAAGAAATCTTTTTTTTTTTTAACTAGTAATCTTGGTTGAATTCACATAACTAGCAGTCTTATTAACTCCTCCAACTAAGATAAATATGCTTGTGTCTGGAGTGGGTTCACGGTTATAGCGTAATAGGTGGGCGCTTCAAAACGCTTCATTCGTAACAACTAGAAGATCATTTGAACAGTCAAAGAAATATTCAGATTAAATAATTAAACTTATTTCCCTAGCAACGTCATCCAGTCTACGACTTGTAGCACTGTTCCCTACACAAGACTCAGCATAATGCTGAATGATAACCTTATGCGCGGATGTGACGCCAGTGTACGTTTTCTATGTTATGCGTCAAGCTTGACGCAAATAAAAAGTTCGTTATTCTGTCTTGTCTTTGCCATGCATGAGTCTAATGGCGTTTCTGGATTGATAACTTGTTGTTGTCGTTCGATTATTGTTATTGTAGGTCGAAAATTTATAAGTAAAGTTTGCTTAGGTAGAAAGTTAAGGCGTCGTAATTGCCTAATAGTCTTTTTCACAATTGTGTTGGAGTTGGCTTCAGATTTGACCAAAGGCAGTACAATGCAGTACCAAATAAATGTCTTTTGGACGGGGGTAATGTTCAATAGTTGTCTGGCGCTTTAAGAAACTACTGGCGCCTTTAGACACTGATACATGTCCCATCTGTTGGAGTTTCCAAATGCCTAAATACATGCACCTTTGAAGGCCTGATGAACGCCACTGAGGTCGCGTCTACCGTGGCTACCTATAAGACCAACGATTACCAACGATTTACCATCGACTCGAAGAACAAGAAGCCTTTAGAAAAAAGAGACGGTGGGCGTGATTATAACCTTACTAAAACCAACCCGGTGATCATCATCAGCAAATAGAAAAGGTCCAGTTACCATTAAAAATACCCCTCCGGAACGCCTAAATACGGCACATCCCTGTTGAAAGTGTAACAACATCATAGAAGTGTAACAAGGCTTACTGTATACAGTAGGTCCATTTTGAACATGTTCCTATGCACACCCATCGCTCATTTGGGCCCGTTTGTTAACGTTAACTGTGTAACATTATTAAATGCACCGCATAGTGTCTGTACTTTCAAGCCTAAGCTCTGGAGTACGATGTGTTCTGTTGATTAACATTCAAAGGCAAAGCGGATGCTGAAGAATAGATTGTAGGTAAGGTCTTTACTTATGGTAATATTTTAAACTAGCTGTTGCCCGCGACTTCGTTCGCGTAGGACATTTTTACCGTGTAAATTCCGATTCCGTGGGAAATTTCAAAAGTCCTTTATTAGTGCTATACACACCCCAAGGAACATACATGCCAAATTTCAGCTTCTTGCGCCTAGTAGTTTCGGCTGTGCGTTATAAAGCGGTTTATATATATTGATTGATGATTCTGTAAGAATCTCTCTGGATGGTACAAGTACTATTTATGCATTATCATTATAATAACGCTGAAAAATACGATAAATTAAATCTGAATTTATTATCACTACCTCGACTCGGAATACTTCGGTCACATTGCTAGGAAAGACGGTAGCAACATCGAAAAGCTCATCGTGTTCGGTAAAGTAGACGGAAAAAGGCCTCGTGGACGCAGCCCAATACGTTGGTCTGACCAGATCCGCACCGCTCTCGACTCTACAGTTCACAACGCCTTCCACACCGCCAGAGACAGAAACCACTGGAGAAAGGTAGTTCGTGAGAAAATAACGCAATTGTCTTGTAGTCCGATGATGGAACGGGCTTGGCGGAATTAGATTAATTCCATCGCACACTCCTCGAAATGTAACCGATAGAAAACCGATAGACTTGCAACTCGTCGTCGATGTTTTTATTTAACGAATGAATATAATTTGTTTTCCGTCGTTACCGCATTCAAGATGTTTTTCCCTGGTGGGAAAATCATCAAATGACTCCTCCCACTCTGGGTGGAACGGAAGGGAGTGTCAGACTTCTACTGACTAAAAACCCACCCTGTTATTTCAGTTGCCCTTGTGGTCCGGGATCGCGGTATCCCAACAGGCAATGGTTCCGCATTCACGATGATAATTTATTAATATCTATGTATGTATTCTTACCACAACTTGTAATACTTGTACAACAGTGTTGTATATACATAGAACTGTTTAGTATATTCAACCAGCGTATATTTAAACATACATACAAATTTACATGTCTACAAATTGTTTGCGACCAGTCCGTTGTTGCGGTCGGATTAAAACTCATACAAAATATTTTAAATTGTAAATTTTGCTAATTCATTAATGCGGTCCACATTATTTGTATGTTTGTTTTACTATGCATGACCGTGTGCATATTAGTGATTAGTGTTGTATCAGGCTTATTTTGTTTATTATTTTAGTACAGTATATTATTTTTGGTTTGGTTAATTGAACATATTTTTTTAATTAACCAATTAAATCAAGAGATTGATAAATATTTATCAATCAGTTAACGCAAAACAAAAGCTCTTTGCTTTGATTATTTTCATTAATTATACCAACATCGAACAGCAACTGAATAAATAAAATTAAAGTCATGTTTGTTTTTTCATCCCTATTATGTTTTACCTCATCATTACTACACATTAATTTGGAATGGCATTTTATATTAATTTATATAAATAAAATAGTAAAAATGCTTTTTTTATCTTTCTTAAACTAAAAAAGGAAACAAAAAATTAATTGATAAAAAAGGACCTTCAAGACAATATTCCCTAGTAGGCTTCTCATGGCCGAGATCTATTTCATTTATCTTTTACTTTGTTGACAGGTTAAAAGGAAAACTTGTATTTGTAAGATTGTATTTCCAAAATTTGTTGGGATCTCAAATATGTACATATCATCGAACAGCCTGTGAAAGCATCAATCAAAAAGATTAGCCTTGAATCCGAATTTATAATTTATTGACAGTAAACCATTCTTATTTTTAAACTTGCTGTAGTTATACTTCAAAATTCAAAAGATAAGTAGACAATTAGAAAAAAAGCGAAAAAAGGAATGAAGAGAGAAAGAGAGGTTAATAATGTAATAGTTTTTTTTCTGCAAGTACATAACTGTGTTCTTGCAACCTTGTCAACGTCGAGCAATAAACGAAACTTAAATCGTACTCCATAGTAAGTTAAGTGTCAAATCATTACACAATTATGTTTTGTTAAAAAATGAGAGTTATGAAACGTTCAAATAATGTTAGGTAGGTACTTATGAATATAAGTCTTATTTCAAAATTTGCTATAGTTAAACTAAAAAAAAACAATAAAACGTTTAAATTACATATCTTAACAAAAATCAGGACAGAAGATAAATCTATAACACTATCTTCGTATTATTTACTTATACCACACGCAAACTAAAATGTATTAATGAGAATTTGAAACTAAAATAATTTGCTTTGATTCATTCATAAAATAGCATAATGTATTTAAGTGGATCATTTTATAAAATCAATATTTTAAAATTTTACATTTATTAAAACTATCACCAACCTTTTCCAGAAGAGAAGTTAGCCATCTATTTCTTCAACAAAATCACAGAAAACCAATTTAAAATCTCACTTATCTCTTGCAAATCCACAGACAATATTTCAGTAACAAAATGTGTTAAAACAAGCACATGCACTGGCCGATAACAAAAAAAAACTCTAATAAATTATTAAGAAAAAATTTCGCGCGCGAAATATCGTAAGGCGAACGCGTAGTGACGTCACAGATAACGCGTCCACAGCTTTCAGTATCTCGTGGGAAACTGGCGGGAAATCTTGTTGAACGAGAGAATTTGTGAGACTGCATTGGTACATGGTACGGGGTGAAAATGTACTGATGTTACCTGCGTTCATCTGGAGACTTGAATAGTGCGACGAGTTCTAATTACATAGATAGCTATGTATGTCTCGTAAAAGTTGATTTAATCGATTTCAGCTTTTAATATAAAAAAGTATTATAATAAAGTTTCATACAGCCTTGTATTTCTAGGCTATATCTTATCTCTCAATACATTGTTAGGTTATAAGTACTAACGTTGTTAAGTATATCAATAGATACTGGCTATTATTAGTCTGAAATCCCTAAAAGATATAATGAAAAATTAACAAAAGAACCACTTTTTCAGGTCTTTTACAAAAAAAAAAACCGCTTCCGTAAAAGTTTATTTCAAAGCCTATAGGTAGGTACTCTTCTAGTATCTATAGTGCTTCGTGAAAATACAGAGAAAGTTAAAGGAAGAGACGTTCCGGGTTAGCTACCCAAGAGACGGAAGACGCCACTTTGTATTGAACAGTTTTGTGATACCATTGTTTTGTACCTTCATACTATACAACGTGTAATTTAAAGGGTATATACATACCAAGTTCATGGCTTCTTTGGATGATAACAAACGATATGGCAAGGGTTTTGTAATCCTAAGTCTACGTGTGTAGAACTTATTACAAACTCCAATACATAATACCAGAGACCGAATTTTTTAAATTAAGAAGAACGAAAAGAATTATCGTGTTATTGGCAAGTGACGTGGAAAGTTATTGACCCTCGTAGTGCTGTGACACGTTTGTTATGATTGGAATTCAAGAAATATATGAAACCAATAATTTGGTATCAATTCTTTGAGTCAGTTATTTTGTGCTGAAACTGTGCATAGAGACTCCATACCAGATGTTGTCTTCAGCCCTTTTGGATAGATATGGGGTTTCCATTACACGTTGTATAGACGTCCCTGAGGAGATTGTAGCCTTAATAATAACAGCCGCAAAGGTTGACCTTCAGGTTAAGCAACATTCGCCGAGGTCGTTCCATGTGGATGGGTGACCATCTTAACATTATATCGAGATTTCTCTGTGCCTCGGAAAGTATGGTAAGCAGTGGATATCATTGGTACGTCTTAGACAGTAGTTCTGAGTCTTGCCGAGGGGTATCACGTTACCCACTAAAAAAACACTAGTAGCATACTAGTAGTACTAGGTGCATCCGGCTGGACTGGAAGCCGCCCCTAACAAAGATAGGAAAAAGCTAAGTAGATTATAATGACTATACAGTATGTTAACTAACAGAGGGTGTTCCCGTTAACCCGCAATAGAATAAGCACATCAATTAGATCGCCGCACACGCGGCCCGTCATTCATAAATAAATTGCGACGTTGCCGTCCTTCAAGTACACGTGTACAGAGTGTTTCTTTTACGTACCAATTTAACATTTTTAGTGAATATTTTAATATAAAAAAAAAAAACATTTTGTTTTTGAATGGTAATAATTTTTTAGCATGTTTGGATGCTATACTATTGCGGGTTAACGGTTTATTGCGGAACGCCCTCTGTTAGTTAACATACTGTATGTATACGCGTCGCTCTATGTTATATCTCTGCCATTTTCTTAATAAATAAAAAATAACGTTGGAATGATGCCTTAAGAAATTCAAGGTAAAAGATTTTAATATAATTATGTATTTAACATTACTAGCTGTTGCCTTTTTTCTTTTTCTTTCTGTATGGGAAAATCATCAAAAGACTCCTCCCGTTGTGGGTGTAGTGAAAAGGAGTGTCAGACTTCTACTGACTAAAAACCCACCCTGTTCCTTCAGCTGCTCTTAAGTTCCGGGGCCACGGTATATCGTTAGAACATTCCCGCAACCCCGGCAGGACTAGCTGTTGCCTGTGACTTAGTTCGTATGGAAATTATTTTTATCGTGATAAAGTCCACGGGAGGCATATACATCATGTAATTTAAAGGGTATATACATACCAAGTGCATGGCTTCTTTGGATGATAACAAACGATATGGCATGGTTTTTGTGATCCTTGTGTAGAACTTATTACAAATTCCAATACACTGATACCAGAGACCAAATTTTTCAAATTAAGAAGAACGAAAAGAATTATCGTGTTATTGGCAAGTGACGTGGAAAGTTATTGACCCTCGTAGTGCTGTGACACGTTTGTAATTATTGGTATTCAAGAAACATATGAAACCAATAATTTGGGGTCAATTCTGTGAGTCACTTATTTTGAGCTGAAACTTTGCATAGAGACTCCATACCAGATGTAGATGATGATGATGTTTGTCTTCAGTCCTTCGGGATAGATATGGAGTTTCCGTTACACGTTTTATACATAACGTGACCAGACGTCCCGTTTTGAACGGGACTGTCCCTTTTTATAATTACGAGTCCCGGTGTCCCCGCAATGATCTCTGGGACGCAAAATTGTCCCGTTTTCTGAGACCGCGTCAAGGGACTCATCGGTCGATGCGAATATAGCCGAGAATGGCCAAGACGTCGTCGCTCGCGCTTTGTTGACTATTTATTTGACAGATTTTTCGTTCGCCCACTTCTCGATATTTGTTTTGTTGTTGTTACGTGTTTTTTACGTAGTTTATATTTGATATTAACATTCATATCTGGAGTGAGGCTATCAAGAGGCACGGGGAAGAACTTGCTGTTTCCCTTGACATCTCCAAGGCCTTTGACAGGGTCTGGCACGATAGCCTTATTGCTAAGCTTCCTTCTTTCGGTTTACCCACTCAACTTTGCGTTTGGATTGAAGACTTCCTGAAGGATCGGTCCATTCGAGTGGTCATTGATGGCTGCTCGTCTGGCCAATTGGCAATTAATGCCAGGGTCCCTCAGGGTTCTGTTCTCTCAGCAACTTTATTCTTGCTGCACATTAACGATCTGCGCCCAGTACCTTTGGGTATGCAGACGACAGCACAGTTTCTGAGAGATATGTGTCCAGCGCGTGAGCTGGTGGGTCACAGATCCAGTCTCTCCGTGAGGACATGGTTGGGCGCTTGAACTTGACCTTGAAGGCTGTCTCCGAATGGGGCGATGCCAACCTGGTCAAGTTTAATGCAGCTAAGACCCAGGCGTGTCTCTTCTCCGCAAAAAGGAGCCAATTCGAACCAGCTCCTACTTTCCGTGGTGTAATCGTGCCGATAACCGATCATATTGAGCTTCTTGGGGTGACTTTAACTTCCACACTCAATTTTGGCCCGTTTATCGAGGCTAAGGCTCAGTTAGCATCAAAAAAGTTGGGAATCCTAGCCAAGGTGAGACGGTACTTCACACCGGAACAGCTGCTCAATTTGTATCAAGCCCAGGTTCCGACGTGTATGGAATACTGCTCTCATCTTTGGGATGGATCTGCGAAATACCAACTGGACGCGCTTGAGTCTATCGAGAAGCGGGCCAAGAGACTCATTGGCAACGATGCACTGGTCGAGTCAAAGCTCCAGAGCCTTGAACACCGACGGCGAGTTGCAAGTCTATCGGTTTTCTATCGGTTACATTTCGGGGAGTGTGCGATGGAATTACACAATCTGATTCCGCCAAGCCCGTTCCATCATCGGACTACGAGACAAACGGCGAAGCGCTATCGTTACATGGTGGACATCCCACCCATACGCACAAAACGTTTTGGGAATACCTTCATTGTGCGTACGGCTAAGGAGTGGAATTTCCTGCCGGAGTCTGTGTTTCCCGACAGCTACAACCTAGGAGTCTTTAAGTCCAGAGTGAATAGGTTACATTTAGGTAAGCGTGATCCATCTTCGATCACATCATCACTTACCATCAGGTGAGATAGTGGTCAAACTCGAACCTATTTTAAATAAAAAAAAAAAAAAATTGAAAAATGTCGCCTATTACTAAAAAACTTTTTTGAAGATTCCACATCCAAACTGTGGCTTTATTTTTTACACGCTCAGTCAACAAGTTTTCATCAAGCTGTATTGAAACTTGAAGGTTAGACTACTACTACTCTTACCATAGAAATGTACCTACATATTTTATTGGGCTGATTTAAAAAAGGTCCCCGCATGGGAAATTGTTCAAAAATTGTAGACGTCTGAGAAAACCCAGTTACAAATTTCAGTTCTAACGGCGATGTTGATAATTAAGGTGAATATACAAAAAAAACGTGCTAAGAATTTCATTCTTACTTAAAATCATCACCAGCTATATTAAAGCATATTTGTTTACTGCATTTATTTGCATACTTTAAGCTAACTGACTATTTTTAAATAAAAACCTCAAAAAAAAAATTTTTCTCTCATTGATAACCTTTTAATTGACCTTAATAAACCAATGTCCCGTTTTGAGACAAAAAATTAATGGTCACGTTATGTATACAGGCTCCTATATTATTAAGCCATGAACTCCTTCTATATTTTTCAATACTGCCAAGTTTAAAACGAAAATAACCGTAAATACCAGACCTGTTTCACAAAATACCTGAACAAATAGACACGTCGGGTCTCGTGATGCCTGCATATGTTGAGCTTACATTCTTTGCGCGATGTTTATAAATTGCCTCCGTAAAGCTCTCACGGGTGATTTGAACAAGAATTTTCTTTTTAAACTCTTACTGGGAATATTTTCTTGTACATTAAAAATGTAAGTCTTGGAGAGTTGAGGTTTTTTCTTATTTTCATCATATTGAAATAATTATTCACTGGGCTTATGTTAAATGCTCCGTTTATTGAATATGAAGAAATATTTCAACTCATTTCAGTAACGGGAAACGACGTAGGTACATCATTAGTTTTTAGGGTTCCGTACCCAAAGGGTAAAAACGGGACGCTATTACTAAAATTCAATTTTCATATATGATGTATTTCTGTGGCCGCTATAACAACAAATACTAAAAACAGAGTAAAAAAAATCTTAGGGGGCTCTTATACAACAAACGTAATTTTTTGCCGTTTTTTAGGGTTCTGTAGCCAAATGGCTAAAAACGGAAACCTTATAGTTTCGATATGTCTGTCCATCTGTCTGTCTGTCCGTCCGTCCGTATGTCACAGCCATTTTATGCCGAAACTATTAAGACTATACATGTATTCTGTGAACCGCTTTCCGATTTTAAGAAAAAAAAATTAAAAATATTTAAAATAAAGGGGGGTCCCCATACATGGAACTAGAAATGAAATATTTTTTTTTCATGAAGCCTATGCGTGTGTGGTATCTATAGACAGGTCTTTAAAAATTATATAAGGGTTTCTAAAACCACTTTTTCATAAAGTCAATCGTTTAAAAGATATAAGCTTCCAAAATGGTGAAATGTGTGTCCCCCCTCTAACTTCTATAATAATGGAGTGAAAAATCTAAAAAAAAATATATGTCTGTAGATCTTAATGTAAACTTTCAACCAAAATTAGTTTGAACGAAATTGGGTCAGCAGTTTTTGAGATACAGCATATTTTCTAAAACCGCAAATATAACTTTGTAATTCATACAAACACTATGAAAAACAAAGTTATTTAGCGTAGTTGTAAAAATGTAAATAAGCTAGTTTTAAGAAATTTTTAAGGTTTTTTTTTATTCGTCAAATAAATATACATATTATATTATATTATTATAGTTCCTACGGAACCCTTCATGGGCGAGTCTGACTCGCACTTGGCCAATTTTTTATAAATAATGGTACGGCACCCTTCGTGCGCGAGTCCGACTTGCACTTGGCCAGTTTTTAGGGTTCCTTATAGTTTCGTCATGTCTGTCCGTCTGTCTGTCTGTCTGTCTGTCTGTCTGTCTGTCTGTCCGTCCGTCCGTCCGTATGTCACAGCCACTTTATTAAGATTTTTTTTTTTTTTTGTGTGTGGCATCTCGCAGGTCAACCTCTGAGGTTGTCGGCTGCTTAACCGGGCTTGCCTGTGGTTGCCTTAATTAATAAATTAATTAAAGCCTCCAGCCAGGGCTTATTAGAAACTTACAAACTAGGCGACTACACGCTAAGGGCACCCCCTGTGGGGTACGGACCTCGGCTTAGGGCGTCGCAGTGGGAGGGCAGCTAGGGACAGGCTGGATCATATCATTTTTATTATTAATAAGGGAATTTAAAGCTACTGGCTCAGCGTCGCGGGCTGGCTCTGGCAAGGGTCGGGGCGGACTATTACGGGGACGTCGCGGCGGGCCTCGGCGGCGAGGACGGAAGGACGGTCGGTTTTTGTTTTTGTGTGCCACTGTACTTGTTTCCCTACGGCTCTCTTGGAGCAGGGTGATTGCGTCATCGGGAGTGACAAGGGTATGCCTTGGTCGGCGAATCTTAGAGATACGCGAGGGTTCGTATTGGGCGGCCGATACGATAAGGGGATTCCTATGTTGGATTGCAGTATCAAAGAAACGCTTGGAGACACGTTTCATGAACTGCTGGATGGTGGGCATCTTGAGGTCTACGTGAAGAAGCTCATTTCGAACATAAAAGGGGGCTCCCGTGACTCTACGGAGGAATCGGTTTTGAAGGGTCTGCATCTTGTGGAGGAGGTAGGGCTTTGCGTGTGCGAAAACAACGCAGGCGTAGGTCATGATGGGACGGATGACCGCGGTGAAAATACGCAGCTTGCACCTGAGTGATAACTTGCTGCGGGAGCTAAGAATGAAGTGGAGCCTACCTAGAGCGAAAGCGGCGCGCGAACGTGCCTGCTTTATGTGCTCAGCGAAGGAAAGGTGTTTATCGAGGACCACGCCTAAGTATTTGGCTTGCTTTTCCCAGGGGATCGGCTTGCCGTACATGGTAATCGGACGGGGGGAGGGTGGGTTTATCCGCGGCTTAGAAAAGAGGACTGCCTGGCTTTTGTCTGGATTGACTTCGATTCTCCATTTCCGGAACCACTTGGCCAGAGTGTTTGCGGAAGTTTGGAGAGTGCGAGCGATGGCATCGGGTTTAAAACCGGTATAATAGATAGTCGTATCGTCGGCAAATAGGGCTAGCTGAGTATTTTTATGCTTGGGGATATCGCTAGTGAATAGCGTGAAAACGAGGGGGGATAGTACGGAGCCTTGAGGAACTCCTGCGCGAATGGGATGGGGGGAGGAAAGCTCCCCCTCAATTCGGTAACGAAAGGTGCGATTCGATAAAAAGTCCCGTAGGATGAGCACGAGACGGTCAGGCACGCCGAGTTGGTATAGCTTATAGATTAAGCCATTGTGCCAGACTTTGTCGAACGCTTTCGCTATGTCGAAGAATAAGGCTCCCGTTATTGCGCCCCGTTGGAAGCCGGCGCTGACGTGTTCTATGATGCGGTGGACTTGTTGGATACATGAGTGTTCGGTTCTAAATCCAAACTGCTCATTGGGTATAAGACTCTTTGCTTCGGCAAAATCTTTGAGCCGCTTATAAATAAGCCTTTCATAGATTTTACCAAGGACGTTGAGTAAGCTAATGGGACGGTAGCTAGACGGGTCAGACTTGGGCTTGCCTGGTTTGGGAATACCTATGACGGTGGCCTGTTTCCAGGTTGCGGGGAACATATTATTGCTCAATGCACCATTGAAGATGGCAGTCATTAGCACTATAAGCTGGGCCGGGAAAAGTTTGAAAACCCTATTGGTGATGCCGTCGGAGCCAGGGGCTTTTCGCGGTTGGAGACTTTTAATGATATCCTGGACCTCATCAGGAGTGATGGGGGCCAGTGGATTATCGGGATCTTCGACGGGCGGAAGGGAAGTTCTACGTTCGACTTCGGCGTTCACCATATCGAGGTGGGCTTGGTCTACTGGTTGAGAGCTGGGAGAACACTGGGACTCTAGGCTGTCGGCTAGGCATTCTGCTTTTTCAGAGTTATCGAAGGCGACACTCTTATCGGGACGAATGAGAGGAGGCATTGTGGCCTCTTCAGTGGATCGTAACTTCCTCTGAAGCTGCCAGAAGGCAAGATGGGTGGGCTCAAGTTCGCTCAGCATCTTGTCCCAGCTCGCATTACGCTGCTCGGTAATGCGTTTCCTTACAGCACGCTGTAAGTTGCGCATGTGAGCTTTGTTTGCGGCGCAGGGAAAAGCGCTGTACGCACGGATGGCTGCGTTCTTCTCGGTTATCAGATTCCGTACATCGTCCGGGAGTTTCCAGCGGTGGTCTTCCACTACAGGAACTTCCCTTGAACAATCGTTCAGGACGGATTGTACGTGATTTGTAAGCGAGTCGATCGCCGCCGTCGTGTCAGCGACTGAGACTATGTGGTCAGGAATGGTGTCCAATTGAGGCGACGTGGTGGATTTCAGTTTTTCACTTACTTTCCTCCAGTCAGTGATCAATTGGGTCGGAGGAGGTTGGGTAGGATCATGGTTACCCGAGCGGGAACCTAGGTGTAGGATAACGGGACGGTGATCCGAGTTGAGCTCGTGAAGCGCTTCTATGGAGTGTAAACGGAGGTTTACATTCTTTAGGAGCGCCACATCGAGGACATCGGGGTTATGGTTGGGGTCGTGTGGGTAGTGGGTGGGAGTCATCGGAGCGATGACGTCGTAGTTTAGGGTCGCGCCTAGGTTATACACGATTCTGCCTCTGGCATTTGTCGTGTTGCTGTTCCAAGCGGGGTGTTTGGCGTTGAGATCGCCCGCTAGTAAGACGGAGTCACTCAGGCCGAAGAGAGTCGTGAGATCGCTGGTGAGCGCGATAGGATCGTCTGAAGCAAGAGACGCGACCGATGGTGGGGGATGGTAGGCAGAGATGATGGTTATCGGAGGATGACCAGTCATGCCTAGTCGACAGGCAGAGTACTCTAGGTGAGAGAGAGGCGCGGGTGGGGTCAGAGGGATGCAGTATAACTCCTTTCTATAATAAATAAGGGTACCGCCGCCGTGGCAACGTGTTCTGTCATTGCGAACTAGACGGTAATTCGCAATTTTGGGATCAGCGCGGTGGGGTTTCAAAAGGGTCTCCTGTATAAGGAGGACGTCTAATTGGTGGTCGCGGAGGAATTTAGTTATTTCGGCGCGTTGGTTGAAAATGCCATTGGCGTTGAAAAAACCTAATTTGAGGGATCGAGGCCTAGTGTGGTTTGTGCGTTGGGAATCCATTGGATCAGTCCATCGCATCCATCTGGTCGAGACCTAGCACCACATCACTGTGTGTGCTGAATATTTGGCTGTACATTGCCGTCGTAATTTTGCCGTTATTCTGCTGTTCGGCAGCCAGAAGGGCATCGCGGAGAGATCTGGCTTGGCGGGTCATAAATAACCTATAATGGCGCAGTATAGTCTGGGCGCAAGCCTCGCCGTGCGCGACGGGTGAGGGATTGGGCGGTTGTTTGACTGCAGGAGCAGCAGTGGTTTGAGGCGCGGGTTTGTGACTGGCTGTGGGCTCTGTAGCCACGGCTATAGGCAGGATCTGCGCTGCGATGGGTATATCCATCAGTGCCTGCAAAGGTTTGGCAGGGGCCAAGGAGGGAAAGGCTTTTTCGTGGTTTAGCCTGTTCCACGGGGACGGTCTCTGAGGAGCGAGACGTTGGGGAATTTGAGAAGAAGGTGCCTCTCTCTGTTGGCGGGCGTTGGCGCGCTTCGCTAATTTAGGAGCGAGTTTGGGGGCTTTGGGACAGCCGCGGTAGTTTGCCGGGTGACCGGTCTGGCCGCAGAGAACGCAGCTGGGTGGTTCCGAACAGAGGGTTCGGTCTTTAGGCCGTGGGCAGTCCGCAGTGCTATGCTCGCCCAGACACTTGACGCATCTGGGAGTCGCATAGCAGTTGCTCTGCGCATGGCCATACAGTTGGCAACGGTGGCATTGTCCCACTGTTGCGGTTTTGTAGGGCTTTTCTATTGAGATACCGGATAGGGAGCAAATAGACTTAATCTTAAATATTGGGTGATGACCTTCGGTTGGTTCACAAATGACAAGAACCATGTCGTACAACTCACCGCCTCTCGCTTTATGTAAGCGATGGACGGCGATCACTGGTATACCTTGATCGGCAAGGTCGTCTTTAATATCCTGTACTAGGATTTCTTTAGGGACACGTTTAATAATAACACGAGTGGGCGTGTCCTCGGGGAAGGAGAAAGTGTGAAAGGAAATATTCCTTTCACGGAGGGCGCGATATAATTCCCTATAGTCGTTCGACGTAGGGACGGTGACTTTAATGCCATTTTGGCAGGCACGGGCGTTTGTGTAGTTGATCTTTCGATCAACACACATCTTAGACACATCAGTCCATTTCCCCTTGTCCTGGATGTAAAAGGGGGGCGGAGGGCGTTGCTTCCTTTGGGTTGAGGAAGTTTGGGCTATCGGGCTGGGGGGACGACTATCCTGCGCGCGAGTGGAGGTCGCTGGGACGGGGCTAGCGGGTCGTACGGGCGTTTGAGTTGGGGACGGGGGTGACGCAGTGGTCTTTTTGGCCTTGCTGGCCTGGGAGGTTTTCCCTTTCTTCCTCTTGCCGCCGGTGACGACTTGAAAGTCGTCTTCCGAGGATGAGGGGCATGATGACAAATCATTGTCGGAGTTGTTATTGGACATAGGTTCGGTGATGTCCATTTCACAGAATTCAGGTGCAGCGCACACCTGCGCGGCGTCCATTGTTTTATGAACAATGGGATTAGTAGGTGGGCCGGAAACAATGGGTGATTTCGGGAATCGGGCGATCGGCACGACTTTGTCGGCGGGCGGGGGCAATAGAGGGCTATCTACCTGGAAGTCGTTCGTTGTTTGATGAACAATGGGATCGGAGTTAATAAACACTTCCGTGAATTGACCAACTGGGATGCCTTGATCGGCAAGCGGGGGAGATAATGGGCTGTCAAGCGCGTCACTAAAATCAGCGACGTTGGCTTCGGTAGCCGGAGGACTATTAGCGATTTCACGCTGGATTTTTCCGCCATATTTGGCGGAAATAGCAGGGTTTTCCCTAAGGATCTCTAACAATATCTCCAAAATATTGGAGTTCGCCATGATTGGCGAATGGATCAAAAATTTAATGAGGAAATTTTGGAGATTTCTCTCCCGCGGGGGGCCTATTTAAAGCCTAACTGGCCTAACTCCCCGGATGGATGGGTCCGGGGATGTGTAACCCTCCCAGTCGGGTAGAGACTGGGAGGTGAGTACCTAATGGTGAGCCCTAAGCTTGTAACCGGTCGCCAGTCTTATTGTGCGAACCGGGCCCTATTGGGTCTAGTGCGAAGGGGTAGACACACCCAACCGACACTAGGTGAGTAGCTGAAAAGGAAACTCAGTAACTAGGTTTGACTAGGAGATCCCCCAAGGCCAAAACCTAGCACTCGACTCCAATTGACTGCTTCACCCTGAAGGGGATCAGCGGGTGCGTCGGGTCAGCACCCCCTTGGTTTTGTTGACACCGTGAGGTTTCCACCAAGGACCACGAAACTGTGGTTTTACCCTGAAGGGGCCAAACCAAATTGTTTTTGACGATACTCTGTTAGAGAAACAGGAAATCCTTCACCACCTCGAAAAAGGCGGATCCGGACCAGGCGTCGTAGTCGGCGACTACGAATGACGTCACGGCGAGCGCGACGAAGCGATGACACAGACACAGAACGATCGAGAGCGCGGAGCGGTACGACCGTCGCGGGCGAGCGTCGGAAGCGGAATGCCACTTTATTAAGACTATACATGTGAAACTTAGTAGGTAGAAGTATTCTGTGAACCGCTTTCCGATTTTAAGAAAAAAATTAAAAAATATTTAAAATAAAGGGGGGCTACCCATACATGGAACTAAGAAAGAAAGAAGAGAGAAGAAAGAAAGAAAGATAATTTATTTGTCAAACATGCGTATACATAAACTGACTAATCATACATGCAAGGTATTAAATTAATAGTGTGTTACCACAAATATAACTTTGTAATTCATACAAACATTATGAAAAACAAATTTATTTGGCGAAGTTATAAAAAATGTAAATAAGCTTGTTTTAAGAAATTTGTAAGGTTTTTTTTTTGGTCAAATAAATATACATATTATATTATATTATTATAGTTACCACAGAAACCTTCATGGACGAGTCTGACTCGCACTTGGCCGGTTTTTTGTAATTAGAGTTCCGTAATCAACAGAAAACCCTTATAGACTTGCCATGCCCGACTGTCCGTATTTTAATTCGAAGACTATTGCTGCTGCGAAGTTATGGCATGTTTACATATATTAATCACGCCTACAAAGTTGTAAAATAAGATGTTTTTGCTGTTGTATATCTTTTTAACGATATAATGAAAATTGCTGTTTTGAACACGATTTACGGAACTACAGAAACACATTGCGCTTGACCTGACATACCCTTGACTGGTTTTTCTTATTTCTTGAACTGGTATCGTGTAAACCCACTTGGTGTTTCTGTGTACCAGGTAAAAAAAAGTCAAGAGATAACTAACTTACTGGGTTGTGGAGGAAAGAAAAAAAACGGTCAAGAGTATCTCGGGACGCTTGACCCAACATAATATTGATTTTTTTTTAACTGGTACTGGTTTGGGTACCCAGTTACTGGGTTGTGGTACTTGTAGCCGACCCCAACATAATAGTAAAAAGGCTTGACGGATGATTTGTGAAGATGTCAGTATTCTGTCATTGTCAAGGTCTTGTTGGTGTCATAGTAACAACAGCTGCTGCCAAGCAGGGATGCAGGGTTCGATTAACAGACCAAGAAACAAATACAGGTATATCTTGACTAAATAAATGATGAAATGGAGGCGTTTTTAACCGACTTCTAAAAAAGGAGGAGGTTCTCAATTCGGATGTTTGTTTGTTTTTTTTTTATGTTTGTTCGGGCATAGCTCCGTCGTTTGCCAACCGAATTGAAAAATTCTTTTTTTGTTGAAAAGTATATACTTCCCAAATGGTCCCATGAAAATTTTATCGAAAACGGACAAGCCGTTTCTGTAACATCAACAAAAGTCTAAAAAAATATTTATGTTGATGATCTTTTCGTTTACTCTGCATTGCGTTTTTTGTTCGCACATAACTCCGTCATTTACGAACCGATTTGGAAAATTCACTGACCCACTAAAAAGCGCGAAAATGAAAACTTTTTTGCAAAAAATAAAACCGACTTCCATATCAAAACACTACAAAGCCAAACATAATTTTAATTTCGGAAGGCGGTGTGAAAAAAAAGAAAATACAAAACCAGTAACACCGACTACCGAAATTAAAATTATTTTTGGCTTTGTAGTGTTTTGATATGGAAGTCGGTTTTATTTTTTGCAAAAAAGTTTTTGTTATAATACTGACTAATGACTAATACAAAATGCCTCCATTTGATGATTAGTATAGTGTTTCAGTGAATGGCTGCTGCGCTCTGAGTATTAATATAATTGCCCCATGCCGATTACACAATGCAACAACGCAGGAAAAGCAAGGAGTTCAAGGATTAAAATGGGAAAAGACATTGGAATTACAAGTCGTTTCATTACCTAGCTTGGCACCGACTCCAAAAAATTGTTCAATTTTATCATAGGTTAATCGTAGGCTAGGTCAGGTTTATTAATATAAGTAGGTTATTGTATTATTATTAACTTTTTAGTGCTTTTATGGTTTCTTATTTTGCAAATAAAAAATATTTGTAAATTTTTAGTGACATATTTTTAATTTTATAAAATAAGTGTAGCGCTAGTAAATATGCTTCTCGTATGAGAAAACGACGTCGAACTGAAACTGAAAATGAAAAATGATTCTATTTCTTTTTATTATTCGTGGTACATCTGGAAAGTGCATACCGTTACAATTCCAAGAAGCCCAAACACAGCTAAGATATAGATATAGTCTCTTGGATTCATCATCAGATCTGATACTAGAATGGTTCTTATTGAACGCAAAGGCTTCCGAAAATCGCTTTTCGTATTCCGAATATAAAATTTGAAGCATTCCCTCGATTTCGCCAAGATTCCATCATCAGATCCCGACTTGGTGACTATGGAACCAATTGGAAAGCATAGGCTATGGAACAAAAAAATATTTTTTCAAATCGGTTCGTAAATGACGGAGTTATGCGCGAACAAAAAACACAATGCAGAGTAAACGAAAAGATCGTAAATGTAGATTTTTTTAGACTTTTGTTGATTTTTCAGAAACGGCTTGTCCGGTTTCGATAATATTTTCATGGAACCATTTGGAAAGTATACACTTTCCAACAAAAAAAGAATTTTTCAAATCGGTTGGTAAGCGACACAGTTATGCCTGAACAAACATAAAAAAGTACACACATCCGAATTGTGAACCTCCTCCTTTTTTAGAAGTCGGTTAAAAATAAACAAAAAATGAATAAAACTTCGTCCTCTGAAAATCCACTGAACCACCAGAACGTTTAAAGACATTTTTTATAAAGAGAACTAGCAATAATGTTGGTAGAATTCACATTACTAGCAAGCTTTTTCTTTCTTTCTTTTTCTTTTTAACCGACTTCAAAAAAAGGAGGTTTACAATTCGTCTTGAACATTTTTTTTTTTTATGTATGTTACCTCATATCTCGGAAACGGCTGGACCGATTTGAAAAATTCTTTTTGCGTTTGAATGGGTATAGTTTCTAGTTGGTCCCATTGTTACGAAATCAGGATCTGATGATGGAATCCTGGAGAAATTGAGGGAACTCTTCAAATATTATAGGCACACCTATAGCGTTTTGGGTATTTCTTATAGTACCTTGAGCAGTTGCTTCCGAAAAGTACCATTTGGGGAAGTGGAACTGATGATGAAGACCACAGATGGCCATTGAAACTCCTCAATAATAAGTATTTCGTGGACTGCGATTCGATTACTTGAGTACGGATGTTAAACACTTTATGCTCATCACAATACATATGGTGATGTAGAGTTGATGGTCAAGTACCAGGAGAACTCCTCAAAAATTAACGGCTATGCATCGGGAATAGCAATATTTTGTAAAAGGTGGTAAGTTGTTGACATTATGGCTTTTGTAACTAGATAAATTACAAACCGACCCACTAAAAAGCGTGAAAAAAAATTTTTTAGCAAAAAATAGAACCGACTTTAGTCCCTAAATACGCTTGTGACTGGAGCGGGTTCACAGCAATAGTGTAATAAGTGGGATTCGAAACCGTGACATCTCGTTCACAAAACCGACACCTTTGCCATTAGGCTATTGAGTCTTAAAATTACCTGTTTTATTAATATTTGTCAAAAGAATTGTTTATAATATACAGTTGAAACCACATTTGTATACCTTAGTAAAATTACAGTCCAAAATTAAGATCGACTAATAGCATGCTGCTGATTCATTAATATTTGTTAATCTTTCAACACACAAACACGTACGACCACAAAATATCATGTAAACAACACAACACAACATAATCAAAGTTTGCAAACTGTATTACGATTCAGTGCAGTTTGAAAGCAATTGAACATCAAACAGCGCTGAGTAAATAATTAATCAATGTTGTAGTTGATTTAAGGTAATGCTGCATTAGTGGTAATGTTTCATATAACGTAGTCTTCAGAACTCGGAATTGAAGATACACAGAACATAATTTACTACGCAATTGTAATATTCTCCATCTGAATTTAGAACTTCATTGAAAAGAAATTTCTCAGTGTGATGCGTGAACGTTTATACTATACCTGCTCGAAAAGTGCCTTATTACTTTTTAAAAAGTTTGACAGAAAGGGCGTATTACTGTAGTATAAATGTGCGGGTCGCAAAAGCGTATGAGAATTCATTACTAACATGCTGGAGAGAGAGGGAAAAGTGTATGAAAATCCATTATTAACGCGCTTTTTTTTTAATTTAGACCAATTCAGTAGCTAACTTCAAAGTACTTATAATGCCAAAAGACAAGAGACAGATTATTATTCTTATTATCCTCTCTTATTTTCCTCGTAGGTATAGTATAAAGCACTATGTATCACTCGGAAGAAAGTGCAATTCCCAACTCGTGAGTGATTAAGGCCCTCAGCTGTGCTTCAGACCTCAAACTACACCCTCGTTGGTAATCGGTCACTCTCTCCCCTCGATGAATAATGTACTATTTCACTTCTCATGCTCTGAAAGTGCTTCTTTGTGCAGGGTATAGGCTGCACAAAATCGAATTTTGTGCACAAGGGCATTAACGTATCTACTCATAAATGTATTATATTAAGGCAAAGAAAATGAGCCATACAGCCAAATGCAATAAGAAGTTCATAGATAGAATTTGTTATTATATAATATTTACTTTAATTTATTTGCCTTATGTGTTTTTTAAGATCTAATAGATATTAAAATTTTAATTCAAGTACGGTAGGTTAGTTGATTTAAGAAAATTATTATTACAAAATTAATTTAATAGTAGGCTGTGTAGGTCTGCAACCTAATATCAATGTCATAAGATTTAAAAAAAGAAATAAAGCGGCGGGAAACAGCTCTTGTTCTTTTTTCGTGCATTTATTAATTTCGTCAATTTGCTAAAATTGTTAAAAATGTCCAGTGAAGAAGAGGATTTAACAGTCTCTCCTAATACGCTTATGGAAATGAATGCACAGAGAGTTGTGCAACAGATATTACCGCCAATGTCTCGGGAAAAATATCTCAAAGTTTACGATAATTTTGTAAATTGGAGAAAAGAAAAAACAATTTCCTTCAGTATTCAAAACTGTTCTAATTTTACTTTGAATTTTAATTAAATAAATGTTATGTTATACTACTGTTTTATTTCCTCGCAATTGAAGTGAAAAGCAGAGTTTATAACTCGTCCACAAAACCATTTTTATCCTCGACATTACTATTAGCCCTCGCTTTCGGCTCGGGCTGCTAAAAGTCTCGGATAAAAATGGTTTGTTTTGTGCACTTGTTGTAAAATCTACTATTATTTTCACCGCAATATTTAACGTAGTAGAGTAGTCAGAAGTCAGAGAATCTGACATTGGTCTGGCCAAGAGGTATTGTGTTACCCAGCTACTGAATTGTGGAGGTTAGATAGGCAGTCGCTCCATGTAAAACACTAACATTCAACTGCACCCGTTTAACGTGGAAGCCGACCCCACTATAGTTGGCAAAAGACTAAGCAGATGATGGTTGAACTGAAAATATTTCCACTGCTGTGATGTGTCCTGTCCATTTTCATACATTCATTTCATCCTGTCCGCGATTTCGTTCGCGTGGGAATGTTTTCCAGCGTTAGTCCCGATCCCGTGGGAATTCCGGGATTAAAAGTAGCCTATGTGTTAATCCAGGATAGAATAGAATAGAATTTGTTTATTTGCAGTAGTCAGTTCGGAAACACCCGGTGCACCGGCCTCATCTAGCTAAACTTAACACGCAAAAAAACACAACGTGTAAAAGTGTTATTTATAACCAATTTACAAAATAAATATTTCATTTCATTTGCACAGAAAGTAGGTACATAAAGTAAGGCATGCAAACATTAGAACTATGCGTAAATAACATTTAAAAGATTATAAAACATTAGTAACATTATAAATTATTACAGATAATATGAATAATGATAATAATTAATTTTATACAATCAATTGATTTAAATTATAGAAAAAAATTAAAGATAATTAAAGTTAATTATTAAATGGGTAATGTCACAGAAATTTAAAACGTATCATTCAAAAAATCATTAATTGAATAATAGCACATGTCGAGTAAAAATGCAGTCAGTTTCCTTTTAAACATTTGTGATGGGGCATTCTTGAAAATGTCCGGTACTTTATTGTAAATAATAGGGCCCATATTAAAGACAATTTTTCTGAGTAAAGCAGTTTTGTGACCACCAACATGTAACAAGTTTTTATACTGGCTTCTAACTGGTCTATTTCTAGTATGTGGGATTGTAAGGAAGTAATGTTTATTTTCTTTGACAAACACTGCCATTTCAAATATGTACAATGAAGGAAAAGTTAATAATTTTAGGGACTTAAACGTACAAACGCAACTATCTGTAATGTTTAAGCCACATTTTGCTCTTATGCAGCGCTTCTGGGCCTTAAATATTTGTTCCCTCAAACTACAATTACCCCAGAATATGATACCGAACCTTGAAATAGATGCCACCAAGCCATGGTACCCTACTACTGTTGTGGCTGTAGTATCTACTTTTTTACTAAATTAAATAGCAGAAATGCTCAATTTTTTACACACCTCATCAGCCTGCGATTTCCACGAGAACTGACTATCTATCAATACTCCCGGAAATTTTGTCACATTAACTTGATCAATGCCTTGCCCATTGTGTTCATTGGTTAAACCACAGAACAAATAAAAGAGGTTAGAAAGGAAATAGTACCTGCTTTGTATGAGAACGCGTGTCGCCGCTTGTCTCCCACTATTTAGCTCCACTACAAGCAAGAGGCCTCGTTACGTATGCGAATTACGCACACAAATAAATTACACACACTTAAATCGAGAGCTTGCTACTGATTGTAACTCATTGTCGATAAACATGCACCGTGCATCACGGCCAAAAAGGACGAAACGTCAATGGTGGAAGTGTGGAGGACGCAACGCATGCAGTACATTGTAAGCGGACTTGGTCATTGCGTTCATTAAGCGAGTACACATCGGGCAATGTATATTTTTGTAACTTGTTGCAATAATGTTATTAATGTTGGGAATTTCATAGTGATCAGAATATTTTTTACAAATAAAATAGTAATGAAATGTTATTTTCGACTTACCGATATGGAAAGATATACCTCCTCGCTCTATACTTGCGGTCTCACTTTTTGTTTTACAGGTTATAATTGGACAACACGTCATTTTAAAGTATAGCTCTGAATTCCGAAGTAATCCGAAGCGCATTAAACGCGGTGAATGAATTAATCGGTCGAGCTATGATTTTCGCATCATAAATGTGGCGTGCTCGCCACGCCCTCATTACCATTCCAACCTTATTCATCTATTCCGTGGGTTAAATGTTGTAAAGTTGAGCGTTGATGAAATTGCATTACATTCGTATTCGACAAATTAATGACCAAATTGTTAATCCCTAAGTGTGCTATTGATGTCAACTATCTACTTACCTTTCATTCAGATCCGTTCTGTAGTCTTCTTCCATGAAAGAGTAACAAACATCCATACATCTATACATCCATCCTCACAAACTTTGGCATTTTGTAATATTAGTAAGAAGTAAGAAGATACATTAAAAACTGGTTTACCATCCATACCTCTCAACCAGGTTCTAGTTGTCTGAAAACTTTGCCGAACTGGACATAGGTAATTTTGACGACTTACGGGAATGTTCTCACGAGATACCGCGACCCAAGGTGAACGCAAGGGCAGCTCAAGGAACAGGGTGGGTTTTTAGTCCGTAGAAGTCTGACACTCACTTCCGCTCTGCCCAGAGCGGGAGAAGTCATATCATGATATTCCCACACGAAAAATTCAATAAAAAAGGTAGTTTGACGGCCAATCACTTTATACCAGTGCAAATCACTCTCCATGAGTCTAAACAAAGCACAACATACAAAATAGTCACTGAAATAAGGAAACAAGCCAGTGATTGTCCGTGGGCATAAGTGTAAACCTTGCCAGGCATTGCCGAGAGTGGGGCAACATTTAGCAAATTGCTCCGCTAACGGTACGCGACGCGAGCACCACCTGTGTTGCCTTTAGTGAAGCTTTTATTGTTCTGTCATGCTTTGAGAATAAGGATTCGCGACGTGGAATGTTATCTAGATTAGGTACTAAAATGTGTTCGTGTTATTAAGTGTTGTTCGTGTAAATGATATCTAATCTTATTAGGGTTATAAGATTTGCCAAATACTTACACCTAAAGCCAAATAATATGTTTGGTTTTCGATGGGTAAAGACAGCATAATTATCTTAACCCACTATTAATTCTTATTCATCAGCGCATGGACTGCAGTACCCAATATCCATTAGTTTCAATCACGACTTACGATCTGTAGGTCGTGATGGACTAGGTTGGACAAATTAATGTGCAACCCCGGGTAGACGGCGTATCATGTTCCACGCGCGCTTCAAAGAGTGTCAGCAAAATTGTCGGGGCCCACAAGAGTTCATTATGACCACTGCTCCTAAAACAGTGACTAAAAACATCGTGAGGACACATCCACCAACCCACACTGGGCTTGTGGTGGATTACGGCCCAGTGAGGCCTGGTCAGAATGAGAGGGCGGCGAGGGCGCATACTGCGGAGGCCTGTGTCCCAGGATTATAAAACAAAGTCCCCGCCGCATTTATTTCAGTTCACATTATGATTTACATGTTAATGTTCCGATTTGGTACTTAATTTATACACATGTTTGCACCACCACTGTGCGTAAAAGACTGTTGCTCGCTCACGCACGCCACGGTCCCGCTTGGCGACTATAAATTTTGTCGCGTAAAGCCCGGTTTCCACCGCAAGCGGAAGGGACCCATTAATGACTTCGTTAAACTCGCAAACGCAAACTGCATACTTGTATTTCCACCAACAAATAGTCGGACGGAAAGAGCCAAGCGTATAGAAAGAGTAGAAATGAGCTCGCTCAGTTCTAGGGAGTAGCAACTCAACTCGTAATTACAATTTACATAGTAGCGTTTCCACACAGAAAGTAGTGAGCGGGGTGGATTGAACGAGTAAAAAGAAGTTGAAAAGAGTCCGCTACGGCAAGGCCTGCACCTACTAGTTCAGAACGGACTCGCCCCCCGCGCTTTTTCCGCTCATTTTCCGTTCAGCTCACTCCGCTCATTTCTCTATCTCATTTTCATTTTGCAGTGGAAAACAAATGACCAACTCTTTGTTGGTGGAAATATAAACCTATTTACTATAAAAAATGCGTTCCGCTTAAGCATTTCCCGCTCATTACCCTTTCGCGGTGGAAACTGCGCTTAAGCATGTGTGGTGCGAGCCCCTACAGTTTCAACACCTCGGGTGTGCCCCAGAATGCGACTTTCTTTGCCTATCAAAACTATTCATTGGCTTGGTACTGACTTCAGCCATATGAGTAAATACCTAGCCCTTATTTTTAACGGAATTAGAGATTCAATAAAATATTGTTTAAGGTTATTTCTCTCTTTGTAGTGCAAGTCTTTTTAGTAAGTTTAGAAGTCGGTTCAACTTTTATAAAAAAAGTTATTATTAACAGTACAGTATTATTCCATATCCAATTAAATACGTCAGGTAGGTACGTTGAGCATTTAATGTAGATCAAAATTACTTGGTACACTATATCAATAAACTGAACATCTTATGAGTTATCGTAAAATAAATATAACCGGACGAGAAATTAAATAGTTAAAATATCGATGAAGCGAAGCGAATACGTCGCTCACAGTATAAGCAAATATAAACTCTATTTCCCGAACGAAGCCGGGCCGGATCGCTAGTGTAGTACATTTTGTTATTAGGTCTATATAATTTCAATTGGGATTATTTTAATAATAACAAAGTGCCGCGAAACGTTACATAATAATTATAACCAACCAATATAACCTATTGCTGCTTTGTATAAGGTAATCCCAAACATCACAAACACTAAGTTATGTAAGTATGCAAAATTGTTTGACGATACAGCATAATATGCACAAGTTTAAGCTTCATAACATGGCATAAACACTGATAGTCCCTGTGGGACTTAATTAGGACCATGCAAACGTCAGACTACGATAACAAGAGAGTTGAACGCTTCTGTATGCTCAAAATGATCATATTGATGAATAGGTTGCTTCTAGGTAAGCGTGCTACATCTCGACCACATAATCTCTTACCATCAGGTGAAATGGTGGTCAAATGCAAGTCTATAACTAATAATTAAAAAAAAACCAGATAAATACCCACCCCGACATCACATCACATCATCGTCTGCCTATCCTTCTCCCAACCAAGCAGAGTTGGGCTTCTAGCATAACCAGATGCAGTCTCCTCCTTGTTGCTTCTTGTTACTCATTGCTGAAGGTCATGACCGGCCTGTGTCAGTTTCACTTTTATTAACTTCCGCCTTTGGCGACGTGAAAAGTGTCGTGCAGTTTGGTATTCAACACTATTTCGAGGTTGCCTTCCAGGATTCTAAACAAATGCAGCAGCGTTCCAGTATTTTTAACCGACTTCAAAAAAAGGAGGTTTACAATTCGTCTTGAACTTTTTTCATAACTCGGAGATGGCTGGAGCGATTTGGAAAATATTTTTTTTGTTTGAAAGGGCATACTTTCTAATTGGTCCCATTGTCGTCACGTTTGGATCTGATGATGGGATCATGGAGAAATCGAGGGAACTCTTCAAATATTTTAGGCACACCTATAGCGTTTTGGGTATTTCTTATAGTACCTTGTGCAGTTGCTCTCGAAAAGCACCATTTGAGGAAGTGGAACTGATAATGAAGAGTCTTCATTATCAGTTCCACTTCCTCAAATGGTGAGAAGAAGAGAAGACTCCAGATGGCCACCGAAACTACTCAATAATAAGTATTTCGTTGATTGCGATTAGATTACTTGAATATGGATGTTAAGCACTTTATGCTCGTCACAATGCATATGGTGAAGTAGAGATGATGGTGATGTACCAGGAGAACTCCTCAAAAATTAACGGCTCTGCACCGGGAAAATCAATATTTTGTAAAAGGTGATAAGTAGTTTACATTTTCGCTTTTGTAACTAGATAAATTACAAACCGACCCACTAAAAAGAGTGAAAAAAAACTTTTTAGCAAAAAATAGAACCGACTTCCATATAAAAACACTACAAAGGCAAATATAACTTTAATTTCGGAAGGCGGTGTCTTTAGTTTTGTATATATTTTCGTTTTTGACACCGTCTTCCGAAATTAAAGTTATTTTTGCTTTTGTAGTGTTTTTATATGGAAGTCGGTTCTATTTTTTGCTAAAAAGTTTTTACATAGAGCGACTGTCTATCTGGCTTCCACAATCCAGTAGCCCTTTTGACAAGACTGGTCTCACACTTTCTGGCTTCTGACCTACCAAGAAGTGTCAACGATTTAGGTACAAATCATATGCGGATATGCATTCCGAGCCACGGAGCAATATCGATATGTTAAGGTGTGTCCAAACATTGAGCAGCAAGAGCGCGGCAGCAACACGCGGCATTTCTAGGACACATTTCTCACCCTAGTTAGGACAAAGCCGACAAATGTTAGCGCGGCAGTCGTCTAAACACAGGGCGGCGGGCCGTGCGCGGCAGCCGCGCTCGATTGCCGCTCGATGTTTGGACACACCTTTAATTTAGTCACTCATTCACGGACCGAACTCGTCAAGCTTTGCTTAAACTTGAACATCGACCTTGCAGCTGTCATTATTTTAGCCTCAAGCTCCTCCCCTTCGATATTGACATCGTTTGGGTCCAATTCATTGCACTGCTAAGGAGCAGTATGTACTTTGCAAGTACTTTTTGCCTAAGTATGAAGTTTGGCAAAAAAGGTACTTACAATTTACGAATATAGATACAGAATAGAATCAGGCGTTACTTTGTGGAAATCCATACCAAACTAATAGTTCAGAAAAATATCTAGTGTTAATATCGCCAAGGATCAGATGTTCAAACTTGCATGCAAACGGGATGCAATAAAAACACACCATATGCAAAAGTAAGTAGTAAACCACACTTGATATTTGTT
This sequence comes from Tholera decimalis, assembly GCA_943138885.2. Classification (NCBI taxonomy): domain Eukaryota; kingdom Metazoa; phylum Arthropoda; class Insecta; order Lepidoptera; family Noctuidae; genus Tholera; species Tholera decimalis. The sequence continues at coordinate 13,116,988 of OW964549.2, read as the reverse complement.
TCGCCCCTCCATGATGCTGACGTGAAAACCGAAGTTTGTGAATACCGAAGCAAAATCGATTCTTTTCTCGCATGTATGCTGGAAGAGATTTCTATTAGAATAAGCATCGCTTTACGCCTATCTTTTTCTTTATCTCGTCTTTAGTTACCGCCAATGTAGATGGCAAACAACAAAGAGGACGCAGTCTCAGATGACGATTCGTCTGATCTATTGCCAAAGAACTACAAATGCCAATCCTAGGCTCTCCATCAAGCTGAAGACCGTAATGTCCATAGCCGCTCTTTCGTTGTAGCCATGAGCCACAGCTCTGAGGGACCCATATAAGGTGAAGGAGAATTCTTGTATTTAAGTAATTGCTTTTTTTTTTTTAAAGTTAATTTGTAATGTGGGTAGAATTCATATTACTAACAATCTTGTTAACCCCTCCAAATAAGCTAAATATGCTTGTGTCTGGAGTGGGTTTACGGCAATAGTGTAATAGGTGGGATTCGAACTCGAGACCTCTCGATCATAAGTCAGTCATTGACGCTTAGATGAATAAATATTTCACAATAAATATTTACCCTTTTTACTTTACTATGAAACATTATATTAGTAAGGGTAAGTAATATATGATATAATTACAAAATCTCTAATATTTACAAGATATAACAATTGAATCTTTTATTTTATTTGATATAATGATCAGTTATTATTATTAATATAATAAATGATTGATATAATTTTAAAGCAACTAATTTTTATAAGCATAACATACATCTATACTTATTATAAAGCGGAAAAGTTTGTTTGTTTGTTTGCTTGAACGCGCTAATCTTCGAAAGTACAGGGTGGATTTGGATGAAATTTGGTATGGAAGTAGCTTGAAGCTTGAGGAAGGTTATAGGCTACTTTTTACACGACTGAAAAAAAGGAGAGTTATGTTTTTACCGTGATAGAATCCACGGGAGCAAAGCCCCGCGTGAGTACTAGTTGAATATAAAATCGTTTGATATAGGTACCACTCAAGACATAAAACCTATTTAGTATAATATGATAAAATGCCTAGTTTTTTTCCCTGTAAAAACATTCAAACAAGGATACACCATGTATGCAGCAGGCATGCAAACAAGCATACACCATACATGCAGCATGCAAGCAAGCATGCAACATGCAGCAGGCATGGTATCTGTCACGGTTCCGGCGCTGCAGGACTCCGGCAGTCCCATGCGAGCTTATCGTCGCAGATGTTTTTCACGCTCATCGCCGCGAGTGTTAAAACCTGCTCCTCAGCTCGCGGGCCGCCTCGCCCATCGGCGCCAATTTTTAATAACACTCTAGGGGTAGGACAAGACTACGTGGAGTCGGTTTTGCTTCGATTCGTTTCTATCACGCCGCTCCCGCAGCACTAGCTCTATCAAATGAATAGCAATATTATATATTTTGAACGATATGCCTAATGATTTTCGATTAAATAATCGTTATATCCAATAACGTTATACGAAATAAGTTTTAGAGTATATAAATGTAACATAAGAACTTATATCAACAGTTAGTATAACTCACGTTTATTATATCTTGTAACTTTATATGATATGAGACGCACCCCATTAGTAACATACAACAAAATACGTGTGACATAACAATAAGAACAAAAACCTAGAACCTGAAAACGAGTAGTGCTTTCAGTGTCACGGGAAATTAGCGCCAACACTTTCACACTGAATATCATCCCTACTTTCTACAATGCGTGGTCCTAAAGTTTGTATTACAAACTTTTCAACAATGGAAGCCGACAGGTACCGTGACTGGAGACCAAACTATTATGAGTTAACTCCATGTATACATGTCAGAGTCATTATGTACTGTATAAACTAATATTCAGCGAATTTAACAGGAGTTGGAAATTAAAATTTTAATGTAGATTAAACCAAAAATCATACCTACCTGGAGACTGTTCTCCGAAGTATCAAAATTATTTTCTGTTTTTGTAATGAAGCATTCTGTTTTTCTAATTAAGAAATAGAGAAAGATTTTTTTATTGATAATAGGCTCGCGTTTGACCACCATCTCACCTGATGGTAAGTGATGATGTGGTCGAAGGTGGAGCACGCTTACCTTAAAGTAACCTAAGTACCATCAATGACTGCTGTTGACATGCTAAATTGTAACAGCTATAATCTTGTCCAGTGTACGTAATCATACCTATATTTATGACTAGCAATCGCCTGGGGCTTCACTACCGTAAACTTCATCTCGATAAAAACATAACCCTCCATCTTTTGCAGTCGGGTAAAAACTAGCCTATATAACCTTCCTCAAGCTAGTTCCGCTCCAAATTTCATCCAAATCCACGTAGGACTTTCAATGCTAAGCAAACAAACTTTTCCGCTTTATAATATTGGTATAGATAGTCTTGATACTTTTATGTGTCAGTGGCCTGTCGCAGCTCTATGAGGTTCTCGGCTGCTTAACCAGACTTGCCTGACGGTCTTAATTTTAGTAACTAAAGCCTCCAGCCAGGGCTCACATTTAGCATACAAACTAGGCGACTACACACGCTAAGGCGTCCCCTGTGGGGTACGAACCTCGGTACAGCGACGACGTCCTAATCGCTGGGGAAAGCCAACTAGGCATAACTCGATCGGAAACGTATCTATGATGAAGCCCACATAACGTAGGTACTTGTTTAGTACAAGTACGTTATGTGGGCATAATGAGTAGCAAGTACCAAAGAATACCTGTTTATTTATTTATTTTTGGTAGTGTGGGAGGTTTTATTTACTTCTAGTACCTATAACTTGCAAAATTTTAAATACAGAGTATAAGGTCTTCAAATTGTTTAAGTTCGTCGCAGGAGTTCCTTCCATTTGGCAGAATCTTGATACTCCGAAATTTATTTGGCATAACACACTTAGCATAATCTTCTTTAATCGAGTATTTTTAAAGCATAAAAATTATTTAGCATAACTATTGTTTGGCAGAATGTTCACGTGTCCGAATTAACAACGACATACTTTTAACATGGCAGAATTTTATTTGGCATAATTACCATTGCCATGTTTAATATTACGCATAGTTTCGTTTAGCATAATGTTTATTTAGACTTTAGAGAGATGATTATTTGAAACCGATCACTTTTCCGATTTTTTTTTGTTAGAATTTTATTTACCGAAACCTATTGACCGACGTCCTTTCTGCTATATGCATTACTTGACATACTTATTATGTTTAGATCATCGAAGTATCATGTGTCATAGGTATTATTTTACCAAACTATATAGCCGTGATAGAAACGATGCTCGCTGCATGTTGCATGCCTGCTTTCATGCTGCATGCTTTGCTTGCATGCTGCATGCCTGCTTGCATGCTGCATACCTGCTTGCATGCTGGGTAGGTATAAAATGCTAATGTAGGGCTTGCATAGGTATAAAATGTATGCCAAAAGAAGATTCTGACTGCGAATTTTCTGCGATATTATGGTTCTGCTTTTCAATTATAATGGACATGAAATTTATGCCTAAAGATGATTCTGACTAACAAAATTATGAGTTTCGAATTTATGACAAATGAGTGTATGCCAAACAACTTACTGCGAAATGAAGATTATGCTATCCGTTGTTATGCAAAATAATATTATGACGTAAAAAGTTCTGCTATAAAAGGTACACTCTCGACGCAGTACTATATTCATGTCTTTAGGTCTTGTACTCGAAGAGTTGCAAAAGGAACGCTAACTAATACAAAGCTTTAACTGTGTGTTGGTCTGTCTGTTACTCGGGTGAGACCTGTCTCTGCCAGAAGTTGTGAGAGCTATGTAAGCAGAAACAGAAAACTGGAGAGTGATGGTCTCCTTCTGTGAGACTGTAACGATTCAAAAGGAGGCAGCCGAGCGAGGTCGTGAGAGAGCTGATCCTGGTCGGAGTAGAAGGCGTCGAGGAGGCAAATATGAATTAATATTTTTAAGCTTTTGAGCTATGGTGCACCAGTAGGCACGACTTACGAGTTAGGGTCGTGGGTTCGAACCCAGGTAGGCACATTACTTTGTGTAATCAACTGCTTTCAACCCGAACTGGGCCAGGTGGCGTGGTAGGTTCTGATCCATTCTCTCTCATAGAGAGGAAGTCTGTTTCCCAGCAGTGAACGTAATAGGATGTATACTGTCTGTCGAAAGTGCATCAGTCTGCTTCATAAGTGATTTGTTTGGAGCTGTTAACTCATTTAAAGTGATCTCATTTTCTAATAATGATCTACTGTGTGTTACTTAGGAAAACGTATATTCTAACTATTAGATACCATGGCCCCAAAACGCAAGGGCAACTGAAGGAACAAGGTGATTGTTACTCAGTATGTGTCTGACACTTCGATACCTATACTATACATATTTCCCTTTATTTTGCCTCTATGCCGAATTATAAGGATTCCCACAGTTCGAGTTAAATATTCATCGCTACATCTAAAGTCACAAGCGTTTACCCAAAACGTTTCATATGTAACAGTACCAGGTTAAGATTACCTTCATTACTGCGTACTTGGTAAGCATTAACGTGTGTTACTGCATATTAAAACTTGGCCCAGCCGCCATCGCGCCTTAATTTATGTTAATCCCAGGTTGCTTAGTTTTGGGACACAGGGAAATTATGAACCGCGAAGTGTTTAACTTTTGGGTATTATATTTTTCCTAAAAGAAGTTTGAATGCTGACAAATAATTGCACTGTCTGGACAGGTCCACTCAAATCTGTATGCATCTTTCTTAAAAGATCACGTCAGACGTTCTCATTTAATTTGACAAGTACAGATGGTATTCAGAGCTTTAAAAGAGCTGACCTCTGAGTTTTTTCGGTGTTTTTTCTCAGGGTAGTTAGTTAGGAAGCTCCGGCCTCATCCAGTTTTTACCAAAAAATGTTACGTGTGAAAGAGTTATTTCGTAATTTATCAATTTACAAAACACAGATAATTTAAAATAATAAAAAATGAATGACATTCCCACTACTATCACACAGGCTATCTCTCTATGAGAGGGGGAATAGGGCGTCATCCATCACGCGGGCGCGGGGTTTTTTTTTGATAGCGCCACTCATAGTTCAGCACACTAAGGCTGGTTATTACTTAACCGGACAATCCTGTGACCTCCAAATTTAAAGGCCCCCAGCCAGGACTTACATACTAGTTATTTACATCTAAACGACCGCACGCTAAGGGCACTCCCTGTGGAGTACGGGCCTCGGCATAGCGGGGTCATCGGACGTAGCAGCCGTTGCATCGGCAGCGACGGTGATACTTAATGAAAATGACATGTGCATGTCTGGATTCGAACTCACGCCTTACAACTCGTAAATTGAGCTTGTAAGGACTTGGTTACTGCTCTCTCGTTTAGATTACCTACCAAAAAATAAAAACGTGTAGGAAAAAGAGTTGAAATTTCACGCGTGACGTCACGCTTTCGTCTAGGTACTTTTTAGCTATAAGTTACATCAGTAGTCTTCACTTCTAATAGTAAGTATGAATCATTTCTGTTCGGATTTTTTATTGATTTGAAATGCAATTGAATAATTAAATAATTGAAATTTTAATTTCTTTGGGGAAAGAATGTGCTAAACCTCTAGTCACGCAAGGTCTATCACTATCAGTCGGGAAGACACTTCCTTGAAACAGAGATACGCACTCGGGCTCCATTCTCAAGACGTTTCGACCGCAAACACCTCCAAACTACAATAATTACCAGTAAGGTAGGTACAGTATTTGCACCGTTTGAGGGCCCCTGCAGCAGCAAGCAGCAAGTGCATAGCTTGCCGTACTTGGAATATGAAATATTTTAGGCCACCTAATTTCTTTTCGCTTCGTACTGATTAAAAATGCACATGCAATACTCTTAAATCCTTAAATTGTCAAGTAGCATTAATATTTTTAATATCCATATGATGCTAAATAACACATTATATGTATTGTATTATTTAATTACCTATGTATTGTATTGTATGACGCACATACTTTTTGCGTTTAGTAAGGATAACTATTTTATAAAAAAAGTCTAGGTTTGGTTTCAATTTATTTAGTAACGGATGTTGTTTTAGCCTTATAATTTAATATTCTAATTAGGGTGTCTGAGGTATTGCGCTTAATCTGTTACACCTTGTATATAATTATATCTGCATATATATTTATATTTATTTTAATATTTTAATTTTTTTCTCTGTTTTTATGAGTAATTTAGCAAATACACTAATTTAGCCCTCCCTACTTTAATTAAAGTTTTTAAAGTCCTTCCAAAGGTTGTCTGGAAGATATCGCTTTCAGCGATAAGACCGCCATTGTGACCATAGAATAAGCAATATTGTTAAATAGGTGTGTATAATGTTGGTGTAAAAAGTATATTCTATCTATCTATCTATTTTTTAATAGAAGTTATGTGTTGTTTTATAATTATTGTTTTTTACTCACCAAACTTCATTTTCTTGGCGAGAATCAATTGTGTCACACCAATACAATTTACCAATGCTGATTCTAGCAATTACGGCCGAAACAAATGTCTCGGCTCGTGTCGGCTCGATACTCTGCCGTCTAACTTTCTTAAATAATTTAATATTATCTGTGCCCGTAATCCTGTGAGAAATCCGAGATCAAAAGTAACCTATATGGTTTAGCCGTTGCAGATATTAGCCGAGACAAGCAGAAAATTAGACAGACAAAAATCTAAAAAAGGTGTTTTAGTTTCGTATAAGTATAATCTAGTAGCTCTTGAGAAAACAGAGTTCAGACACTTCAATTTTACTTTCAATGTTCAAGCCAGTCGAAGATGCATTTGTGTCAATATAAATTCATGTAGGATTATTTAATTCAGACCTGTGTTACTCTGCTTTGACTCACTGAATCACATTGAACCCACTGACTCAATAGTTTCAGTATTCTATGACCTGACTTCGGCTAATACTTTGACCATAAAGAAATGCTATAAACTTTATGATCTCCGCAATCATGAATGAAATCGAACTTTGATTTTTATGCCACTCTATAAAAAAAGAATATTACAACACATTTCTTGTACAAAAGATTACGTTTAAAAGATATCGAAGACATTTTTGTTGACAGCTGAGTAATAAAATTTATAGTATGCCCTTAGGGCTGTCTAGATATTTTTAATTTTGTGATTATTGCTAGTTGATAGAGCAGAAGAAATGATCAAATAGTTAATTTTACAATTTCGAAGGACTTTAATTTTGATTTGATAGCCTTCTTGTCTGCATTCAATACTTTCAAGCAAATAGTTAATTTTACAATTTCGAAGGACTTTAATTTTGATTTGATAGCCTTCTCTGCATTCATAAAATCGCAGAAGTAAACCAATTGGCGCAGTCTCAGCAGTCTGGGATAATCACAATCCTTTGTAATATTATAAATGCGAAAGTAACTCTGTCTGTCTGAGTGTTACGCAATCATGTCTAAAGTACTGAATCGATTTAAATTAAATTTGGTACAGAGATAGTCTAGACTCTAGAGCCTGAGAAAGGACATAAGCTACTTTTTACCCGACTGCAGCGAAGCAAGGAGGAGGGTTATGTTTTTAACGCGTATGTATGTATTTAGTGCGTATGTAGGTATGTCCGTTCTTTTTTTCCCTCGTAACTATTAAACCAGTGAACCGATTTTGATAAATGATGCGTCGTTGGATTTGTCATGATGATGGCGCGAGTGTTACTGAATACTTTAAAATAAAAAAGAATCACCACAACGACAACTATTGTCAAATATAAAAAAAAAATCTACAAACTAGGGTTTTGATTAGACATCAATAAATACGACTTTCAAAGTTTGTAAAAATTCCGAATAATAAAATAGTTAATCATACTTATGAAAACGAACAAATGTTGTCACACGTGGAGGGGGATGTTGTCAATACTTACCTCTCAGTAGACGATGTTATGGATAGATACTGAACAAGTTACATCATACCATAAAGAGCTTCTCGACTCTTTAGAATTGTCAGTAGTGTCTTCCCACAAGTTGAAGCTGCAAGTTGGTGTTCCAGTTCTATTAATTAGAAATCTAGACGCGCCAAGGCTATGTAATGATACCTAAACGCCTTTTTGTCTGGGTGGGTAAATTATCGAATGACTTCCCCGGCTCTGGGTGGAGCGGAAGGGAGTGTAAGACTTCTACTGACTAAAAACCCACCCTGTTCCTTCAGCTGCCCTTAAGTTCCGGGGCCGCGGTATCTCGTTAAAACATTCCCGCAACCCCGGCGAACCTACACGGCCACAAATTACACATCTGGGATAACATTATAAAAGCTATAGTCATGACTGGAATAGCAAAGAGAAAATGTTTTAATTCCCCGCATTCCAATAATTCCGACTAGTTTGCCATTTCAGTTTAAAAGAGTGCAGTTTCCCCTGAAAGCAACATTTGTATTTTACAATAAATAAAGCTCTATGCCAGACGCTTAATGTTGCAGGTGTTCATTTAGAAAAAAAAATGTTATTGCCATGGGTAACTCTATGTGGTAGGTGACCTATGCTCACGTGTATCAAAGCCGCAAAATCTTTATTTCGGCAAAAAATGGAAAAACTAAATACCTACTGTAAATAGCTTATGTGTCTGAGTAGGTATGTGTTTTATGTGCAAAATAATTAGCCTAAAAAATTCAAAATGCTGCCGCACGTCACTATTCCACGCGGACGAAGTCGCAGCCACAACTAGTAATATATAACCGATTTGCAAGATAATTATTACTTATAATTCCAAGCAACGCATTCATTAATAAAAAATATTGAAATTACCTAATCTTTTTCTATTCATACAGTGGCTTCCAATTGGTTTTGTATAATTTACTGCCATCTATTGGCGATATAAAACACTATACTGGCCTCATACATTTAGCGTAGAGTATGCAACCATTAAAAGATGTCACTGTGCACAAAAGGAATCACAATTTACCAAATTATATTACGAGGATGAATAATGTGTAATTCTAGCTACATAAGATTTAGAGGCGTCACCGTCAATAATTTAAGTGAAACAGGATAAGGCGCTGTTTAAAAAATCTCGTTCACACGGTAGTATTATACCCAGGGGCGGATCTACCTATGGGCTATTTGGGCTGCAGCCCAGGGCCCCGTGGATATAAGGGGCCCCCTGCCAGTTTTCATTAATAAAATAGACGATACTTTTAAATCTATATATATGTATATATATAATAAATTGAAAACATGTAAAGTTAAAACACAATTTTGGCAGCGCCATAATTGACCAATCCGTATGTGCGATTATCGAGGACGAAGCAGGGAATTCCCTTGTCGCTTATAATGATCGGGTATTTAGTATTAAAAAATACTTAATACCCCTAGGAAGGGCGTAGGGTAGTTTCCTTAAATATTTTATTTAGTCCGTCACGTAGTTTAACAAAAAACATTAGACACATATTTTTTTTATTTTTTCACGTAAGTGAAAAATTAAGACGATACAGTGAGTTGGAATTTCGCGTGATGTCACACTCCGGTATAATTCTTAGCACTGTGTGACGTCAGCAGCCCCCACTCCTGTACTTTGAAGCTTTACATTTTGTGATTTTTTCTTGACTTGAAAGGACAAAAAATACGTGACCAATATTTTTTGAAAATCTACCTAATGGACCAAATAAAATAATTATTTTGTAACACAGGAAATTATCCTATTGCGTCGGGTAGTACCGCCACAATTTTGTTATTGTCATCTTAATACATATATACTCACAATAAACTCAGTGTTTAATTGTCACAACTGTGTGTGAGTATGGGTATTTAGTGTGCTATTAAGTGATAAGTAACTTATTCTAATTAAATTCAAATTATTTATAAAACGTAAGCTATGTCAGAAAGCTTTTTACACAGTCAAAGATTATATTGAGGATTAGAAGGCTTGGGAATGAGTTTCTCCAATGATATACCTACTTATGTGCTCTTTTTAATATATTTTGCTGAGTTAACTTGTTACTTTCTAAAGTATTGTATATACATTGTATTTTTTTTTCTTTATAATGAATGTAAGGAATAAGTAGATTATTATTTCTTCTTATGTAATTTTCATTATAATTTATAGTTGATGTATGGCAGTTTGAGTATTTGTCTGACTTACCCAAATGTCCTTACTTTGGTACTGTTCGTCAGATCGTAGAGCTCCTTAAGTTCAAGGTTGAGTTACACGATAACTGACAAATGCTTGCACTCTGGATGGTCCGCCCAAATCTTTGTGCTCCTTTCCTCAAAAGACACAACAGACATGAACCTTCATGCTTCTCATATGGTTTGACGAATACGAATTGTGTGGACTTTAAAAAAGATGTTAACTTCTGAGTTCGTTTTGGTGTTTCTTCTCAGTGTAGTCACTTAGAAAACACCGGCTTCATCTAGCTTAACTTAAAACACAAAAAAATGACGTGTAAAAGTGTTATTTATAACCAATTTACAAATAAATATTTTATTTTCATTTATAAATATCAGAACTGAGCCTTGAAGATAAGTGAATTATCTTACTTATAATAATTGAAAGTAATCTGATTATGAAAAGATCCTTTTTTATTTTTCTCTGGGTGGGAAAATCATCGAATAACTTCTCCCGCTCTGGTATAAGCGAGAGGGAGTGTCAAACTTCTACTGACTAAAAACCCACCCTATCCCTTCAGCAGCCCGTAAGTGCCGGAGCCGCGGTATCTTGTTAATACATTTCCGCAACCCCGGCGGGATGAAAAGATCCTACAGTGCTCCTAATTTAGGAAATCTATACTAATATTATAAAGCAGTAAAGTTTGTTTCTTTGAATGCGCTAACCTTCGAAAGTACTGGGTGGATTAAGATAATATTTGGTATTGAAGTAGGTTGAAGCTTGAGGAGGGTTATAGGCTTTTTTTACGCGACTGCTAGTTATGAATAATTTTTAAATATTTGATGTTAATAACAGAGCTTTACCTATGAAATCGCTGTTTTGCCTTACTGGCAATTTCAAATTATAATATCAAATCATATACTGTCCTCTTAACCCGTATCATGGATACTGTGGAGTTTTTGCCAGTTTTTCTCCATAGAAAACGACCAATTTCAAACCGTGCACTAACTTCTGACGTTTTGTAAGTGCCCATGTGGGCTTATGTGAAATAAATATGTTGAGTTTGAGTTGGATAATCATATTTTTTGGCTAACAATTCTAATTTCAAATTAATTTTATTTTAGAACATGGAATTTTTGTTTCAAAGTTTGGCATAACCGTGCCACTTGTACCTACGGCCCACAACCTCAACGACGTTTACAAAACCGACTCTAAAAATGAATGCACCAACCGTTATTAGTTTGCTCGCTTCCGATCTAGAAATTTCGACCAGAAAAATGAACCCCGTGGTTGTCAATGACGAATTAAAGACGATTGTGTGAGCTAATGATCACCCAATCTGAGGCTGAATTAGTGGCAGCTTTCAACGCTAGAATCAAAACAATATTGATTCACTTGCGTCAAATTTGCAAGGTAAAAAAGCTTGACGTCTGTCCTACGAATTCAGTGATCATCACCGCGAAGGACGCATCGAAACGTACCTTGCACTGCTTAACAGGCACACAAAAGAAAGAATTTTGTTGCCTGCGGCGAAAAATGGATCCTGTTCGATAATAAACCTACCAAACAGGATGAGCATTACTGCAGAACTGAACACAAGTATGGAGAAGCTCGCACATCTCCAACCTGCTTTGGTCAATCGCTCGGCTCCGCTGCTCCTGCACGACAACGCGCGTCCTCATACTACACAGCAGACGGTCTACAAGTTACAAGAGCTGGTGTTGGAAGTTCTCCGCCATCTGTCAGAATTTGTTGCCTCCCGTCTAACTGATTTCTTCTAGAAGGGCATCAATAAGCTACCACTGCGTTGGAAAAGATGCATCGATTGCATGGGTGATTACTTTGATAAATAGAAATAAAATATATAGAAAAAAACACGATGACTTATTTCATGAATAACATTGGTAAAGATCTAACATATTCAGATGAACACCTGACGTAAAGAAGAAGTAATCTTATTTTTGAAAATAAAGTTGTTCATATTTTCACAAATTGCTGTATACCATCTTAAATATTATTTTTTTGACATTAACAATCTCTAGCTAAGAAGAAGAGCGCTCTTTCGCCAAGATGTCGTATATTGAAAACAAATACCTATACGAAAAACAAAAGTCGAACGAATGACGGTCTAAATCATTGGTCAATTCTATCTATATAATAATATATAATATATATATATATATATATAAGCCTTTATTGCTGTAAAATTACAATTAACTTACTTATAACTTTTACTTAAAATTATGCATAATATGTTTTTTTTTTCTATTTATATCGGTAACCGGTTTTTTTTTTTTTTCTTTCACAGCTTGTCCCTCGACAAAGGCCTCCTCTAAAGCTTTCCATTTTGTTCGGTCTCTTGCAGTACGTGTCCATTCTGGACCAGCTATCTTTTTTATGTCGTCTTCCCATCGTTTAAGTTGTCTACCTTTGCTCCTCTTACTGCCTCTCGGGTACCATTCCGTCACTAGTCTCGTCCATTTCTCTTTTTCCTCCCTTAACATGTGTCCTGTCCATCTCCATTTCAGGCGTTTGTAGACGGTATGTATATTTTTGAATTTTGTTTTATTCTTTACATTTAGTAATCTCACCTTGTCCCTTCTTTTAACTCCAATTACGCTCCTTTCCATCCCATTTTGGCACACTTGAACTTTTTTGTGTTGATTCTCGGTTAGAGACCATGTTTGACATCCATATGATAAACAAGGGAGAATGCATGTGTTGAATACTTTCCGCTTGTCTTTGATAGGCATCTCTTTATCTTTCATGACCTCACGTAGGGACCAAAACCGTTTCCAGCTGTTTGCTATCCTCCTATCTATTTCCTTTTGCATTGTGTCTTTTGTAGATATTAGTTGTCCCAAATATGTGTATTCATCCACATACTCAATTTGTCCGCTGTCTATTTTAATGTCTTTTTTAGTTGAGTTTGTCATTACCTTCGTTTTTGTTGTGTTCATTGTTAAGCCTACCTTGGCACTTTCTTCTGATAGTTGTTGTAGCATGTCTTCCAAGTTATCTGGGTGTTCAGAAAATAGGACAATATCGTCTGCGAAGCGTAGGTGGTTAAGTTTGTTCCCGTTAATGCTGAGTCCATATTTTTCCCATTTAAGGTTTCTGAATATCATTTCTAAAACCGCGGTGAATAACTTCGGTGAAATGGGATCCCCTTGTCTGACACCTCTTTCAATATGAAATTCTTCTCCTGTTCTTTCCAGCATAACTTGGGCCGTACTCTTCGAATAGATGCTCCTGAGTATACTTATGTACTTGTGCTCAACTCCCTGACTTTCTAGTGCCTTCCATATGCTATCATGGTCTAAGGAATCGAATGCTTTGTTAAAATCCACAAACCCTAAGTAGTAAACTTTGTTGTATTCGTTATATTTTTGGAGTATCTGTCTTACGACGTGAATGTGGTCTATCGTTGAGAATTTACTTCGAAAGCCAGCTTGTTCCTTTGGTTGGTTTTCATCGAGCGTGACAGCAATTCGTGATAGTATTATCTTTGAAAATATCTTGTATATGTTTGACATTAAGCTGATTGGTCTGTAGTTGTTCATGTCTCCTTTATCTCCTTTTTTGTGTATCAATACTATAGTTGACTTTGTCCACTCTTCAGGGATGTTTTCAGTTACAAGGATGTCATTGAATAGTTCTGTAAGTCTAGGAGCAATTACCGGTGATGTACATTTTAATATCTCATTAGATATTTGGTCTTGACCTGGTGCTTTGTCTAGTTTCTGTGTGTTGATTGCTCTTATAGTTTCTTCTTGTAGTATTATCGGTACTGGTTCTAATTCTGTCGTTATTTGTTTATCGTTTTCAGCTCGTGATATTGCTTGTTTTTTATATAATCTTCTATAGTAATCTGTGGCGGTTTCAAGTATCACTTTCCTTTTACTTGTAGAACTTCCGTGTTTAGTTTTTATGTTGGGCATCCAGACTTTTGTTTTGTTTAATATCTTTAAAGCTTTTTTGATCCCCCCAGTTTTTGCAATGAAAGTTTTTATAGTTTTCTGCCTTCTTATTTTTCTGTCTTTCCTTATGTGTTCATTTATCTTTTTGCTTAATTCAGATATTTTTTTACGTATTTGTTTGTTTTTTTCTTGGTGTATGAGTTCTTTCCTATCATTAATCAATTGTTTAGTTTCTAAGGATATTATATTTTCAGTTTGTTTATTTGTTATTCTAACTTCCGTTTTTAGTACATTTAATAAGTTGTCGTAACGTTCCTGAATTGGTTTATTATTTATTTGTGGAATTCTATTTATTGCAACATCTATATTATTAAGGAGTGCATCATTGTTTTCGGTGATTGCATGGGCGGTTTGGTATTTATTATTTTGGAAATATGTTCTACTTCGTACATGCTTTCCTGATAGTGCTGTTCTTATCATTCTGTGGTCTGTATTGAAATTAAGCTGGTTTACAGTACACACGTCATTAAACACTTTCCGGTTGTTGGTGAGGATGAAATCGATTTCATTCCTATGCTTTCCACTGGGAGAGGTCCATGTCCATTTTCTTGATCTTTTCTTCTTGTAAAAGCTATTTAGTATGCTTAGTTTGTTTTCTAGTGCAAAGGCTACTAATCTTTTCCCGTTTTTGCTTCTATGGCCATGTCCGTATTTCCCGACTGTATATTCTTCTCCTTCCTTGCAGACTCCTATTTGACCATTAAAGTCTCCCATGACAATAATGTTTTTATATGAATCCTGTATGGCTATTTGTAGATCTTCATAGAATTTGTCGGTTTTTATGTTGTCTTCTTTATTACCTGATTCCGTTGGTGAATATGCCTGAATTATGGTCCACATTTCTTCTCTTCCTGTATATGAGGGTAATTTGATGTTAAGGAGTGCTATTCTTTCATTTATTCCTTTAATTTCTTCTATCTTATTTACAAGATTGGTTTTGATTAAAAAGCCGACACCATACAGGCCCGGTGTCTCACCAATGTAATGTAGAATGTACTTGCCGTTATGGTCTTCAATTCCTTCTCCAAATCGCCTCATTTCGCTTATTCCGATTATGTCCCATTTGATGTTGTCTATGGCCAATTCTAATTCCATTAGCTTTTCTGGTGTTCGTAGTGATCGCGTGTTTAAGGTCGCTATGTATATGTCCGAGATTGTTCTTTTTATCTTGCTAGTTTCTTCATTTTTTTCCTTTAGAGGGTCGTGGTCGTTTTCCCCCACGAGGACCAGTCGGCTTGGGGGAGGGTTTTGTTTTTCGGGTTTTTCGTTGTCTTTTTTAGTGTTTAGTTTCATTTTCCGGTTTCCGTCTATTTGTTGCTATTGCTTATTAGTGGTAGGATATTGTGAAAAGGAATTTGATCTACCTCTCAATACATCGAAGGCATTGGTCCTGTTGTCTTTTGACGTCCATGCAATTTGTTTTCTTGGTTGGGTATTAGTTTGCGGTGGCGAAGATTGTTTTCTCTTTCGTTCCTCCTTAGTTTTGCTTTCTTTTATAATGAGTTTGTCGTATTTAAGAAATGCAATCTTTCCCTTCTTCCTTTCTTCTTCCAGTTTTGGAAGTAGCTCTCTTCTTTTTTCTAACACTTCTTTCGAAAAATCATCTTTTACGTATAGGTTTTTTAATTTCTTTTTATTTTTCATGATTTCGGTTTTTTTCCATGTACTTATGAATGACAGAAGAATTGGCCTGGGTTTATCCTCTTTGATTATTTTTCCAAGGCGGTGTACTTTATTTACTTCGCATTCTTCTATATTAATATCTAAATCTTCCTTAAAAGCCGTCTTTATGTTATCTAGTATTTGAGCAGTAGATTCTTCCCCCTCTTTCATACCAAATATGACAATATTATTATTTTTCTTTTCTCTTTTCAGATATTCTATCTCCTCTTCTAGTTTTTCTATTTTTGTTTTTAAGTTTTTATTTTCTGTTATAATAGGCTGCAATTTTTCTTCCATTTTTTCCATAATCGTACTTGTTATGGAGTTTGTTATTGATATTGCTTGGTTTGCGAGCTCTATTTTCATTTTGTCGAACAACAGTTGGAATTGTTCCTCCATTTGTATCAAAATTCCTTATGCGTATTTCCTTTGAGTGAAACGAAACGTTTATTAGTAAAAATATTTTTTCCACTGGCAACTCAGTCACAGTTCCGTCAGTTGTCAAAATATTTGTCGGTTTTCTTGACACTTGGAATTAACCTCACTTTTAGCTACTGATTTTTGCAAGTTGAATATGTAATAATTCCCGTAGAATAATCAGTAACTATTATCTTCAGCACTTTTTAACACTTTCTTTACGTGAATGGCAGCGGCTATGACTTATTAAACGACTTCTCACTATTATTAAGAACAATTTTTCCAAGAGTGACACAGAAGTGATGTTTACATTTGTGGCACCGGAAACGGAAAAACTATACTTTATAAAGGCCTGATTCTTCCATCTTCCTTTCACTACTAATATACCAGACGTACTACAGGGCACCATCCTCACTTGGTCAATATGCCATCTTGTCATACTAAGCGATTCTCCTCTACATTTATTGTGCGCACGTTGGCCGTGCGCTCAATAAATGTAGAGGAGAATCGCTTTGTCGGTCGGACTTCGACCGGTCTTCGAATCGGTTTGGAACTCTCTGTCGGCCTCTGTGTTCTTTTCCACATATGACCCGTTTGCCGCCTTTAAAGTAAGAGTGAACAGGCAACTTCTGTGCTCTATCGTCCTATAATAGACCTCATCTGTCGTTTACCATCAGGCGTGATCAAGGTCAAGAGTGGATTCATCAGCAGAAGCAGAAGTTCTTGGTATAAATAATAAATATTTTCATTTTTATTTCATTTCATCAGCAAAAAAAAATATAAATACGAACTCTTATTAAATAAATTCAATTTAATCCATTTTAGCCCTGTACCGTATTTTCATCAAATAGAAAACAGTTTCTTGACAAAATGACAATTATTTTAATGATTAAGGGGCCCCCTAGCAGTTGTAGCCCAGGGCCCCACAAATTCACGATCCGCCCCTGATTATACCTACCTATGCTGTACGCGGCGATCTTTAATTTACATGTACGGTACTTAATTTACATAAACTGAGAAGCGTCCTCTGTCGGCACTGTGACGCAATCAGGTTTGCTTTTCAAACTAACGATAGGAAATAATATATTCTTTCTATCGTGGCTTTTAAATTTAAGTCGGTGCCTGAGTTTAATCACATAATGCAAATAAACCGAGATATAGGTACCTAGTTATTTTAATTTTGATTTATTACAATATTTCTAAGAGTCCTCCGACACCTATTTACTTACGCTGCTTTAGGATTTAGGTACCCACCTGCATTTTTTAGTTCAACTGCAAAGACATTCAGTAATAGTGCTTTTTATTCTTTAGATGCTCTACGCAAGCTAAGGGAAATATTTCGTCCCCCACCCACATCACCTCTTACCTCAAAGTAAGCATCTTCCTGCAGGATTTAACCTACAGTGGCCCACCTGGGAGTCCCTGAACCTGTTGCAAACACTAGTAGGAAGTTGCAACTACAACCTTATCAAGTAGAGTTACATGGACTTAACAACAGCGGGTGTGGATGTTAAGCCGCAGCGCAAACTATGCTTCATCTCCTGTCCTGCCATCTTAGGCCACCAATTTGCAGCTAAAAAGATCTCTGCGCTGCCACCGATGACGGTGTGGAAGTTCTGGGCGAAGAAGAGGAACTGAGTACCTACTTATTCTAATTCTAAAAATAGCCTTTTCTATTTCCACAAAACCATTTTGGTTGAGCTGAAGTACCTAGTCTTCTTTCAAGAATGTTTTGCTTTCTTTTTATTTCACTACCTACATCTTTGTGACGAGGACTTATCAGCGGCTTTAACATGGGTAAATAGTTATTTTTACAAGTACCCAAGGATCTTTAATAATTATAATTAAATCTGTTAGTTTTACCTACTTTCATAAAATTACAGAAATATCATTTTTATCATTTTGGCAAAGCAAGAACTATTGACGTGATTTTAGTGTTCATTTTTATTTATTCGATTTCTCTGCCATCTATTGGCGATAAACACTAAATAGTTGCCGTCATCACAATTTTGAGTTTGTAAATAGTTCATAAATTCGTTAATAGATGGCGTAGTGCAAAAGACAATACGTTGTTTTATTAAAAATGGAAGAGGTAAAATATTTCTTGTTCCAAGTTTAAGATTGAATGTCATTCATAAAATTGTTATGAAGAATATTATATCCTTCTTACTTTTGTTTTTGGCAAAACCGTTGTTTGGCTTGAGCACAACGCCATTTATTAATAATTTTATGAAATACGCTAAATATAACATAAATAAAACGTAACTACATAGTGTTCAGTGCCACCAATAGATGGCAGTGAATTCTAGCATAGCTGTAAAGACAATACTTTCTTTCATTTTGAATTGAGCTTAGAGCATTTTCTAAGGAATTGAGACTTGAAACAACATAATTATTTTCATTCTATGTATTACAATATTTACAAGAGTCCTCTAATACTTTCATATGATTAAGATTTATCTGCAGTTTTTAGTTCAGCTTCAAAGACATTCAGTAAAAATGCTTTGTATTCTTCAGTTTTCATTGAGTAAGCTATTCTTACATTAGCCTTTTCTTTTTCCACGAAATCGTTTATATTGATTCCTCTGTTGCCTCCTGAAATAAGAAATTACAATATTTAGCAAAAAAACTATTTTACACATGTCATGATAATATTATAATTATGTTTAGTAAAAATCAAAATGTTATCTGGCGCAGATTTTCAACCCATAAACCAGCGTTCTTTCGTTTTTGTAGTTCATTCATTTATGTTTACTGTCCTCTTTTATGAAATCTGAAACACGATGGAATCAGGCTTCTTATTTCTTTGCGAAAGTTTTCGACTAGTAAATGTTTACATTTTGACCACAAAATATTATGTCAGCACTCAGCTTTCATGTCAACTCAGATGCTCCATGCAGGCGAAACAAGTTTCGAGTGCATGCTTCAGCTACATTTTGTACTACCGATTTTTTTTTCGTGTATGCATATTGTTGCGGTCAAAAGAGAGTTGCTGCATACTGTATTCAAGCTCGAAATATTTTTTTGGCTTAAGACACACAAAATATTGCCCATAAAATGTATGAGAGCACTGGTACACAGGCACAGATGCTCATTGATACCCTACATTTGCTGACGGTGACCACTGAATTGTAAAAACACTTCTCGATTTTATCCCCAAACACGGGGACCTATTAAAGGTTTCCTCTGATAACATAAAAAAATTGGGCAAGTGCGAGTCAGACTCGCCCACAAAGGGTTCCGTCCCAACGAGCACATTAGTGGAAATAGCAGCCTATTTTGTTACTTTGGGCTGTAAAATAGCGGTTTAAGGGTTCAAAAAGCAGTTCAGAGTTGCATATCTGCATCCATAAACGTCTATAGTTATAAAAGTTACTTAAGGTGCTATAAACTGAATCAAATACTACCCTAGCCTTCACAGTAGTCCACGGTAGAACTCATTTACCACTTACATCTTTATATGAGAGTTACGAAGGTCATTCTGCCACTCACAGCTGCATAGTAGTTTCCATTGTAACTTGTATAGGTTATAGTTATAGTAACCACTATTATACTACTATAAGTTTCATTATAGAAATAATAGAAACTCTTATGCATACTATAGTTACAAAAAAATCATCAGTAACTAAGGCCTTTAGTAGCAATAGTCATTCCTTGCAGGCTCAATCAATTCGCCATTTTACAGCCGCTTTTGTAACTATTATAAAACATTTAATAAAATGGATGCTAAACGAATAAGTACGTAACTAGATCCTATTTATTTATTTATTATATACTTTCTTGTACACCTTAAGGATACAAATAATTAATCTTATAACCTCAAAAACAGGAAAATAGGAGCTTTTTGTGGCTGTGAGTTGCACTAGGGGAACAAAAATCACTGGAAGCGTTAGAAGGGTGAAAATTAGCGCTATGATTCTCAAAAGGGAGTTATTAGAGCTCAAACTGCAGGTTATGACTACAGTACAATGACGCCATGATTGTTTAAGAAAACTTATAATTCACTTGCAAAATTCAGTTGATATACATTGGTTTTTCAGTTAAATGTGCATTAAATGTACCGGTAAACAATCGGCCACTTGCAAATAGTAAGTTATCGACACGTAAAAATACGGAAATAAAATTTATTCTGTATAACAAATAAAAAATATCTCATATCTTTTGTTAATTTTTTAAATATCATAAAAGCGCGTTAAAATTACTCGAAAATTATCTTATATATCTACAGTAAACTGGACAGCGTTTTAAGTATCTTTATATATCTTGCTAATACAGAATACAAACATTTACTTCTTTTTGTTTTATTTTCATGATGGCGACGAAAACACTTTACCAAAATATTACAAACAATGTCAACTGAAGATATACAATAAAGAACTATAATCAATTCATTCGTTCAAAGTAGTTCAAAATCATTCAAAAGTAGCGCTACAAGAGCTTTAGTATAGCGTTAATAAATCGTTATAGCTATTAAGGAACCTTTATGCAACCGTTGTGCAGGTTAAATGGAACTTTAGGTTGCATAAAATGGCGCCCAAATAGCGCTAAAGCGGCTGCTTTAAGTCTGCAGTAGACGCTCTAGCGCTTACGTCTATTACCATAAGTAATAATTGGATACGCTCCAAAGCTCTAATGCAGCCCATTTGTGCTAGTTGGGGTAATAACTACGCCAAATAACTTTGTTTTTCATAGTATTTGTATGAATTACAAAGTTATATTTGCGGTTTTAGAAAATATGCTGAATCTCAAAAACTGCTGATCTGATCTTGTTCAAACTAATTTTGGTTGAAAGTTTACATTAAGATCTTTAGCATATTTTTTTATTTTCACTCCATTGTTATAGAAGTTAGAGGGGGGACCCACATTTTATTTATTTATTTATATATATACTAAAACTGCGCTCGCCCAATCTCTCCTTCTCCCTATTCTCGACTATGCTGATGCAAGTTTTCCAGACCTAACTGAAGTGCAGCTAGATAAGCTTGAGCGACTCCAAAATTTCTGTATCAGATTCATATTTGGTTTGTGCAAATAAAAAATATGTTTCTGAGTTTCGTATTAAGCTCAAGTGGATGCCTATGCGTCTTCGTCGAAATGCGCATATTTTATCATTACTTTACAATATTCTGTTCAATCCAAGCATTCCCTTTTACCTCAAAGAACGTTTTAAGTTCCTTCATGACACACATACTAGAGATTTGAGATCATCGGTAAATTTGACTCTTTCAATGCCTGCACATTCCACAAAATTTTACGACCAGTCGTTTACGGTGTAGTAGTCTATTCGGTTGTGGAATGCATTGCCGGTGTCAGTGAGACAAGCACAGTCACTTGCTGCTTTTAAAAGCTCTGTTGTCAATCATTTTTATACACTCCTATGATTATATCGTATTTCTCTCCTTATGACATATTTATAATTATATACAAAACACATATTTATTTATACTTATTTTGTATTGTATTATATATATATACTAACTAATTTAAGTAGTTACTTTTGTGTATGTTATATACTTGAAGTAGGTACACTGACTTTCCCCTCCCCTCTTTGTTTTATTTTCTTAAAGTCCATCCAAAGGTTGTCTGGTATTTTACACTATTGTAAATCAAGTGTGTGTTTAAATTATTGGTGTACAATAAAGAGTATTCTATCTATCTATATATTTATATATATTTTAAACGATTAACTTTATGAAAAAGTGGTTTTAGAAACCTCAATGTCATTTTTAAAGACCTGTCTATAGATACCACACACGCAAAGGTTTCATGAAAAAAAAATAGTTTCAGTTTCAGTTCCATGTATGAGGAGCCCCCCTTAATTTTCTTAAAATCGGAAAGCGGTTTACAAAATACATCTACCTACCAAGTTTCACATGTATAGTCCTAATAGTTTCGGAATAAAATGGCTGTGACATACGGACGGACGGACGGTCAGACAGACAGACATGACGAAACTATATTATTATATTCAGCTATGGAACCCTAAAAAGGCCTTCCAGTGGATATTATAATTATCTACCTTCTGTAGCTTGAGGCTAATTATTTAATTAATAACAGCCGCACGGGTCAATCTTCAAGGTTTAGCAAAGTTTGCTGAAATCGGCCCATGGAAGGGTGATTCTCCGTCTCAACATATCGATTATCCTCTATGCCTCAGAAACCATGATAAGCCGTTGGTCCCAACTGTTACATGATTACATCTTTGACAGTCGTTACAGATAGAACGAAGCCAGAAAATTTGACGCTAGTCTTGACATGGGGTATTTTTAACCCCCGACGCAAAAAGAGGGGTGTTATAAGTTTGACGTGTCTGTCTGTGCGTTTGTCTGTGGCATCATAGCTCCCGAACGGATGAAGCGATTTCAATTTAGTTTTTTTTTTTGTATTAAAGGTGTGAGTGTTCTTTGATGAAAATCGTTTGAGCCGTTTAAACGTTGTGGGGGGTGAAAGTGGGGATGAATAATCAAACGTTGTCAAATATACCCAAGTGGGGTATCAAATGAAAGAACACGACGAGTATATTACAATCAGACATGTTTTATCAAAATCGGTTCAGCCATTTATTAGATATGGGGAGTGAAAGTGGGGATGAATAATTGAATATTGTCAAATATACTCAAGCGTATCAAATGAAATAACTGACAAAAACTATGGTAAGTGAAAGCTTAAAAAGCATAAAATATAACAGTATCGGCGATACCCCACCGCGACTATTTTTTTTTACTTTTTAAGGGATGTTTCTTAAACTACTGCTAAGCATTTTTTGCGTGGGGGGTTTTTTAATTTTTATTTAATTTTTATGATACCCAGCTACTGGCTTGTGGGGGTAAAATAGGCAGTCGCTTCATGTGAAACGCTAGTACTCAGCTGCATCCAACTAGCCTGGAGGTCGACCACAACTTAGTTGGGAAAAGGATGAGCAGTTATGATGATGATATTTGACTGAGATCTTTCTTGCCAAGGGATATAGCCACAGCTGGTGGGTTGCGGAGGTCAGTGGAGATTCTTACCGCATCTTTTCCATTGGAAATAACCGATTTCGAACCATTCACTAGCTTTTGACGTTTTTTAAGTGCCCATGTGAAAGAAAATATTTCGAGTTTGAGTTTGAGATAGATATAGTCCTCGTCACGTAAGTTGGCAAGGTTTTGGCGTAGTGGAGGTAAGTTCGCGCATCGTGCACTTAGTGGAAGAAAAAAATAGTCACTTTCACTGCTTGCCAATATTCTATGGTTATTGCCATAATTTATTTTTAATCATGTCTGTTTAGAAGAATGTTAAAGAAAGAACAGAAATTCATTCGTTAATTCGGTATTATAAATAAAATAGATGTAATACATAAATACATTTGAAAGTGAAAAAAATAGGTATATTAAAAAAAAACATTAAAAATAATATGTTCTCGTCGTCACAATTAGTTAATAAAACTGCTACCCCTTTTATTCTTCTTTTTTCCCGGTGTCCTAAAGACAGTGACGAATTCTGAATTTCAGCCTTCCTTAACTATAGTGTCTAACTGTTCATTCTGACGTTTTAATAGTATGCGTAAAACGGTATTTAGTCCTGGCATTGTAATCAACGTAACAAAAACTAAATTTAAAACAACAACTCGTAACAAAAACAAAGGGTACAACTTTCGTGTACGCAAGTGTATTCGGGAGCAAATTGAACGAGAACTAATACTGACGCACCAATCGCGCGCTCGGAGCGGCGCTACGTAATACCCCGCGTCCCGCTGACAACCGCTGACACCTAAAAATCGACTTCTGCGCATTGAACGACTCTTGCCAAGTTATTTGAATACTACTATAGGTAGTCGCTCCTTGTTTAGCACTAATACTCCGCTACATCCGTTTAGACTGGACCAACACCGAAAATGTTAGGAAGAGGCTAAGCAGATTATGACTATGTATAGTCGATTTCTGGATGCACTTTCTGATACACCAGCATTATTAAGGACTTACCACAAATAGTGATGTCGTTCTTTGAATATTTGTATTCTGCCACTAAATCTGGTCTCAGGAAGAGAGAAACAACTGCAGGATCTAATGCGTGCCAGGTTGGCTCTACTCCCAGCGATACCTTCTCATATTTGTTTTGGGCTTTCATTATTTCCGTATCTATGGCTCCCAACTGATTTTCTCTCCAATCCTGAAAACAGGAAATCAATTAATTAGTGACTCAAATGTTTGTTGATTATACAGTATGTTAACTAACAGAGGGCGTTCCCGTTAACCCGCAATAGTATAGCATCCATACATGCCAAAAAAATGTTACCATTCGAAAACAAAATGTATTCACTAAAAATGTTAAATTGCTACGTAAAAGAAACACTCTGTACACACGCGTAGTTAAAGGACGGCAACGTTGCAATTTATTTATGAATGCCGGCCGCGTGTGCGGCAATCTAATTGCTTATACTATTGCGGGTTAACAGGAATTCCCTTTGTTAGTTAACATACTGTATTAAAGTATTTATAATAATATTATTAATAGCCCTCCTGACTGAATTCAGTCATGGGTGGTAGCCGATTTCAGTAGAGATTAGACAACGTCGCAGAAGGTATTCTGGTGCACAAGTATGTGTGCAGCTCACTGTACTTTTACTCTCATAGTCCAATGGGATAGCAATCCGACAAGACCGGAAAGAGATCAGGGTGCTGTTCCGAAGCACGAGACTATCATACACTGCCTACTTCTGATCTCCGGGTTACTACTGGGAAATTTTTAACAGAAGAACCCAACAGCACTTTTTGCACGATCTGGGAATCGAACCCGAGATCTATTACACAGCAGGCACACTTTCAATCAAGAGATCGAGAGGCAGTTGGTAAGATATTTTATTTTTCTAGTCTTTGTAATACTTATTCGTTTAATTTTATATTTATATATAAAAAAAAAATTATTATTAAATGCTTATCATCAGGCGATATCGAAGACAAGACGTGGGATTAGATACTAGAAATTAAACTTGCCTTGCTAAAATTGAGGTACTGCTTAACTTGAGAGAAGGGGAATATTGTGACTTTGTCTGGAGTGGCATTCTGTGCTATCACATCATGATAAGCTTCCACATCCATGTGGGCGTTGAACTCTGGTGTTGGGTTTGCATCATCTGTAAAAATAAAATTACATACATACAGTATGTAAACTAACAGAGGGCGTTCCCGTTAACCCGCAATAGTATAGCATCCATACATGCTAAAATAGTACATTGTGTATTGAGGGCGGTAAGTAAGGAATTACGATCGAGGCTCTAGTAGAAGCCCGAAGTCGGAGACTGAGGGCTTTCTGAGTCGAGGTTCGTAATTCCCGTACCGCCCGTGAAACATACAATGTTTTTCATCACATCTGCGAGTAAATAAATAAGATTATAGGGCAGAAAAAACTTATTTATTAAGATTTATAGTCACTGTACATCATTAATTGTTTTTGCTGCATGGATAATATCTGGCGGTGTTGCTTTTAAATCACACTCATCGGACGACGCCGACGACATATTTTATAAGGTAAATAATTATGAATTATAGCTTTAATACACAAGTCAGCACAACTACACTTCTGGACACATCTATTGGCCCACCTTGTATTTTCAGTTTCGTTTGGTCCTAGCTAAAATTTTATATTAGGTCGAGCAAAAAGTTTTTATGCAGTTTTGAACCTGGCACATTCACAATTTCATTCAATAGTCTTTTTTTGAATTTCGAACACAGAATTTAAAGAAACAAAAGACAATTTGGAGCCTGTTTGTTGATATCAAACAATCGAATACTAAGAAAACTTGGTTTTATTGGTTTACTTGGATTTAATTCTTGAAAAAGTGATTGATATCTTTGCTTTTGCAACAAACATTACTTATTCTTAACATTAAGGTGAGGTTCTATCAATAATCTATGGATACTTCACCTGAAGTCGCCGCCCAAGCTGTGGCACTTATTCAGGCCGGACACAGCCAAAGAAACGTGAGTGCTCAACTTAATTTAAGTCGATCTGCGGTCCGAAATGTTTATCGGAGGTACCTAGAGACTGGCGGCTTTGTTCGTCGCCAAGGAAGGCCACGATCTCGGGTCACAACTGAAAGGCAGGATCGATTCATCGTGACGACCAGCTTGAGAAATCGTCACCTTACCTCCATTGAGATACAAAACCAACTTCGCGACTTCCACGGAGTATCTGTGAGCGCTCGAACTGTTCGGAGAAGGTTAAAAGAACGCGATATGGTACCACACAAGCCAGCTAATGGGCCCAAACTAAAGCGAGCCCACCGAACAGCGCGCCTTCATTTCGCACGCAGTCATTTAAATTGGACACAGCAAGATTGGAGCCGTGTACTCTTTTCTGATGAGTCTAAAATTGTGTTACATGGCAATGATGGAAGGAAGAAGGTCTACCGGCGTAAGGGAGAGCGTTTCGCACAATGCTGCTTTGAAGAGAGGGTTGCTTATGGCGGTGGCTCATGGACTGTCTGGGGCGGTATATCCGCGAGCGGCAAAACTCAACTTGAGGTTGTTACGGGACCACGGCTGCCAACATTAAATGCTGAAAGATACATTCGTGAGTGCTTAGAACCTCACGTGATACCATACGCGGACTATGTGGGCCCAAATTTCCTTTTTATGCATGATAATGCAAGAGCCCATGCGGCCGGCATCGTCAGGGAATATCTTCGGGATGTGAACATCACAGTTATGGACTGGCCAGCCAGAAGCCCAGACATGAACCCCATTGAGCACATGTGGGACGAGCTAAAAAGGCGTGTTAGGGCTCGTCAGCCAGTTGCCCAGACGATGCAGGAGTTGAAAACTGCCATAGAAGAGGAATGGGAGATGATCCCTCAAAATTTCATAGAGCGGTTGATAAACTCTATGCCTAATCGTATGAGAGCTGTGGTAGATGCCCATGGAGGCAACACGCGTTATTAAATTAAACCTTTATTTGATAAAACATGTTTTTTATTCAAAAATTAATTGCCTTTAACAAGGCGCATATCCGACTTGTTAGGCGTAGGTCCATGTCGTATGGTATTCTGAATTCAAATTTAAAACTATACGATCGAAAAAGATGGTAAAATGTATCAGGTTTAAAACTGCATCAACAGTTTTTGTTCAATCTAGCAATCATATTTCGGTAGGGGCCATCGAAACCTAAACTCTAAGGTGGGCCAATAGATGTGTCCAGAAGTGTATTATTACGTAACTTACGAAATAAGTGAACTTTTTTTAAGCGGATGGCGGGCTTTATGCCCACACCACAGATTATACAAATGTTTCGTTCAGAAACGTTAAGGGCAAATACTTACATAGGTAGGTATACTGCCATGACGAAGTGAAAAAATAATTTCGACGATTTGATACAAAAAAGTATTAAAATCGATTATATTAAGAACATTAGTTGAGTATTTAAGTAACATGTAGCGAGATTGCAATGACATTCCTGTTTAGATAACATTTTAAGAAAAATTTTCAATTGCGTGTAAACTCCTTGCTTGAGCTTGAATGACCTGTGTGCTGTGCTATAAATTTAAAAAAAATTACTTACCGACCTTGGGTTTCATGACAAAAAGAAAGCCCGAGGTTTTATATGGGACATTACGGCCAAGTTAACCTGTATGTTTAGGTACTGTTTACGTGCAAGTGTGATGAAAAAAATATTACCATTCGAAAACAAAATGTTTTTTTTTATATTAAAATATTCACAATATTTTTTAATTTATACGTAAAAGAAACACTCTGTACACGCGTACTTGAAGGACGGCAACGTCGCAATCTATTTATGAATTCGTATTCGTGTACAGAGTGTTTTTTACGTATCAATTCAACATTTTTAATGAATATTTTAATATTAAAAAAAAAACATTTTGTTTTCAAATAGTATAATTTTTTTAAGCATGTATGGATGCTATACTATTGCGGGTTAACGGGAACACCCTCTGTTAGGTAACATACTGTATATTTAAAACTAGCCATGCCTTCAACTTCATTGGCATGGTACGTTTTTCCAGTAGGAATAAAGAATATAAGAAGTACAAGAAGGATATAGATATAACATATAAGAAGTAGCATATATGGTGCCGTAATTGCTGAAGTTTTGTAAGTTCCCATGTAGGCCTATGTGAAATAAAACATTTTGAGTCTTTTTTTTAGTTTTATAATTTCCTCCCTCTTCCTGTGAAAGCTCCATCCAAATCGGTTGAGCCATTCCAGAGATAAGCTCATACAAACAGACAGACCAGGAACAAAATTTAAAAAAGGATTGGTTGTATTTTTGTGTCATGTAAATAACTAGAAGCTTATAATATATTTAAAGTATTTATTTTATTATTTACTAGCTTTTGCCCGCGACTTCGTCCGCGTGGAATAGTTACTTTGGGCTAACGTTAAATTTAACCCCGATTTTGAAGAATTCTTCATTGGTGCTCCGCTCCTATTGGCCTTAGCGTAATAAAAATATTTTTTCAATTCGAACCAGTAGTTCCTGAGATTATCGCGTTCAAACAAACAAACAAACAAACTCTTCAGCCTTATATATTAGCATAGATAGCTGTTGCCCGTGACTTCGTCCACGTTTCCGTCGTTTTTCGTAAAAAAAAGTAGCCTATGTCCTTCCTCACGGTTCAGTGATTTTGATGTAACACACAGATTAACTTTCGTAATTTAGTAGGGAAATATAATATGTCAATCTATAATACTGTTGAAAAATATCGCAATACCGAACCGCACAATATTATTGTTAATAGCTGTGTCCGCGACTCCGTCAGCGTGTAACTACTTGTGTGTTATTAAGTTAATGTATTGGTAATATTGTTTAGATCACGTTCACATGAGGCTTAAGTAACTATAGAACGACAATACTTCAGCGCAAAGCTTCCGGGTAAACTATGTTGAAAGTTGACCCGTCCGGCACGTGAACATAAAGATTTCTAGAACTGCTAACCCGGGAAAGAGTGACGTACAACTGACCATGCGAGAAACAACTGACACCGAGATCTACTCCAGCAACACGAAAAGTCTGCCCTTGAGCCTTATTAATTGTCATTGCATAACACACCGGGAATATTAAATAATACTAAATATATACTGGGAATTGCGTTCTTTTAAATTGGAATGGAAAATTATTTGGTATTATGGGAATTCTGGGAATAAAGACGGTTTCTCCTGCACCGCAACCTGTTAAAATTTGAGCCTCGATTATATTTTGTTGCAACTGGGTTCCATTGCAAAGTTGTGGTGGTTTTAAATTTCGGAGCAGAATAATAATCAGAAAGCTTCGAACTGCTAAGCTATCGGGAGTTACACGTGTTATTGTGAGTCAACCATAAAAGATAGATATATGCTGTCGTGGGATATTTTTTATATAATTTTTAGGAGAACATTTCGGTCATAAATGATTTCTGCGTAGCTTTAACCATTAAGGTTGCACACGCGACGGAAGCTTAAAAAATGGAGTAACTTCTCCCGTTTTCCCAACATTTCCCTTCACTGCTCTGCTCCTATTGATTGTAGCGTGATGAAAAGTATACTATAACCAGCTCAGGAGTATGAAAAATAATTGTACCAAGTTTCGTTAAAATCCGTCGAGTAGTTTTTGTTTCTATAACGGTTATACAGACAGACAGACAGACAGACAGACAGACAGACAAAAATTTTACTGATTGCATTTTTGGTATCAGTATCGATCCCTAATCACCCCCTGATAGTTATTTTGTAAATATATTTCATGTACAGAATTGACCTCTCTACAGATTTATTATAAGTATAGATGTAGATTTCTATTTTATGTTAACTAATACCTTTTTTGTTTTTTTTTTTTAATTAATTTCGGTTTTCACATACATACTCATTGTACCTCCCACACTGTCTTGACCACTCATGGTCGACTGGTAGAGAATGCCTATGCTACTTTAAGTCCGCCTTTGTACCTATGTACATGAAATGTAAATAAATAAGCACCTGAGAAAACACATTTATTTTGAAGTGTCCTTATGTAATACTAGCTTTTGCCCGCGACTTCGTCCGCGTGGAATAGTTACTTTGGGCTAACGTTAAATTTAACCCCGATATTGAAGCATTCTTCATTGGCGCTCCGCTCCTATTGGCCTTAGCGTAATGATATATAATAAGTATTTTTTCAATTCGAACCAGTAGTTCCTGAGATTATCGCGTTCAACCAAACAAACAAACTGTTCAGCCTTATATTATTAGTATAGATAGCTGTTGCCCGCGACTTCGTCCGCGTTTCCGTCGTTTTTTCGTAAAAAAAGTAGCCTATGTCCTTCCTCACGGTTCAGTGATTTTGATGTAACAGACAGATTAACTTTCGTAATTTAGTAGGGAAATATAATATGTCAATCTATAATACTGTTGAAAAATATCACAATGCGGAACCGCACAATATTATTGTTAATAGCTGTGCCCGTGACTCCGTCAGCGTGTAACTCCTTGTGTGTTATTAAGTTAATGTATTGGTAATATTGTTTAGATCACGTTCACATGAGGCTTAAGTAACCTATAGAACGAAAATGCTTCAGCGCAAAGCTTCCGGATAAACTATGTTGAAAGTTGACCCGTCCGGCACGTGAACATAAAGATTTCTAGAACTGCTAACCCGGGAAAAAGCGACGTACAACTGACCATGCGAGAAACAACTGACACCGAGATCTACTCCAGCAACACGAAAAGTCTGCCCTTGAACCTTATTAATTGTCATTGCATAACACACCGATACTGGGAATTGCGTTCTTTTAAATTCGAATGGAAAATTGTTTGGTATTATAGGAATTCTGGGAATAAAGACGGTTTCTCTTGCACCGCAACCTGTTAAAATTTGAGCCTCGATTATATTTTGTTGCAACTGGGTGAAAATAAAACTAATAAAAAAGTGAACGTAAATTAGCCAAAACTTACCTATCGGTATACTAAAATAACTAATACCTATTTTATAAAATAACAACAAAAGGAATCTAAAAATAAATTATCAACGACTAAAAGTCACGCTGATAAGCACGGTTTGTTAATATCAATTAAGTATTGTCTGTCAATAAGGTCGAACGCTCTGAACTTCTATTCGGATCAACAGGCAATAATTGTATGAAGCTCGCACTTTTTTTTTTAGGTAGGGCCTCTCGTAGTTCAGCACACTAAGGCTGGTCACTACTCAACCGCGAAGCTCGCGCTCGGACGCCCCGCCTTTTTAGGGTTCCGTAGCCGAATGGCAAAACACGGAACCCTTATAGTTTCGATATGTCTGTCCGTCTGTCTGTCTGTCTGTCTGTCTGTCCGTCCGTCCGTATGTCACAGCCATTTTATTCCGAAACTACTACGACTATACATGTGAATCTTAGTAGGTAGATGTATTCTATGAACCGCTTTCCAATTTTAAGAAAAAATATAAAAAATATTTAAAATAAAGGGGGATCCCCATACATCGAACTAAAACTGAAAATATTTTTTTTCATGAAACCTATGCGTGTGTGGTACTTATAGACAGGTCTATAAAGTCAATCGTTTAGAAAATATAAGCTTCCAAAGTGGTAAAATGTCCCCCCTCCCTCTAACTTCTATAATAATGGAGTGAAAAATAAAAAATAAAATATGTCTGTACATCTTAATGTAAACTTTCAACCAAAATTGGTTTGAACGAAATCGGGTAAGCAGTTTTGAGATATAGCATATTTTCTAAAACCGCAAATATAACTTTGTAATTCATACAAACACTATGAAAAACAAAGTTATCTAGCGTAGTTGTAAAAATGTAAATAAGCTGGTTTCTAGAAAATTTTAAGGTTTTTAGGAACCCTTCATGGGCGAGTCTGGCTCGCACTTGGCCAATCGAGACGCGTCGAGCGCGGCAAACGATTCTCAAAAATAATCTTTATAGCATGATTCAGTATTCACGCGCGATGGCTTATTATTAGCGTATTTCATGTATAATTTTGGTGTTTCTATACCGATTTATATGATTCTTTTTTATGGAATAGTTAATAATGTTAACTTTTTCAATTAGGGGTGACTGAGAGTGTTATAAACGTAAGAGTAGACAAATATTATAATCAGAAAGCTTCGAACTGCTAAGCTATCGGGAGTTACACGTGTTATTGTGAGTCAACCATAAAAGATAGACATATGCTGTCGTGGGATATTTTTTATATAATTTTAAGGAGAACATTTCCGTCATAAATGATTTCTGTGTAGCTTTAACCACTAAGGTAGCACACGCGACGGAAGCTTAAAAAATGCGGTAACTTCTCCCGTTTTCCCAACATTTCCCTTCACTGCTCTGCTCCTATTGATTGTAGCGTGATGAAAAGTATACTTTAACCCGCTCAGGAGTATGAAAAATAATTGTACCAAGTTTCGTTAAAATCCGTCGAGTAGTTTTTGTTTCTATAACGGTTATACAGACAGACAGACAGACAGACAGAATTTTACTGATTGCATTTTTGGCATCAGTATCGATCCCTAATCACCCCCTGATAGTTATTTTGGAAATATATTTCATGTACAGAATTGACCTCTCTACAGATTTATTATAAGTATAGATAATTATATACTCTGTAAGTCTATAGATACTATTAAATAGTGTAGAAATTACTATGCTCTTATTTTTGTGTGTCTAAGATTTTCAAAATGTGTTGAGTACAGCTATATGTACCCAAAATGACTCAGTAGAATAATAAAAAACAGAATAATACAAATAACAAAAATAAAAAGCATTGTAACTACGTATCTGCTATGTCAAATACAAGCAGGAAAATGTTCCAAAAACTCCATATTTAATTTCATTATACTTACTATGAATATGTCCTGCTCCAATGTATAAATGGTTCAGCCTTGACAAGAAGCCCGGGTCAAGTTTGATTGCTAATGCTATGTTTGTCAGTGCCCCTATTGTTATCACAGTTAAATTACCTGGAAATGACAAAGATTGAACTTATTAATTTTTATGACCTGTAATTTCTTGGACAGGTACCTACTTTGATCACTAATAGTATCATTAGAAATTAAAAAAGGATATTTACAGTGAGTATTTATTGCATAATGATGTTACTTATATCTCACATATAATGTTAATCTGGTAATCCCCACTGTACAGTATGTGTGTATCTCCTTTTAGAGTTTGATTTGGGTTTTTACCCTACTCTCTCACAGCCAAAAAACCACAGCAAAATGCTTGACTTGGATGCATGGAAGGTTTCACTCACAGATACATATCTGTGAGTGAAACCTTCCACTGATTTCCATTGATTGATTGATACATATCAATAGTTGGTACTATCTCTAAATAGGATATCGAATGTTGAGGCTTACATAAGAAAGGAGTAGTATAGTTTAGTGGCTGATTTAAATTCCTTCACAGAAGTTTATTTTGGATGTCCTTGGCTGTCTCCATCAGCAGATGGCTATGCTGGCACATGGACTCGATAATCTGGAGATATGTGGACAGCAAAATATGGTGTTGCTTCATGGCATTACCAAGCAGGCTAAAAAGACGCAGTGCATGTTGTGCTGAAGATGTATATGAGAAATGCAGATACCAGGTAGACCAAGCCTATCCTCTGCAAGCTCTGGGATTTAAATTTTAGGGACAGCGTCTGGTTTGATAAGACAATGTTGAAGGGCTCACAACAGAAACTGTTCGTCTGGACTTGAAAAGTTTGGCATAAACAATTGCTGGACAAAACCAGGCCTTATAAAATGCTCGGAAGTCCTCAAAAACATTGAGCAGAACTGATGTTCGGTGCTGATGCACCGAAGAAGCTCCGTCCTGTTGACGCAAAGAAGTAATTGAATACATACACTTTGAATGTAGCATCACCGTCCGAGTGGCACTTTGTTTATGTAATGTGTACGGTAACTCGCTGTTACCTCTCATCTCTGTATCAATATTTTAACTTTTCTATTTCATCCCTTAAGTCAGGATATTTTTTCATAGTACTTAGTATTACTTTACTCTTTGGTACTTAGTCAAGACAACGACTAAGTATTTATGCTCAATGTTTTTTTAGTACTCATCATCTCATCAGTCATTAAGCTTGGTAAAAATAATCGATACATAAAAATATCTACATTTTTTATATGTATAGGAATCGATATTTCCAATCTCAATAAATGGAAAATCGATATTTATTTTCGAGTATCGGACACGATAAATTGATCGCTATCTTTAATGCCTGGCATTATTGATAGTCATTGTATTTATGTCACTCCATACAATTCTTGCCAACACGATCCCATCAACTATTTAAATAAGATCCTCAGGATATTTCAAATTTTATATAACCTCTGCCCCCTCTATCTCGAAAATGGTTCAAGATAATTATAAAAAAATGTTTAACAAAAGTTGTGAAGAATTTAATCCTCTACAATATCTATAATAAATACAATTAACCCAAACCCATAGGAAACGAGATATTTGTAATAAATGTGTAAAAAAACGATTTTTTGACCTTTGAACTTGATATACCTATCTATCGCGGACACCCTACGATAGGCAGGTTTTGAGACAAGTTTTAGGGTGTGTTTGTGTAAATAAAGGTTTATACAAGTTTATAGTTGACTATCTCTCATTTCGAGATTCTTGCCCTAATTTGTCTAATTTTCCTGGA
The DNA here is from genome assembly GCA_943138885.2 of Tholera decimalis. NCBI lineage: Eukaryota > Metazoa > Arthropoda > Insecta > Lepidoptera > Noctuidae > Tholera > Tholera decimalis. Next base: position 13,082,268 of record OW964549.2, on the reverse strand, counting down.
CCAAATTTTAATTTCGTTCAAAAACTAGTAGAGTGTAAACAGTTTGCCCAGTAAACTGGGGGTCTCCTGTTTTAGTAGGTATGTAGATATTTCTTTTGCGCGGACTATGAATAAACTGTCTTTTTGTCTATGTAAATTCCCAAAGTATTCAGGGAACATTACTATAATAGGTTCGCTTACTTTGAATATAATACGAACATCCATGAAATTTGAGCTAAAACTCTGATACTAGACTATCATTAATAGTCTAGTATCAGAGTTTTAGCTCAAATTATGTCTCCCTTCAGCTTCCTATTCATTTCCAGGTTTTCTTCAACTTATAAATATTTTGCGCGTAGCTATGGATTTGTTATTGTGGTCACTTTTTCAAATTAATGATGCAGGGTTCCAGACATCAAAACACTTAACTAACTGTTGCCCGTGACTTCGTGTGGAGATTTTTAAAATTTTCTGGACATCATTTTTAGATTGTTATCTGTGCCAAAACTTTACCTCAGTGGCATGATTTCGTAATTTTTTTTTTCGTGTTCCTAATTTTTTAAACTCTCGCATTTGCAATATTAGAACCTACAGATTGTATTCATACCTTCATATGTTTTAGAGTACTCTATAAGAGCGTTCACAGCGTTCTCATTCTTAGCTGGCACCAGGTCTGGGTAGGTGTCGCCACTGTCTCCCAAACCGTCTTTGCCGTAATAATCAGTCACAGTTGGAGTTGTAACCAATGATCCTTTAGATCCTCTGTATATTGGCACCTGGAATAAGCAATAGGCCTTCTGTTGATTACAGTTTTAAAGAATTTTATAATTCGACTTTGTGTAGGTATCACTATAGAAATAAGCATTCGATATGGCCAAGCGATCTTGAATTATATTATATGTACCTATCTACCTGAACAATTTTTAATATTAATGGCCAAGCAATCCGGAATGAGAAAAAGTGGTAAGTAATTTGATTATGTATTTACAAGATTATAGTTCAATATTTTTAAATATTATGCGTACTGTAGGTAAGTACCTACTTAAGTGGTTTGGTTAAACTAAATAAGAAACAGATACCTAAACCTACAAAATTTAATATTGAAGTTATCCTTATGTAACTGGGTAATTGTCACGCAAAATGATGTAAATTGACCATGGCAGGCTTTGCGTATGACGTCACGTATGCAATTTCTGGTGTCTTTGTTTACAGACTAGTTGTGCGCTGCGGGTTCACCCGTGTTAATTATTATATTCGCCTTACACATGACAAATACGCGCGTATCTGGCGTTATTTGGATAAGGATTAAGTAATAACATATTTATAAAAACACGACGCGAAAAATTCATAATGTTACAACAAATTTGATCACGTTTATGGTGATAACAGTTTACACAGAGCACGCATCGGAAGCTCTCAAAAGATTTGTTTTCCCTCTCCTATTGATAATAGCGTGAAGATTCGATATAAGGATTTTTTTTAAATTCGTGATGACCCCTCTATTTTTTCAATTCGACGCAGTAGTTCCTGAAATTAGCGCGTTCAACCAAACAAACACACAATACAAATCGCCGGCTTAATAATAGCATACCAGTTTTATTATTATTATTATTATTTTATAACTATTTCTTTACTGTGTCTTATCTCGCAAAATGACGATTACAACAACAGAAAAAATATTTATCTGCATCTAGGTACAAGATGTTTCAGTAATGCATAGATAATCATATTTAAGAAGGACTAAGGAGTATTGTTGCTGAAGAAATTTTTGAAATGACTCGAGGGCAAAAGCGATGTTCTGAGCTTTTTCTTCAATTACTTACTTGAAAATACTTAGTTGAGATATTTTTATAATGCACAACATTACATACATTACATACATTACGTATCTATACATTTACTTTGTTATCAAACAAATGTATAACAGATACAGTTTATCGTTAATCGAAACAGCTATATTAATCTTAATTATAAATTCTTATCGTAGTAGGCTAAGTCAAAGTTCAACTAATGACAGATAAATTACTACTATCTTCATTGCATAATAAGCATATCGTTTGATTTACCCTTAATTAAGAAACCCAGTTTTAAATTATTGCTTTGCTGTTGGTCTTAATATAATGATTATAGTTGAGACATAAGAAGGGCTAATCTTCAAGGTAGGCTCGTAAATGCTTGAACATCTTAGCATGCCGAACGGATCAATGAAGGTCGTCTAGTCCCGGTGAAACGATTAAGTAAACTGAATAACTCCCTAGATGGTCAGTTATCGATTAGAAATAAGTATAAGAAAATTGTTCTTTAGATAATATATTATCGATCACAATATCTATTATATTATATTATCACAATAGCGGGTATCGCGCCTGTCCGTAGTCGCCATTAACCTAGTTCAATGTTGTAATTTATACGACAGACCTAAAATTTTATATTACATAACAAGATACATAAGTATAAAAATTGGCAACGTGCGAGTCAGACTCGCCCATGAAAGGTTCTGTAGTAACTACGAAAAATAAATTTGTTTTCTATGAAATGTTTGTATGAAAAACAAAGTTATATTGCGGTGTTCGAAAATGTGCTATATCTCAAAAACTGCTGGACCCGATCTCGTTCAAACCAATTTTCGTTGAAAGTTTTTATTAATATCTACATCATATGTTTTTTTTTTTTATTTTTCACTCCATTATAACCATTTCAATGTTAGTAAGATTTTTTGTTGTTTTGTTTTATCTCTACTTTCACGCTTATTGTTTAATGCATGCCGTGGCAGCCTTTAATTAAGGCTACACTATTGTTTGTAATAATATTGTAACTTGTGACATGTTTATTGGTGTATGCTTTGTTGGTTGTCCTTAAATAAATTATTTTAGATGTTAGGGGGGCGGACATTTTACCACTTTGGAAGCATATATCTTTTAAACAATTGACTTTAAGAAAACGTGGCTATAAACCTCAATGTCATTTTAAAAGACCTGTCTATAGATAGTACAAACGTATAGGTTTGATGAAAAAAATTTTTTTAGTTTCAGTTCCATGTATGGGGAGCCCCCCTTAATTTTATTCATTTTTTTTATTTTTGTCTTAAAATTGGAAAGCGGTTCACAGAATACCTCTACCTACTAGGTTTCACATGTGTAGTGCTAATAGTTTGGGAATAAAATGGCTGTGACATATGGGCGCACGGACAGACAGACAGACATGACGATACTATAAGGGTTCCGTTTTTGCCATCTGGCTACGGAACCTTCAAAATATAGGTACTATCGACGCGATCGATTCATAATAACCCTCCGTGAACTGTGGTGTTCATCGTACAGTTCAATTCAATAAACAAATAATAAGATTTTTTAAACAGGAATTCTCTTAAGTCTTGTATTTTTTGTTGACAAGAATTGTGTTCTTTTAAAAAAAAATACGTAGTTACCTATCTAATAAAAATTTAATTCAAAAACATATAAAATCTATTTTGATTGAGAAGCGAGACGAATTCTCGCTTTTTTATAATTATTTTAATGCCAAATAATAGGTAAAACGTCATTGACATTTGAAATCGATAACAAGTTTATTGCTAATGTAATTTTAATACTTAGTTAATTGTTCAAGCAAAATCCGATCTAACTAAAATAGTATTAAATAGATATTTAATCATTATTTAATAATAATGATTGTTTAACTCACATCTTGTCTTTTAGCAACTCTCAGTATCCTCTGGTTGTTGTAACAGACGTTGTCTTCTTTGGTGTTTCCATTCCCTGTCGTCAATGCCAGTAGCTTTGGTCTGAAAACATAAACCGTCCATAAAAAAGATCCTTTCCTTTGGACCATTTAAAAACGAGTTATTTTAATATTGATTGGATATAATAATAAGTAGGTAGGTACAGGTAACAGTTGACACCAAATAAATTTATCATAGCGGCCATTGACCCACACATGACATTCATTGTCAAAAGTTTCAATGGCAATTTAAATGGTTCTTTTACCGCGGCGAAAGGATTTCTTCTTGGCCATACTTTCAATTGATTTATAAAATTTAGAATCAAGAAATGGCAGATTAACTTTTATTTTTTTTTCTTGAATGAGCCCGCTCTCGTCTTCGAACACGCCTGATGGTAAGTGATAGATGAGCTCTACGATAGAACGAGCGAGCCCAGAAGATGCTTGTGCTGACGGGTCATATGTGGTAAGGAACACAGAATCTGATAGAGTTCCTCACCTTGGCTATGCGCACAAAGGTGGGGGAACAGAGCTTAGTACGATATAACGGTATATCAACCAAGTGTGGATTACGTCTGCAGTACGTCGGGTAGACTAGTAGTGAAAGGTAGACGAAGGGATCATACCCACTTTAAAAAAATTGCATTATAATAGTACAGATTTATCTGAAACGTAGCATGAGCTTTTCTCGACATAGCCTGACTTACCCATCAAAGTGTTTCTCGTACAGCAAAGCCAGAAAGATGGCCATAGCATCGTCACCACCGGCGTCATTGTCTATTATGAACTTCGGCTTCTGCTCCTCGGCAGACAAGCTGGAAATTAAAATAAAACTAATTACATAATAAGTAAATGGTTCACAAATATTAGCCCAAAGGGCTACACGGTGGCACACTGCATAGTGGTCACGTGATACCGAACACAGCGAGGCTATGACGAGACCCTTTTACAGTCTCCCCAAATACCCTAATACCCTAATAGTTGTGGCACAAGGGGCTCCGAACTGGTCTCATAGAATTGCTTAGAACTTACCTCTATTTGAGTATGGTGACCACCGAGCCGGTTTCAATGACGTCGAAATCCCACATATGCTCGGTCTTATCCTCAAATACTGAGCGTGATTAAAGGTTCCCCCCTTATTAGTAAGTAGTAATAAATTATTTTTATGTTGCAAATTAATTATTAAATAACACTTTCAAATAATTTATATATTTTATGGGGATTTAAAACATTATTTTCAAATAAATAAGTAAAAATAATTTATTTCATGTAAAATGAATTTTATTTATATATTTGTATCCATGTAAAATTAAAATATCACATATTAAACACTACTTCTATTTGACACGTCATTTTTTCCGTAAATTTAAATTTGATAACTGACTAGATACCCGGAGAAGAAACACCGAAACAAACTCAGAGGTCAAAGTTTCTTTTGAAGTCTATAAAATTTGCACTGGTCAAATTATATGAGACGGTTGTAGGTTAATGTCTGAGGCGATCTTTTGAGGAAAATGCACACAGATTTGAGTGGTCCTGTCTAGACAGTGCAAACATTTATCAGATTACGTATAGCTCAACTTAATTTAAGCTATTATCCGTTTCGTTTCTTAAATGCCAGTTTTCTAGAACTGATACAAGTTCGACAAATCTGTCGAAAACATTGCTTAAATCAATCATTATGCATATCCATTCTAATAATAATTTTTCGGGTTCCAAAACCTGTAGCATGGAAATACGAAATCCATAAAGGGTCATTAGCGTGTTTATCATGTATGTCAGGCACAGATAATTGATTTGCTCCAGATCTACTGGACCAATTTAATTGGAATTTACGTCTTATCTTACTAATATTATAAATCCGAAAGTCTGTGAGGATGGAAGTATAGATGTTTGGATGTTTGTTACTTTTTCACGCTCACGCAAAACTACCGAACAGATCTGAATGAAATTTGGCACGGAGATCACATCTAGGCTACTTTTATTGCAGAATTCCGACGCGAAGTAAGTTGTGGGCGGACGCTAGTACCTACCTAGTTATATACATTAAAGAGTTACTTTGGGGACAATATGGTTCTAAATTGGGTACCTACTTACCACGGTTCGTTCGGAACCGTGCATCTGCGAGACGACATTAACAAGATCTTTATCGCATTTATAGTTTATCCTTTCACGGTTACAGCTTGCATGATTGTACAAAAATTTAAAATGAACAAACATATTTTCATCATAATATTACATAAATGTCCAACAGAAGAATCTACAATCGTATCATAAACCGTTGATAAAAACTGGCATGAATAAAGATATCATCAGAGGAATTAAATTGATCACTAACAACACGTGGTTGTGGCTAGAATTTAATTCACATAAACATAATAATTTAGTTAGGTAGGTATCTAAATATATTGAAAACTACCTACCAATTAACACACACACAAACAAACAAATACACAAATATATTTCTTAAGTTCAACATTGTTGATACGTGTACTATCGATGACAACGGCGGATGAACTAAAAACTAAAATCTCAAGATTGTTGAAGCTGAATTATCTTGAGATTGAGATGACCAACGAAGATCTGTTTACACTGTGCCTATGGGCGAGTAGTAGACCTGGGATATTTTTAACAAGCGTAGGTATTTGTTTACCTATTAAACAAATTGATAGTACTTAACTACAAACATTAGGGCCGGTAGATTTGGATAAGAAGGATGACAGAAAATAGGTAGGTAGGTACAAAGACGATGCTTATTAGAAATCTCTTCCGGCAAATTTGCGACAGGAGATTCGAAATCTCTCTCTTTTCTATAATCTTCATCGAATCAATCTTGGTTTAAATATTATTTCCAATAAACTATCACAACCGCTTATTCCTATACTTGTAAATAGTTACAAGTTTGAATTATATGTAGGTACTACTAGTACTCACGCGGGGCTTCGCTCCCGTTGATTCTATTACGGTAAAAACATAACTCTCCTTTTTTGCAGTTGAGTAAAAAGTAGCCTATAACCTTCCTCAAGCTTTAAGCTACTTCCATACCGAATTTCATCCAAATCCACCCAGTACTTTCGAAGATTAGCGCGTTCAAGCAAACAAACAAACAAACAAACTTTTCCGCTTTATAATATTAGTATAGATTAATAGGCCAAACAGAGATTAACTATGCCATCTTCGCCGTAAATATATTATAGTGCACAAGTACCTATGTGCGCAAATACAGATGCACTCTCTGTTCCTTTATTCTCATAGTCAGAATTCCGATGGGACAGCAATCCGACACGACCGGAGAGAGATCAGACGTACCGTAGGACCAACGACTTAGGGTCACAGCACACGTATATACTCAGGAGCAGATCGTCACCGCCTCGCCTTTCCCCTTGGCGTCAAAAAGGCGTCCACGTAACATAATCTCGTAACGTAAGCGGATCAGAAGCTCCGGCACGTCGACTCGGCTACAGCTGGGCGACGCCGCGCTTACAGCTTGCTGACCGCTGGTTGACGGCTAGGCGGCACGACTGGAAGCTGCCTTGTGAATGACAGTCAATGAAAGCAGGGACTGAATAACCCAAAAATTACGCTATCTTTAAATTGCGGTATGACGTCAAACCGAAAAATAACGGTTGCCGCTTTATTTCGATATCTAAATTGATTTCGGTACCGAAACTTTTTGTGTATAAATAGAAAAAGGTATATTTCGGTAGCGGTACTAAAACCTTAATTAATAAAGATATGAAAGAGACGGATATTGACCACCTGTGGCCCTTGTTCGGTAGCGCGAGTTTCTCATCAAATTGCATTAGTTTGGCAATGTCAAATAGCACACGAAAAATTATAATTACAGAAAAAGGTAAGTAATAAATACTTATGTGGATACTTATACTGTAATAAAGTGTAGAACAATAGTGTTAGTGTATAATATTTTCTTCAGCTAACTCATCGACTGGACTTTAGTATGTATTTTTACTCATTCGTTTTTCAGATCAGAGCAAGATTAAAAAACGTGACAACATTCGCAAAAATCTTAATTCCCAGTCTGAAAATATGTCAACGGAATATGAAACTTCACCAAAAATATCCAGAGTGCCGACTAATACCCAGGAACCCTTCTGTTACTCACAAGACAAATTTCCGGATTCTCAACCTTTTGATGGTTTCATATATTCGAGAAAAATCGATTAAAATATCCATGAGGCACCTTACACTTTTGATTTACATAAGGATCTGCGTGATTATCAAACTAATGATGATTTATCCAACTCTTGAGAAATGTGTACCCATAAATATAACACTATTACAACAACAAGAGAAATTGGTACTATGACGGAATACGAAAGCTGCAACATGAGTGCAGAAAAAGAAGCTGAAATTAACGAGTTCTTTGCGAAAATAGTAACATTGGAGATGCCTAAGTTTCACGGAAACATGCGTTACAATAAGATGAAGGAAATATTGGATATAGTGAAGAAAAGTGACGCATAAAAAATTATATATTCTTATTAATTAACGGCTGATTAAATTGTACCTAAGCCTTTTTTGTCTCTTACCTAGGATTATTTGGTAAATTTAATAAAACAAATATTGAAATTGAATCATTTATTTCTTTTAATCATTATTTAGTTTAACCATCTAGTATATGAACAATGATTAACCATAGATAAGATAATTTTGTTAATTTAGTTAAGTGGAAGGCCCATTAACGTCGCCAATGCTTTTTTATAGTGTGGCAAATTCGCCCTCCTAAGTCAAAACCCAAAAGTATTCTTCAGCGCAGTTTTGGTGGAATGAACTTGGAAAGTCTTCGGGAAGATGCTAGCAATATTGACTGGTCTGATCTTGTTCATATAGAGTCGATTGATGACAAAGTTAACCTCCTTAATTCCAATCTTAACAAGCTTTATGACGTGCATGCACCTGTTCGTTTGGTAAAGATTAAGCATCTACCTGCTCCGTGGCTAACAGATGACGTGAAAGTAATTTTACAAAGAAAGGCGGCAGCAGCAAAGTCTAAATTCAAGTGCAGACCTAGTCGAGAAAGTCGAGAAAAATACGTCGCTATCCGAAGTCACAGCAACTAGGTTTGTAGGGATGTCCAACGCCGCCACATTCATAAGTCCCTTGAAAACGGTGATCCAGCTAAAGTCTGGAAATTTCTTAGATCTATGGGAATTGGGAAGTCACGTCAAGAGTCTATTCCTCCTTAGGAATACAAAAAAAAAGGAAAATGTTGATTGAGCGATTCAAGGTCTATACCTTGAATCGCTCAATCAACATTTTTCCACCTCTTGTAGCTTCAATGTTGCTGTTAAAACCACTACTCTAAATAATCTTTCTTCTCTTCCCACTCCTAATTATTCTCCTTTTATTTTTAATTAATTTACCAGTTGTGATGTTAAGAAGAGCATGCTATCTATAATATCAAATGCCGTTGGTAATAACTGTATTAGCCGTAAAATGATACTCCCTATCCTGGACGAAATTCTTCCTGTCATTTGCCATGTCCTCAATTATTCCGTATCCTCGGGTGTTTTCCCATCTTTGTGGAAAGAAGTTCAGATAACTCATCTCCCTAAAAAGTCTAATCCTGTTTCTTTCTCTGATTTCCGCCCCATTTCCATATTACCGTTCCTATCCAAAGTCCTCGAACGCCTTGTCCACAATCAACTTAGTGCCTTCCTTTGTAAAAACCAACTCCTAAATTTATACCAATCCGGGTTTCGTTCAGGACCACACAGCTCACAGAGCCACAGCTCTAGTTAAAATTACTGACGATATCAGATCAGGTATGGATAATAGGAAGTTGACTGTCCTTTCGTTACTGGACTTCAGCAACGCCTTTAACACTGTCGATTTTGATGTCCTGCTCGGTATACTCTGCTCTCTTAACATATCTCCAACAGCAATTGATTGGTTTCGTAGTTATCTGTGTGGCCGCCGACAACGTATTTGCATTGAAGGTACATCATCTTCATGGTGCAATACTACTGCTGGCGTACCACAGGGGGGGCGTTCTCTCTCCTCTTCTTTTCGCCATATTTATAAATTCTATTTCAAATGAACTTCTCTCATCTTATCACATTTATGCTGACGATCTGCAAATTTATTCGCAAGCTCCCGTTGAAGAACTGTCTGAGGCGGTGACGATTGTGAATAAAGACTTAGCGCGTATTTCTGATTGGAGTTTGAATCATGGTTTGAGGGTTAATCCTGCGAAGACTCAAGTCATTATTGTTGGCAGCCCTAGGCTACGTTCCAAAATTAACTGGGCGACCCTTCCTCAAATCGTTTTTGATGGAGCTGCTATACCTTATTGTGACTCAGTAAAAGACCTAGGTATTTATATTGTCTTGGGGTCCCCAGTTGCAAGAAGTAAGCCGCAAACGGTTTGCCTCTGCGGGTTCTTTACGCAGATTGCGCAATTTCCTGCCGACTGCCACTAAAATTGCGCTTGCCCAATCCCTTCTTCTCCCTGTTCTCGACTATGCTGATGCAAGTTATCCAGATCTTACTGAAGTGCAGCTAGATAAGCTTGAACGACTCCAAAATTTTTGTATCAGTTTCATATTTGGTTTGCGCAAATATGATCATGTTTCTGAGTTTCGCATTAAACTCAAGTGGCTGTCGATCCGCCTTTGCCGGAATGCACATATTTTATCATTACTTTACAGTATTCTCTTCAATCCTACAACTTCGTTTTATCTCAAAGAACGCTTTAAGTTCCTTCATGACACACATGTAAGAGATTTGAGATCATCGGAGAATTTGAGACTTTCAATGCCTGCATATTTCGCTAAATTCTATGGCTCATTGTTGGTTGTTTGATTGATTAAACCTTCGATATGTGGAACTGCGTCCTTAGGGGAATCTTAGCCGTGCACATACACATTAGAACAGGATAGGAAATTAAGGTAACTCACGGGTCTTCGTCGGCGAGTTGAATCCGTGGCCAATGATCACTACACTGCTTCGGGGCGCCCCAATAAATGTCACTTACACCAACGTAGATTGATAAAGTATTAGTCTTGGTAGGCAGAAATATGTTTGATTTAGAGCCGATAAAATTACCGCGCCACTCATCGTTTACGGTGCAAGCTATTCGTTTGTGGAATGCATTGCCGGTGTCAGTAAGACAAGCTCAGTCACTGGCTACTTTTAAAAGCTCGGTTGCTAATTATTTTCTTTCCAATTTATGACTATTCTTTTGTTGTCTCTCCGCTTAATGTTAAAGAACACATTATATGTATTGTATTATTTAATTACCTATGTATTACATTGTATTTATATATATACTAGCTTTCGCCAGCGACTTCGTCCGCGTGGAAAAAAATTCCCCCGATTTTGAGACATTCTTCATTAGTGCTCCGCCCCTATTGGTCTTAGCGTGATGATATATGGCCTATAGCCTTCCTCGATAAATGGGCTATCTAACACTGAAAGAATTTTTGAAATCAGACCCGTAGTTCCTGAGATTAGCGCGTTCAAGCAAACAAACAAACAAACAAACAAACAAACAAACAAACAAACAAACTCTTCAGCTTTATAATATTAGTATAGATATATATTTGCATATACATTTATTTCTTTTAATATTTAAATAATTTTTGTTTCTCTGTTTTTATGAGTAATGTAGTAAGTACACTAATTTAGCCCTCCCAACTTTAATTAAAGTTTTTAAAGTCCTTCCAAAGCTTGTCTGGAAGATATCGCTTTCAGCAATAAGACCGCCATTGTTACCATAGAATAAGCAATATTGTTAAATAGGTGTGTTTAAATTTTGGTGTACAATAAAGTATATTCTATCTATATTATATACCTGTTTGTGTTGGAATGTTGGACGATTGTTTGGAGCCAGCATTATAGATAACTTCTTTCAAGTATTGTTTAGTGCTATAGTAAAAAGAGTATGGGTAGGTAGGTCTTTTTGTCTGCGAAAAAAATTAAAAGTAGCATGTCAATCACTGACCGATAGATATCATATTGAGTATGTATGTATTGTATAAAATAATCAGATACGAACTTACTTTTACTACGGCTGAGCATCCAAGCACTTGGCAGGTACAAGAATTATATACTTTGAAAATGAAAAAAGAAAGCATAAATTCCGTTTTTACGTTTTCGTCCCATAATTATTTTCTAAATAACGACACACACAACACAACTTTTATTGACAGAGTGTTAGTGGTCACTGTGTGCGAGCGTCCGGCGACAAGCGACAAAAGCAGGTTCTAATAGGTATGCCGGCGCGCACGCCTGTGCTTTGTCCACCCTTGCCGGTGCCTCACACTCCTCGTCCCACGTCCTGCAACGGTCAATTCTATGTTTTTCGGTACCGATATCGCATAAAGGTTAAATAACGGTATAGCCTTACCTTTATTTTATTAAGGTACATTTATTTTATACAGGTATCGTAACCGTATACCGTAACCGTTTTCAGTCCCTGAATGAAAGCACGTTCGGCAACGCAGACCGCGGGAGGAGCGATCACAAAAGCCCGATTTACACTTCAATAAGTACAGTAGCGAGTTAAGAACTCAGACAGTTAAGTAATAAGTAGTAAGTTGTAAGTAGCGTCCAAACGTAGGCGAGTGAGTAGTCATAAGTTGCCATCCCGAGAAGAAGACTAGTCGCGTCGGTTATTGTTTTTTTCTGTGCTGTGATTGTTTAGTTCCTCCGAAACAGTTTTTTTAATCCAGAAAATGGACGTTGAATTACTCAATACCAATTTACGTGCTATAGTGACAGAATTAGTATCAATACTTTCAGAACACATTGAAAATGAAATAAAATGAATGAAATAAATACGTGTTCGCGGCCGCTACCTACAAATTTATGGTCTGTACTAGGCATGCGTCCGATATATCAAAACGAATTCAAAATCAGATTTCAAACACAAATCGTTTCGTATCGATTTCTCAAACTTGAAGATCTGATTTTAAAATCTACCTAGCCGAACCAAACGCAAACGATCTACCACCAAACGAATCGACGCAATCGAAATCCAAACGCAAACTTGCCAGTTTTCGTTTGGTTGGATTTCGTTAGAAATTCGCTTTCTCTCTTTCTAACTTAGCGTAACATAGCGGAGTGAAAAGGATAGCGCGAATTTTGTGATTTATGGTGAACGCAGACGTAGCCGCACCGCACGCGCCGCAGTCTTTGCATTCGAATTCTTTATATGAAGTTCTATGCAACCTCGCACACCTACCCGCGCCGCAGTCGCCGCAGTCCCTGAAACGACCGAACTCCCCTAGCCGCAGCTGATGACGTCATCCGCACGCAGCGCGGATGACGTCATTCGCATCCACGGCGCGCAGTGTTGCCAGAGTTATAAAGTAGACAGAGAATCTCTGTCAACGGTTTATAATAAAATTACTTATTCTCGTATGAATAATTACTTGCTTATTCCCTATTATAGCACCTACAGATAAAAATACACAAAAGAGCAAAATACCAATACCAAATACAGATTTTATACAGATTTTTTGAATCTTCGGTACAGATAATGCTTTCAAAAATCTGGCAACTCTGACGGGAACGACTGTAGAGACTGCGGCGCGGCTAGATGTGCGAGGCCATTAACAAAAAGCGATGACTGCGGGGACTGTAGAGACTGCGGTGCGGCTAGGTCTGCGTTCACCATTAGATTTCGGTTTTCGGAAATCTAACAGACATTATAATGCTATCAATATCATCTTTACTGCTAAGTATTTAAAGACTAAATTTTCGAGATTATACGTTGATGTATTTTGGTTTATGCTTCAATGTTTCTTGGAACTAAAAATAATGTATATACCTAATGTTTGTTTACGTAATTTCAACTAAATACTAATACATATTTGACCTTGGTGACAAGAGCGCGCTTCGCATTGTAATTAAGACAAGTGAATTGCATAACTGCCGATTTTTTATTAGGTACCTACCTACGTATTTATTTAGTGGTGTCGTTTTTAGAGTAAAGATAATAGACAATAATAATTATTTAGTGAATTGCTATTGTGATATTGCTATACTTGCGTTTTTAAACGCAAATCTGGATCCAACAAGGTTTGAAAAAAAAAAATATAACAAGAATATAAAAAAAACAGACATTATTGTAAAAATACCGATTTTTAAATGCGCTGGAAAAGTTTTATGCGTAATCCTAAATAAAACTTTTCTGCTAGTCCTAAGCCTAGATTAAAGCATGAAGGAAAATCGCGGAATCTCTATCTGATTCCAACGAAATCTAAGTACGCAAGCGAATTGGCGAGGCTAGATCGATAGGCTAAATCGGATTTCTAAAATCAGATTTTGAAATCGATTTTGAAATCTGGAATCAGATAAATATCAGTTTGCGTTCAAAACCAAAAACGCTCATGTCTAGTCTGTACTAAACTCGCCCGTCTACATTCCAGCCAGTTAAGTTGGCGGGGTGCGGGAGACGCGAGAGAGGGGGCTACTTCGCACTGGACTCGCCGAAAAATAGGATCGCGATCTATTTAACTCAACTTTAATCATAATCAACAACTTACTACTTAACTCGCTTTTACCGTTCAAACTACATTAACAACTTGACTCGCTAATGACGCAAGTTAACTCGCTACTGTACTTATTGAAGTGTAAATCGGGCTAAAGAGACATAAGCTAGGGTACGGAGAACCGTAAGCGCGGGAACTGCAAGTCGACCACGAACCGCACCGCGGTTCGTGAGCTTGTCCCGTGGTGAGGCGATTACGTTACGATTCCGATTAGTGTGCGTTGCAGTAGGGAGTTTCATACAAATAATACTGAACGGCTCGAGTTGATACGGTGACGATCCCTTTCCGAGTTGATACGTGTGCTACGACCCTTTAACTTGCTTTCCGAGGTACGGTACTATTACATCGACCACTTACAAACTACTGAGAAATTTTTAATAGAAAAACCTAATCGCATTTTTGCCCGATCCATGCATCGAACCCGAGAGCTCATAATCAACGGTCTTGCTTGCAACTGCTACACCAACGAGGCATTTTTAATGTACCTACATCTTTCCTCAAAATCAAGTTAGATATTAAATACCTAGGTATTTAATATCTAACTTGATTTTGAGGAAAGATATCTTAAAAGTAGATACCAGACTGCAAGAAAAATGACTAAAAAGTTGAAAGCAAGTGACCTCAACCGGTCTGATGCTGTCTGCATGTAGTTATGCATTTTGATTTATTTATTTATTTATTCTCAAGGCAATTACAACAGGTTACAATCCACTTATTATAACAAATACACAACAAAGACGTCAAAAACTGCACCAAACCGCTTGTTTTTTTGTCACTTTATGGTCTTTATTTTGATACCCCACACTACGTCTTATAAAAATTCTTTGGTTACCTACCGGCACAGAGTACATTATATATAGAGCCTTGAAGATCGACGACGAGAGTAGTAGTGATTTGCCGGTTCTGGCGCACCAATCCCGTGGCTCACCGGTTCTGGCGCACCACCGCTTCTGGCGCAATCGCGGTCCAGGGCGTTTCAAACCTAAAAAAAAAAAAAAAAAAAAAAACAAAAAAAAAAAAAAAGGTTTTGGGGTCCGCTGATCACGTTTCTGCAATCCGTTTTCGCGTAAGATGCATGGTTCCGGAGATACAGAAATCAATTAACAACAATCTGTTTCATTTCCGGTGACCCGAAACCCTCATTATCGACTTTCATTGTTCGCCTTTTCTTATCTATTGTCCGTGCGTCCGGCCGCTCACCCTCATTAGGATTGCATTGACGTATGCATGTATTACTCATTGTTACTGCTACTGCTATTGTATACTTTTATTGTTCATAAACCATTGCTTACTTTGCTATTCGGGGTCATCAAAACGGAATCAATAAAACACATGCGTCATTAACAAATTTTATTTTTATCTACAAAATATGAGCGGAACATCTCATCCACTAAAATATCGTTGTACAGTGTGTTCCCTGTAAATATGTTTGTAAAACTATGCATTGAACATCCCTGAAACTTATATAGCAAATACATTAAGCAATATTCACCACAAACTGAAGTCCAATCATTCTGAATCCTATCAATACTCCAGCCCCATCTTTTACAATTCCTTTTCAAAAACTCGAGATGATATCGCGCAGGTGTTCGCCCATAAGAATCAAAATATTGACCGATGCCATTCGTATCGATATGTACAGCTACCCAGTGTGAACCTGGCTTATCATCCGCATCCAAATTGCATATTATATACGTTGGTGCATGGGTATACATAGGGAGTCTATTAGCAGCATAAACATTATTTTCTAGACTGGGATGAATCTTTTTCAGATGTTTTTGTACTTCTAGTGTATCCATGATATAGCATATTATTACACTACCAATCTATTCAATGGTTGTCATAGGAATGTTCAATTATAGTGATTTGTAAATATTAAATCGCATTATTTTGTAGCACTCACAAAACAGGTTGATGCCAGCAATGTGAGATAAGTTTGTTGACTCATAGAGTTACTATCAGTTTCCGGAGGAACGTGAGATAATTTTGGTGATTCATAGAGTTACAATCAGTTTCGTTGTATTTAGGAATTTGTTTTAGATAAGAATGGTGCTATATAAGATCCTACCATTGCAGTCATGCAGTCAGTCTATGGTCGTTTGACCGCAGTGGATTGTATACGTCTACCAATACTACGTTTGTGTTACTTCAACGCATCAATGGCCATGGAGGTAAGTGTTTATTCTATTGACAAACTTACTTGTATTCTTGTTGTTGTTTCCTAACGTGTGTGATTAAGTGTAAACAAATTGATATTAACATGATAACTGTCTTGTTGCAGAAATCATTCAACTTCGATGAAAATACCTATAAACAGTATTACTACTCACCGCTCTCCCCTCAACATGAAGAAGAGAACGATGACATCGTTATTAATAACACATGTGATGGTGGAAAAAGGAAATCACAACCGATTGATCATTTTTTTGAAGTGGCACCAAAAATAAAAAAGAAGAAACTGTTATCGTCAACCGTGGCACGAGCCGCTAGAGATGGTGTATCATACATTTCTAGTAATTCTGACGACGGAGACCAAGCGACGCATCTCATTAAAATTGAAATGTACGATATGAAGAAGCTATGTAAGATTCCAACTACTGATCATTGGAAACACGCTACCACGAGGATTAAATATTATGTAAAGAATAATAAGGATAGCATCTACGACAGCACAAACGGGCTCGTATACAACATTACAAAGACAATAGCAGAAAGTGAAAAAGTTAAAAAATACTTTTTTAACAATGACACCCATTAGTTGATTAGTGAATGTGATTCTGTTTACTTAAATTACTTCTGTGTACTCATTAGATTCTACCTGACTCGTCATTAATAACACATGCGATGGTGGAAAAAGGAAATCACAACCGATTGATAATTTTTTTTTTGAAGTGGCACCAAAAAATAAATAAGAAGAAACTGTTATCGTCAACCTTGGCACAAGCCGCTAGAGATGGTGTATCATACATTTCTACTAATTCTGACTACGGAGACCAAGCGTCGCATCTCATAAAAATTGAAATGTACGATATGAAGAAGCTATGTAAGATTCCAACTACTGATCATTGGAAACACGCTACCACGAGGATTAAATATTATGTAAAGAATAATAAGGATAGCATCTATGACAGCACAAACAGCCTCGTATACAATATTACAAAGACAATAGCAAAAAGTGAATAAGTTAAAAAATACTTTTTTAACAATGACACTCATTAATCGATTAGTGAATGTGATTCTGTTTACTTAAATTACTTCTGTGTATTCATTAGATCCAAGGAGGTGTCATCTTGTGGTGCTGAGAGAAAAACAAGATTAGAAGGAAGAGATGAGTGTGGCATACGTGAACAGATCACTTCATTGAAAAGCAAAACTACAAAACTGATTGGAGAAGAAAAAGTGAAGAATATGCAGTACCCAAGAGCTGAATATCCATTTTTCAGTTCAAAATCTAGACGGTTGTTCAGTTTCGGAGACTGGCCACTCGTTATGAAACAGAAGCCTGAAGATCTTGCAGAAGCCGGTTTCTTTTATACTGGTCATGAAGACAGGACCAAGTGTTTCCATTGTGGTGGCGGTTTAAAAGATTGGGAAGATGATGATGATCCTTGGCAGCAGCATGTTCAGTGGTTTAGTCAGTGTGCTTATGTAAAGTTTAAACTCGATCAGTGTTCTGTATAAGATTGAATAGGGTGTTTATAATGAAATAAAAAAATAGTATATTGCATATAATTTGTTTTATTTAATTTTATAATGTTTCCTTTAGTTACATACACATAACCTTAACTACTATAGTCTACAGTAACATTTCTATTTTTATCTATTTCAATAATATTATCAAACTCAGCATAAACAATACAGTTAATTGTTTGTATTAGTGAGGATTCAAATCGTACTTCTAATCTTACACTACCATGCTTTATGAGATTCCAATGAGCTGATGAGTTAGCTGATAAATCAGGAGTTAAATCAAATGCTAAAAGACAGTAACCTTTAGCATACTGTTCACGAGAGATTGCATTTCCTTCATTTAGAAAGTGAATACCAGTCCCCGAGAATAGAGTATGATATGCTGATGTAAATATATTATTATTAAAAGATGGTTGCAAAGCTTTTGAAGGTATTTGTTGACCATCAATATATAAGCTGAAAGAGTTAATACCATAGTTTTCAAAGTTAAATGGATTTTTAGTAAGCGAACCATTAAATGCAGAATTGTTTACAAATCCAATAATACATCTTTTGGGTACCTGTCCTAAGAATATATTATCAAGAGTTTTTCCTTGAACACCTGATGGAATTGTTAAAACTTTAACTTCAGCACGAGTAATAGGATATTTAGCAGTGGTAGAAGCTAAAACTTTCTGATGTGCGAGTAATACACTTGGATTAATTCGTGCTCTTCGAACAATAAGAGTTGCGTCTGTAATGCAAACTTTAAACTTTACATCATTTGACCCAGCAATTAAATTAAAACTCTCTCTTGATCGAACTAATTTTACACTCATTTCAACGCCATTCATTAAAAATTTATCTTGATTGAAAATGTCACCATGAAGATGACCAATCATTTCTATTTCCCTACTTTCATTAACTAATTCCTGTCTTTTAACAAATCCTATGTTTTTACCATCTGTGGAATCCATTTTTCCTGCTGTATCCTCATACCAAAGGCTACAAGTAAGATGAGATTGTTTAGCAGCAGGAGCATAGTTTAAAAGAGTTTCCATGTATGCTCGATAGGCATAGGTATTATTAGGTGGTGATACAAGTTTTTGGTTTAAATAAACATCAAGTTGACTAAAAAGTGAATGCAGCCAATTATTTACAGGTGCTACTGCGGTAGCTGATATCAAGTTTGATGAATCTTGATTTAATACTTTTGCCTTTATCTGGAGTAATGTATGAGACAAATCTATGTAGTCATCGCCTGTTCCAGGAACTTGAAACTCGATAGGTCCATCATCAGCAAGAGACGAAATTGGTTTATAGTGAATCCACAATCCATTTTCAATGCTTGTTTGTGTAGACGGTAATGCAAATAAATCTAATTCTGACTTAACGCACTCACAAGAATGATTATGAAGGAAAGACATATTTAATTTGAAAATATATCTTCGATGTTTTTTGGTTTTAGACCAAGTTTTTTCGTAGCTTTCACTTTAGCAGTTAGTGGTGGAATGAACGATGCCAATCGTTTTCTTTTAGTTATATATCCAGATCCTGTCATGTTAAATCGATCAATTTTGTTATCAGCCTTTCGTTTTAAGTTCGTACTAACTTGTTTAAGACGATCTTTTATTGAGGCTTCCATAGGACGCGCTTGAACCATATCCGATAAAAGTCCTACTCCAGCGTTTAATGCCTCCTTACCAACCACTCGAACACCACTTGAAAGTAAAGGTAAAACTGATCTAAATAACCCTCCTAAGAAGCTCCCAATACCATGACCGCGTTGGTATGGTGAACCCTTATAAATTACACCAACTCCTGATCCAGCTTGATGTGAATAATAATTTTCATATGGACATTTATGATGATCATGAGGAGAATACATTATTATAATTTGTGGAAATGTAGTTTAATACACACGGTTCCAAACTGGAATGGTATTTTTTGTCCTGTGCTCGATCTTATATCTATTTCCAGCGTATCGAACTCTCTTCGCATTACAGGTAAGTAGTGAGGTGGAGAGAAAACGTGCATTTTATTCGCACCATAAATGTATTTTGAAGGATCTAATGAAATGACTCTTAATAGCGGAGTCATAACATCACCCACAATCTGAGGATCGATAATGTCACAATATAGAAATAGTTGAGATGGTAACCCTAAGTGTAAATTAGCAGGACACTTCCCAAAATTTCTGTCTAGAAGATTTGTATTTGGTTCATAACCCAGTTGTAAACTTAATTTGGGTGATAATGTTACGGATGTTATATTTTTATCCAAAACAGAAATAGACACAAATTTTGTTATTTCATCATAACGAAATTTCAAGTTCTCTCTGATACCATTTAACGCTCTTAAAATATGTTCAACGTTATCATAGTTGGTAGCCGGAATATGTTTTTTGTAGTACACTGTTGATGGTTTATCTTCATTAGGCATTAACATGGTTTTTGTAATGTACACAACATTTTCATGATCTTGAACAGTAAACATGGTGCATGGATATTGAAACTCGACAACTCCAACCGACCATTCACCTTCTAATTTCATAGCTTTTGGTAATTTTGTTGAAAAATTTGTGGTCTTGTTATCAGGAAAGTATTCCATTGAACTATTGCTGAGCAAAGTTAAATAAAAACTTTCTTTATTCATATTTCTTTTAAACTAGAAGCTAAAATCCAACTGTTAAATTTATCTGGATAACCTTTCCACTTCACTAATACTTCTTTTCTGTTACCCGAATAACGAGTACCAATTATTTTATCTATTTTATATTGTGAGGTGGGGTTGTAAGTGACCTTCTGTAATTCTCTTTCATAAAAAGTACCAACTATTGCTTCATCTTGTAAATCTGTTATTGTATAAACAACCCATGGAGATCTATCAATTATTGAAGATATAATAAATATTTCATCACTCCAATTTGATTCATATCCTTTTTGGAAAACATGTTTATATTTAGTTATTCGAACATAATCACCCACATTGAAATTTGGTTTTGGATTTTCTAAAGAAAGTTTGTTTGATCCTCTATTATAAAGATTAGTCCAAACTGTCATAATATTGGCGGAACTTACATCACATGGGCACATCTTAATACTAGAGTGAATGCTGTGATTATAAGAGTATATTAAATCCTGTAAAACATCTATGTATCTATAAGTATTGTTATGAGTGAAATAACGCCACATTTTCATTTTTAGAGTTCTTTGAAATCGTTCAACAATACTAGCCTTAATATCAGGATTGTTAGTGGTATAGTAATTTATCTTTTTGGATTTAAAGTATTTTTGTACATCTTTTGAAACAAATTCTGTACCTTTATCAGATTGTATGTGAGTAGGTGTGGAATTACTTTCAGTAAATATACTTTCAAAACATTCTTTAGTAGTTTCTGAGTTTTTCTTTTTCATTGGTCTTGCAAAAGCATATTTACTAAATACATCAATAACACAAAGTATATAGTTGAAACCATCATTATATTGAGAATAAGTTCGCATATCACTTAAATCAGCTTGCCACAGTTCATTAATATTTGATAGAATGTACCTATTACGTGGAAATTTTTTCCGACTGGGTTTATGTAATGTATATGTTTCTTGTGATTGTAACCATTCCTTTACTTGCTTTTTATCCATTTTACCCTTCATGGCTTTTGATAGTTTATCAATACTACCAAAACCAGCGGGGTTAGATGGATCATAATAAATCCTGTTAATTTCTTCTAGTACGGGGTCCATTTTTCCCAATCGAGCTTTTTACGTATTTTAGTTATAGATCTTTTATCTCCACTGCTCGGTGTAGAAAACTCTTGAACTTCAATCTCAGAGGTTTTGTTCAGATCTTTTGCTTGAAGTTGGTTAATAAACTCACATCTCTTTGGATTTCCAATATAAGTAAGTGGTACTTTAATATCTTTTAATGCTTTAGCAAATCTATCCCACCCTATCGGATCACTTCTTTTTAAGGGTCTTAGTGAATCATTTATTAAATCAACAATATTACTTCCAGGAATTTTTTCATTATCAATTATGACTGTGCCTTCATTATCCCAATGTATTTTACTTTTACTTGTTCCAATTAAGTTTAATAATGACTCACCTTTTTTATTATATGTTTTTGGTATTAAACTGAGTATTTGAGTTGGTGTGTAAAGTGGATTTGTGTCATTTTCTTTACTTTTAATGGATCCTTTCTCATCCAACAAAGATTCAGCATCAACTGAACTTTTTAGATCTCTATCTTTATTTTTAAAACCAATTTTAGATTCATTTGAATCTTCATTAGATGTATCAGAATAAATTGGTAATCTGAGTGGTTGACGATCCTCTTCGGTAAAGTGAAGGTATCTTTGTAGTGTTTGTAAATATAACATCCACTTCTTGCGGTCTTCCGTCTTACTATTCATAATATTTTGCATTTCAATATCTAATCGAGACAAATTACTATTAACCTTATTTTCTTGTTTTAATTTTTCAATCAATCCAGGTTCAATAAGTATCATTTTCTTTGCATTTTCCATGTTAACTGGCTAGTCCACTTACTAATCCACTCAATATTGCACCTAATATTATTGGTAAGAAAGCCCCTCCTTTTTGTATGATTATATTTTTTCTTAGTTTATGTTTACACTTATGCACCAGTTTACGGAGTATATTTTTGTGTTTATTCAATTTTTGTTTATCTTGATCTTTAAGAGGTACCTTTCCTTGTAAAACGTTATGAATACATTCACAAATACAGTTTATTTCTTCTTCATCACATGTTTTAAGTAACGCTCTTTGATATTTTGGTTTAAGCGTATGCAAAGCGCTTAGCAAATGTTTATGCGTTGTGAGTCGACGATGCATCATTTAGAAATGATTTGAATTGTTTGATTCTTGGTGTATTTAAACTCTTTTGTGGGGACGTAGACTGTACAGTGTCCATTAAATGGGAAGACATTTGTCTTGATACGACAAAAATCATTGGTATTCTGTTTTAAATCAACCATTAAATATCCATGCGCTTCTAAAGTTGCATCCCTATAGGCATCTTCAATGAATTTTGGGTTGTCTGGTGACACTTGTCGTGCTAAATATCTTATTTGAGTTTTATCTCGAGGGTTTTTAAAATATATTATATAACTTGAGTTTAAAGAAATGTCTCTTTGACCTTTACCCTGATGAAATAAATTTTGTGTTAAATAAAATACACTCAGATTCCTGTGATGACTACCTTTTGTAAATATATCCACAATTCTTCCATCAGACTCTCTCATTAGATCATCAATAATAACAAGATGTGGGTTTTCACCATCAAACATATTAAGATTTGGAATTCCTTGATGATAGTTAACATTTGGTAAATTATATAAAGGTTGCATTTCATCAAAGCACCATGTGATCTGATTAAAATCACAATTACATATTTCTTTAACTGATTTTATGAAATTTGTTACAAAATTTGACTTCCCACATCCACTTGGTCCTGCCACAATAGCAGTAAACGGATGGATAAAGTGAAACATTTCACACGTCTAGAGTTCAAAGGGAGGAAATAAAAAATGAAAATTATGTTGTAAAAATTAAATATATATATATTGCTAAAATTATTACTTATCAGAACTTTACAATCTTCTCAAATATATGTTCACCGTTTTATTATTACTTAGATATCATTATTTACAATCGAATAATTAAAACTAACACAATTAGTACATCAGAATTTTACAATCTCAAATTTAAACCTACAAATAAAAACCACAATTTTCTTACATTATTTACAATCAAACAATACATTTTAAATATGTAATAAACTATTATATAACATTATAGTAATATCATAATTTTACAATCAATATAAATTTCGTATAGGTACAGAAGTAAAAGTAAAAAGTATCAACACTTAACGTAATTTATAATGTCCCCAAGCCAATGTATCAATGTTGTTGTCCATAATACATCGTTTGCTATCATTATATGATAAAGATGCTTTATTTATTTTTTGTGTAAAAATGGTGTGTTTGATTGACTTAAACCGAAGCATACTACAATATTGCACATTTTTATTAAACAAACACGATTTGTAATTTTCCATATTCATTTTTTTGGTAACACTTTTGTTAACCCCTTTTGCCTTTGCTATAAATTTATCTTCTACTTCCAAGGCATACATTTTTGATCGCAACCCTACAAATTCCTTCAACACTTTACCATTATTCTCGTCTTTAAAAAAACCTAACTTCTTTTTATTTAATTTTGGATAATCATAAATATTATTTTCTGGATAGTCTGATGTATCAAAATAGTGAAGTAGGTCAGGTTTTATATCCTCATACAAATTATCTGTAAAAATTTGATATATCAAACTATCGGTATCGGTGTACAATAACTTAATTTTGTTATTAAACTTTTTAACCATGTAGTTATAATGAAATTCGTACATAAGGGTCTTAGATATATCTAAAATACAAAATCCTAAATAAATTGGCTTATCATAAATCAATTTTGTTTTTCGTAATTGTATTGCGACTAAATGTTCTGAAAATATTGATAAACTATGGAATTCTGGTTTTGCAATCAATTCCTGAGCACCTAAAACTTTACCACGATTATCCCAGTGAGTTAGTAGTTTAACGTTTACTCTTTTTTCAATATTTTCCATTGTCTTACCGAAGACAGAATTGTTCATTAATTTAAAAAAGTCTTTTTCAAAGTTTGATTTAGCTAACGTTCTCAAACTAGTATTTAAGTCTATGTATTTCTTTAGCCAAGAACTCTGTTTAAATTTTAAAATTCTATGTACTTTAATTAATTTAATTCCCATTTCAATGCATTGTTTTAAATTCCTGTAGTGAATGATGTATTTATTTTTATTATTTAAATTAGGAACTAATTTAGTTTCTTTAGTATTACCCACACATATGTTTTCAGGACATAATGGAAAGTCAGAATGCAAATTATGAAGTTCATCAGGATATTCCAAATCAACTTCTAAAACATAACCAAAATCAGACGTATCCAACACATTATAATCTGTATTACAATTTATCCATTCGAAACCACCAACAGGAAGGGATTGGGACATTGCCCAACCATATAAATTATTCGCATCAAAATATGTTAGATATGAATTAGGTTTTTCACCATCATAATCCTCCATGAATTTATTATTTGCTCTAGCAAAACGATTGCTACACTGAGATACACCCCCTCTAATACCAGCTTTAAAAAAAGCAATTTTGTCATAGTCCGTTAACAATTCTAATTCTATTTTCGTAAATTTTAACATTGCATCCCAACTTAAACCTGGAGCAGTATAGTAATGGGCAGGATCTAATCCATAAGTTTTAATACAAAGCTTTCTGAAGTTTTCGAATATATCGGTCAAAAGTAAAACATCAGTTTTTAAATACAAATCGGAATAATCAGACATACTACTACACTTAAAATGTTGCCAAATATCTTTTGCATGATTATAATCATCGTTTGAAATATTTGAATCTGTGAGTGAACTATAAAACTGGTGTTGATCAGGAAGTGACGGATGTTTCAAGCAATCACTATTACGCATAAATTCATAAGGATAAATACCTTTCCGTCTTAAACGTAAAAAATCTTCATTAATAGGATAGTTTCTTTTTAGTTCTTTAAACTGATCGTCATTAAGATTTTTAGCTAGCTGATCTAAACTACATGATAAAAATTTCAATGAATCTACGAATCTTAAACTTACAGGTTGATTATTTATTGTTAACTGTTTTGAAAATGATATGTATCGTTCTTTATTTTGTGGAATAACTTCAACTTTGCCATCATCGAGGTTTAATGCATGGACAATAAAATGAGCATCGTAGTGACCGAGGTTATGTAAAAATATTGGAACATAACGAGGGGTTCTGTACTTAGAACTACACACTTGATGCGCAACACCCCTAAAACTGCCAGTGTACCAATCAAAATCGTAAAAAGGATCTTCATTTAACTGAGTTTCACAAATATGACAAATGTTTGAATTTGAAATTTTAATTTTATCTTCATCTGATAATGGAACGGGACATTTTTGGAAACAATTTTTTTTAACTATTGTTTTCACATCTTCACAAAGGCGATTCATAAACACTTGTGCACAGTTTGGCCCACTATACGTCTCATATTTTGATAATCTGTCATCATATGAACATTTAATGTAATATCCGAAACTATACACTTCATGTTTTTGAATATTAATTGTACTAGGCTTGGATGGAACGTTACTACATGATTCTATTGGGTTCAAAAATGCTTCAAAGTCTGCATAAACCACAAAAGGCATTTCCAACTTTTTCACGAATTTATCAAATTTTATTTTATTATTTGATGTTGCTTTACCGAACCAATCCTTTTTGGAATCCTTACCGTTTGGTAATTCCGTACAAATGTGAGCGCAATCATATTGTTGATGGTTATTAAGTCTTTCCTCTGATGGGAAATGAAGTAAACATGAATCGCATATATAAACTGCGTGATGATTACTTGAGATTTGTGAGCTAACTAACCGCGATAACTTTTTAATATAACAGTAATGATTGTTAGTACCATTCGATAAATATAGTAGGTTGATATGATTAGGTGTACGACATTTTGTTAAATATAAAGGACCTACAACTGAATTACACTTTTTTTCTTTATTATACTCTAAACCAAAAACATTTATACTAATATTGTTTAATTTCTCTACTTTTGATATATCTACAATTTTAACCGGAAAAGAAATACCAGTAAATTTTAGTTTATTTTCATGAATTGCGTATGATGTTACGCGATCTACACTTTTACATACAGGATATAAACCGGAGAGTAATGACCATTTGAAACACATATTATCATTATTTTTAACATTGATTACAGCTTTTTTTAATTTAATATCCTGAGGAAGATCGATATATGAACTACCACGTAAGGGGTTGAATTTGTTAACATTCATATCTATGTATTTAATTTGATTAAGACTCCAACCACTATCTTTTTTTTCAAATTGACAAATTTTACCAACAACAGTGTCTATTAATGATGAAAAAAATATATTTAAGTCATCACCCTGACAAATTATATAATTAAACGTTTGAAAATCAAATGTATTTTTAATATCTTTAGTTTGTTGTATGAAATCAGCATGCAATATGAAGTTTATTTTAAAAATTGTATGTTGTTGAATACATTCATTGATTAAAAATAAGATATCAATTTTTAATGAATTTAAAAACGATTCCGGTGTTTCAAAATATTGCCCCGATTGAATTGTTTTACTATTAATTCTATATGTTAAAATTCGGATGCCAAAAGCGGTTTCAACAACTGTAACATTTGCTAGTGAATTATGTGATTTTAAAAGATTATTTTTGTGAACATTGCTTTTTAAATGGTTATTTAGATACCTTTTATTAATAAAAACATGACATGTGTCACATTCCACCTTATTGTTGTCCACGTTATTTGTTTCAGTCGATGATGTAGAAGCTCCTTCATCAAATTTTGCTTTCTTGGGAACCTTATTTTCGTCAGTAGTGATACCTCGTTTGATACCTCTTCCAACTTGTG
The DNA here is from genome assembly GCA_943138885.2 of Tholera decimalis. Lineage (NCBI taxonomy): Eukaryota > Metazoa > Arthropoda > Insecta > Lepidoptera > Noctuidae > Tholera > Tholera decimalis. The sequence continues at coordinate 13,054,820 of OW964549.2, read as the reverse complement.
GTTGACTGTAACAAAACAGCAAGAAAATTATTAAACAAATCTTAAAATAAAACAATACAACAATAATCTTTCTTATTGAGTTTGTACTTCTAATACTTACATCAACGCTGTTTCAACCATCGCACAGTGATTATACAACTCATCATCATACGATGAATCAAACAGTTCACACTTCTCCATTTCATCACAAACTTTAGGCAGCTCCTGATCGAATTCGTTGATGAATAGTTCCATATTCTCTTCCATGGGTGCGGAAAAGAAAGCACTGGTACACACTTCACTGAAGTTTTCCATCTTTATAGCAAAGAAGAAATTAGGTAGCACAGTAAGTAACAGTTAAGTGTTGGTAGACAAACCGATACCCAATTTCAAATAATGTTCATTACATAGAGTCTAGCAAAGGATTAGAAAGTCAGGTAGAATCTAATGAGTACACAGAAGTAATTTAAGTAAACAGAATCACATTCACTAATCAACTAATGGGTGTCATTGTTAAAAAAGTATTTTTTAACTTTTTCACTTTCTGCTATTGTCTTTGTAATGTTGTATACGAGCCCGTTTGTGCTGTCGTAGATGCTATCCTTATTATTCTTTACATAATATTTAATCCTCGTGGTAGCGTGTTTCCAATGATCAGTAGTTGGAATCTTACATAGCTTCTTCATATCGTACATTTCAATTTTAATGAGATGCGTCGCTTGGTCTCCGTCGTCAGAATTACTAGAAATGTATGATACACCATCTCTAGCGGCTCATGCCACGGTTGACGATAACAGTTTCTTCTTTTTTATTTTTGGTGCCACTTCAAAAAAATGATCAATCGGTTGTGATTTCCTTTTTCCACCATCACATGTGTTATTAATAACGATGTCATCGTTCTCTTCTTCATGTTGAGGGGAGAGCGGTGAGTAGTAATACTGTTTATAGGTATTTTCATCGAAGTTGAATGATTTCTGCAACAAGACAGTTATCATGTTAATATCAATTTGTTTACACTTAATCACACACGTTAGGAAACAACAACAAGAATACAAGTAAGTTTGTCAATAGAATAAACACTTACCTCCATGGCCATTGATGCGTTGAAGTAAAACAAACGTAGTATTGGTAGACGTATACAATCCACTGCGGTCAAACGACCATAGACTGACTGCATGACTGCAATGGTAGGATCTTATATAGCACCATTCTTATCTAAAACAAATTCCTAAATACAACGAAACTGATTGTAACTCTATGAATCACCAAAATTATCTCACGTTCCTCCGGAAACTGATAGTAACTCTATGAGTCAACAAACTTATCTCACATTGCTGGCATCAACCTGTTTTGTGAGTGCTACAAAATAATGCGATTTAATATTTACAAATCACTATAATTGAACATTCCTATGACAACCATTGAATAGATTGGTAGTGTAATAATATGCTATATCATGGATACACTAGAAGTACAAAAACATCTGAAAAAGATTCATCCCAGTCTAGAAAATAATGTTTATGCTGCTAATAGACTCCCTATGTATACCCATGCACCAACGTATATAATATGCAATTTGGATGCGGATGATAAGCCAGGTTCACACTGGGTAGCTGTACATATCGATACGAATGGCATCGGTCAATATTTTGATTCTTATGGGCGAACACCTGCGCGATATCATCTCGAGTTTTTGAAAAGGAATTGTAAAAGATGGGGCTGGAGTATTGATAGGATTCAGAATGATTGGACTTCAGTTTGTGGTGAATATTGCTTAATGTATTTGCTATATAAGTTTCAGGGATGTTCAATGCATAGTTTTACAAACATATTTACAGGGAACACACTGTACAACGATATTTTAGTGGATGAGATGTTCCGCTCATATTTTGTAGATAAAAATAAAATTTGTTAATGACGCATGTGTTTTATTGATTCCGTTTTGATGACCCCGAATAGCAAAGTAAGCAATGGTTTATGAACAATAAAAGTATACAATAGCAGTAGCAGTAACAATGAGTAATACATGCATACGTCAATGCAATCCTAATGAGGGTGAGCGGCCGGACGCACGGACAATAGATAAGAAAAGGCGAACAATGAAAGTCGATAATGAGGGTTTCGGGTCACCGGAAATGAAACAGATTGTTGTTAATTGATTTCTGTATCTCCGGAACCATGCATCTTACGCGAAAACGGATTGCAGAAACGTGATCAGCGGACCCCAAAACCTTTTTTTTTTTTTTTTTTTTTTTTTTTAGGTTTGAAACGCCCTGGACCGCGATTGCGCCAGAAGCGGTGGTGCGCCAGAACCGGTGAGCCACGGGATTGGTGCGCCAGAACCGGCAAATCACTACTACTGACGAGTTGCTAGTCTATCGGTTTTCTATCGGTTACATTTCGGGGAGTGTGCGATAGAAGTACACAATCTTTGGACTACAAGACAAACGGCGATGCGCCATCGTTACATGGTGGACATCCCACCTATACGCACTAAACGTTTTGGGAATACCTTCATTATGCGTACGGCTAAGGAGTGGAATTCCCTGCCGGAGTCTGTGTTTCCCGATAGCTATAACCTAGGGTCTTTAAATCAAGAGTGAACAGGTTACTTTTAGGTAAGCGTGCTCCATCTTCGACCACATCATCACTTACCATCAGGTGAGATGGTTGTCAAACGCGAGCCTATCTATACTTATAATAAATCTGTAGAGAGGTCAATTCTGTACATTAAATATATTTACAAAATAACTATCAGGGGGTGATTAGGGATCGATAGTGATACCAAAAATGCAATCAGTAAAATTTTTGTCTGTCTGTCTGTCTGTCTGTCTGTCTGTCTGTATAACCGTTATAGAAACAAAAACTACTCGACGGATTTTAACGAAACTTGGTACAATTAATATTCATACTCCTGAGCAGGTTATAGTATACTTTTCATCACGCTACAAGCAATAGGAGCAGAGCAGTGAAGGGAAATGTTGGAAAAACGGGAGAAGTTACTCCATTTTTTAAGCTTCCGTCGCGTGTGCAACCTTAATGGTTAAAGCTACACAGAAATCATTTATGACGGAAATGTTCTCCTTAAAATTATATAAAAAATATCCCACGACAGCATATGTCTATCTTTTATGGTTGACTCACAATAACACGTGTAACTCCCGATAGCTTAGCAGTTCGAAGCTTTCTGATTATAATATTTGTCTACTCTTACGTTTATAACACTCTCAGTCACCCCTAATTGAAAAAGTTAACATTATTAACTATTCCATAAAACAGAATCATATAAATCGGTATAGAAACACCAAAGTTATGCATGAAATACGCTAATAATAAGCCATCGCGCGTGAATACTGAATCATGCTAAAGGATTATTTTTGAGAATCGGTCGCCGCGCTCGACGCGTCTCGATTGGCCAAGTGCGAGCCAGACTCGCCCATGAAGGGTTCCTAAAAACCTTTAAAATTTCTAGAAACCAGCTTATTTGCATTTTTACAACTACGCTAGATAAGTTTGTTGTTCATAGTGTTTGTATGAATTACAAAGTTATATTTGCGGTTTTAGAAAATATGCTGTATCTCAAAACTGCTTACCCGATTTCGTTCAAACCAATTTTGGTTGAAAGTTTACATTAGGATCTACAGACATATATATTTTTTTTAGATTTTTCACTCCATTATTATAGAAGTTAGAGGGAGGGGGGGACATTTTACCACTTTGGAAGCTTATATCTTTTAAACGATTGACTTTATGAAAAAGTGGCTTTAGAAACCCTTATATCATTTTTAAAGACCTGTCTATAAGTACCACACACGCATAGGTTTCATGAAAAAAAATATTTTCAGTTTTAGTTCCATGTATGGGGATCCCCCTTTATTTTAAATATTTTTTAATTTTTGTCTTAAAATCGGAAAGCTGTTCATAGAATACATCTACCTACTAAGTTTCACATGTATAGTCTTAGTAGTTTCGGAATAAAATGGCTGTGACATACGGACGGACGGACGGACAGACAGACAGACAGACAGACAGACAGACGGACAGACATATCGAAACTGTAAGGGTTCCGTGTTTTGCCATTTGGCTACGGAACCCTAAAAAGGCGGGGTGTCCGAGCGCGAGGTTCGCGGTTGAGTAGTGACCAGCCTTAGTGTGCTGAACTACGAGAGGCCCTATCTAAAAAAAAAAGTGCGGGCTTCATACAATTTTTTAAAATAAGATTTGACGTCCATTCGAAGTCCAGTTACCAGGTCATAAAATCCCAAAAAAAAACATACAATTTTTGCCTGTTGATCCCATTGAGATAGGAAAAGTATGGTTGATCCGAATAGACATTCAGAGCGTTCGACCTTATTGACAGACAATACCACAGAATACTTTAATATATTGGACAATACTTATAAGACAGATATTAACAAACCGTGCTTATCAGCGCGACTTTTAGTCGTTGATAATTTATTTTTTGATTCCTTTTGTTGTTATTTTATAAAATAGGTATTAGTTATTTTAGTATAACGATAGGTAAGTTTTGGCTAATTTACGTTCACTTTTTTTATATTAGTTTTAACAGTTGCAACAAAATATAATCGAGGCTCAAATTTTAACAGGTTGCGGTGCAGGAGAAACCGTCTTTATTCCCAGAATTCCCATAATACCAAATAATTTTCCATTCGAATTTAAAAGAACGCAATTCCCAGTATCGGTGTGTTATGCAATGACAATTAATAAGGTTCAAGGGCAGACTTTTCGTGTTGCTGGAGTAGATCTCGGTGTCAGTTGTTTCTCGCATGGTCAGTTGTACGTCGCTCTTTCCCGGGTTAGCAGTTCTAGAAATCTTTATGTTCACGTGCGGGACGGGTCAACTTTCAACATAGTTTACCCGGAAGCTTTGCGCTGAAGTATTTTCGTTCTATAGGTACTTAAGCCTCATGTGAACGTGATTTAAACAATATTACCAATACATTAACTTAATAACACATAAGGAGTTACACGCTGACGGAGTCGCGGGCACAGCTATTAACAATAATATTGTGCGGTTCCGCATTGCGATATTTTTCAACAGTATTATAGACTGACATATTATATTTCCCTACTAAATTACGAAAGTTAATCTGTCTGTTACATCAAAATCACTGAACCGTGAGGAACGACATAGGCTACTTTTTACGAAAAACGACGGAAACGCGGACGAAGTCCCGGGCAACAGCTATCTATACTAATAATATAAGGCTGAACAGTTTGTTTGTTTGGTTGAACGCGATAATCTCAGGAACTACTGGTTCGAATTGAAAAAATATTTAATTTTTAATCATAATAGTCAATTTATAGAGAAAGGCTATAGGCTATATATCATTACGCTAAGGCCAATAGGAGCGGAGCGCCAATGAAGAATGCTTCAAAATCGAGGTTAAATTTAACGTTAGCCCAAAGTAACTATTCCACGCGGACGAAGTCGCGGGCAAAAGCTAGTTATAAATAAAAAAAACTTTTTTGCAAAAAATAAAACCGACTTCCATATCAAAACACTAAAAAGCCAAAAATAATTTTAATTTCGGTAGTCGGTGTTATTGGTTTTGTATTTTCTTTTTTTTTCACACCACCTTCCGAAATTAAAATTATTTTTGGCTTTTTAGTGTTTTGATATGGAAGTCGGTTTTATTTTTTGCAAAAAAGTTTTTATTTTCGCGCTTTTTAGTGGGTTAGTGAATTTTCCAAATCGATTCGTAAATGACGGAGTTATGCGCGAACAAAAAACGCAATGCAGAGTAAACGAAAAGATCATCAAGGTAAATTATTTTTTTCGACTTTTTTTGATTTTTCAGAAACGGCTCGTCCGATTTCGATAAAATTTTCATGGGACCATTTGGGAAGTATACCCTTTCCAACAAAAAAAGAATTTTTCAGATCGGTTGGCAAGCGACGGAGTTATGCGTGGACAAACATAAAAAAAAAAAAAAAAAAAAAAAAAAAAAAAATACAAACATCCGAATTGAGAACCTCCTCCTTTTTTAGAAGTCGGTTAATAAAAAATATACTCCTACCGGCACGCGGCGGGCGACCGCTGCCACTGCCGCGCCCTTTTATTACAAAAGTAGGTAGGTATCTTCCTATATTATCATTTAATTTATCATTATCCGAGTCTTTATCACAAATGCATACAAGATAAACCAAACGATACTTCATTTGTTAAAATTAGAGATGCGCTGAATGTAGGTTCAACCGAATACGAATGTTCGGCCGAATATTCGGTCCAAAATGTACCGAACCGAATATTCGGCCGAATCATTCGGTTCAATTTTGCGTGGTAAACAGGTTTCATACATTTTATTTAGCGTATTTATACATTTAGTAAAAAAAAAAAAGATTATATACTTACATATTTTAATAGGTACTTGTGTTGGTTGGTTGGATAGTAGTTATTATATTATATTCTATAAAAAAATATTTTCTGAAAAAAGTTGTAACTCAAGGCATAAATTATTAAAATGATTACTTAATTTCATAGAAATTGAATAGTTTAATTCATTTGTGAAAAAAAATCAGAAGTTTATTTGATTAAAATTTTATTTAAATGGATTGTTAAAGTTTATCTTTTTTATTTTGACAATAAATAATTGGTACAAAAAGTAGTATTTCTTTCATTTACAAACTATGTACCAATTTCGGAAAAAAAAAACACTTATTTAGTAATTAGTTAACCTTGTTGTTTAATAAAATGTTCTTTTTTTAAATATTAACAATAATTTAAATATTCGGTAATTATTCGGCAAATCAACCGAATCTTCAGCCAAATACGAACATGAAAAAATATGCCGAATTTTCGGCCGAACATTCGGCGCATCTCTAGATAAAATATTTATATTTATGTAGTTAACCACTTACGTACCTATTTGTACAAATGTATTCACAAACATCCACAACAACACAACACCCACCAAAAACTAACCGTCCTTCTGAAAATCATTCGTAATCATTATACCTAGTAATACGAAAACAATAATAAAACCTGTATACACACGATTCTTCAGCCATTTTTCAAATAGGTACACTTTTTTCGATAAACACTGACAGTCACTTCAAAAGCAGGAACATCAATGATAAATTATTCTAGATATTCACTTATTATAATGTTCTTTGTTTTCTAGCAAGCTTATCATAACGTCTAATTCTATACTAACGCTACACATAATACTGTATATTTTATCGACGCGTGTGCATAATAACATGACCCAGTCGCACGAGTGCTGACGCTTGCGAGCAAAAAGTAGGTAAATATTCCGGTCATTGACATTCGTATTCCCGTTTCGTTCTCCCCTTTTGACATTCCCAATTTGAATGGATCGCCATTTTTGTTTGGCAATTCGAAACATGGTGGACACGAAAAATAATAAACTATGCGTTGCAAATAAGAGTAGGAACGTCAATGACCTCAATCTGTCAAATGTCACTAGAAAAATACGGTTTGCAAAGAAAACAATAGTGAAAACGAATAACGGTTTAATTTAATATTTTCAACAGAGTCAAATATAAATAAAAAATAATAATATGGATATTTAAATTTGTTGTGAGACACACACATAAACACTAAATTATACCAGAATTATACTTTAAATTCTTTTAAATTATTAATTACTAGTACTCACGCGGGGCTTCGCTCCCGTGGATTCTATCACGGTAAAAACATAACTCTCCTTTTTTGCAGTCGCGTAAAAAGTAGCCTATAACCTTCCTCAAGCTTCAAGCTACTTCCATACCAAATTGCATCCAAATCCACCAAGGACTTTCGAAGATTAGCGCGTTCAAGCAAACAAACAAACAAACAAACTTTTCCGCTTTATAATATTAAGTATAGATCTAAAGTATAATTAGTGTTTTTAACCGACTTCTAAAAAAGGAGGAGGTTCTCAATTCGGATGTTTGTATTTTTTTTTTTTTTTTTTATGTTTGTCCACGCATAACTCCGTCGCTTGCCAACCGATTTGAAAAATTCTTTTTTTGTTGGAAAGGGTATACTTTCCAAATGGTCCCATGAAAATTTTATCGAAATCGGACGAGCCGTTACTGAAAAATCAAAAAAACTCGAAAAAATAATTTACCTTGATGATCTTTTCGTTTACTCTGCATTGCGTTTTTTGTTGGCGCATAACTCCGTCATTTACGAATCGATTTGGAAAATTCACTGACCCACTAAAAAGCGCGAAAATAAAAACTTTTTTGCAAAAAATAAAACCGACTTCCATATCAAAACACTACAAAGCCAAAAATAATTTTAATTTCGGAAGGCGGTGTGAAAAAAAAAAAACAAAATACAAAACCAATAACACCGACTACCGAAATTAAAATTATTTTTGGCTTTATTTTTTGCAAAAAAGTTTTTTTAAACATACTCTACTCAAACTCTCTTTTATTTACATCGTTGGCACCAATTCGCTAGAAGCCAGCTTTATTTTTACTAATTTTGTTTCGTCAATATCTATATACATATAATAAAACAGTAAAAAAGTGTGTCTGTACATTTAAATTTTATCCAAAAATAATCATTGAGGTGGGTTAAGAAACACATAGGCTTTTTATCACGGAATTCCTAGGGGATCGGGATTTACGCGGGAAATCCTCCCACGCGAACGAAGCGGGTTGCGGACAGCAGCTAGTCTGTAAATAAAATAAATATTTTTATACTACACCTGCTTGGAAAGTACCTTGATACTTTATCAAATTTACGGTAGAAAGTACGTCATTGCATATCGAACAAATATGCGGGGAGAAAACACATCTGAGCGGGAGAGAAAAGTGTATGAAAATCCATTTCTTACGTGGTTTTCCTTTTTTAATTTTGGGTAAGACTATGCGCCGGTAACCTAAATATCAAAAGCCAAAAAGTTTTTACAGTGAGTTTTTATCTCCAAGTTCGCAAAATGACACTGGCCACTAGCTGTGTGTTGGATGGTGTCGGGCTGGCAGTGCGACCCTGCGGCGGCAGGATAAACAATTTGCAAAAAGAACATTTGAAAATTGCAGACGCCATTGGCGCCATTTTCAATTTGTGTGTTGTTTGAGGATTCAGTTTTCGTAGAAAGTAAAATAAAACTATCAAAATGATAAGTAGTGATAGTGATGATGAAGATTTTTTAACTCCGCCGCAGTTGAAAGAAACAGCAAAAATACTGATTGATAACCTTTTACCACAGAAATCAATTAAAAAATATAATAATGGAAAAAGTGTTACATTAAGCTTCACTAACTGCAACAATTTCAATATAAATTTCAATTAGTAAAGATTCAGTTTTTTTTTTCCTCGTAGGTGTAGTATAAAGCACTATGTATCACTCGAGAGAAAGTGCGATTCCCGATCTCGGGTGTTTTAAAGCCCTCGCCTGCGGCTCGGGCTTCAAACGACGGTAATCGGTCCCTTTCTCCTCTCGGTGAACAATGTACTATAATGAACTTATGGTTATGTACAATCTGGGATGATGGATATGCGCCAGTGCCAGTACCTATACATATAAATGATTTTCCTTGACTAGAATCAGGGTCAGAATTTGTATCTAATGCTCTGTCAGAGTGCCTCGTTGGTCAAGTGGTCGCAAGCGCGACCATTAAGTCCCGGATTGTAATAGATAGGTAGGAGATAGGTGTACTATCTCCGTACAGGTTTTATCACTGATTCAGCAACACACTCGGTTCTACGGCGGGTACACGTCTACCGAAGTGAGGTAATTGATCACGAGCAACGGCGAGCGAAGACAAGTTGCACCAAATGAGCTCTATACACGTTGGCGCTGGCCTTCACTTGGCCAACTAGGCAAGTGACACCGAGCGATAGCAAGACAAGGCAAATATAATGTCTACATGTTGGTATTGGCCTTCACTCGACAACGCTCGGCCAACATGTATTGCAGGCTCAACACTTTCACTGCCACTGACACGCCGGTCGTGTTCTCGTTAATTTTTTCGAGGTGCCGGCAACACGCCTGGCGTGTATTTAATATTTTATCGAGATTTCAGTTATTTTGCTGTATTTTGTATTGAAAATGATAGCATAGTTTTATAACTTCATATATTTATAACGTTTGAAGTGGTTCGAGTATTGAGACTGTTTTAATATTTTATAAAAAATACATCGCTATGCTATGCTGTTAACACACTAGGCGTGTCAATTATCGGATTTAGACATAGATCGTCAACTATGGGCATGTGGGTAGGTAGGCTAATTTTGGATTGCGTGAACCGCAATCCAAAATTAGCCTACAACAACACCAATTTAATACTTAATGTTTTTTTTTTGTTTGAAAGAAGATACGTTCAGGATAATAAAATATGTAAACTAAGTTTAAAAAAAATGCTTGCATATACGGCATAATACAAACTTAGCTCAGAAAATATTTTGTACAACTTTTCAAAAAATGTTCTTCCTATCAAGTTCAAAATAATTTTCCTAGAAAGTCTTTATAAAACTCTACTTTTGAGACTTTTTCATATTTTCTAAAGTTATGGTTCAAAAGTTAGAGGGGGGACGCACATTGTTTTTTACTATTGTAGCGATTATTTCAGAAATTACTGACACTATCAAAAATTGATTTTAATAAACCCCTATACATTTTTAAATACATACCTATCCAACAATATATCACACGTTAGGGTTGAAATGAAAAAAAAGCACTTCCCACTTTACATATAGGGGGGCTTACCCTAATAAAACATTTTTTTTTCCAATTTTTATTTTACCACTGTCGGCGTGATTGTTATACATATTGGTAACAAATTTCAGCTTTCTAGTGCTAACGGTCACAGAGATTATCCGAGGACGGACGGACAGACTGACAGACAGACATGGCGAAACTATAAGGGTTCCTAGTTTACTACGGAACCCTAAAAAACGTAAACGTACCCGGGATTAGTGATTACCTCTGAAGCATTCATATTAGATTAGTAATACCAAGAAAAACATAAATGTACTCGTAACATAAAAGCAGCCAGGTTCGGTACCGAGCTGATGTCACCGGTAACAGAGTTGAGATAACGAAACGTGTGTACCGCACAATCAAGAAATAAAAGAATATTATGTTGATTTGCTTTACTTGTTTTATTTGACAGTTTTCCTCATTACAAAAAATTCTTTTGAACCAAAATACTTTGACTGATATCATAATTACTCCTGCTTTTACCTAAGTACCTACAAAGCTAAATCTTAAAAACTTCAGTACCATATGAAATGAAACTAATCTAGACTTAAAAAATACCGTGAGGTTGACCCTAAAACTGAAAATCGGATGTTTTTAAAACAATGTAATAATAAGTGGATACAGTTTTCTCGTCTTTCATTTGCTGTTCCAATGGCATATCCCACCGTGTACCATTTTCCAATTGTCTCAAAATTCAAATCATTTCATACATGTTATCAGTGTTTTGAATTGAATTTAACTCAGGAGTGTTGCCATCAGGATCTATTATCTTTGATCAGGACTACAATTGGCCAGTGCAACGGTAACTGGGTGTCCAAAACTGTCCACGGTTCGTGGAGCTATAAACGTTGCTTACAATAAACAAAAGGCCTACTTCTACTAGGCTTCGGCCTACAACCATATGTATAAATAACATAACCACTTACCTTCTGTGCTGGGTTCACCAAGCTTCGACGTTCCAAGGTCACGCCCCAAGTGTGGTATGTATGTAAATATGAGGTGAGTAAATGAAAGTGTGATGTAAGTCAAGTGTGTGGACGTTCACAAGGCGCCAGTCTCCAGATGGCGCGGTTCCAACAGCATCACAGCCTAACTCGTTTCCAGCAAGCGCGTGCTACGCGGTGAGGCAATAAGGCGATGTGTTCCGAGAAATATCCCTGGATTATCGTCAATCAGGGATTACAAGGTTCAATTAAACACTGTGGTAGCTATTTATCACTACTTTTTTCAACTAATGCGCGCGCCACGCGGATGGCCACAACCGGCGATAGATCCAAAAATATCCCGGGGTTTTCGTCAAATGGGGATTACAATTTCAAACAATTGATAATCGCGACCCAATTATCGGTCTCAATCTTCCTCGGATGACTCAACTACAAAGTTTTTTGGGACTGCGAAGTAATTAAAACACAATGTATGAAAATCAATATAAATAGTACAAAATGTTGATCATTTCTGCTAAGATTACGAAACTTGGTTACCTTTAATCTTATTTTCAGATATATTCATCAATTTATGTGCAGATTCCTGAATATTCACTTTTTAGATGCACTATACAACTAACACATGTCGCAATCAACAGTAAAATACACTAATTACCATATTTACAATTTAACCTATGTACAGTGCCGGTGGGCACGCTTAGCGTGACCATTAATTTCATCTTGTAGTGCCAGTCACACGCGTTGCGTGTTCACCGGCGTTTGTAGGCGGCATCGCTAAGGACAAGGTAAAAACCACGGTGGCAGTGAGTGTTAAATAAGAACAGCCGTACGGCACCGCTTACCGAGGTTAGCCCGTAGATGGATGGCCATATTCAAAATTCCACGTTTTCTCGATTCTTTGCCTCAGTTAGAACGAGATCCGGCTGTCATTTGTACATCTTTGGCAGGCATATTATCCCAAAATATCTGAAACGAGTTTTTCGATGGGGTATTTTGTTGAATTTCAAAAGGTTTTGGGGATGTGTTAAACAGGCATTCTTAGTCAAATACAGGTACCTACTTACTCAGCTTCATCCGGTTAAACTTAAAGCCGACCCTAAAATAGTTGGGAAAGGACTAGACATATAGGTAGTGCTATCTATACATTGTTTTGCTTGAATTTCAATGAAAGCATTTTAATAATATGTTTTTTAGGGTTCCGTAGCCGAATGGCAAAAAACGGAACCCTTATAGTTTCGACATGTCTGTCCGTCTGTCTGTCTGTCCGTCCGTCCGTATGTCACAGCCATTTTATTCCAAAACTATTAGGACTATACATGTAAAACTTGGTAGGTAGATGTATTCTATGAACCGCTTTCCGATTATAAGAGAAAATTTAAAAAAAAATATTTGAAATAAAAGCCCAAGTAACACGTAAGCAAGATAGCAGTACACATTTAGAACATTTTACAGTTCAAAGATGAATATAGTTTGTATAAGAGGTTTGGGAAAAGCCAAATGCTGGATTAGGTTGAGTTCGGACCCTTAAAATTCTGAATGCTTAATAAATTCTGTATTTCTGTCCTTCCCTTCTTAAAGCTGAAAAACAGCCCGCGCCGGCAGCATTTATCTGAATAACCATAATCTGTATTGCTCTTATTAAAGCAGTACTAAGCTAGTAGCGTTTGAAACAGCTATTTTCTGAATAGAGTATCACCTTCTGAATAATATCGTTAAATATTCTATTATACAGCTTGATACTGAATAATTGTTTTTATTTTATCTTTAAACTGGATAAGATTCTATGTCTTACTAATTATTCAGCTGCTGAATAAACAATATTATTTCTGTTTTTATTAAGATTTTTTCGGTTTAATAGAGAATTTAAAACTAACTGATTCAAATTAAAGACCACATTTATATTGTTATAGCGCCCATAGCTTAATTAAAAGAATATTTAAATATCAGTAGTAACTGTCCAAGTGTTTCTGGTCATCAAAGGATTAATGAAAATAGTTTAAACAAAAGTGAACCCGGTCCCAGCCAGCATGCGTGGTTGCCGTGCAATGAAGAGGGTTCCGTACCCCAGAAAAATCAATTAGCAAAGCCTATCAAATTTTCTGACTGGTATATACCAAAATGACATTATGGAAATTGAGAAAATACTTAAATAAAATGACAATATATTTTTATACATTTTCAAAGTTTCAGGTTTGACTGAAGTTTTTGATCAGCCAGTAAAATCAAGTTACTTTAATCTAGACACGCGGGAGCGTGTCAAGCCAAGAACTGGCGCGCAGCTCACCGTGTGTACCTAATATTACACGAACCATTTCCTGACACGCGGGAGCGTGCCAAGCCAAGAACTGGCGCGCAGCTCACCGTGTGTAATATTACACGAACCATTTGGAGCCACTTTTGAGCCCCTCATAACTCAATAACCATTTCATCTAGACTTGTCAAATTTGGCTCATATATTGAGACTGGCGAGATACATATGTGTTCTAAATTTTATAAACATATCTCAAACGGTTTTTAGATATTGACGTCCAAAAAACGTCATTTTTATGACTGACCTATAGATCAAAACTATAACCCAGTTCCAGATGACCTAGAAAGTTCAAATTTGGCATGAAGATAGGTAATTAAGTGAATACAAAGGAAAAAATCAGAAACGGGTAATTTTTTATCATTTTATTATAATTTTCACTTAACTTATAATTAGTGCCTGTAAATCTCTATATGTGGATTTTAATATCTTTACGTGAATATATAACGAGTTAAATACCACCCTTAATTTTTTTAATCCAAATATTTCCGTTTTTGTACTTATAAATAAGAATATTGTAAATTTTCGTATTTATTACGCGTAACTAACCGTATTCTACAACCACTAGCGCTACCTATTATCTTAGAGGGTCAATACACCATGGAGGCAAAACGCGTAAAAAGAATTCCGGATACTGAATGGGCAATTCATTCGAACATTTCAAAGGTACAAGAAAATATAGAAAATAACACAAAAAGGACAATTATACCCCGTAAACGTAGGAAAATACAGTAGTTTAACAAAAAACCATTTAGTATTAATTTTGTTAATGTAAGTACCTACTACTAATTTATGTACAAAAAGTAATGATATCCCATGAAAAACATAAATGTGAAATGAGAGCCAAGTTCATTATTATCATAAATGCCTTGGTTGTTGACTTCAACGACAAAAGAAGTGAAATCTAAGAGGTGCCAAGTTCAATGGTCAGTCCTGAAATTTATTTATAACAACATAAAATATCATTTATTCTTATAACTTAGGAGAATATATTGTGGCCTAAGGTCTGACTTGGCTAGTTTTCATATACGAATTATATTATAGCCTTTGCAAGTTCTAAACCTGTTACTTGTCGGTTCTTATTTTATTATTCCGAAAATTGGGCTTGCTGGTAGAAACTAACCATCGAACATAATAATTCGTATATAAGAACTAGCCAGGTCAAACCTTAGGCTACGATATATTCTCCTAAGTTATAAGAATAAATGATATTTTATGTTGTTATAAATAAATTTCAGGACTGACCATTGAACTTGGCAGCTCTTAGATTTCACTTCTTTTGTCGTTGAAGTCAACAACCAAGGCATTTATGATAATAATGAACTTGGCTCTCATTTCACATTTATGTTTTTCATGTGTATATTTAAATCTAAAATGCCAACTGAAACACGCGCCTCAATATGCCTATCTCCTCAAGATGTAAAATTCAAGTTTGTGTGTAATGAATATAGGAATGAGTTGTATTTCGTATCTTAATTGCACACTATATATATATAGGCTAAGTTCGAAGTCTATACTTATAATAAATCTGTAGAGAGGTCAATTCTGTACATGAAATATATTTCCAAAATAACTATCAGGGGGTGATTAAGGATCGATACTCATGCCAAAAATGCAATCAGTTAAATTTTTGTCTGTCTGTCTGTCTGTCTGTCTGTCTGTCTGTATAACCGTTATAGAAACAAAAACTAATTGACGGATTTTAACGAAACTTAGTACAATTATTTTTCATACTCCTGAGCGGGTTATAGTATACTTTTCATCACGCTACAATCAATAGGAGCAGAGCAGTGAAGGGAAATGTTGGGAAAACGGCAGAAGTTACTCCATTTTTTAAGCTTCCGTCGCGTGTGCAATATTAATGGTTAAAGCTACACAAATCATTTCATGACGGAAATGTTCTCCTTAAAATTACATAAAAAATATCCCACAACAGCATATGTCTATCTTTTATGGTTGACTGATATATAACACGTGTAACTCCCAATAGCTTAGCAGTTCGAAGCTTTCTGATTATAATATTTGTCTACTCTTACGTTTATAATACTCTCAGTCACCCCTAATTGAAAAAGTTAACATTATTAACTATTCCATAAAAAAATTGGCCAAGTGCGAGTCAGACTCGCCCATGAAGGGTTCCGTAGTAACTATAATATGCATATTTATTTGACGAAAAAAAAAAACTTACAAATTTCTTAAAACTAGCTTATTTACATTTTTTACAACTGCGCCGAATAAATTTGTTTTTCATAATGTTTGTATGAATTACAAAGTTATATTTGCGGTTTTAGAAAATATGCTGTATCTCAAAAACTGCTGAACTGTTTTCGTTCAAACTAATTTTGGTTGAAAGTTTACATTAAGATCTACAGATATATATTTTTTTTTGATTTTTCACTCCATTATTATAGAAGTTAGAGGTTGTGTCCCCCACACACATTTTACCACTTTGGAAGCTTATATCTTTTAAACGATTGACTTTATGGAAAAGTGGTTTTAGAAACCCCGATGTCGTTTTTAAAGAACTGTCTATAGATACCACACATGCATCGATTTCATGAAAAAAAATATTTTCAGTTTTAGTTCCATGTATGGGGAGCCCCCCTTTATTTTAAATATTTTTATTTTTTTTTCTCAAAATCGGAAAGCGGTTTACAGAATACATCTACCTATCAAGTTTCACATGTATAGTCCTAATAGTTTCGGAATAAAATTGCTGTGACAGACGGACGGACGGACAGACAGACAGACAGACAGACGGACAGACATGTCGAAACTATAAAGATTCCGTTTTTGCCATTCGGCTACGAAACCCTAAAAAGAATCATATAAATCGGTATAGAAACATCAAAATTATACATGAAATACGCTTATAATAATAAGCCATCGCGCGTGAATACTGAATCATGCTATAAGGATTATTTTTGAGAATCGGTCGCCGCGCTCGACGCGTCTCGCGGTCGAAGCGTTCTCTAGGTACTTAAGCCTCATGTGAACGTGATCTAAACAATATTACCAATACATTAACTTACGCTGACGGAGTCGCGGGCACAGCTATATTGTATCATTACGCTAAGGCCAATAGGAGCGGAGCGCCAATGAAGAATGCTTCAAAATCGGGGTTAAATTTAACGTTAGCCCAAAGTAACTATTCCACGCGGACGAAGTCGCGGGCAAAAGCTAGTTAAAAATAAATAATTTAAGTCAAAAAGTTTAATCGTTTATTTCACCTACAAAATTGTTTATCAACAGCTACAAATCACAGTTACAAAATGAAGGTTCAATCTGATCAAGATCAGTGTCAGTATCCGTTAAGTTTAGCATTTTAGATAATTCTTCTTCAGCTTCTTCATAAGTTTTATAGTTTTTTCGTTTGAGAGTACAACTCATTGTAAGCCGTCAATCTGCGCGAGGTTGGACCCTGCTGTCTTTAGTTAGTAAATCCGCATTATATCTTGGCCATCGAAGTTGTCCTTTGTTCTCCCATAAGGATGGTACAGTACACAATTCTGTGCGACCCTTACCACGCGACGTGTTGAAATTATTTTAAGACATTTTCCTGAAACGAAATGAATGTAAATTATCGTTACGATGCAATGATACGTAGGTATTCTAATGTCGGTTCAACATAATAAATTTCCTCGATAAAAACGGAACACATACTGCAAAGTTTAGCCTATTGCGTCGTTAGTTTTATTGTTTACCGTTTGGTAGGGACTTGCATGACGCGTGAGCGAATGTCACCGAAAGCTCGCAACCAACGCGACCGACTGACTGATTTGAAATTGGCAGTCGGTCGAGTTGGTGTGACGCACGACTGTGAAGTGGTAGCGAGCGCGCGGGTGCGGGAGTGGGGGCGGGGGCGAGTGCGGAGTTTGACTGGGCGCAAGAGTGAGAGTGAGCGGGCCGTTTATTCCATTTGTCCACTCACACCGCCACCGCCACCACTCCCGCGCACCGCGCGTCTTTCCGTACCTTACACTGAACATTTTTACGAACAATTTGATATCTATATCGTATGATTCAGTTACTATCAGTTCATAGATTTTTTTGTTTACAAGCCGAGTTTCGTTCACATGAGTCACATCATCACATGACATGATTATTTTGTTACAGCATTAGTACCTACGTAAGTGGACAACGTAGGCCCGACACGTTCGATTAGAGAACCCTAAAAATCTGAGTAATGTAGAAATGTGGCCAGCTATCTAATTGTTATTCAGAAGTTAGTGCAATGAGACTACTCTTTTTCAAGTTATAGCTCAGTAACAAGACATGTGTGCACTTTTATTCAGCATTATAAAGCAAAACTTCGATCGCCATTAAAAATCTTTGTAATTTATACTTACAAGGAATTTAAGAGATCACCAAAATGCTTAATCTTACAACTACAACATTTTCAACTCGATTTATGTTATTTTGTTGGTTTATAATCGCTAGTATTAGCTATTTCGTCGCAAGTACTTTTGTTAGACCTAGTTTGTATGTATAAAAATACTATTTACTATCAGTTATCTTGATTATTCACGCGGCGCGTAATAAATACTAAAAAAAATCACATACTATTCACGACAAAATTACTTGCGCACTAACAATTAACATGTAGCAGACCTCTAACTTGTAAATTAAAATTTACTTACCGCTTTTATAATTTCACCGGTCATGTTAAATCAACATCATTCGACATCGACATTATAATATTTATTCCATTTTTTTTTTTTGACAATATGTATGAATATTGTTTGCAAAAATGTAAACAATAATTTAAATGCTGTATAAATTCTGAATACAATAACCAATTCGACTAAGCTGAATAACTCAGTTGTAAGAGCTTAATAAAAACAATATGAACTGTTATTCAAAAGTTATTAAGCTAATTGAAACGTTATTAAGCTCCTACTCAGATGTTGCTCAGCTGTTATTTAGAGTTAAGCATTTTAAATTGGGGCCCTTTTTGCTTGAATAACTGCTGAATAGACGGTACTCAGACGTTATTCAGCTTAGTATTCAGCATATGCTCTAGATGATTGCTCTTACTCAATCTTTATTCAGCACGTCTGTGTTACTTGGGAGGGGCTCCCCATACATGGAACTGAAACTGAAAATATTTTTATTCATGAAACCTATACGTGTGTGGTATCTATAGACAGGTCTTTAAAAATGACATTAAGGTTTCTAAAATGACTTTTTCATAAAGTTAATTGTTTCAAAGATATACGCTTCCAAAGTGGTAAAATGTGTGTCCCCCCCCTCTAACTTCTATAATAATGAAGTGAAAAATCTAAAAAAAACCATATATTGTAGATCTTAATGTAAACTTTCAACCAAAATTAGTTTGAACGAGATCGAGTCAGGAGTTTTTGAGATACAGTATATTTTCTAAAACCGCAAATATAACTTTGTAATTCATACAAATACTATGAAAAACAAAGTTATTTGGCGTAGTTCTAAAAATTGTAAATAAGCTAGTTTTAAGAAATTTGTAAGGTTTTTTGTTTTTTTTTTTTCAAATAAATATATAAGTATATTATATTTATTATAGTTACTACGGAACCCTTCATGGGCGAGTCCGACTCGCACTTGGCCAATTTTTTTTTTAAATTACAAATTCAAAACTAGATTTCCTAATAGTTTGATCAATCCTAAAATTAAAACGGAACTATATAGGCGAAGTTGTTACCCTATGTGCATTAAAATTTATAATAAGGTTCCAGACCAAATTAAGGAACTTCCTATGGTCCGCTTCAAAAGGGCTTTACGCAGATGGTTGATTGAGAATCCCTTTTATACTATACAAGAATCCCTCCAGTTCAAATTTAATTAATCTTATATCTAATTTATTTTACCTTTAATTAATTAAAATAATATCAACAAAAATTTGCATGTCATGATATTATGATTAAATATGTTAAGCTACTATTATACCATTGTAAGAACTTTGTAACCATATTTATCTATCCTCGTACCGCCCCATGTACATTCTATTGTACATATTATTAGAAATCATTAAGGCCCAAACATAGTTTTAAAAAGTACGCGTAAACGCCCAGCGTACATTACGATGTACAAAATAAATTTTGTGTTTAGTTTAAATTCCCCGCCAGTATATATGTTTATGGTGACTATTATTTGATTCGTGTTTAGTGTTGTCAACGTTTTGACGTCTGTCAATTTTGTAAAAGGCATTGGTTGTCCGCAAGGAACTTGTACCTAAACTGGAATGCGGACGCGAAGCTCAAATCCGTTCCGAAGAGTATACCCTCGAAGGACCTAGCTATCTCTTTCTAGTAGTGTGGATATCAATTCGCGATAAACGTAAGGACAATTTTATTTGATGCAATATTTGCAGGTTTTTTAAGATACTTATTATTAACCTTACAAATGATGTATTTCTGTTACCGCTATAACAAAAAATACAAAAAAATAATTAAAATAAATATTTAAAGGAGACTCCTATACAACAGATTTTTTTGGCGCTTATTATAGGTAATGGTTCCGTACCACTCATTACCTACCTATAAAAATACCCTTCATGCGCGAGTCCGACTCGTACTTGGCCGGTTTTTTTCTTAACAACGTATTAAATAGAAATAAATAAATAAATTAAATGAATACAAAGGTCTGTATCGGTCTGTTACGCTTTCACGGTTAAATCACAGAGCCGCTTTCGAAAAAAATTGGCATGGAGATAGTTTAAAACCCTGGGAACTATATAGGGTTCTTTCTATCACAGATTTTTGAACAGTTGCTCGGTAGCGCGATATAACAGAATTCCACGCGGGCGAAAAGCTAGTTCTCAATATATATCTGAGGAACTTATATTGAGCGCGCTAATTTCTATAATAAACGCTTCGTTATGCAGACTAAATGCAAAATTGGTTTTCTTAAGCAGACTTTATTGCGTTGAATTATAAACTTTTAAAGTGGTTAAGACCCATGATACAAATACAATTATTGCAGATTGAATTAATAACAGAATCACCAGCTGGCAATTCTTCGAAGGCTTGGCCTTGGTTGGCAGTGGTATAGACGTCCAAACAAACGTGCATTAATTGGTAATCTACGTTTATTTGACACTTGTACGGTCAGAACCAGTAGACTAAAAATAAAATGATGCAGTGTTTATATATAATTAAAACTACTAAAACCCTTCATGAAAAACGATGATTATAAATAGAAAGAATAACAGAAGAGATATAATTTATTTGTGTATATATTTATTTAGGTTAACCTACAATTGTTTACACTATACATTTGTATGAAACAGTCATATTATATTTATAAGTGTAAAAATTAATTACAGGCTAACACTACATGTGCTATTTAAGATTAGAAATCAATATTATTAACATACATAATTCTAAAACTAAAGGAGGCAGATCGAATGACAATTATAAGGTTATTATTATTAGGTTGGTTCTATATAGAAAAGAAAGAAAAGAAAGTTCCTCATATGTTGCAGCTGCAGGTTTGTTACAAGATTGGCTTGACACACAACCCTAAAAAATGTATTACACTATTATTAGTTAAAAGTATGGAAATAATCTTTAAATTATGAATTATTATTAATATTTGTCGACATTAACTAACTGCAGTGGATAAAAGTTAAGTAATTAAATTATAAGTAATTATTAATATAATAAACTAAACTTGTAAGCAAGTTTGCGTAGCTGAGTTTTTGGCCAAAATGATATAAAATATTTTTGCCATCAATTTGCTAAGCAAAAGTAAATAAATCAACTAAAATGTCGACTTTTATGCTTATTAATTTGACTCCTTTCATAACATTCACTTACCAGATCTTTGAATGTGCCCAGTATAGGTTGTATATTCTTTTCTTTAGTGGGTTTCAATATTATAGTACTTAAAACATTTATTTGTTTCGCTTTAACAGGAATCTAAAATAATAATAGATTGATGAGAACAAAATTTTAGTAGGTATTAATGGTTAAGATAGATTCAAAATGAAAATTCATCTTGTTATGCTCATATTCTATTTCGGAACGGTGATCTTCATGTCATTTGTAAAGATTGATAATTTACTTTAGGGAAAATGGATGCAATTGCATCATTTGATCTTGTTTCGAAATGCAATATTTCTTCGGGCTTGAAATGGCGGCTACAAATTTTGGAACCGTTTCTGACCTTTTTCTGTGTAGAACACTGAGCCACCGGTCTCGAAGATTTTTAGGAAAGCTTAAAATAACAAAAAATAATTAATAATGCGAAGAAAGAAAAATAATAAATAAGAATAAAAAGAAGAACATCCACTTTTACATTGAAAACATGGTCAGCCTAAATGCAATTTGTAAACAAAGTCACAAAACTTACTTAAAAAAGGAAATTCCAGACCCGGGGTACCCTTCACTCTTGCAATTAACCACAAAACACGTTCTTACCATGGTTACAGTATCTTGCACTTTAATATTACGAAAACTCACAAAATTAAATATAATGCAAATTTACAAACATACAGATGTCAAGTAAACGTCAGACGGCAACGTAGTAATTGCCATGTATAGTTTAATATATCACTACTAATTGTTACAAACTCCATTTTTTTTTGTTTTAAACATCTTGTTTTTGCATGGTAAAATAACTATAATTTTCATTAATATGCATACAGTAATAATGGTAATTCATTTTAAAGATAGAATTCCAAGTGTGCGTTACCCCAGCAAAATAATGTCGAAAATAGTCATTTAAATCTTATAGATAATTAGTTGCTCAGCTTCTGTAATTGTTAAGCACATTTTTAAATTTGTTACACATATAGTTTTTTAGTTATTACACAAAAACATATTCTGCTGGGGTAACGTTTGAAACGTTACCGCAGCAAAACTTTTTTTTAAATAATGGGAATATTGAAATAAATATTAGCTATACATTTAGTTGTCTAGACGAGGTAAATGTTACACGTTATTTTGTTTTTGTTCTTTCTTCGGCTGCGAAGTTATTCGAGATTTTGCTGGAGTAACGTTTGTGGTTTTGCTGGATCTCTGAAACGGTTAAGCGGATTCTTATCATCTTTTGTACGTGACTTCTTAGGAATTAGTTTTAATTTGTTTCGCAATAAAAATAACAAAATGATATACCGTTTAAAAGTTATTTAATGAAATATAAAAACACTTCTTTAGGTCCTAACACTCTGAATATGATCTCTAAAGACTTACTTTAAACGTTATTTTGTAGCTTTTAACTACCTTCAAATGTATATGAAGTTTCATTAGTATCCTGTAGGTAATTAACAAATTATGATGATATTCATTTCTCCACGTTCACGGTCACAATGCGCGTGGAGTTATTAGGCCACCGATAAACCTGTATACGGTTATATAAACTGAATGTTATATCAATATTTAGTTGCTTAATTCAGTTATATACCTGTAAAGTTTCAGAGTAGTACATACAATAATTAACGAGATAATTAAATAAAAGTCATTAGGAACTTCAAGACCCTGGTAATCCGACCAAGTTTAGGTGGTTACAAAAAAGCGACCGCGTAGAACATTATGCTATCTTCTAAAATATGTAGGATAGTCTTACAAGTTTAGTAGAGATGTGTACACAAGTGTTAAAAAAACTACATATTTCTTAAAGAATTTTTATTTACAGATAAAATAATATTTTTTATACTTAAAAGCAGTAATTCCTACCATTTTGTAGACAAATTTCAAATATCACAATATTTTTTCCTAGATATATATTACAGATAGTTGTATTCTTAGATTAACTTAAATTATGTAAAAATCACAGATCAAGAATAAAATATTAAACTGCAGTCAAATAATCATATAAGTCAGAATCATCTTTAGGCATAAATTTCATATCCATAATAATTAAAACGTAGAACCATTATTCTTTCAGAAAGTTTACAGTTGGAACCATCTTTTGGCATACATTAAATAAAACATTTGATTGTGAACATACGTGGTTTTTATTTCCCTGTAAGAAACATGTAAACATGCAAGCAAGCATGCAGCATGCAGTTATGCTAAACGAAATTATGCAGAATTTTAACTCTGCCAAAAGTAATTTATGCCATTGTGAATTCGAATGTATAAACATTCGGCTAAATAATAATTATACATACTACTTAAATAATTTTTATGCCTTAAAAATATTCGTTTAAGGAAGATTATACCAAGTGTGTTATGCCAAATGAATTTCGGAGTATCAAGATTCTGCCAAATAGAAGGAACCCGTGCAACTGTGCCATTGAACTGGTGCACATAATACAATATATTAAATTATATACAATATAGTAGCTGAAAGGTAATAATAATAATAAGGTACTAATATCTGTACAGATATTATAATATTGTTATGTATTTAACAGTGTACACGTCTGTACCGAAATTTTAAGGTGTATTATCCTACATATTTTAGAAGATAGCATAATGTTCTACGCGGTCGCTTTTTTGTAACCACTTAAACTTGGTCGGATTACCACGGTCTTGAAGTTCCTAATGACTTTTATTTAATTATCTCGTTAATTATTGTATGTACTGCTTTGAAACTTTACAGGTATATAACTGAATTAAGCAACTAAATAATGATATAACATTCAGTTTATATAACCGTATACAGGTTTATCGGTGGCCAAATAACTCCGCGCGCATTGTAACCATGAACGTGGAGAAATTAATATCATCATAATTTGTTAATTACCTACAGGATACTAATAAAACTTCATATACATTTGAAGGTAGTTAAAAGCTACAAAATAACGTTTAAAGTAAGTCTTTAGAGCTCATATTCAGAGTGTTAGGACCTAAAGAAGTGTTTTTATATTTCATTAAATAACTTTTAAACGGTATATCATTTTATTATTTTTATTGCTAAACAAATTAAAACTAATTCCTAAGAAATCACGTACAAAAGATGATAAGAATCCGCTTAACCGTTTCAGAGATCCAGCAAAACCACAAACGTTACTCCAGCAAAATCTCGAATAACTTCGCAGCCGAAGAAAGAACAAAAACAAAATAACGTGTAACATTTACCTCGTCTAGACAACTAAATGTATAGCTAATATTTATTTCAATATTCCCATTATTTAAAAAAAAGTTTTGCTGCGGTAACGTTTCAAACGTTACCCCAGCAGAATATGTTTTTGTGTAATAACTAAAAAACTATATGTGTAACAAATTTAAAAATGTGCTTAACAATTACAGAAGCTGGGCAACTAATTATCTATAAGATTTAAATGACTATTTTCGACATTATTTTGCTGGGGTAACGCACACGAATTCCAAAGAAGTTTAAAACTAGGTGTTATTACTACAACAGACAGGTCGAAAAAATTACCATTGAAATAAATATTTTTAATCTGACACACAGAAGAAAGGGACACAGTCCACACACGCACTGTCTCGCTCGGAACGAAAAGTTTCTTCAGTTTTATGCGTGCAAGTTTATACTCTATTGTTTAACAGCTAAGAAAGACTTTCTGTATTCTTTGAATCATTCGTAAGCAATCCAGTTAGTAGGTATAAGACAAGGAACTTGTACCTAAACTGGAATGCGGACGCGAAGCTCAAATCCGTTCCGAAGAGTATACCCTCGAAGGACCTAGCTATCTCTTTCTAGTAGTGTGGATATCAATTCGCGATAAACGTAAGGACAATTTTATTTGATGCAATATTTGCAGGTTTTTTGAAGACACTTATTATTAACCTTACAAATGATGTATTTCTGTTAACGCTATAACAAAAAATACTATAAATTAATTAAAATAAATATTTAAGGGAGACTCCCATACAACAGTTGTGATATTTTTGGCGCTTTTTATAGGTAATGGTTCCGTACCATTCATTACCTACCTATAAAAATACCCATCATGCGCGAGTCCGACTCGTACTTGGCCGGTTTTTTTCTTAATAACGTATTAAATAGAAAGAAAGAAATAAATTCAATTATAAATACAAAGGTCTGTATCGGTCTGTTACGCTTTCACGGTTAAATCACAGAGCCGCTTTCGAAAAATTTGGCATGGAGATAGTTTAAAACCCTGGGAACTATATAGGGTTCTTTCTATCTCAGATTTTTGAATAGTTGCTCGGTAGCGCGATATAACAGAATTCCATGTGGGTGAAAAGCTAGTTCTCAATATATATCTGGGGAACTTATATTGAGCGCGCTAATTTCTATAATAAACCCTTCCTTATACGGGCTAAACGCAAAATTGGTTTTGTTAAGCAGACTTTATTGCGTGGAATTATAAACTTTCAAAGTGGTTAAGACCCATGATACAAATACAATTATTGCAGATACAGAATTAATAACAGAATCACCAGCTGACAATTCTTCGAAGGCTTGGCCTTGATAGGCAGTGGTATAGACGTCCAAACAAACGTGCATTAATTGGTAATCTACGTTTATTCGACACTTGTACGGTCAGAACCAGTAGACTAAAAATAAAATGATGCAATGTTTATACATAATTAAAACTACTAAAACCCTTCATGAAAAACGATGATTATAAATAGAAAGAATAACAGAAGAGATATAATTTATTTATGTATATATTTATTTAGGTTAACCTACAATTGTTTACACTATACATTTGTATGAAACAGTCATATTACATTTATAAGTGTAACAATTAATTACAGGCTAACACCACATGTGCTATTTAAGGTTAGAAATCAATATTATTAACATACATAATTCTAAACATGAAGGAGGCAGATCGAATGACAATTATAAGGTTATTATTATTAGGTTGGTTCTATATTTTCTAGTTCCTCATATGTTGCAGCTGCAGGTTTGTTACAAGATTGGCTTGACACACAACCCTAAAAAATGTATTACACTATTATTAGTTAAAAGTATGGAAATAATCTTTAAATTATGAATTATTATTATTATTTGTCGACATTAACTAACTGCAGTGGACAAAAGTTAAGTAATTAAGTTATAAGTAATTATTAATATAATAAACTACACTTGTAAGCAAGTTTGCTGAGTTTTTGGCCAAAATTATATAAAATATTTTTGCCATCAATTTGCTAAGCAAAAGTAAATAAATCAATAAAAATGTCGACTTTTATGCTTATTAATTTGACTCCTTTCATAACTTTCACTTACTGATCTTTGAATGTGCCCAGTACAGGTTGTATATTCTTTTTTAGTGGGTTTCAATAATATAGTACTTAAAACATTTATTTGTTTCGCTTTAACAGGAATCTAAAATAATAATAGATTGATGAGAACAAAATTTTAGTATTTATGTTTAAGATAGATTCAAAATGAAAATTCATCTTGCTATGCTCATATTCTATTTCATAACGGTGATCTTCATGTCATTTGTAAAGATTGATAACTTACTTTAGGGAAAATGGATGGAATTGCATCATATGATCTTGTTTCGAAATGCAATATTTCTTCGGGCTTGAAATGGCGGCTACAAATTTTAGAACCGTTTCTGACCCTTTTCTGTGTAGAACACTGAGCCACCGGTCTCGAATGTCATCATTTTTAGGAAAGCTTAAAATAACAAAAAATAATATATAATGAGAAGAAAGAAAAATAATAAATAAGAATAAAGAGAAGAACATCCACTTTTACATTGAAAACATAGTCACCCTAAATGCAATTTGTAAACAAAGTCACAAAACTTACTTAAAAAGGGAAATTCCAGACCCGGGGTACACTTTTCACTCTTGCAATTAACCACAAAACACGTTCTTACCATGGTTACAATAACTTGCACTTTAATATTACGAAAACTCACAAAATTAAATATAATTCAAATTTACAAACATACAGATGTCAAGTAAACGTCAGACGGCAATGTAGTAATTGCCAGGTATAGTATAATATATCACTACTAATTCTTACAAATTCCATTTTTTTTGGTTTAAACACAAGAGTGTTTGCATGGTAAAATAACTTTAATTTTCATTAATATGCATACAGTAATAATGGTAATTCATTTTAAAGATAGAATTCCAAAGAAGTTTAAAACTAGGTGTTATTACTACAACAGACAGAGGAAAAAAATTACCATTGAAATAAATATTTTTAATCTGCCACACAGAAGAAAGGGACACAGTCCACACACGGCACTGTCTCGCTCGGAACGAATAGTTCCTTCAGTTTTATGCGTGCAAGTTTATACTCTATTGTTTAACAGTTAAGAAAGACTTTCTGTATTCTTTGAATCATTCGTAAGCAATCCAGTTAGTAGGTAGAAAATCCTTGGTATAAGATCCTTGGTTGTCCGTCAAAATTTCACACACGTGGCAAGATGGCGCGCCGGCGGATACCACGTAAGTTTGATCCACTTTTATCTTTTTAATTTTACAGCTTTTTGTGTGAGATTTTGATCTTAGTGAATGAATTATTACTATACTGTTGTTTAATATTATTATTTTAATACATAGATACACAAATATTTTTTAAATCGCTCTTAAAATATTATGTACATTTTATTGCACATTGAGCGTTACTTCAATTTAACCTCCTAAATAATATGTACATTCTAATGTACAGTGGTTTATTGTATAAATTAATGGTTTGGTTTTATTTAACTCTCTAGGTCTGGAGGAGTTCGATATTGAACGTATAATGGTAGATTCGGAGATTGAAGATTTTATTCCTTCAGACGAAGATGTAGGGGATCCGGAATTCATGCCAGTTCTAGATTCCCCAGAAAATAGGGCACATAATAAATCCGATTTGAGTGACACCGATTTAGAGGCGGAAGAGAGGCCGGTTGGACGTGGTCAAGGTCGTGGACGCCGTGCTGTGAGAGGACGTGGTGCTGGGCGAGGTCGGAGCCGTGAAACTGGACAGCCGAGAGGCGTAAGAAGGGGAAGGAGGAAGGGTCGTGGATAAAATATTGAAACGGAAAACAATTTAATTGTTCAGCCATCGGATGGATCATCGGTACCTTCAAGCAACTGAACCATTCAAGAGTTTTTTCCTCGATCTCCAGTTTTATAGAGCCCGCATATTTGCCAGTAAATAGTCAAGGTTATCAGAAGCAAGATTATTGGAAGCAATATATAAACGACGATTTAATCAATTTAATTGTCCAGAAAAGCAACCAAACCGCAGTTGAGAGACATGGGCGGAGCTTAAACTTGACCGCAGATGAAACATACGTGTACCTGGGTATAACATTAGTAATGTCTTCCATCAATTATCCTAATCTGCGAATAGCTTGGGAGAAGAAATGGAAAGTGCCTATCATAGCTGATAATATGTCTCGAAACAGATTCCTTCAGCTGAGAAACAGTTTGAAGGTTGTATTTGACAATGATATCACGTCGCAAATGAGATCTCAGGATATACTTTGGAAAGTACGCCGTCTAATCTAAAATATGCAGGTTGGATGTCGCGCTCAACAAAAAGACCAAAGCCTCTCCTGAGACGAAATGATCATCCAATTCACCGGGTCATGTTCCATAAAACAGTACTGTCCAGGAAAACCTAATCCCGTAGGCATAAAAGCATTTGTCTTAGCAAATCCAGACGGTACTGTGTGTGATTTCCAAGTATACCAAAGGCAAACGACCTTTTCAGACTATGCTGATACACCTTTTGGGTTGGGTGAAAAGGCAGTGTTAACATAGGCTGACCAACTAGTACCAGGACATATACTCTATTTTGATAGATTCTTTACCTCAGAAAAGTTGTTTGATGAACTTGAAAAAAGGGGCATCAAAGGGACAGGAACTATTATGAAAAATAGAATACCACATGATGTGAGAGAATCTATATTAATATTATAAAGCTGAAGAGTTTGTTTGTTTGTTTGTTTGTTTGTTTGTTTGTTTGTTTGTTTGCTTGAACGCGCTAATCTCAGGAACTACCGTTCTGATTTGAAAAATTCTTTCAGTGTTAGATAGCCCATTTATCGAGGAAGGCTATAGGCTATATATCATCACGCTAACACCAATAGGAGCGGAGCAGTAATGAAGAATGTTTCAAAATCGGGGGATTTTTTTTTTCCACGGGGACGAAGTCGCGGGCGGAAGCTAGTCAATAATAAGTGATAATGAACTTAAGTCTCAAGGTAGAGGAAGCTTTCAAGTTTTGGTCAGAAATGATAAACGTCTTGCACTTACGAAATGGTATGATAACAAGCCAGTACTGTTATTGTCTTCTGTGGAGGCCGATGTTGAGGCTGACGAATGCAAAAGATGGTGCAAGAAAGATAAACGTACACCCAATGTACATTTAAATGAACAAAGTAAATAACCGTAATGTAGTAAGTAACGCCCAATGTTCATTTAAATGAACAAAATAAATCGCCTTAAAAATCAATTCTTGATCTTCTACATAACGCCAGAGTATGCCCAAAAATATACAAAAAATTCCTAAGCATTTATTTACACAAAAATAAGCGCAGACTTGCTTGGGCATTAACCATATTCATATATTATGTACATTAAAATGAACACTGGTCATTTAGCTCTCATGGTATTTTTTATTCTTGGGCGTCACGAGGTTAAACTTATAATAAATCTGTAGAGAGGTCAATTCTGTACATGAAATATATTTACAAAATAACTATCAGGGGGTGATTAGGGATCGATACTGATACCAAAAATGCAATCAGTAAAATTTTTGTCTGTCTGTCTGTATAACCGTTATAGAAACAAAAACTACTCGACGGATTTTAACGAAACTTGGTACAATTAATATTCATACTCCTGAGCAGGTTATAGTATACTTTCATCACGCTACAATCAATAGGAGCAGAGCAGTGAAGGGAAATGTTGGGAAAACGGGAGAAGTTACTCCATTTTTTAAGCTTCCGTCGCGTGTGCAACCTTAATGGTTAAAGCTACACAGAAATCATTTATTACCGAAATGTTCTCCTTAAAATTATATAAAAAATATCCCACGACAGCATATATCTATCTTTTATGGTTGACTCACAATAACACGTGTAACTCCCGATAGCTTAGCAGTTCGAAGCTTTCTGATTATTATTCTGCTCCGAAATTTAAAACCACCACAACTTTGCAGTGTAACTCGGCTAAAAGTAACCCAGTTGCAACAAAATATAATCCAGGCTCAAATTTTAACAGGTTGCGGTGCAGGAGAAACCGTCTTTATTCCCAGAATTCCCATAATACCAAATAATTATCTTTTCCAATTTAAAAGAACGCGATTCCCAGTATCGGTGTGTTATGCAATGACAATTAATAAGGCTCAAGAGCAGACTTTTCGTGTTGCTGGAGTAGATCTCGGTGTCAGTTGTTTCTCGCATGGTCAGTTGTACGTCGCTCTTTCCCGGGTTAGCAGTTCTAGAAATCTTTATGTTCACGTGCCGGACGGGTCAACTTTCAACATAGTTTACCAGGAAGCTTTGCGCTGAAGTATTGTCGTTCTATAGGTACTTAAGCCTCATGTGAACGTGATCTAAACAATATTACCAATACGTTAACTTAATAACACACAAGGAGTTACACGCTGACGGAGTCGCGGGCACAGCTATTAACAATAAGATTGTGCGGTTCGGTATTGCGATATTTTTCAACAGTATTATAGATTGACATATTATATTTCTCTACTAAATTACGAAAGTTAATCTGTGTGTTACATCAAAATCACTGAACCGTGAGGAAGGACATAGGCTACTTTTTTAATGAAAAACGACGGAGACGTGGACGAAGTCGCGGGCAATCTATGCTAATAATATAAGGCAGAAGAGTTTGTTTGTTTGTTTGAACGCGATAATCTCAGGAACTACTGGTTCGAATTGAAAAAATATTTTTAATTAAATAGTAAATTTATAGGGAAAGGCTATAGGCTATATATCATTACGCTAAGGCCAATAGGAGCGGAGCACCAATGAAGAATGCTTCAAAATCGGGGTTAAATTTAACGTTAGCCCAAAGTAACTATTCCACGCGGACGAAGTCGCGGGCAAAAGCTAGTTTGCAAATAAATCTTTGACTTACGAATGTGCTCGCTCTTGACCTCAATCACACCTAATGGTAAGTGTGAGATGAGGTCTACGATCGAACGAGCGAGCCCAGATGCCTGTTCACTCTTGCTTTAAAGGCTGACGGGTGATGTGTGGCAGGGAATACAGAAGCCGTCAGAAAGTTCCACACCTTGGCTGTGCGCACAATAAATGTAGAGGAGAAGCGCTTAGTGCGACAAGACGGTATATCGACCAAGTGTGGATGGTATCCTGCAGTACGTCTGATAGACCAGTAGTAAAAGGGAGATAGGGAGAGAAAGGGATTATGTCATGGAGCTCACTAACACACGCTCTCCGTACAATAAGTACGTAACGTTAAACGGTAGTTGAGATCTCAGAACAATGTAACAGAGTCTGTTACATTGTTTTGAGATCTCAACTACTAAATAGTTTAATAACTAGTTTAATAAATAGCAATAGGATAATCGCTAATTGCAAGACTCTTGCGAGACTCTCGTTTGGGCAACACTAACTTTTACTTATTGTAATAATCTTGTACCAATGCAGCTATAGCTTTTATCTTTATAGGTACAAGTTTCTTTTACTACCCATTGATACACACAAATACTGACAAAAACACAAATTAAACCGATCACGCGTATTTAGTTGAATCAATAGATGCACCGATTTATACCTACAGCACGTTATGAACATAATGTTGTTTAACCTTGAGGCTGAGATGCAAGATTTTTTCTGGGCCATCATGATAACATTCATGCTCTTTTTATTTTATTTTTATTATTGTTTAGCTGCTCGCGACTTAGTTCGCGTGGGTGTTTTTTCATTAACCTTTTGACCGCCACGTCAAAAAAGGTAAAGCGTGCCTTCGGCGCCAAGCTCCGAATTCATCCTAAATAGTAGTGAGGTCGAAATTATATCGATAAAGCTCATGGAAAACTGTCAATATTTTTTAACATAGGCTTTAATTTCAATAAAGATTATTATACCATGCTTGTGTTGAGTTTTATTTCAACCCGCTTTGTCCTTTATGACATGTAATAATCTGTGTCACATTTACGGCCTTTATTATTATTTAAATCCATAAATAGAATCAATAATCGATAAAACCAAGTCAATACCATCACAGCACTATTGTCCATCATGACGTAATTTTTTGTCACTCTATAACGACAGTGGCGCAGCTGGCACGGATTTCTTGAAATTTCTCGTTTCTGCTCTAGAGGTGCGTCACCGATACTTATTAATAATATCGAAATATTTATTCTTATTGTTTTGTACTTTCAACAGTGTCAAGTAATAAAATGTAAGTTTCTTTGAAAGAACAATCAGTTTAATGTTTTTTCAACACTGCGCATTTTACGAGCAAATGCTCGTAAAATGCGCAGTCTTATTCCACCAAGCCCGTTCCATCATCGAACTACAAGACAAACGGCGATGCGCCTTCGTCACATTGTGGACATCCCACCCATAAGCACGAAACGTTTTGAGAATACTTTCATTGTGCGTACGGCTAAAAAGTAGAATTCCCTGCCGGAGTCTGTGTTTCCTGATAGTTACAACCTGGGAGTCTTTAAGTCAAGAGTGAATCAGTTACTTCTAGGCAAGGGTGCTTCATCTTTGACCACATCATCGCTTAACATCAGGTGAGACTATGGTCAAACGCAAGCCTATCAACTATAAAAAAGTGACTCTTAATGAACCGCTATTAGGTCCATAATGCAGTGTATTAGAAATGCGTGCTTTTTACTTTACGTTACTGCACTAGTGCAATAACACCACAGATAACTATTTACTAGTCGGAGGTCGGAGATGTGCGTTTTTTTTTTAACCTCATCAACAAAACAACGACTCATCGACTTCATATTTTCCATTCAAGTTAACATTTAACAAAACAAATCTGTTTTTACCTCGTAAGAGTGTTGAAAAACGTCGTATGAAACGCGTGTGCAATGATCAACATAGCACACATGCATCATAATCATAATGCACTATAGGTAGTGCATCGCCACTAACTGATGATATCAGTACTGAAATAATTGCACTGTCTTCTATGATAAACGAGTCATTGTCGACTGCTTGCATTATATTTAATAAGTCTTCACTACTCATATTATAGTCCCCCATTATTAATAATATATAATAACAG
Organism: Tholera decimalis; assembly: GCA_943138885.2. Classification (NCBI taxonomy): domain Eukaryota; kingdom Metazoa; phylum Arthropoda; class Insecta; order Lepidoptera; family Noctuidae; genus Tholera; species Tholera decimalis. The sequence continues at coordinate 13,020,850 of OW964549.2, read as the reverse complement.
TAAATGAACTACTCTATTTGAAAAAAAAAAATGCGTTTGACGTCATGGGACTGTCAAACATAGACGACTGTGGCGTCCCCGGAACAGACAATACAACAGTGTGATAGAGATGGGCATTTCAGTCATTACAATTAATCGATAATCTACTAACACTCCACGTTTAAAGAGCGTTAGCGTTCAGTACTATAAAATTTTCTTGATTTCTCAATCATAAAAGTTCCGTATCAAATGTTTTATTTATTTATTGGTGCAGAATTCAGAGTAAATTAAATATAACGTAGGTTGCCGTCAATATCGATATTCTTGTTTTATTGACTGGTATCTACATCACTACGTGTCCTGTTATGGTGACTGTAGCGCCGAGGGCACTAAGTTTTTCGAACTTTATAACTGGTTTTCTTTTTTGTCATCTTATGTTCCTATACATGAAACCTGACGAAAGCAGTTCACTTCAAATAAATAAAGAAGAGATAAGGTATATAATTAACAAGGGAAATGAACAAAACAATGCTGTTTTATGATATTTATTTACGTTTAAAATTCTGTCACGCAGTCGCGACAGTGGCGTGCTGGGCACATTTTGGCTTGTCGTCTATACACGACTGTGGCGGTCAAAAGGTTAACACCAGTTACAAAGTTCTAAACAACCTAAAAGCAGACATTATAACTACAAACGAATAAATCAAATAATAATCAGGTACATCACTAATCTCGTTCATGACGTCATCCGCTGTCGGGAAGACCCGACTCTGGTGTATAACTTTCTCGCATGCGAGTAGGGATGTGATATTGTGGGACATAATAAATAATAATCATATAGTATTTAAAACAATTTAATCAATTTACTTATAATTATTACTCCGAGTCTTCGTAACTTGGCAAACTAATGTCATCCAAGTCCTTTTGCTGTCGTACTTTTCTAATAACTTTCAGTATATTTACATAAGTTACTGAACGTTTTTCTTCTGCCACACGATCCAGTTCAAAAGCGACCAGTCTTGCGAACGTAGCATTTCGTGGATCGCTAAGTTTTGGTTGGTTAAAATCCAATGGAGGTAAATTGGAGACGTCACACCTTAAATCATTTGCGTCCCACATGCTCCGTTGATAGATTAGTAGTAGTAATTTGACTGCCAGCCATTTTTATTATACAATCGCATAGTAATAATGCCGTTACAAATATTACCACCGATCATAAATGTAGGAAATCACTAGCAGTCTCCCGTAGCGTTAATGACGTAACCGCTTGACGTCTATTCCCGATTGTGGCGTACAGGTTGGCGCTGCAGGCGTGCGCTTTTACGTAGGGATGCGCGAAAGTGGACAGTAAACTATCGATCTATGGATATCAGTTATGATTTTATTCCACAATTTTACAAATATTATACATTGGGAATATTTAGATACGAATAGTTGGCATTAAAAATAATTGTCAGGTAATAGTAAGCTACATTTAATGAAATATTTCCGAAATTTGAAATAAGTTACCTTACTAACCCATCACTAGCTGTCGTGTTTTGACGACTGTGGCGTGAGGAAGAACACATTTTTACGGATTTTGATTAGCAATTTTTGATTATTGTTTTTTCTAGAAAAATGTAAGTAATTAATATATCTTTGTGCTATTTTACAATATATAATTAACGTACTTTTAAAAAATAGGAAAAAGAAGCAGGAAACTTAATTTAGTATATTTATTTTGTACTTAAAAAATGTCGTTTTCTTATCGGCTGTAGACGACGGTGGCGTGTTTGGCACGTTTTCGTTTGTCGGCTATAACCGACCGTGGCGTTCAAAAGGTTAAAAAAAACATTTATTTTGTGAAAAGTCTTGAACACGTAGTATTTGCACTATTTTCAATAACTTTTGTGTCACAAAATTACTACTTAACGCCATTTTATTTGTTTTGGTCAACAGCGACGCGCGTGGTAAGAAACAGAACTAGTATTTAGTTCTGTTTCTTACCACGCGCGTCGCTGTTCAATTTGCCGCGGCATTATGAATAGTAAAGGCTCAATTTACACCGCCGACCATGGAATGGAAGCGACTTTTTGCAACGAAACTGTACATAGCATAATGAACTTTATGTCAATTGTATAACATACAAACTAAATAGGAGCCAAAAAAAAAGTATAAAAATATTAAAAAACCCGACTGCAACCTTATACTAAAACTAACTGAAAAGCTAATAAAAACAAGCCCATTTTAAATTAAATAAAAGTTGGAAGCAGGCGGGGCCCATACCATTATTATAGTTTCAAACTCAAATGGGTCCCGCCTGCTTCCAACTTTTATTTAATTTAAAATGGGCTTGTTTTTATTAGCTTTTCAGTTATTTTTAGTATAAGGTTGCAGTCGGGTTTTTTAATTTTTTTAATTACTTTTTTTATTTCCAGCTTTTTAGTTTACAAATGTGAAAGATTTCGCATTTTCGTTCTTGATACGTGTTTTTTACGATTTGTTACTTTGAATTACTTTTAACCATATAATTTGTATATATGTTTCTAATCACCTTTTAAAACCCTTTATGTTGATAACCCACTCGATAGGTTTTGAGAAAAAAAAATTTTTGAAAGCATAATATGGCGCCAAAAATCCGCCATTTTGTTTTTTTTTTATTTTGATATACCCAGTGTCACTTTCACAATCAATACGAATCTAACGATACCTCTCAAGCTAAAATCCGTCGAGCCGTTCAGGCCACAGAGCGTGCCAAACAATTATACATACATACATATATAATCTCGAAAAAACATAACCCTCCTTCTGGCGCAGTCGGGTAAAAAGGTCGCACGTCTTCCGGGGAATCCTCGCGCATTCTCGAGAATTCCCCTAGCTACTGTCGGCGTCCTCTGTGGAATCCGAGGGAAGTGGCGCGGACGGGGAGTCGGTTGGGTCGGTCACAGCTAGAGAGTATAATATAACCACTAGAGAGCGTATAGGCCGATTTCTTTGAAGGTTTTGGGTCGGGCGGGAGAGAGAAATGCAGAGCTGTAATTGGTCAGTTCAAGGTCAAGTTTCATACATGTGCCTGGTTAGGGATTGGTCTACGTGATTAAGGGAAAGTAGTCGATATCGATAAAATTGATCAGGGGCGAGCACAGGATTATGAGACTAGTAATGCGGCTAGCGTTGCCAACTTTTTTTGATGAAAATGATGTACGTCTACATACCTGTTGTCATTAAAACTACTTCTTGCACAGGTGTTGTAGTCGGTTGGGTGCTAGATGGGCCGGGTTCACTTAACACTTCCTGCATCAGTGTGTCTTGGCACTCTTGAATGAGTTGGGTTCTTTGTTTTTTAACAAATACATGTCTAGAAGTACTAGCATCACTCATCCTTTTTCTGGGGTCTTCCTGGCAATAAAATTTTGTAAGCACAACTCCATCTACCATGATTATACTCTTGCTTAATCCCATATTATATTGATAGCCATATCTTTCTCAATCTGAAATATTTTTAAATGTTGTTTTAAAGCCATAAATGTTGATGTATTTAGTGGTAATAAATATAATTGAATATTGAAATATTTGTGGCTATTCAGGTATAATACAAAAAACATCTCAGTTATCTAACCTTAAAACAGTAGAATAACTATATTGTAAAAATGTTTTAAGTTAGTAATAATAACATGTTTACTTACATCAAAATGATCCTGACAAGAAAATTACCGAACTATCCTTTATTTCTTTAGTATTTCTGCGTGCAAGTTGTACTATTACGAACTTTAACATTTTTTGGAACGGTTATAAATAGCTTCTCTTTCTTTATTATTACGTTATCGTTGTATTTGTGCACCTGGTACACCATTTATAACTCATTTTTTCCAGTAAATTACAGTCAGAAACTCTATTAAACAAAACTCTCGATTTGACTTCTCCAATGTTGATATACAAACGTGTGACCACAGAACACAGATACTCCTAGCGGAGCGTGCTCGTTTTGACAGCTTATATAATCTTAATCACTATATTTTGTAATGCTTTTTTTTTAAACGAAATATTTATAAAATATGAAAATAAATATTATTTGTAGGGTCCTTATACACCAATAAATAATATGAGATGGTTTTTAGAAACCAGTCAAATAGCCTATTCTGTCTATTATTTTTACTCGGAACGCAGTGTCTCTATGTAGTCTGTGGTATCCTGCCGCATGACCGGCGGCTTTAGAAAGTCATGGGTGTGTGCGTTTGCGAACTTGTACGGACACTAAAATTACGTCACACATGCAAACAAATCTCCTGCGTGAATCCGCGGCATTACTTGGGAATTAGGTACATTAATTCGCAGCGCCTGGCAAACATAATGTTTGTGTGGGTGCTATTTATAAAATATTAGGCGTTTTTAAGTTATTATATTTTGTTCATTCATTTATTTACTATTAATTAAAGTCATCTAAAACGTACGAACGTTTTATTAAAATATCTGTGAATGGCAAGTAAAGCACTGCATTTATGCCTTCAAGGAGCGCACGCCTGTGAAATTGATGTTAACATTTTAAAATCCCATAGTAAAAACATTTTAATTAAGGCCAAAGTTAATTAGTATTAGAGTTCGCCATACTATTTGAAGCCTAAATAGATTGAACATAGGTATCTTATTTTCACGATTTGACTCTTCTCAACAATATATCAATAAAAAACAATCTAGAAACCATTATTCCCTAGTAACCATAAGGTTACTAGGGAATACTGTAATTTTAATTCTGGAATCTTCGGAAATCTTAAATGAAAACATGCATGTCACACAGAAGAAAAACCTTTAGAACTTCCTCCTTTTTTAAAGTCGGTTAAAAGTACAAAGATAGTAAGTAACTGAACTGACTTAAAAAAAATAAGTTTAATTTTGTAATTATAGATATCGTATTCAGACGTTAAAGTTAACAGCACAGATTTTTACGGTAAAAATACAAAGGGAAAGAAAGGGACAAAAGAATTAGAATTTCTTAATGAAAGAAAGAGACTTTTCCAAAAAACACCAACGCGCGACTCAACCGTGGATTAAACCTCCATTATAAATAGACCCCTACGGTGGCTTACAATTTCATTAAATAAAAAATAATTTTCGTAGTATTTCATTACTGATGAATAGTTATGTCATCCATTTAGTATCTTGATGTCTGGGAATGTTTTCCACCCCAATTCAACGCGCTTGAAAGCATTATTATGCGTCATAAAATGGATACAAAAATTTAAAATTTGTAATTGTTTAGCATGCACACAGGTATAATACTTGGTCACAACTAAAATGGTTCGTGTACCGTAGCCAATACAAAGAGTAAAAAGATTCATAGTTTTCGTGCGTCGGGGCACTATATGCGCAGTCAAGTGGTTTTATAGTTTTTGGTCACAGCAGTGCGGTGCCAAGCAAGGAAGGCGCAGTCGCGCGAATTCGCTGGAATGTGCGGGAATACTCGAGCGTTTCAGCGAATAAATAATTTATTGAACATAAAAATATTACATCTTTCAAGTGAAACCCCTGTGCTAGGCGAGCCTGTCATGCCATTCCATTCCGCGGTGGTGTAAATTGAGCCTTAGCGTTTGGATTGTCATATGTTTAGGCATAATATATAATGACACGACAGTATACATTTTGCCTTCAGCATATAACATAACAGCGAGCGTTTCTAAACTGATGACGCCGTATGTAAACGGTGAATTCACACAAAATGCCTGCAACATACATACCAACTTTCATTAAGGTCGGTGCAGTAGTTTTTACGTCAAACAGTAACAAACAAACATCCATTCATACAGCCATGCAACCATCCTCACGAACTTTCGCATTTATAATTCAAAAAGAAAGGATATTGCATAAATATTTAATTATAATTTACTTGGCAGCCTTTTTTGTCACATCAGGTATAAGTTACTTATAATAATTGGTCTTAATCTATGTCTGTAAAATCAAGATTTCAATTCAGCGGAATACAGATCCAGCAATAATTTCTTGTAATTTTCTCTATTTCCTATGTAAACCACTCTTCCGTTGGGATTCGTTGATGAGAAGTCATTTGTTTTTATTCCTCGTTTGTCACCTGTAAAGTGAATAAAAAGTCTTACTTACATGATCAATGAAATGAATGCTGAAGCGTCAATAGCCTAATGATTAAGGTATAGGACTTGTGATTGAGAGGTCTCGAGATCGAACCCCACCTTTTACACACTCCAGACACAAGCATATATAGCTAAATCGGAGGGGTTAACAATATTGCTAGTGATGTGAATTGTATCCATATTGTTAGTTGTCTTTAAAAAGACAAAAACATAATTAATAATATTGGAAACAATAATCGCGCGTTTGTCTTTCAAGCTAAAATAACGGGCAGTTGTGGTGCGGTGCATGACCTGCTTCATACAAATCTTCCATGATTATTTAAGAAAGTGATTCCAATCAGCGTTAGGGCGTCGGGGGGACTACGGCTAGCCGACATTGTTCCCTCAGCTTCCACGTCGGCTGTGGCGTGAGGAAGAGAGAATATTCAAATATCTAACCACACCTAAGACAAAGCCAAGCCCGCGTCTACGGTGGCCGGAGATCGGCACGCGATCCCGACGCCCGATCCCACGTCGACTGTGGCGTGAGGAAGAGAGAATATTCAAATATCTAACCACACCTAAGACAAAGCCAAGCCCGCGTCTACGGTGGCCGGAGATCGGCACGCGATCCCGATGCCCGATCCCACGTCGGCTGTGGCGTGAGGAAGAGAGAATATTCAAATATCTAACCACACCTAAGACAAAGCCAAGCCCGCGTCTACGGTGGCCGGAGATCGGCACGCGATCCCGACGCCCAATCCCACGGCGGCTGTGGCGTGAGAAAGAATATTCAAATATCTAACCACGCTTAAGACAAAGCCCTTGAGTGTGTCCGGTAGTATGTATTGGAAAAATCTTTGAACTAAAAAGAGACTTGTTTTTGTTGACAAAATTAATTATCTAGTACACCATTCTATTCTTCTAAAGACTCATAAATACATCTATTAGACTATCTATTAGTTAAATTTCTTTAGCTCCATAAGGAAACCTTTTTTCTTTACGAAAATAATTAATAAACGAAACGAAATTAATAGTTAACGTAAAATAATCGACGAAGATTTATCTACTTTAAAACTAATTGCACTGTTTTTGTTCTTACCTTCTAAAATAATACCATTGCTAGTATTTTTGAACTCGTCAACTATATCATTGTTTATGGCTATAGATGCGGCAGCTGGGTCCAGATCTTTCCAAGATTCTTTCTTAAGAAATGGTATTTTTTCAAAACCGTTCAGCGCTTGCATTAATGGTGTGTCGATTTTTCCTAGGACATTTTTTCGCCAATCCTGTAAGAAAATACATAGTTCAATAATTTGCTTTTCAATATATTCCTTCTTGTAAGCCCCCGCTACAGTAAATTTCACTTTTAATTTTGGCGTGACTTTTGATCTGTCGGATAAAAATGAAAACGAGTGAAAAAAAAATCTAAAAGAGAGCCGTAGAAAATTTTTAGGGTAGAATATTTTAGGATGTCATTTGCATGGTTTTTGGTGTCACGGAGAACAATTATGATCTGAAAATTAAAATTCAAGATGGTGACAACTAAAATTTTCTGATTTTCCAAATTTTCACAATAGGCACCTAGGTATATTACTCCATGGTCAAACTTTATTTAATTTTTAACCAACACGCGGTGCTTGATAGTTATTATTATATCCTGAGGGGATATTATTTTCTGGCAAAGTAGAAAGAAATCAGGGAGGCGAAGATAAAAATTGAGGCGCAATTTCCATAAGCGGGTTCGTTTCCTCTCCGTTTACTTATTCGTAATCTGTCAAATGATTACTACATGTATTTACTGCCTCCCTCAAATTCTTCCAGCGATCACGGTTCTGCGCCAAAAACGCCAAACTGTTTTTTTTTTCGTTTTATGACTGCGGTACGAATGCATACATTCCTTAAAATTATATAAAGATAAACAAAAAGGATAACGACTTCCACAAGTCAATGCTCTAAAAACACAAACATTTTCCAAAATACGCTATACAATATTGACAGCCACATCCTTCTCCATTGTAATATTAAAATCCTACCTACAATATATCAAATAGTAATAACATTAAACTCACTAAAGACGCATTTAAAGTCAAATGTGTCTGCGAGAACGCCACAAACGTCACTTTGTCCAGGACAGCGCTATCTGCAACAATGTGGTAAGCTTCTGGGTCCATTTTTGTGTTGAATTCAGGCTCAGGATGTGTGTCACCTGTGGATTTCAGAAGATCAACAGTTATTAGTTGAAGACTAAAAATCTTTCTACACAAATTATATACTCTTTTGTAAGACTCCCTGAATCTGCTAGAATCTGAAATAGTAAAATAAGCAAGAGAACCAAGGTAGCCAACATAGTCTGAAGAATTTAAAACACCCAACAATTGGAATTTCTTCCTGTATTGCATTTAATAACGCTTAAATTCTTAAACAGCCAGATCCGTATCAACTAATTATCTGTAGGAAATACAAATATTTTGTTCCGTGACGGTATTGAGCCGGTGCACTATGGGCCAGAACCGTGCGTACCGTCTCAAAAGTAGGTTTTCGTAATGTTCTATATTGAATATTTTGTTAATGCACATGTCTAACTGAATGTCCAATGCATATTATATAGCAGTTAAAATATACTATTTCTCATATTTACTATTAGACTAAGGCTTGCAAGTTGACGCTCAAAATTATGTAAATTATGTAGAACACAACTTCACCAGTTCACATGGTCATATTTTCATTATTTTTACAGCAAATTTGTAAGTGTGATATATGGTTAGAATGGTTATGAAGTACTCTATTTAAACATAATTAAGTTAGACCATTATGTGAAAACTGGGGAGGTATAGAATTTTTATTTCAGGACCTAATATTCTATCCTTGTTAGAAACTTTACATAGACTTTAGACAGTTAGCAATGTCTGCCCATGTCGTAATTTTAATAGCATCACATAGAGCAGCTAATAAAGAAGTCAGGGCAAAAAAAAAATTGCCCGAATCTGCCCCCCTTGAAATGAAACGAAAAATTCCTGATGGGGGGAAAAATACAAAATATACCAAAAATTATTTTAGTTGTAATTGATGAGATTTTTGGATATTTAGATTACTTTTGACCTTTTTTCTTAAATAATATTATCTATTTACTTAATCTTTAGGTAAGGTGGGAGTATTGGGTAATGTATTAATTTCTTTTTATCGTTCGGTCAGATGTGGTTTATGTTTTGTTATCACTGTGTGAATTACATGTTTATCAGGTAGTATATGTATTAGTGTATTATTAGTTTATGTTGTAGTTATTGTACATTATATCAGTACTACTAACCACCTTCATAGATAGTGGTTAGGAACACTAGATAATAATATTTTTCACACAAAGATTCAGTACCTATAAAAGTTATTGATTGACGTTGTCATTTACCAGTACTTTAGTATGTTTTGACATAATATAGTCTTCACCAACCTCGGGAAAAAATTAGTAAACAAAATGAGTGAGTTTGTTGTGCCTCGACGAGTATTATGCGAATTTTTCATTGATCATGGAACAAAATCAGAAGATATTCAAAAATACTTAGAAGGACACCACCATTTGTCGTCTGAAAATAGTGAATTAGTTGTAAAACGTATTCAAAAATGGCTCATAACAGCGAAATAACGATAGGTGGACCAAATCTAACCGAACATTAGAACGTTTCTTTGATAAAAATAAATCGTGGTTAGACGGTGAATTTAAAGTACAATTCGAAGAAGCACCGCAGGATATTACACCTACAACATCTGGAGAACGTGGAAGTCCGCCAAAGTCTTATGAAGATCTATCAGAGAAATCGAAAAGAAGGAAGAATATGGAGTTGGTACAAGAATATGGACTCGAGTATATACATAATGCATACGTTCAAGGATTGCGGCCTGAAGGAGAACTCGAAGAAGCTACTGTTGTTTCAATGATGCGGAGTTGTGATAGAAATGAAAAAAGGATCATGAAGAAAAAATTATTGCATGAAAGTCGCAATGCAACAGATTTCACGGTGGATGAAGCAGGTAATTGAAATAAGTCACGACCTATTTCTAACTATGGTGGATGGAAAAGTTACACAAGTTCTAACTGACATAAGTTCTGGAGCTGTATGTGTACATACAGCTCCAGAACTTATGTCAGCCCCACACACTGTAGTGTGTGGGGCTAAACCAAGCGAAATGAATAATTTGGAGAAGATTGAATCAAAGCCAGATAATATAAATCCACGCGTGCAATGTAGACAAACCGTATTCTTACGAATACATTGCACGCGTGGATCAGGTACATGGAGTTAATTTTACATATTTCATATAACCTTTCATTTAAAAAATGGGCTGCGCGAACTCCGGAAGATAACAAAAGTAAAGAAGACAAGAAAAAGCTTGTACAAAGTTTGTTTCGAAGCCGAATGGGATTGCACGTTGATAAGCCCCGACAAGGAAGTGGAAACAGCCATGACGGCAATACAGCTCGGCGTTTTTTTTTTGAGAACTACTATTGCGCTTTAGAAATTACAGGAGTTGACGAGGAACTTATTAAAAGGTCCTATGTTATTCTTCAAAATTTGGCATCCGGCATTGCTGTAAATCCAGAAAAACATGGTGAATATACTCGCGCAACCGCACAACTGTACGTAACAAAATATATGTGGTATAATATGCCTTCTTCAGTACATAAAATCTTAATACATGGGGAAAGTATAATAAGACATTTTGCTGTTCTACCCCATCTGAAGATGCTCAAGAATCTCGTAATAAAGATTACAAAAAATTCAGATTGCATCACGCTAGAAAATGCTCTAGGTCCGCAAGGACTGTCCGACCATGGACCATGCCCGGGTCGACGGCGCGTCGTGTTCCACGCGCGCCTCAAAGAGCGTCAGGAACATGACGAGGCCCCCTCTGCAGAGGGCCGAAGCCCGCCGGGGTCGTGGGACTCATCCCGTTACCGTGGCCCCGGTACGTAAAGGGCTATTGAAGGAACACCGTGGATTTTAGTCAGTAAAAGTCTGACAGTCCCTCCCACCCTGCCCGGAGTGGGAGGACTTATTTGATAATTTTACCACGTTAAAAAAAAAAAAAGGTCCGCAACGAATCAAGACGTATTTCATGGTCTTATATTTACGTCCGATCCATACATATCAAGTACCTATCAGAAAACCATCAGTCACTATTTCCAAGGAATTGTTAGACGAAGCTAAGAACCTCTTAGCTATTTAAATAGAAGTAATTACGTAAAGGAATTGTAAAATATATTTTTGGAGTGGATAATTATATAATATTTGTTATTTATTTAAATTTAAGATTTACATGTACTTAATATAAAATAAAATAGGTTTAATATCATAAAACTGTAAAATTATAATTCAATAAGTTAAATAAACTATGGTTTAATATTAAAAAAATCATTTTTATTTTTGTTATATTTTTTTAAATATTATTAATTATACATTTGACAACAAATGTATGACACATTTATTGTCAAATTGGATTGTTATACTCTGGAGATACTACTTGCCAAATTTCAGCTATTTACTTCAATCAACAAAAAAGTTACAGATTTTTGAGACGGTACGCACGGTTCTGTCCCATAGTGCGGTGACACGCAGCGCAGAAAGGTATCGCCAAACCTGCAACTTAAAAAAAAAAAAAAAAACTAGCCACGTAGGTAGAATTCACTGTTTTTTTCCTGGTGGGAAAATTATCAAATGACCTCCTGCTTTGGGTGGAACGGAAGGGAATGTCAGAATTCTACAGACTAAAATCCCACCCTGTTCCTTCAGTTGCTCTTGTAGTCGAGGACCCCGGTATATTGTTAGAACATTTTAGCAGCACTAGCGGGCAATGGCCCTGTTGGGCCCCGTCAGAGCTGCTGACGACTCTGAGGCCCGCGTGGCACACGACGCGCCGTCGAACTGTGCCTGGTCCTTACCGGACGGTGAGCTAGCCCGTGCCTACGGTGGCCGGACATCAGCTCGCGATGCCCGACGCCCGGGGCGATTCCTGCGGCGGCAGGAGCGTGAGGAAGAGCATTGTCTCTCCGTCACGCGTTCAGCCTTCACCTTCGCTAGCATGACTGCTTCGCAGGAGGCGACCGCATCCCATTCCCGCTCGTCCCGCACCACGATCTGAACCAGAAACCGGTGCTAGAGGTCGCCGCCGCCGATCGCCTCCATGAGGAAGAATTCACATCGCTAATGTAATGGGTGGGGTTTGAACCCGCAACCTCTCGATCACAAGGCCGACACCTTAGCCATTACACTATTGACGCTATAATGGGAGCGCAAATATAAAATAAATAAACTTACTATGAATATGACCAGCACCCACGTAAAGATGAGCCAGTCTGTCAATAAACTGAGGATCCATTCTTACTGCTAAAGCAATGTTAGTTACAGGACCAATAGCGACGATTATTAGTTCTCCTGTAATTAGAAAGGACAATATTCTTTACTACTAGAGGAGTAGGAATTTTCATTGTTTGTTTACAAAAAACTTAACATATTTTTATTCCATATGTCGGTCTTATACAAAGCCAACTATCACAATGAATACAAGTAAAATACTTTTTATTTTACACCGTATAAGATCGCGTCTTGTACAGTCTAGTCAATAGTACCTTCGTCACAGACTCAGATCACTTTAATACATTAAGATTAATTGAAAGCATAAACCTCCTACAAATGGGTTGGGTCGGGCAGCTGAAAGCATTGTAATACTAACTTATCATATAATAAAGTGCCTAGGGGAGGAGTGGCATGAAAGGGACACGTATTGAAAGGGACAATTCAAATAACCGGTAAAATAAAAACAATTTCGAGACAACATTATTTTTGTCGTATGGCACCCTTGACGGAAGTTCGTTCGCGGGTAACTTCATACTCCTGTCATTTCAAACATGGCGGATTCGTGCGAGTGTTGATAATGGGATTGAATAGTATTTTTTCTGTTATAATTGTGAAACGTTTTATCGAGTGCCGCAAGTTAATTATTTATGTGTGAATCACTGTTTAAGATAGGCTGGACATCCACAGATATGATACTATAAGGTCAGAAAAATTTAATTTAATATTGTAGATTTTGTGGTCATGTTTTCAATTTTTGTATGATATTTATGAACGGGACACAACAAACGGTTATGAATGGGACGTCCCCTTCATAACTGTTTCTTTCAAGGATGCTATTTTGTACCAGGTTTCGAATACATTTTTTCCTTCTTTTTCAGATTAAAAATGCCACCTAAGAAAGGAACGCGTGTCGATGCACACAAAATTGAAAAAAAAAAATTCAGAAAGCAATAAAGATTGCTTTCAATGAAAAATTTGCACGAAATGGGCCACCAAACCTGTCTTTACTTTTTTACCTAATTCTTAAAATCTAAGTTTACATTTTTAAGACTGTCAATTAAACTTTATGGAGGTTGTTGATTATTATTCTATTAAAAAAAAACAATAGTTATTTTTCAAGTGCAGTCTAAGTCTAAAATGAGAATTTTTGATTTGTCTTTAATTTTATATAAGTGTTTCATTTCTTGTTAATTTTAAGGAGACTGATTATGTGTCTTAAGAAAAGATATTAATAATTTTTAAGTATATAATATCTGAGAAAAACATTTTAATATTGTTAATTTCTGTTTAAGTAACATAAAAGTGTTTAATTATAAAAAAAATAGTAAATCTTTAAGATAAAAACGGCAAGATTTAATAATGACAATACGATTTTTAACATACCTAAGTACTTATTGTATACATATTTCCTGGAAATTAGGTACTGTCCCTTTCATAAATTACTGCGTCCCTTTCAATACAGTTCATTTATGAAAGGGACAAAATACAAATTTTTTAAAGATGCGAAATTAAACAACTAAGAATTGATTAATGGTAAATGGCCTGTTGGTCTAGTGGTCAGTGGCCCTGACTGCTATGCGCAAGGTCGTGGGTTCGATTCCCACCCAGGACAAATCTTTGTGTGATGAGCACGATCATTTGTTCTTTTATTTATGTTTATTACGTTTTATTATGTTTATTAGTTGTCTAGTACTCATAGCACAAGCTCTGCTTAGTTTGGGACTAGATGCCGTTGTGTGAAAGTCGTGGAATATTATTATTAATTATTGCATTTCATTTCAATAGTTTAACAATTAACGCTTTCTATTCGACTCCAATCTGTTCCAAATATTTTCTCAATCACTTACTAGGACCTCAAAATCAAAAATGTCCCTTTCATGCCACCCCTCCCCTACTAGCTTTTGTCCAAAACTTACTTCAGACGATTTTTCAAACAAACTTTGTCATGATGTATGATTAGCAAGAAAAATAACAATCTAGACTGGAGCAGTAATGTGAATGTACTCCACACCATTCCAATTATAAAGGTTTTCGTAGGTACAGGCCGGAGAGGTTGATTAATACATATTATTATATACCCGCATAAAGAACGCCTGTTAAAAGTTTGATGCAAAATGTGACATTTACTAGATTAACGTCATTAAATCGTTTAAGGGTGCGTTTCCACCAGAGATGTGCGATGGAAATGTGTCGTGCGAGGATGTCTAGCTGTGCTGTGAAAATGTGTGGGTGTTTCCACCAAAGCTGTGTGATGAAAATGTGCCTACGAAGATGTGTAGCAGAGCTGTGAAAATGCGCATTAATGTGTGGTGCGAGGATGCGCAAACCTCGCAACACATCCTTCTCAACACACATTCCTCGCAACACATCCCTCGCACACATCCCTCGCTTGTTTTGTAGGCGCAAAAATCTAGCTCCGCTGAGTCGTTTCCACCAGTGCTGTACTGACCGAGGCGAGGTAAATGAAGCGATTCTATTGGTTCTTTACAAACACATCCCTCGCTACGCATCCTCGCACATCTCTGGTGGAAACGCAGCCTAAGGTGCGTTGATTTCCAAACAAACTTTATCCGACTAATATTTTTTTGAACCATAGTTATATTCTATTATATTCTTTTTCAGGTTTTGGAATCTTTGATATACTCAGGCCTCACCTTCATATTTCTTCGACAGTTCAAGGAGTGCGACTGCTGCTGGTGTGTCTTGCACCGTAATTGGTCCTGAAGGCTTATAGCCATCGTCTCCTAGCCCATCAAGACCGTAATAATGATCAGAATGGGTTTTTGATATCAAGGCCTGATGAGCACCAGCGTATATCGGTATCTAAAATTTTAAAAAATATTACTATAGGCTTGCTTCTTCCAGCCACTTCGTTCGCGTGGAAGATTTCCCCTCGTAAATCTCGAATTCGCGGGAATTTTGGGTTGAAACCTATGTATTTTATATTGCCATATACCTTCCCATCTCTTTCAGTAAAATTCCCATCAACATCGATACGGCCATTCCAGATATTATCTCGGGCAAACTGAAAGACTGACAGATAGATATTTTTTTCTGTTTTAAACAAATAATTGTAATGTAAATAACTAATTCGAATCTGAGGAAACAGTTACTTTGCAATCACAGGCCGACATGTCAATTTCATTATGTCAAAAATCTAACTAAAATATTCATATAATTATTTTTATGTAATAAGAATTCAATTTGAAGCGTCAATAGTCTAAAGCTTTGGTTTCCTAGGATAGCGGTGCCGTCAAATAGCGGCCGTTATACAGCGGTGAATGACGTCACTAGAACGTTGTCTATGTAAACAAAATGGCGCGGTTTCCTAGAGAGCGGTAACTGACACCGTAACGTCAAAAAGCGGTGCCGCCATTTGCATGACGGCCGTCTTGTCGGTGTCAGATGGTTTCGTGAACGTTTCCAAAGAGAATGTAATACACTAGATAGCGATGAAGCAATCAGTGTGATAAAACGGCCGTGGAACTTTCCACATGTCGTCACCGTAATGACGGCCGTCTTTTTGCGTCCGTAATATTACGGCCGCTATATGACGGCACCGCTTTCCTAGGAAAACAAAGCTTAATAGCTAAATGGTTGTGATCAATAAGTCGCGGGTTCGAACTCCACCCATTGCACTATTGCCGCGAACCCACTCCAGGCACAAGCATATTTAACTTAGTTGGAGGGACTTACAAGGTTGCTATTGCTAGTAATGTGACTTATACGAACATCGCTATTTCTCTTAAAAAAATGCTTGTACCATTTAAATACTAGTACATATTTAAATAGAAACATAATATATAGGCATTTGTAATTTATACTAGGACCTTCATCTAGACAGCTGTGTATACAATTATCTAAGTGATCAGCCTTCACACGAATTGCCTTATTAATGGATGAACTACATGTCTAGCACTATTATAATAATATAGCCTTCCATTTATTTTTACATTTAGGATTCCGTATCCGAAAGGTAATTAATAAATCCAATTAACAAGCCTTGTCAGTGAGCTGCCTTCATCATCTGCTTTAACTTTTTAACCGACTTCAAAAAAAGGAGGAGGTTCTCCGTTCGTCTTCAACTTTTTTTTATGTATGTTACCTCATATCTCGGAGACGGCTGAACCGATTTGGAAAATTCTTTTTTAGTTTGAAAGGGTATACTTTCTAGTTGGTCCCATTGTCATCACATTAGGATCTGATGATGGAATTATGGAGAAATCGAGGGAACTCTTCAAATATTATAGGCACACCTATAGCGTTTTGGGTATTTCTTATAGTAACCTGTGCAGTTGCTCTCTAAAATCACCATTTGGGGAAGTGGAACTGATGATGAAGACTACAGATGACCACCGAAACTACTCAATAATAAGTATTTCGTGTATTTCGATTCGATTACTTGAATATGGATGTTAAGCAGTAGAGCTGATGGTGAAGTACCAGGAGAACTCCTCAAAAATTAACGGCTCTGCATTGGGAAAAGCAATATTTCGTAAAAGGTGATAAGTAGTTGACATTTTGGCTTTTGTAACTAGATAAATTACAAACCGACCCACTAAAAAGCGTGAAAAAAAAAAACTTTTGCATAAAATAAAACCGACTTCCATATAGAAACACTACAAGCCAAAAATAACTTTAATTTCGGTGTTATTGGTTTCGTATTTCCTTTTCACACCACCTTCCAAAATTAAAGTTATTTTTGGCTTTGAAGTGTTTCGATATGGAAGTCGGTTTTATTTTTTGCAAAAAAGTTTTTTCCCAACTATGTTAGAGTCGGCTTTCAGTGTAACCAGATTCCTGGTGTTTTAATTGGAGCGAATGCCTCTCTGACTTACACAAGCCCGTAGCTGGGTGACCCTTGGTAGTGTCAGATTTTTTAGATTCTGACTTCCAGTATGTGTGCAGGTACACTCTGTTTCTTTGCACTCATAGTCCGATCCGCAATCCAACACGAACGAAGAGAGATCAGGCCAAGGATCAACAGCTTCACATCCTTTCTGAGGCATGGGAGGAACTTCCAAACTCCGAAAATTTCTTGTAGAAAAATCAAAAGCACTTTTTGCCCTAACCCGACACTTGATACTTAGCAGTCGTTAGACCAACGAGGCTGTAATTTATGTATGTAGATAACAAATGAATATTTATATTGGATGTGAGGTACGTTTTATCTGTACAGTTGGTACTCACATCTTGTCTGTCAACCAACGCCAGGATGCGATCACTGTTGATAATCGTTTGGTTCAAGTCCACATTGCCGAATGTTGTTGTCAAGGCAACTAATTTTGGGCTGGAAATAAACAAAATAAATCTATATTTTTTATGTTTGTTCTCTGTGTGTTCTTAAAGTATCATTTCATTGATTCATTTAACAATATACATTGTGTGTGAAATTATCCCATAAAACTACAGTTGCAATACAATAATAAAAATAACACGGTCTAGAAAATATAAATCATATACATTCACAACATTAACACTTAAAAATAACATAATATTAAGTTCTTGTTAATTAGAAGAAAAAAGAAAACATAGAATATACAAGTGCAAAACATATGGTCATAAAGTTATAATATAATAATAATAATAATATTCCACAACTTTCACACAACGCCATCTAGTCCCAAACTAAGCAGAGCTTGTGGTATGAGTACTAGACAACTGATAAACATATATATATATTTCTAAATACTATACATATTATAGATCGTGCTCATCACACAAACATTTGTCCTAGGTGGGAATCGAACCCACGACCTTGCGCATAGCAGCCAGGGCCACTGACCACTATACCAACGGGCCTGTCAGAGAGAGATCTCTCAAACAATAATAATAATAGTTCCACATATGACATTCCCACTGCTGAGACACGAGGCTTCTGTTTATGAGAAAGAATGGGCCGTAATCCACCATGCGGATGCAGTCTGCGTTGGTGGATGTTACACATCTTCGATTTCTCATTCTCGCTAATAAACGAAGTGCTTATAAAATATAGCATAAAACTCACCCATTAAAGTACTTCTCATTGAGCAAGCTTAACGTTATAGCAAAGGCATCGCCTGCACCTCCATCGTGGTCAATAATTAACTTCTTTGTGGAATCTGGAATTTACAAAACACAATTGTCTTTACTTATATTAAACAGAATTCCAACTAAGCAACACCATTCACTTCTAGTGGTGTTAATAAAATCACCTCTAGAAGTGAATGGTATTGCAACATCAACAAAACCATTTTCACTCGTATTTCTCAATATTTCTCAATTAGGGGGTGTCTTGTCATTTCGGATCCTGTAATAAAATATTTGTCAATTTGCATTATTAATATAAAACAAAACAGCCTATTAAATTTGGTAATTTGGTAACCTTTCCATTATTCTCTATATAAGGGAATCATGGAAAGGTTATATGTAAGGGCTGTCGGGTTAAAGTGAACCAAAACCTATGACAGCATGATATGCAAGGTACATCATTTTGACACAAGATATTATCTAATATATAAAAAATTTGTATCACTGTGTTTGTTACCAAACTTCTCTGAAACAGCTTGAACAATTTTTATGAAATTTTTTGTATATGTATAGGTACTTACTGGAAGGTCTTGGCTATTTTTTATCCTACTACACCCACCTGCCAATTTTTTCTTTGGTAATATACAGTAAAATATTTGGAATTTATGAAGGGTTTAAGTATGAAAAATCCACCCCTAAGACGACCGGATACCGACGGTTGGATAAAAATGATAAAAAAACAATATAAAATATAAAGTCTTTCTTACCTGGTAAAAACAAAGAAGGAACAGCTCCTGGGCTCAGTCTTTTAGTCCAAGTCAAATCCTTCATTTTAAAATGGGCATGACACACTCTGCGGTTTTTGTACACATATTTAGGATCCAATGATGATACACTATTTCCGACTGCCTGAATCCATGCAAGGTATCGGTCCTTATCCTTTTCTGGATTAGGAAATGAATGCAGGACTGTATCATCTTTCCCTAAAAAATATTAAGGTAAGTATTAAACACTGAAATAGCATCAGTTGTCATGCTATCTGGTCAGACTGTTCCCTACAAATTCGTATTAACTATTTTTAATGAAAAGACGACCCACTGACCGAATGATTCCATAATTTTGATAAAAGTTCAGGTAAAACGTAAAACAGTGTTAGGTACATTTTCGATGGTCAATCAAAATGGGAAACAAAACTTTATCGTAATTCTTTATTTTCAAACTGTACACTTGCTGTAATCTTAAGCAAGAATTACCAAAGACATTTACGGCATTTTAAAGTGCAAATACTTACGAGTTTTGCCGCATCTCGGTACACAACAACCTCTCTCAGAAGCAGCCATAATCCAGATCAGCAGAGTCTAAAATTCCAAATCGTTAAGCAAATCGGAGTCCAGTATGTAATGCGTAAGTTTAACGTACCTAGTAGGCAGAGATTTCGGAGTCAAGGGATTAGAGGTTTGCACCGGAGCAGTGAGTACCGGAGAATAACCGGTGATTTACCGGTAAAAGTACTCGATTGAAATAATCGGTAATTAACCGATTGATCTCCGGTGATCGTCGCATCTTATTTTTTTATCTTATTTTTTACACAAATAAAATACACATTCAACAATATTTTTTTAAAATAATTATTTAACATTCATGACAATTATTTACCAACTTGTTTCTTTCGAATTAGATTAATTATTTCAGTCATTAGTTCACAGTGGTCTTGTCCGTTTATGTGATTCATTTCACTAGCAACTAACAGGCCAAATAATTTGTTGCAATGTTCGTGGTTATTTCTATAATTTTCTGTTTTCGTTCCTTTTTAGGGTTCCGTAGCCGAATGGCAAAAAACGGAACCCTTATAGTTTCGACATGTCAGTCCGTCTGTCTGCCTGTCTGTCCGTCCGTCCGTATGTCACAGCCATTTTATTCCGAAACTATTAAGACTATACATGTAAAACTTGGTAGGTGGATGTATTCTGTGAACCGCTTTCCGATTTTAAAAGAAAATTTAGAAAAATATTTAAAATAAAGGGGGCTCCCCATGCATGGAACTGAAACTGAAAATATTTTTTTTCATGAAACCTATACGTGTGTGGTATCTATAGACAGGTCTTTAAAAATGACATTATGGTTTCTAAAATGACTTTTTCATAAAGTTAATCGTTTAAAAGATATACGCTTCCAAAGTGGTAAAATGTGTGTCCCCCCCTTCTAACTTCTACAATAATGAAGTGAAAAATCTAAAAAAACGATATGTTGTAGACCTTAATGTAAACTTTCAACCAAAATTGGTTTGAACGAGATCGAGTCAGCAGTTTTTGAGATACAGTATATTTTCGAAAACCGCAAATATAACTTTGTGATTCATACAAATACTATGAAAAACAAAGTTATTTGGCGTAGTTGTAAAAATTGTAAATAAGCTAGTTTTAAGAAATTTGTAAGGTTTTTTTTTCCAAATAAATATATTAAGTATGTTATATTTATTATAGTTACTACGGAACCCTTCATGGGCGAGTCCGACTCGCACTTGGCCAATTTTTCATTCCTCATTACTATGGGTTGCTTTTTTGAAATATTTCTAGCACAATCACCTTCTGGTTCTTCGTCAAAAATGTCATCCTTTGCGCATATTCTTCAAATAGATCTAAATAGAAAAAAAATAGGTAAATAAAAAACATAGATTGTATCTTGCATACGTTTAAAACAAAATCGTGAATAAATTTAGCTTACCTTGAGTTTCCATTTTAAAAGATAAATTCTTCTTAAGTTAACTGTTTTATTTGTATCTACTACTAGCTGACCCGCCACGACTTCGTTCGCGTGGTATCCTACCCCTACCCAACCGATACCACTACCCTACCCCTACCCTACCCCAACCCTACCCTACTCCTACCCTACCCCTACACTACTCCTACCCTACCCCTACACTACTCTCCTTTTTATTTAGAAAACGTTTGTATAGGAAATAGAAAAGGGCTGTTTTGACGGTTTTACCGGCAATTTTGTTTAAATTTTTCTCAACTTTTAAACCTTCCCTAGACCTCCACGAACATTTCAAAACCAAAATAAGATAAATCCGTTCAGCCGTTCTCGAGTTTTAGCGAGACTAACGAACAGCAATTGATTTTTATATATATAGATATATGATCACTCAACGATTCTGAGTCATTCATCTAAATGGTTATTTTTGGCGGCCGTACCCATAAATTAAAATTAAGAAACAAATTTTCTTTATTCTCCGGTGACCTCCGGTTTTTCACCGGAGATTGCCCAATCACCGGTGAATTCAATCGGTCCTTAAAATCTCGCTCCGGTGCAAACCTCTACAAGGGATCAAGCACACAGAATGACAGAACACATATACCACAGAGTACATTGAATATGACATATACTCCGGAGATCAAGCGTATTTATATGTATTATCTATGGATCAAGCATAAGCAAAGTTGTCGTAAAAATCATCAAAATTCAAAACACAGCAGGGTTGCCAACAGCAAAAGAAAATCCCTCGTACATATGCAGCTAAAAATCTCGTATTTTGACTTTCAAACCTCGTACATTTAGGTATTATGCATGCAAAACGTGCTAAAACCAAAAAGGCATATTGAACTACTGGATTTAGGGCTTTTTACTCGAAATAAACTGTTGCAAGTTTCCTATTAAATAAAACATCACTTTGTGTTGTATTTAAAAAAATCTTTATTATTACTTCATCAAGTAAAATCACAAAAAAAAATTGGCCATGTGCGAGTCAGACTCGCCCATGAAGGTTTTCGAAGTAAGTATAATAACATAATATAATATGTATATTTATTTAAAAAAAAAGAACCTTACAAATTTATTAAAACTAGCTTATTTACATTTTTTACAACTACGCCTAATAACTTTGTTTTTCGTAGTGTTTGTATGAATTACAAAGTTATATTTGCGGTTTTAGAAAATATGCTGTATCTCATAAATTGCTGACCCAATCTCGTTCAAACCAATTTTGGTTGAAAGTTTACATTAAGATCTACAGCATACATTTTTTGAAATTTTTCACTCCATTATTTTAGAAGTTAGAGGGGGACACACACATTTTACCACTTTGAATGCATATATCTTTTAAACGATTAACTTTACGGAAAAGTAGTTTTAGAAACCTTAATGTCATTTTTAAATACCTGTCTATAGATACCACACACGAATTGGTTTCATGAAAAAAATATATTTTCAGTTTCAGTTCCATGTATGGGGAGCCCCCCTTTATTTTAAATATTGTTAATTCTTTTTCATGAAATCGGAAAGCGGTTTACAGACTACATCTATGAATAAATGAATGGCTGTGACATACGGACGGACGGACAGACAGACAGACAGACAAACAGACAGACGGACAGACATTACGAAACTATAAGAGTTCCGTTTTTTGCCATTCGGCTTCGGAACCCTAAAAACTAAATGTGTCTATATTATTATGAAAATTTGCAAGGTAACTTAGTTTACATCTCCTCTCCAAATATTAGTCAGGAACATCTTCACTGTCATCGTTTTTTCTACCGTATATTAATTTTATCTGTTGTCATGTGGCTATACATTCCTTTTGTGGGTTAAAAATTGACGCAGTTTCCACTTTCCAGTACGAGTTAAACCTTTTGCACTCTCTGTAGCAAGAAGCGTGCCGTTCACTGTTTCCACAGTTAGCCGGTTTCTTATCTCTGTCTTTATTATTAAAATTACTTTACTATTATAAAATGGTGATGCAAAATATTCGTATGGCCATATTATCAAAATCTCGTACATAACTGTACGAGGTTGATAGTGTCCTCGTACCTCGTACGGAAGACCACAAATCTCGTATTTGTACGAGGAACCTCGTACGTTTGGCAACCCTGAAACACAGCCTATTTTTTCAACTTCAACGGGGCGTGCAACTGTCAAAGTGGCGCTAGTAGCCAGGGTTGCCAACAGCAAAAGAAAATCCCTCGTACATATGCAGCTAAAAATCTCGTATTTTAACTTTCAAACCTCGTACATTTAGGTATTATGCATGCAAAACGTGCTAAAACCAAAATTAAGGCATATTGAACTACTGGATTTAGGACTTTTTACTCGAAATAATCTATTGAAAGTTTCCTACTAAATAAAACATCACTTTGTGTTGTATTTCAAAAAATCTTTATTATTACTCAATCAAGTAAAATCACAAAAAAACCAAATGTGTCTATATTATTATGAAAATTTGCGAGGTTTGTAACTTAGTTTACATCTCCTCTCCAAATATTAGTCAGAAACATCCTCACTGTCATTGTTTTTTCTGCCGTATATTTTATCTATTGTCATGCGGCTATACATTCCTTTTATGGGTTCAAAATTGACGCAGTTTCCAGTACGAGTTGAACCTTTTGCACTCTCTGCAGCCAGGATTGTGCCGTTCACTGTTTCCACAGTTAGCCGGTTTCTTATCTCTGTCTTTATCAAAATGACTTTACTATTGTAAAATGGTGATGCAAAATGTTCGTATGGCCATATTATCAAAATCTCGTACATAATTGTACGAGGTTGATAGTGTCCTCGTACCTCGTACGGAAGACCACAAATCTCGTATTTGTTTGTACGAGGAACCTCGTACATTTGGCAACCCTGCTAGTAGCACACTTACCAATAAAGATGGGCGTTTAAACGAAAAGCATATAATATAACATGTTATTTAAAATAAGCGAATAAGCAGATTAGTTTATAAAAGCATTTAACGTTATCTGCTTATTCTGCTTTTTGTTAAAATTAAAATGTAACCGCAAATATTGCATTCCGTTGTTCACTTTTAAAAACGACATTTTAATTAAAACGGGTTATCGTGAACTGCTTAAATTGCTTACTTTGCTTTTTACGTTTAATAGCGTTTTCTCCGCCCGATTAAAAGCGTCATGTTTTGTGTATTTCCGAAACAATTTGTTTTTGAAGTTATGACTTGGACTTGTTTACGTAAACATAAATAGTGTAAAACATTTTTTCATGTGGTGAATTGTTTCGTAGGTACCAAGGAAATAATTCTGAGACTTTTGGACTTGTATATAATATAGTTTTTAGGTGTAGTTAATTGTGTTAATAATAGCACAGTCTAAAGATCATACAGTCGTCCGACGAAGACGTCTAGACAGGGCAATCGTGCGGGGTGTGAGGGGCGAGACGCGGGAATGCCGATCCCAAGCTGCGAACAAAACTATGTTAGTAGCTTGAGAAACATCATTCGGGGCTAGCACGTGTTTGTTTTTTAATTATTTATTTAAAATGGTGCATACGACGTGTGCTGTGAGAGATTGCAAGTCTTCATCTTGTTTATATAAAGATCGCCGAACGGCGGACGGTAAAAAAATAATATCTAATAGGTAATCGCACAGGGCCGTGAGGGTTTGGACATTTTATATATTTTTATACCTACTTAATATTATTAGGTGTTCTATTTTTATTCAAAATGATAACGATACTTTCAAGCTTTATTCTAATACAGATAACGAAAAATAGTAATTTCAAATTGAAGATGGTGAACGTTTTTATTATTTAATGTAAATTTCGAGATGGTGTACGTATTTTTTAAAATAAAATATTGGTGTCAATTTTTAGAGTTTAATTGGGGTGTTTGTTATGAAAATGCCATCCTTTTTGAAATCCAAGATGGCGGACGTAATTTTTAATAATTTGATATGGGTGTTAATTTTTAGGTTAATTGGGGTGCTTGTTACGAAAATGCCATCCTTTTTGAAATCCAAGATGGCGGACGTAATTTTTTTTTAATAATTTGATATGGGTGTCAATTTTGAGGTTAATTGGGGTGCTTGTTACGAAAATGCCATCATTTTTGAAATCCAAGATGGCGGACGTCATTTTTTGTAATAATTTGATATGGGTGTCAATTTTGAGGTTAATTGGGGTGCTTGTTACGAAAATGCCATCCTTTTTGAAATCCAAGATAGCGGACGTCATTTTTTGTAATAATTTGATATGGGTGTCAATTTTGAGGTCAATTGGGGTGCTTGTTACGAAAATGCCATCCTTTTTGAAATCCAAGATGGCGGACGTCATTTTTTGTAATAATTTGATATGGGTGTCAATTTTGAGGTTAATTGGGGTGCTTGTTACGAAAATGCCATCCTTTTTTAAATCCAAGATGGCCGACGTCATTTTTTTAAATAATTTGATATGGGTGTCAATTTTGAGGTTAATTGGGGTGCTTGTTACGAAAATGCCATCGTTTTTGAAATCCAAGATGGCGGACGTCATTCTTTTTAATAATTTGATATGGGTGTTAATTTTGAGGTTGATTGGGGTGCTTGCTACGAAAATGCCATCCTTATTGAAATCCAAAATGGCGGACATCATTTATTATAATTTATTTATTTAAAAAACCTTCACTTGAACAACATTAAAGTACAGTAAGTGTCACAGTACCTAATTATCACGTGCATCAGTTCAAATTTTAAATCTCTTTGTATACGCCTCATCTGCATTTTTATGTTCACCCTCAACTCCTAAATAATACGTGTAGTAAAGAGCAGGTTAAAATTGTTTTCATTATTATATTAAGTAATAATATTGCTAACGATGTCGATCTGCAATAAAAAACATATTTCATAAATATTGTTTACTTGTGACAACCCTGGCCGCTGCGAGACTGTCTAGACGTTGTCGGCATTTTCCACAAGATCAAAGGCGTCAACCTACTGTACGATCTTTATACTGTGATAATAGTGTAAATAGTTTATAGTGTAAGTAATTGTGTTAATTTTGGCGTCTTTTGAAGTGAAAACTTCTTTAGCATCGTTGTGATCTGAAAGTTTATGAAACGAAAAAGCGACAGTAAAAAGAGACAGAAACATAAATTGCCGAATTTTGGAATTCTGTTGGGGTCAAGGGGTAGAGCTTTTGATGCCCTTTAAAATGTGCCCAAACTCGGCTATCTTGCGACCACGGGAATGAAGTTAGGTCGCGGGGGGGTGAATTAGCCCTGAGAGGGGGAGGGGAGGGGGGAGGGTCTCGTGGGGAGTTGGGGGGGGGGGGGTGAGGGTAAAGGGGGAATGGGGGACACAAATTATTTGAAGATTTTTTTGAAGGTTTCACTTCTACCACGTGTGAATTGCACACAAGTTTTTTTTCTTCTATAAAAACAAATTGGTGAGCTAATAAAACTGATCGGCAAAGTACGAAGGAAAGTTCATTGATGTCGTTTAAAAACCAATAGGTACAACTTAAACTTAACCAACTAAAAAAGCAAAAAACATAATTTCGTTATTTTTAATGTAGTAAATAAGCAGATAAGCAATTAAGCACTTAACGTAAGTGACTTTTTATAAAAAATAAACGAATAAGTTCGTTAAAAGTTTTAAGTCGTTTATTACATCTCTGCTTACCAATAACAAAGCAGTTTCTCTATGGAACACTGGAAATTGTAGTGAATTCCTAAATTAGAGAGAGTTATTGAGAATTTTCCGATTAAAGAACATGTATTATGTTCTTTAATCGGAAAATTGTAAAGAAATCAATTAAAATCAATGAAATGAAAATAAAAAATACGAAGCGTGTAAATGTTTAGCTCACCACAGATAACCATAGATGACACAGATAACTAAATTATCTCACAATTTGCTCACAATCTAACTAACACTGACAGTGACCAGAGATGTGATAAACGACTTAAAACTTTTAACGAACTTATTCGTTTATTTTTCATCAAAAGTCACTTACGTTAACTGCTTAATTACTTATCTGCTTATTTACATGCTTACATTAAAAATAACGAAATTATATTGTTTGATTTTTAGTTGGTTAAGTTTAAGTACCTATTGGTTTTTAAACGACATCAATGAACTTTCCTTCGTACTTTGCAGATCAGTTTTATTAGCTCACCAATTGATTTTTATAAAAAGAGAGGCCAAATTAACACAATTACGTACACTGTAAACTATTTACACTATTATTAACACAATACCTAAAAACTATATTATATACAAGTCCAAAAGTCTTACGAATTATTTCCTTGGTACGAAACAATTCACCACATGAAAAAATGTTATACCTACACTATTTATGTTTACGTAAACAAATCCAAGTCACAACTTCAAAAACAAATTGTTTCGGAAATACACTAAACATGACGCTTTTAACCGGGCGGAGAAAACGCTACTAAAATTAAAAAGCAAAATAAGCAATTTAAACAGTTAACGGAAACCCGTTTCAATTAAATTGTCGTTTTTAAAAGTGAACAACGGAATGCAATATTTGCGGTTACGTTTAAATTTTAACAAAAAGCAGAATAAGCAGATAACGTTAAATGCTTTTATAAACAAGTCTGCATTTTTGCTTATTTTAAATAACATGTTATATTATATCGACGGTTGAAAGGCTAATTGATCTAAGCGACATTTTTTGCGATATTGAGTTATATACATATTCGGAATCAGCAAATTTTTCTCCATCGTTTGAATTAGGTTTCAAATTTTTTTGACTACTTTTTTGGCGCTTAGCACCCACTGCAAAACAGGCCTAATTTCTAAGCTCATTGATCTATACGACACAAAATTAGACATATTTGAGGACTCGATGACTTAAGCTATTTTGACTTTTCAAACTTTTATAACATGTGTCGATTAAGGCATTTGGCTTTTTCGCCATGATTGTGATTTTGTCGTTTGGCCTATTTTGCAATAAACCAAAAAAATAAGCTATGTCGTTTGGCCCATTTTGCATTCAACTACATTAAAAAACCGTGTTACGTGAACCATTTTGCATTAAGTTATATTAATTAACTATGTCTCTTGATCCATTAAGCGTCTATTAAGGATAATCAGTAATGTCACTTCGGCTATTTTGAGTATTACTAACTAATAACAATTTATTTGTTGTTTTATTTGGAAAGTGATACTAAAGTACAATGTATTCCGTGGTGATACTACTACCTTTTTTTTCTGGGTGTGAAAATCATCGAATGACTTTTTCCGCTCTGGGTTAAGCGGAAGGCTGTGTCAGACTTCTACTGACTAAAAACCCACCTGTTCCTTCGGCTGCCCTAAAGTTCCGGGGCTGCGGTATCTGGATAGAACTTCCCGCAAACCACGGCAGGTAATGGCCCTATGAGGCCCCGTCACTGGCGTTGACAGCTCTTTGAACACGACGTGCCACCGACCCGAGCCTGGTCCTTACCGGACGGTGAGCGACCCTGCTCGCCGTCCGCAGGCCCGCGCCTGCGGTGGGCGGAAATCGGCTCGCGATCCACGACGTCCGGAGCGTCTCCCACGGCGGCTGGGGCGAGAAGGAAGAGGGTTGCCTCTCCCTCGCGCGTTCGGCCTTCTCCTTCGCTAGCATGACTGCTTCGTAGAAGGAGGCGACTGCATCCCATTCCTTCTCGCTCTGCACCATGGTCTGAACCAGAGCAGGGCGCGAGAGGTCTCTGCCGCCGACCGCCTATACGAGGACACGACGGTGCTCCGCCCAAGCAGCCAAGCACACCTCGACCGTATGCTCCATCGTGTCCTCCAGGTGGTCCTCACAATGACGACACATGGGCGTGTCCTCCCGCTGTATCCAAAACTAGTATCTCCCGAAACAGCCATGTCCGGTCAGCACCTGCGTCAGGTGGAAGGGGACTTATAGCTGCGTTTGCGGCGTGCCCAGCCTTCGGTTGTGACAGCCGCTCTTTCCATGCTGCCGTGAGATCGCACCGGAGCTCTGTCCGCTGAGCCGCGACTTGCCGCGGTAGTGAAGTTTCACCCCAGCTTAGTACATCCACGCGCCAATCAAGCACGTGCGCGGGGGCAACCGCCTTCAGATCCCACGGCAACAATCCGGTAAGGAGGTTCATCGTCTCCCCAGAGATCGTGCTGTATCCCCGGATCATCCGGATAGCCATGACCCTCTGAGACGCGACCAGCTGGTGAGCTGATCGCCGCAGCAGATTTAGCGAACACAGAGGGGCCCCATAGAGGGCCATGGACCGCACAATCCCTGCATATAGCCTTCGGCAGGAGGCCTTTGGCGTCCCTAGATTGGGTAAGAGCCGCTTGAGTGCAGCCCCCGCCCGGTCCAGTCTTGGAGCCAAACGTCAGAAGTGTTCGACGAAGTTCCACCGGCTGTCGAGGACAAGTCCCAGGTACTTCATCGTCGTCTCGACGCCGATGCGAACCCCTCCCACCGTTATTTGGGAACCCGAAGGTGGCGCGTTCCGACTGCCATGAAAACACATGGCCTCGGACTTGTGCAGAGCCACCTCGAGTCCAAGTTGTCAGATCCTTTCTACGACCGTCGCAACCCTTCGCATCGCCACTTCGGCCACCGCCTGGTGCGACCTTCTATGCGCCAAGACTAGCGTGTCGTCATTGTAGCAGACTACGCTGATGCCTGTAGGAAGGTTGGCGCGCAACACCCATTCGTAACTGATGTTCCACAAGGGTGGCCCCAGAATCGATCCCTGTGGGACACCGCATGACATCTCGCGTCGGTTCCACTCTCCTTAGTGACCTGAGTAGATGACGGCCCTGTCCGTCAGGTAGGCTTCAACCACACGACAGAGGTAGGTTGGCATCCGGTGATACCTCCCGTATGCAACTCCAGGGCAGGGTGTTAAAGGCATTGGCCATGTCGAGAGAGATGACCCCGCCCCGGGACAATCCCGGGGCGGGGTCATCTTGGCGGTGTCTGTCGAGAGAGCCCTCACACGCATGATTGCATCCACCATCGAGCGCCCCTTGCGGAAACCAATTTGGCTATCTGCAAGATCCGGCCAACGAGGCGGTTTGCAATAACTGTTTCAAAAATTTTGCCCACTTCGTCGAGCAGCACAATAGGCCGATATGGCACCCCGGGCGCCCCGATTTCTTGATTAGGACCAGTTTTCCCGTCTTCCAACGAAGCGGGAACTGGTCCCTCTCCAAACATGCGTTAAAGAACCCTAACAGTTGAGACTCGAGAGGCTCCAAGGCCAGGACCCAGGCTTTGCCAGTGAAGCCGTCGGGTCCCGGGGCGGTATTTTTGGCATTAAGTCCGCGTACCGCCACTCTCAGGTCTACCTCGGTCACTTCTGGAGCGTTGTCGTCACTGTGGCCCGCGTTGGGCACCGCAAGTGGTGGAGCCATGGTCGGGGGAGTATGCCCACCTCGCGAGGGGAACAGAGTGCTCACCACGTCCTCTACTAATTGGGGCCGGAGACTGTGTCAGTGGGGGAGACCAGGTGCGGAGTTTGTCCCGAACCATTTTCTATGGACGTTCTCACGGGTCCCGATTAAGAGTCCCCAACATCTCCTTGCCGGCCAGATCTTTGGCCCGCCGGATTTCTTCTTTGAGGACGGTCTTCGCTGCTCTGTACTCCTTGTACAGCTCCGCCTCTCTGGCTTCCGTAATTGGTGATACTACTACCTAGGCTTAGGATGATATACCACCTTATCTAATACCTTGTTCCAAAACATATTGCATCAACATCTTGAATGATACCTCTACACAAAAATGTTTTGAATTATGATAGCCTAAGCATCAATATCTATTATAATCTAGTAAGGGTTCATTTTGTTTCATCCTGCAGTCCCTCTAATGGGCATCTGCATCAAACTACTTCACTCTGGTGCAACACCATCATGTTGCTTATGCTCATTGGGTATATTCAACTGTCAGTTGACATGGCGCTAAATTCATTTTCTCTCGTTTTATTTTATTCTAGGTTAAAACTTGAGCTAGTTTACTTTCAGCTATTTTATTTACGGTAGGCATTTGAACCCTTTTGCCTTTCTCAAAAAATAACTAAATTTGATGCATTTTGGGCTAACCAACATAAATTTTCTAAAATAATACACAATTTTCAACAGTAATAATTTAAACAACTTCCTTACTTAATTAGAGATATACTGTATTAAATAAATAAAAGTCTATCAAATGGTTTTTTTTTTATGATTTTTTTTTCATAATAAATAACTTTGATCCGTCCTCCTGCAAGTTTTACAAAATGTCGCTTAGATCAATTAGCCTTTCAACCGTCGATATGCTTTTCGTTTAAACGTCCATCTTTAACAGTGACAAAGGTTCTTACGGTCGTGGCGCCATCTGCGATCAGCTTTCACTTGCACGCCCCACTCTTGTTAAATGCAAGGCTGCCAAGTGCCAGCACATTAATCTCGTTTATATTTATACAGTCGAGTGTCTGCAATTATACGAAATTCGACTGCATTATACATAATTATTTTTTATACCCGATTATTTTATTACTTGACAATAAAAAAAATACTGGCTTGTATTTAGTCGCCACCGTTCGGTTATATTAAATTTTTATGATTTTTGTTCATTCTTCGAATCAATCAAATCAACCAGGTACCTGTATATCCTTGTTAGGGTTCCGTAGCCGAATGGCAAAAAACGGAACCCTTATAGTTTCGATATGTCTGTCCGTCTGTCTGTCTGTCTGTCTGTCTGTCCGTCCGTCCATATGTCACAGCCATTTTATTCCAAAACTATTAAGACTATACATGTGAAACTTAGTAGGTAGACGTATTCTGTGTACCGCTTTCCGATTTTAAGAAAAAAAAAAAAATAAAAAATATTTAAAATAAAGGTGGGTCCCCATACATGGAACTAGAACTGAAAATATTTTTTTTCATGAAACCTATGCGTGTGTGGTATCTATAGACAGGTCTTTAAAAATGTTAAAGGGTTTCTAAAGCCACTTTTTCATAAAGTCAATCGTTTAAAAGATATAAGCTTCCAAAGTGGTAAAATGTGTGTCCCCCCCTCTAACTTCTATAATAATGGAGCGAAAAATCTAAAAGAAATATATCGACGGTTGAAAGGCTAATTGATCTAAGCGACATTTTTTGCGATATTGAGTTATATACATATTCGGAATCAGCAAATTTTTCTCCATCGTTTGAATTAGGTTTCAAATTTTTTTGACTACTTTTTTGGCGCTTAGCACCCACTGCAAAACAGGCCTAATTTCTAAGCTCATTGATCTATACGACACAAAATTAGACATATTTGAG
Source organism: Tholera decimalis (assembly GCA_943138885.2). Lineage (NCBI taxonomy): Eukaryota > Metazoa > Arthropoda > Insecta > Lepidoptera > Noctuidae > Tholera > Tholera decimalis. Next base: position 12,988,465 of record OW964549.2, on the reverse strand, counting down.
GACTCGATGACTTAAGCTATTTTGACTTTTCAAACTTTTATAACATGTGTCGATTAAGGCATTTGGCTTTTTCGCCATGATTGTGATTTTGTCGTTTGGCCTATTTTGCAATAAACCAAAAAAATAAGCTATGTCGTTTGGCCCATTTTGCATTCAACTACATTAAAAAACCGTGTTACGTGAACCATTTTGCATTAAGTTATATTAATTAACTATGTCTCTTGATCCATTAAGCGTCTATTAAGGATAATCAGTAATGTCACTTCGGCTATTTTGAGTATTACTAACTAATAACAATTTATTTGTTGTTTTATTTGGAAAGTGATACTAAAGTACAATGTATTCCGTGGTGATACTACTACCTTTTTTTTCTGGGTGTGAAAATCATCGAATGACTTTTTCCGCTCTGGGTTAAGCGGAAGGCTGTGTCAGACTTCTACTGACTAAAAACCCACCTGTTCCTTCGGCTGCCCTAAAGTTCCGGGGCTGCGGTATCTGGATAGAACTTCCCGCAAACCACGGCAGGTAATGGCCCTATGAGGCCCCGTCACTGGCGTTGACAGCTCTTTGAACACGACGTGCCACCGACCCGAGCCTGGTCCTTACCGGACGGTGAGCGACCCTGCTCGCCGTCCGCAGGCCCGCGCCTGCGGTGGGCGGAAATCGGCTCGCGATCCACGACGTCCGGAGCGTCTCCCACGGCGGCTGGGGCGAGAAGGAAGAGGGTTGCCTCTCCCTCGCGCGTTCGGCCTTCTCCTTCGCTAGCATGACTGCTTCGCAGAAGGAGGCGACTGCATCCCATTCCTTCTCGCTCTGCACCATGGTCTGAACCAGAGCAGGGCGCGAGAGGTCTCTGCCGCCGACCGCCTATACGAGGACACGACGGTGCTCCGCCCAAGCAGCCAAGCACACCTCGACCGTATGCTCCATCGTGTCCTCCAGGTGGTCCTCACAATGACGACACATGGGCGTGTCCTCCCGCTGTATCCAAAACTAGTATCTCCCGAAACAGCCATGTCCGGTCAGCACCTGCGTCAGGTGGAAGGGGACTTATAGCTGCGTTTGCGGCGTGCCCAGCCTTCGGTTGCGACAGCCGCTCTTTCCATGCTGCCGTGAGATCGCACCGGAGCTCTGTCCGCTGAGCCGCGACTTGCCGCGGTAGTGAAGTTTCACCCCAGCTTAGTACATCCACGCGCCAATCAAGCACGTGCGCGGGGGCAACCGCCTTCAGATCCCACGGCAACAATCCGGTAAGGAGGTTCATCGTCTCCCCAGAGATCGTGCTGTATCCCCGGATCATCCGGATAGCCATGACCCTCTGAGACGCGACCAGCTGGTGAGCTGATCGCCGCAGCAGATTTAGCGAACACAGAGGGGCCCCATAGAGGGCCATGGACCGCACAATCCCTGCATATAGCCTTCGGCAGGAGGCCTTTGGCGTCCCTAGATTGGGTAAGAGCCGCTTGAGTGCAGCCCCCGCCCGGTCCAGTCTTGGAGCCAAACGTCAGAAGTGTTCGACGAAGTTCCACCGGCTGTCGAGGACAAGTCCCAGGTACTTCATCGTCGTCTCGACGCCGATGCGAACCCCTCCCACCGTTATTTGGGAACCCGAAGGTGGCGCGTTCCGACTGCCATGAAAACACATGGCCTCGGACTTGTGCAGAGCCACCTCGAGTCCAAGTTGTCAGATCCTTTCTACGACCGTCGCAACCCTTCGCATCGCCACTTCGGCCACCGCCTGGTGCGACCTTCTATGCGCCAAGACCAGCGTGTCGTCATTGTAGCAGACTACGCTGATGCCTGTAAGAAGGTTGGCGCGCAACACCCATTCGTAACTGATGTTCCACAAGGGTGGCCCCAGAATCGATCCCTGTGGGACACCGCATGACATCTCGCGTCGGTTCCACTCTCCTTAGTGACCTGAGTAGATGACGGCCCTGTCCGTCAGGTAGGCTTCAACCACACGACAGAGGTAGGTTGGCATCCGGTGATACCTCCCGTATGCAACTCCAGGGCAGGGTGTTAAAGGCATTGGCCATGTCGAGAGAGATGACCCCGCCCCGGGACAATCCCGGGGCGGGGTCATCTTGGCGGTGTCTGTCGAGAGAGCCCTCACACGCATGATTGCATCCACCATCGAGCGCCCCTTGCGGAAACCAATTTGGCTATCTGCAAGATCCGGCCAACGAGGCGGTTTGCAATAACTGTTTCAAAAATTTTGCCCACTTCGTCGAGCAGCACAATAGGCCGATATGGCACCCCGGGCGCCCCGATTTCTTGATTAGGACCAGTTTTCCCGTCTTCCAACGAAGCGGGAACTGGTCCCTCTCCAAACATGCGTTAAAGAACCCTAACAGTTGAGGCTCGAGAGGCTCCAAGGCCAGGACCCAGGCTTTGCCAGTGAAGCCGTCGGGTCCCGGGGCGGTATTTTTGGCATTAAGTCCGCGTACCGCCACTCTCAGGTCTACCTCGGTCACTTCTGGAGCGTTGTCGTCACTGTGGCCCGCGTTGGGCACCGCAAGTGGTGGAGCCATGGTCGGGGGAGTATGCCCACCTCGCGAGGGGAACAGAGTGCTCACCACGTCCTCTACTAATTGGGGCCGGAGACTGTGTCAGTGGGGGAGACCAGGTGCGGAGTTTGTCCCGAACCATTTTCTATGGACGTTCTCACGGGTCCCGATTAAGAGTCCCCAACATCTCCTTGCCGGCCAGATCTTTGGCCCGCCGGATTTCTTCTTTGAGGACGGTCTTCGCTGCTCTGTACTCCTTGTACAGCTCCGCCTCTCTGGCTTCCGTAATTGGTGATACTACTACCTAGGCTTAGGATGATATACCACCTTATCTAATACCTTGTTCCAAAACATATTGCATCAACATCTTGAATGATACCTCTACACAAAAATGTTTTGAATTATGATAGCCTAAGCATCAATATCTATTATAATCTAGTAAGGGTTCATTTTGTTTCATCCTGCAGTCCCTCTAATGGGCATCTGCATCAAACTACTTCACTCTGGTGCAACACCATCATGTTGCTTATGCTCATTGGGTATATTCAACTGTCAGTTGACATGGCGCTAAATTCATTTTCTCTCGTTTTATTTTATTCTAGGTTAAAACTTGAGCTAGTTTACTTTCAGCTATTTTATTTACGGTAGGCATTTGAACCCTTTTGCCTTTCTCAAAAAATAACTAAATTTGATGCATTTTGGGCTAACCAACATAAATTTTCTAAAATAATACACAATTTTCAACAGTAATAATTTAAACAACTTCCTTACTTAATTAGAGATATACTGTATTAAATAAATAAAAGTCTATCAAATGGTTTTTTTTTATGATTTTTTTTTCAAAATAAATAACTTTGATCCGTCCTCCTGCAAGTTTTACAAAATGTCGCTTAGATCAATTAGCCTTTCAACCGTCGATATGTCTGTAGATCTTAATGTAAATTTTCAACCAAAATTGGTTTGAACGATATCGGGCAGCAGTTTTTGAGATACAGCATATTTTCTAAAACCGCAAATATAACTTTGTAATTCATACAAACACTATGAAAAACAAAGTTATTTGGCGTAGTTGTAAAAATGTAAATAAGCTAGTTTTAAGAAATTTTAAAGGTGTTTTTTATTCGTCAAATAAATATACATATTATATTATTATAGTTACTACGGAACCCTTCATGGGCAAATCTGACTCGCACTTGGCCAATTTTTAGTACTGGTCACACTTAATCATATTTATCATTCACCGAAATAAACGACAGTTATATTCAAATTAAACGTCAGAGTGTTGAGAATGTTCCCCGCCGCGTACAGGAATTATTAGCAAACAAGAATTATTTTACTGTGTTGTATAAGTACATTTGTAGTACGGTAGAAAAAAATTAGTTAAAATGAATAATAATGTATATAATTAAATTAGCTTTAAGCAATGACATCACAAAAAAATGTATTCCTCTATTATTGTAATATAGGTATATAACCATCTATGTATCCGACTGAAAGACTTGTATCTATGGTCATGAATAAATTAAAAAACAATATCACACATTGGTGGTAAAATTTAAATCTGGAAGAGAAGACAACTCGACGAATTGTTATTTTTAGTGTTGGGTAGGACAAGCAATTTCGATGAGTTTGTATGAGTAACTCATTCAGTTTGGTGAGGCAGTACATTGTACCACTTCAAATGAGGTGGGACAATGTCACATTAATGGGACATTGTCCCAATAATGTGACATTGTCCCACCTAATTTGAACCCTTGACACTAGTTTGGGTAGGACACGACTTGAAAAAGGGTTTGTAAGAGTAGCCTCTTTTTTGTACTGAGCCGGTACAATGTCCCACTTGACACTTCAAATGAGGCGAGACGTACTGAACTGAAGCTCGGCGATACATTTGAAGTAACCAGTACGAATATGATATTTGATGTTATTGTGTTAGTATTGTCATAATATTACACTCTGTTTTTCTCTCAAACCAATACAAAAGTAATAAACTACTACAAAATAATAACACAAACTAGCTAAACAAGCATAATAAATAGTTATTGAAAGTCATTCATTATACAGAATAATTACAAAAATGATGATGATGAGTGACGAGCACGCACCGCGACATAAAATTTGAAGTAGTACATTTTATAGTGCCAAGCCGCTCTTACATTAATACATTTTGACATCATGTACAGGACAAATGTACTGTCTCTTGTAAGTCCTACTCAACACTAACTTACTCGCTCCTCACCTCGCGTCACCACTCACTTCTCGTCAGTTCGAGATTCATTCATTTTTCTATGTCACAGTGAAGCGGTACAAAATATTTTTTTGAGGTGATGGGACATTCAATCATTTTGTATGGGACATTTGAAGTGCCTCTTGTATGTCCTACCCAACACTAGTTATTTTGTCAAGAAAAAAAGCGCGGGAACCTTCAAGATTGTTAGGCGCCTTTTTTTTAAAAACTTAATTTGTAATAAATAAAAAGCAACTCATTTTTGAACAAATTTATTAGTCAACGTGGTAGAGATGGCCCGGAGCCGTAAAAAACGAAAAAAGGAACATTCGGCTGAAGACGGAGAGGCGGAGTCGGTTGATGAGGGCTCAGCGTCTGACGTCGGCTCTGTAATATCCGAAGAGGATACTGATAAGTATACTCCTTTTAGAATCCCAGATTACGTCCGATATTACCCCGAAGATGGTGGTAATTTTGAATATATCGTGTTTCTAGAAAGTATAGAAGAAGATAAACCCATTGGCTTGAGGGATATGATGTCCCTTGCAAATGCAATTAAGCGTTACAACAAAGGTGTCAAACAACTGCAGCGGATTAACAAGAGTAAGGTAGGTGTCATATATGAAAGACCAGCACTGGCCAATGCTGCTTTAAGTAATAAAAAGTTTCTAGACGGTCACAAATTAAAAGCGTCAATCCCGGCTGCCGCTACGGAGGTTACTGGAGTCATCACACATGTCCCCATTGAACTCTCAAATAAACAAATTTATTCCGCACTAACAAGCACCAAGAACATCGTCTCTATAAGACGTTTTATGAGAAAATTAGTGGAGAATAAAACTGTAAAATATACACCAACAAAAACAGTATCAATTACTTTCTCATGTCCAGTTTTGCCAGAGAGTGTCGACCTCAACAGTTGGCGTTTTGAGGTAAGACCATATATTCCTCCAGTGAAGCAATGCCTTAAGTGCTTGAGATATGATCATATTGCCAAATTCTGTAAAAACTCTGAGAGATGTTCAATTTGTGGAGAAGCACATAATTACAAAGCATGTATAGTTCCCGCCTCGGGTGCAAAATGCTGTCACTGCTCAGGCAATCACATTGCTATATCTTCTTTATGCCCTGTAAAAAAAGAAAAGATTCTGCTACATAAACAAAAATATGAGAAAAAAAGAAGTTATGTTGAAACTCTTAATGACACAAACTTTCCGAAACTAAACAAAACTGATCAATTTCTGTCACTCTTAAATTCAGAACTGATTTTAAAAACTATTTCAGAATCAATAGTTAAATTAATAACACAAAATAAAATGAATGAAAAATCAATTTGTAGTACTAGCATTAAAGATGTCCTGCAAGAATCCTTTAAAAATATTAGGTAGGTATTAAAAAATATATATTTTAATGGATTATTTAAATATAGTCCAATGGAATGCTCAGAGCTTATTACACAATCAACATATTTTCAATCACTTTTTGTTGGACAATTCTATTCATATAGCTTTAGTTTGTGAAACTTGGCTTAAGCCCCGTCACACTATCAAATTTCGTGGTTATGATGTAGTCAGACTTGATTCAGGGAATGCTCATAATGGTGTCGCCATTATTTTACATAAATCTATTATGTATACTAAAATAAACACAATCTATGATGATTCCTTACAAAATATAGCAGTTCGTATTAAATATGCTAATAATAAAGAACTTACTATTGTAAGTTTTTACAGTCCAACTAATTGCAACCCTCCTTTTTCTAAAACAAAATTAGATAGACTAATTCAATCTTTACCTCGTCCAATTTTTTTAGCTGGCGATTTTAATGGTTTGCATACAACCTGGGGATGTTCAGCTTCTAACTGCAGAGGTAGGGATATTTTGGATTCCATTAATAAAAACAATCTTGTTCTTTTAAATGATGGTCAAACGACTACTGTTGGTTCCCACACTTGGAGGCGAAATGCTCTTGATTTGACCATTGTCTCTCCTTTGCTAGCCCTGGAGTGTGAATGGTCAGTTCATGATGATCCTTTAGGCAGTTACCACCTTCCTGTAATTACAAAATTCTTAGTGAATAACAATAATTCTTCTAGCTTTCATATACCTACCTGACAGTATTCCTCTTCCATTTTCTTATAATTTCAATACTGTTGATTGGAAAACATATTCATCCGGCATTGATGCTCTTTTGTGTAACTTTTCTATAGACAGACACAATCCTTTGCTTAGCTATAATAAATTTATTAAACTCTTACATTTGGCACTAGTAGATTCAATTCCATCTCCAAGGCGCTACTCCTCTGATGGGGGGCAGGCTCAGCCCCTTTCAACCTCCAACAGAAAGAAAAGAACTCCACTCCCCTGGTGGAATGCTAACTGCAGCAAAGCTGTGGAAGATAGTAAAAATGCTTACTTAACTTTTAAACACAATCCCTCTGAAACAAATTACCTAGCTTTTAAGAAACTCCAAGCAAAGAAAAAGTTCATTATCAAGTATGAAAGAAAGATGAGTTGGTTGAAGTTGTGTGAATCTTTCAACAGAACTACACCTATGTCTGTGATCTGGTCATATATGCGTAGATTTAATAAAAGTTCTGCATCCACATCTCAAAATAATAACATATATTCTTGGATCCCCGAATTCCTTAAAAAATTTACACCAGATACAGTAGAGCCAGCTTTTATTTTCAACCCTTCTCATCCTGTTTCTCCTAGTAACTTTCACTTAATTAAACCTTTTACATTTGTTGAATTGACTACAGCAATTCATTCTCGTAGGGATACTGCAGCTGGCCTCGACCATATCTCTTATAAAATGCTAAAAAATCTACCTGATCAATCTAAATTAGTTTTGCTTGAAATCTTCAATCTTCTTTGGCAGCATTCTCTAATTCCTGAAGATTGGAAAACTGATTGCCTTGTCCCCATTCTCAAACCCAACAAAGATAAAAATAGTTTTGACTCTTACAGACCTATAGCTTTAACTTCATGTATGGGTAAAATCTTCGAGCAACTTATCAAACAAAGGTTAGAACATTTTATTGAGAAGAACCATATACTACCTTCGAATCAATTTGGGTTTAGGAGGGGTAAGTCTTCAAGGGAAAGCATTGCTAATTTACATCTTGATATCTTTGAAGCCTTCAAATCAAGGAATGCTCTTGTCAGTGTTTTCTTTGATGTGGTAGGTGCATTTAATAATGTTAATCATCATATACTCTCTTCAGAATTGGCTGCTGTTGGTTTGCCTGCAAAGGTGATAGAATGGATATATAACTTTTTGAATGGTAGAAAAGTATTTGTTAAGTGTAAAAATAGGCTTATAGGCCCTAGGTATTCTTACAAGGGCACTTGTCAGGGCAGTATATTGAGTCCTTTAATATTTATTTTATACATCCACAAACTTAATATTATCCTAGGCACTGAAGTATCCAATCTCCAGTTTGCGGATGACCTGGTAGTGTACTGTGTTGGTAATAATACCAGTACAGTATGCTCCAAGCTTAACATTGCCTTGTATAAACTAAATTGTTACTTTAATTATCTTGCATTAGACATTAGTATAGATAAATCTAAGGTTGTAGTTTTTAGCAATATTGGGCCTTTTATAGTCAATATTAAATATGACAACACTGATTTGCCTGTGGAGAATAGTGCAAGATTTTTGGGTGTTATTTTTACAAGCAACCTCTCTTGGAGAAAATATGTTGATTGTATATGTGACAGAGCTCAAAAAGCCCTAAATGTCCTGAGGTCTCTTGCAGGGACATACTGGGGTTCAGACCCTAAAATTCTTTTAAAATTATACAAATCCCTTGTACGAAGCCACTTTGAATATGGTTACCTCTGTTTTTCTTCAGATAGTCAATTGGTAAATAAACTAGATATCCTTCAAAATCATAATCTTAGACTTATTACAGGTGCCATGAGAACTACTCCCATTAATTCTTTACAAGTAGAATGTAATACTCCCCCCTTAATCTTACGCTTTCAGTATCTCAAATTCTGTTATTTAATATTTACTTAAACTTTTCTCTGTAAATCATCATCCTCTGATTAAAAAGTTATTTTCACTTCACATTAAGTATCCTGTTAACACTCATCTGACCAAAAATATTCCATTTATGCTTTTTGATTTTTCATTCATGATCAAGTTAGATGGTCAGTTTAAATTTCACAAATCTAATGAATGGGTGTGTTATGAGAAAGAGTTTGAATGTCTATTTCATGAGCTGGATATAGTAATTGACAACAAATTAAGAGATCGGCAAGAAGTCTATAACCTCTTAGATCAATACCCAAACTATCACCACATTTATACAGATGGCTCTAAAAGTAATGAAAGGGTTTCTATGGCTTATGTCATTCCTCATAAGGAATTTGGACTGGGAGTAAAACTGAAGAAAGAATCAAGCATATTTTCCGCCGAAGCTTATGCCATTCTTGCTGCACTTAAATACATTCAAGACCAATCTGAAAATCGTTGGCTCATTATCACTGATAGCATGAGCGTATTGCATGCTTTGAAAAACTATCAAATCAATGCTCACACAAACTGCATTATAATAGAAATCAGGCACATACTTCATAATCTTTCAACAAGAAACTATAGTATTACATTTTTATGGACTCCATCACATATCGGAGTTTCGGGTAACGAGCAAGCTGATTTTCTAGCACGTGCGATTGCTGACATTGTTGACAGTGACAGCGGCAGCCCCGTCGACGATGTCGCTATTCCTTTTAGCGATTTAATACCTATAATCAAGTCCAAACTTTTAAAAGATTGGCAGGACACATGGACAGAATCTCTTACTAGAAAAGGTACTTGGTATGCTCAAATTAATCAGAATATTGGTAAAAGCCCTTGGTTCACCAATTGCCGTTACTTCAGAAGCAGACAATATTATACTATTCTTTGCCGTTTGAGATTTGGTTTTGGACATTGCCGTTTCAACGCTCATTTACATCGCATGCGCATAATTCAATCGTCTTCTTGCACCTATTGCTCAACAAATGATGAACAGACCCTCGATCATATTTTCTTTCAATGCTCAAGTTTTAATATTCAAAGACTGTCTTTAGTAGCCAATTTATTGAATTTATATGAAAAACCAGAGAATATACCGCGCTGCATTGAAGACATTTTGAAAAATAAAGACACCTATGTATTTATTTACGATTTTATTAAAAACACGATCAAGGACATATGAAACATGGATTTTAACAAATATCGGACTCGACTTAGAAATAAATTCTATGAGATAATATCTGGGTAAATAACTAACAATTGAATATGGAATATGCATCGGATGTAACATTGAAGACTTGGCTCCGGCCTTATTACACACTTGGAACAGAAACAAATATTACAGACCTGGCTGTATGGGCTTGACTCTTTGCCTGTCCTAACGGACGAAAGGGAAAAAAAAAAATTAAATCTGGAATTAAATTAAATAATATATTTATATTTATGTATTAGGGACATAAAACAGTTACATGTTATGATATTACATTAATGTTCTTAAGATATATAGGTAAACACATAACCCACACTATTGTCCACGGATTAATCAATAACATATTGAATGGAAAACGATAACGGATTAATAAAATTTTACTGTTAGTTTTAAACATTTTTATTAGAATTTAGAAGCTAATGCACTAATAGCGAGTGTTTTAAAGTTTTTATTAGAAAGAGAGAAAATATCGATGTCTATGAAGTGTGTGTTTCCACAAGACGACCGACGTAGAGGCACTCGTGCCCCGGCGTTAGTTTTGCATGCGTCCACATGGAACAAGCGTGGTACGCGAGCTCCCCGTCTGATAACTGCTCTAGGTACCGTGTAACATACTTTGTTCGTAAGGTCAGTACAATCAAACCTATTATGGCACAAACGATACAGCATCATTACATCCAAAAGTAACCGTCGGGCTTCCAAGCTCTGAATATTGTATTTTCTAAGTAATAGGGAATAGGGAATCTTTGAATGATTACATTTGTAGTTCATGCTACGTAAGAATTTTTTCTGCACCATTTCCAATTTGTAACTATATTTAAGATAATAAGGATTCCAGATTGAAATACCATATTCCAGTTGTGATCGCACTAAACATTTGTATAATATCAGAAATATGAATCACATTCACATGAATACATACGAAGATTGCGTCGATTTAGACTGCCATCAATCGTTTTACTCCTCTATTCATTTTCAACAATTACTATGTATGTACATACATACCTACACTTAACATTTGCGAAGTGCCTTGCAAAAGCAAAAACAAAAGCAACACACAAAAAGAAGGTGGTAAATGAGAAGCACAGGTTAGCATAGTAGGATAGTTAGTTAATACAGTTAGTTCTGGTCTTACCAATTTCCATTCATGCAACCACAAGAAACCAACCATCATGCAGATTTCTAATATTAATTCTTTTGTAGATTAATTTTTTGTTTAACATAGCGCTAGAAGGCTCAAAAGTAATGCACCTTCCGTGTTTGGCTATGCCATTTTTTGTACTCATAAGAGCAGCTATTGTTTCGGTTTTCAAACAGTTTCTATCTTGCGTTTTTATTTTTTTTAAATGACTAAAAGTGCGCTCAACAGATGCATACGAAAATGGCAATATAAGCAAAAGTGCTATGACTAAAGCTTTTGTTACCATGTCGATCACTAAGTGAAAACACTTTTTTCCAATATTGTGCTGCTGAAAGTCCAGACCTAAACTTTCATGGTCTAGGACGCTTTTCGAATGGAAGGAACAAATTTTGTTGTTCGATGTATGTACACATAAAAATCATGAAATATCCAACTATTCACTTTCAACCACACAATATGAGTCAGTCAGTCACACAGCTTTAAGTCACATAATATGAGATATTATTCATTAATTAATTAATAACTTGCTTGACGCAGAACGCAAGACTTGAACAATCCAACCAAAGTAACCAAAAGAGGCGCCAAAACACAACACACGACAGTCAACGATTCTACATGGAAAATTTAAAAAACAGGAAAAGGAAAACACGTCCCACAGATGAACAAACACCACACCAAACCAACCAAACGTTCACAGACTAAAAAAAAACCACCACACCACTATAAATTATATTGTCAAGTTGGTAAGCATACTGATACAGTATCAGTATGCTTACCAACTTGACAATATACAGGGTTAATTGTAAAACACCAAAAACCTCTCAGGACTATGTTACTAACATCATAATCAACAACTTTTGTTCTATATCTTTTAAAAATTCGTCATATTTTAGTTCACCAGATTTTCATATAAAAATAAAAATAGTTAAATTGAACGCCCTAAACGCATTTAGCGTCTATGTAAAGCAAAAGAAAGCGATAGTATAAATTGCTTTCTTTTGCTTCGCATAGAGTTCGTAACATTTAGGGCGTTCAATTTAAATATTTTTATATTTGTATGAAAATCTGGTGAACTAAAATATGACGAATTCTTAAAAGTCATAGAACAAAAGTTGTTGATTATGTTGTTAGTAACATAGTCCTGAGAGATTTTCAGTGTTTTACATTTAACCCTGTATACAGTATCAGTGATACTGTATATATCTCTAATCTCCATCTCTGTTTATCATCATCAGTCGTCGTGACAGAAAAAGGCAAATAAGTACACAACGTTTCTTTTCAAGGAGGTCTCTTTTAGAAATAAATATGCCATTTGCCGTGTTTTTTTTTTGTATCCAATTATACTGAATGACTACCTATACGCAATAGATACAATGAACAGTCCGATTATACACGTTTTGTATCCAAATATACAATCTGGCAGCCCTGGTTAAATGGCGTTTGTGGAAGAGCCTATTTTTTAATCTCAGAGTAGAGACCAAGACAGAATAGTTGACACATGCAAATGTCAAGCAAGTTTAGAAGTAATGTTGCCCGCTCTTTTGCGCAGTGTTGTAGCTACGATACCGGTTTGTTGAAACGTAACTTTTTACCCGACTGCACAAAGCAAAGGAGGGTAATGTGTTTCAAAGTCTGTGTATGTATGTACCTAAGTATGTATGTTTGTACCCTCAGACCAAATAAAAAAGAAGACGGAACTCTGCAAACAGCAAAGTGAAACCGTCAAATTACATCTTGCCGTGTACATACACAATTACACGCACACACGTACAACGTAATTACGTCTTGACTTGACAGTCTAGCTATCGCAGCTTGTGGGTGTTTATCAGTGAAAATGCCAAATTGTATTGTGAAAGGGTGTACGAATCACTCCCCAAAAGATAAAAAGCTGGATGGAATGACATATCACACGTAAGTTATTTTGGAAACCCATATTTTCAATAAATCAAAATAAAACTTTGAGGTTATTGCTTAACACAAGTGTTGTCAGTATGAAGTGTTTTCGTTTACCCTATTATTGAGTAATAATGTAAGATGCAACATAATGTTACTCGTTTCTTATAGGATAGTTATCAGTGTACATATTTTAACTGACTACACAAAACGAGGAGGTCTTCTGTTTGAATGTATTTTTTTTTATGTTTATGACTACGCGACGCGATATCTTTGCCGTTTGAGAACCGATTTTATGATTATTTTTTCATTAAATAGGTCATATATCGTCGTTGCGCCTGCCAAGTTCCATAAGTGATTTTTGTAAGGTTTTGGGAAACAACAAAAAACATGTCATTTAATTGAAAATAAAAAACTCGACAAAATTATTGATACCACAGCACAGACGTTTATTTAATATACTATAAAAATACAAAAGTTGCCAAAACTATCAGTCATTTAAATTAAAGGGCTAGATTTTTTTTAAGCAAAAAAGTGCACATAAAAATGAAAAAATGCACAAATGGAATTTGGCAGGCGTAGCGACGATATGCGAAAAAAAATCCATAATAGTAAGAGGTTCAAGATACCTTTATTTCTCATAAGAAATTTCACTTATATGAGAAATGTTAAAAAATGTTAAACTATTGAATACAAAACAATATTTAATTTATTAAAAACATTTTTCCATTTAATTTCCCCTACCGTCACTACTTCTTACCAACAACTGATCAGGGCCAGCAGTTTCGACATAGATAACGACACTGACACAAACTTTCGATTGCTAATTACTAACAATAAAATTCGGTTGCATCCAGGATGCGTTTCTCACAATCATCGTTATTGCAACCGAATTTTCGCAAGATCGATCGAGAATGATCGAAAGTTTGCGACAGCGTCGTTATCTATGTCGAGACTGCTGGCCCAGAACACTTACATCATGTTATAACGTTTTTAATTTACTAATTAATAACGATAAAATAATTTTTATTCATTAGTAACGTTATTTTGGGGTAATTTGAATTATCATGGCAACACCGGCCCACGCACCACATGTTTAGAAAAGTGGCCTCACTTCTATGTTAGCAGCTATGGTTCGCAGATTTCCCTCTTTTTTTATTTGGTCTGAGGTTTGTACCTATGTGGTGATATACAGGCCAAACGCGTGGGCCGATTTGAATAATTCTGACGTTAATCGATTCGTCTTAACTGTGCGAGTGTCACTAGAGAAATGACAATTAATTATCAAAAATCGGTAATTACTCGACAACGGCTGGACCGATTTGAAAAATTCTTTTTTATTTGAGAGGGTATATTTTCTCGTTAGTCCTATTGTCATGAAGTCAGGATCTGATAATGGAAACCTTGAGAAACATAGCGATTTGGGTATTTTGCATGGTAACTTGTGCATTTGCTCTCGAAAAGTACTATTTGGTGCAGTGGAACTGATGATGAAGACCACACATGGCTACTAGAACTACTCAATAATAAGTATTTCATTAGTTGCGATTCGATTACTGGGATATGGTTGTTAAACCCTTTATGCTCGTCACAAGGCATAATATGGTGATGTGGAGCTGATGGTGAAGTACCAGGAGAACTCCTAAACAATTAACAGCTCGTCATAGGGAAAAGAAATATTTTGCAAAAGGTGATAAGGTGACATTTAGACTTTTGTAACTATACCCTGTTTTTTAATCTCAGAGACAGAATTGACACATGCAAATGTCAAGTTTAGGAATAATGTTGCCCTCTTTTTTGTCCAGTATTATACCTACGATACCGGTTTCTTGAATCGTAACATTTTACCCGACTTCGCGACGCAAATGAGGGTAATGTGTTTCACAGTCTATGTAAGTAAGTATGTATGTTTGTACCTATGTAGCGTATGTATGTAGCAGGCCAAACGCGTGTGCCGATTTGAATAATTCTCACGTAAATCAATTCGTCTGAACCATGCGAGTGTCTAGAGATATGACAGTTAATTATAAAAAATCGCAAAACTATATCAAGTGGGATATCGTTGAATAGGTCTTTTTTTATAAAGAAAACTCGCAATGTGGGTATAATTCACATTATTAGCAATCTTGTTGACCCCTCTAACTAAGCTATAAAAACATAAATTATAAATATGTGATTTACTTGTATACAACTAAACAGAAATTAAATATCATATAAAAAGACTGAAAAATCGTAACACAAGATAAAGTTGGAATTATTCCTTCTTCCTTGACTTATAATATTGGTATTTGATAACTTTATGGGCCAGCTAAAGTTGGTGTACCTACCTTCACTTGGTGAATGATTTTATTGGCTTGTCCCTGACCCTGTGATGATGCTGCCGCTTATATTGTGCTGGGCAGTAACAATACATTGGGCGTTTCTCCATTGGCCGGCCCGGCTCGGCACCGATACCGACAATGACATCAGTGGACGCTTAATTCTATGAAATTGTAGGGAATAGTGTCTCATTGACCCGGCCCGACACCAATATTAACTGCAGGGGATGACCTTAGCTGGGATGTATTTGACTTCTAATTTATTTACAAAAGGTCTATATTGTATTGAGCAGAGTAAGGACACTAGAATCAGAGATTCCTAAATAGTTACTTCGTAACAGTTACATCACTCTCATAGAAAAGCGAAAATACCTACGCTATTATAGCCTACAAAATCTTAATAATAATACCAGCTGTTTGCAGCGAGAAGAAATGTACCATAAGTACGCAAACAGAGAGTTGAGATTGTTTTGCCTGCCGCGCGACCCACGTCATCGAGCGAGTGTTATAGGGGATATTGGTAATAAAACGAATATAGAAAAACAATAATTTTTTATTTGTTGATCAAATATGTTTCAGTTTAATAAAATGATAGATGCATTTTTTCCTTCCCTGAATTCCCGATTATTAAATTTGTGTCAAAAATATCCGAAACTGCGTAAATAATTTTAATAAAATTCCGCGCAAATAAATAATCAAAAGGGAAACAGGAGCAAAGCGGAGGAAAATCAATTGTTTTTAGGTCGATCCATTATGACATTGTCAAAATTATTTAAAAAGGCTCAGGCAGGCGTGCGGCAGCCCACTGTCGGATGTACCGACGGCGATACGTGAAGCGGTAGGCATATAACGCGTGGCCTTGAGCGAGTGATGGACGCCTGCTAGAAGGCTCTATTTGTGCAGTTGGTCCAAATAAACTTCTAAATACACTTCAAGACCACAATTCCTAGAAAGAGTTAAATAATAAATAAATAAATAATAGTTTATTGAATCCAAGTACAGATGAAAGTAGAAATGTTAAAGTAGGAACTATGATGAAAAATATAATCTTATTGCCTATAATCTGTGAAATCTTTAACATATTTAAACTAAAAGGTAATTTAAAAAAAATCCTGACTGCTCAACTGAAAGGAAAGAAACAAGCACATTTTTATTTAAAAAAAGTGACAAGCAGCACGTTGTGAATATAATGTTGTTTGAACCTTGAGCCTGACATGCAAGATTTTCTGGCCCATCATGCTAAGATTCATGCTCATTTTATTTTATTTTTATTATTGCCCATCTACACGCGACTTAGTTCGCGTGGGCATTTTTTCACGCACAAATCTCGATATCTTGGGAATCCCGGGATAAAAATAGTCTATGGGTCATTCTAGGATTTCAGCTATCTACATAACAAATTTCATTAAGATCGGTGCAGTAGGTTTTACGTCAAACAGTAACAAACATCCATTCATCCAGCCATGCAACCAGCCTCACCAACTTTCGCATTTATAATACAAAAAGAAGTGATATTGCATAAATATTTAATTAATTTAATTATAATTTATTTGGCAACCTTTTTTATCACATCAGGTATAAGTTACTTATAATAATTGATCTTAATCTATGTCTGTAAAATCAAGAATTCAATTCAGCGGAATACAGATCCAGCAAGAATTTCTTGTACTTTTCTTTATTCCCTGCGTAAACCACTCTTCCGTTGGGATTCGTTGATGAGAAGTCATTTGTGTTTATTCCTCGTTTGTCACCTGTAAAGTGAATAAAAAGTCTGACTTACATGATCAATGAAATGAATGCTGAAGCGTCAATAGCCTAATGATTAAGGTATAGGACTTGTGATTGAGAGGTCTCGAGATCGAACCCCAGTCGCTTAGCGAAGTACATCAAGAAACTTAGAATGTTCGAGACACTAACGCCACCTGGCGGCGACTAGCAGTACTGAGTATATCGAGAAACTTCAACCGACTTGTAGTACGTTCGAGACACTAACGCCACCTGGCGGCGACTAGCAGTACTGAGTATGTCGAATAGTTTCTGGAACATTCTTGGCAGTATTGGTTGATTGTATTGAATTTTCTAGAACACATATATCGCGGTATAAATAGCTCGCAAAGGAACGCAAACAGTCAGTCTTATTACGACGATACGATGCTATTTAATCCAAGCTTTAAAAGTGAATTTCAGTGCGATTTAAGTGTTAAGTGACAAGTATTGTAGTGTGAATAACTGTGGTAATTTTGGTTTTGTGTTTATTTAATTAAAGTGTTAATTTTGGTTTAATTGGCGTAAATTATTTCTATCCCGAACCCCAGCTCGTAACAATATTAAGCTAAATCGGAGGGGTCAAGATTGCTAGTGATGTGAATTGTATCCATATTGCTTCTTTTTAAAACGAGCAGTTGCGATGCGACCATGTCACCGCATAGTAGAATATGACCTGCTTCATACAAATCTTACATGATTATTTAAGAAGTGATTCTTGATCCAATCAGCGTCGGGGGTACTACTAGGGTTGCCACCTTTGTTTTGTGCAGTTAAAGTACATTGGTTAAAATAAGTAAGAAAAAAAAAGTACATAGCATCAAAATAAAGTACAATTTACTTTCAAAGTCGCTTTCCGCTGTCTGTCCCTATGTATGCTTAGATCTTTAAAACTACGCAACGGATTTTGATGCGCTTTATTTTTTAATAGATTGAGTGATTTAAGAGGAAGGTTTATATGTATAATACATGCATAATATAGCAGGGAAACTATGATAATTTTAGAGGTTTCTAATGTGATGTCTTAATAAACAATTTTTTTGCGCTTAAAATTAATGTACTACAGTACTGTACACCTTAAAAAGGTATACAAAAAAGTCCGCAATGGCATATACCTATCTCTTACGGATAACATACCTACTATACATCCATTTGAATACTTTAAAAAATGGGCAATTATAAAGCGCTAATTCGAAAGCTATTTACACAAATACTGTATTAATCCTTATCATTTTAAATACGTTAGTTGGCTTGAACATTTCATGAAAATTAATTTTTCCCTTTACTCCATCCAAATTAAATGAATACCTTAGGAGATATAGCAAAATCAAAATTATGCGCAACGAAATTTCGTGTCGCCGTGATTTGACCGGGCGCCTCGCTTCCGA
Organism: Tholera decimalis; assembly: GCA_943138885.2. Lineage (NCBI taxonomy): Eukaryota > Metazoa > Arthropoda > Insecta > Lepidoptera > Noctuidae > Tholera > Tholera decimalis. Next base: position 12,969,981 of record OW964549.2, on the reverse strand, counting down.
GCCGAGGGAGTCCGAAAGTTTCTGTAGTATATCAATGTATGGTGGAATTGTGTATCTTATATATGCCTACAGAAAAGTCCGCGATGGCATATGTCTATATGTTAAAGATAACATCCTACGGTCCTACCTATGTCCATTTTAATACTTTAAAAATTGACAATTATAAAGCGGTAATGGAAGAGGTATTTACAAAAATACGGTATTATGCCACAGTATAAAGATCGTACAGTAGGTTGACGCCTTTGATCTTGTGGAAAATGCCGACAACGTCTAGACAGTCTCGCAGCGGCCAGGGTTGTCACAAGATGATAAGATAAGATAAGATAAGATAAGATACTTTATTTTGCAAATATGGGTAGTACAATAACATGTGGTGTAAGGGTACAATGTGAGTTCAGCCATATTTTACCAGAAGGCATGCAAAGGTACAATAATTTAATTCACAAAAGTAATTCAACTGTAAATTACATAATGCAATTAAATAACAAAAAATTATAAATTAAATCAAATGCAAAATCGATTATTATAACTAAACAATAATTACCAGATAATATGTATATATAAAAAAAAAAAAATACAATATTTATGAAATATTTTTTTTTATTGCAGATCGACATCATTAGCAATATTATTACTTAATATAATAATGAAAACAATTTTAACCTGCTCTTTACTGCACGTATTATTTAGCAGTTGAGGGTGAACATAAAAATGCAGATGAGGCGTATACAAAGAGATTTAAAATTTGAACTGATGCTCGTGATAATTAGGTACTGTGACACTTACTGTACTGTAATGTTGCTTAAGTGAAGGTTTTTTAACTAAATAAATTATAAAAAAATGATGTACGCCATTTTGGATTTCAAAAAGAATGGCATTTTCGTAACAAGCACCCCAATCAACCTCAAAATTGACACCCATATCAAATTATTAAAAATAATGACGTCCGCCATCTTGGATTTCAAAACCGATGGCATTTTCGTAACAAGCACCCCAATTAACCTCAAAATTGACACCCATATCAAATTATTACAAAAAATTACGGCCGCTATCTTGGATTTCAAAAAGGATGGCATTTTCGTAACAAGCACCCCAATTAACCTCAAAATTGACACCCATATCAAATTATTACAAAAAATGACGTCCGCCATCTTGGATTTCAAAAAGGATGGCATTTTCGTAACAAGCACCCCAATTAACCTCAAAATTGACACCCATATCAAATTATTACAAAAAATGACGTCCGCCATCTTGGATTTCAAAAAGGATGGCATTTTCGTAACAAGCACCCCAATTAACCTCAAAATTGACACCCATATCAAATTATAAAAAAAATGACGTCCGCCATCTTGGATTTCAAAAAGGATGGCATTTTCATAATAAACACCCCAATTAAACTCTAAATTGACACCAATATTTTATTTAAAAAAAATACGTACACCATCTCGAAATTCACCTTTATTAAATAATAAAAAAGTTCACCATCTTCAATTTGAAATTACTATTTTTTCTTATCTGTATTCGAATAAAGCTTCAAAGTATCGTTATCATTTTGAATAAAAATAGAACACCTAATAATATTAAGTAGGTATAAAAATATATAAAATGTCCAAACCCCCACGGCCCTGTGCGATTACCTATTAGATATAATTTTTTTACCGTCTGCCGTTCGGCTATTTTGTTAGCGTTATCAACGCGGCACGACATTACGAATAAAACGATAACAAAACATTATTAATTATTTACCTTTCTTCTGTGCGTGGAAGCTGATGAAACCGGAGATCTTTATTTAAACAAGATGAAGACTTGCAATCTCTCACAGCACACGTCGTATGTACCACTTCAAATAAATAATTAAAAAACAAACACGTGCTAGCCCCGAATGATGTCTCCCAAGCTGCTAACATAGTTTTGTTCGCAGCTTGGGATCGGCATTCCCGCGTCTCGCCCCTCACACCCCGCACGATTGCCCTGTCTAGACGTCTTCGTCGGACGACTGTATGATCTTTAGACTGTGATTATGCCTTATCATCTAAATTAATATTATGTACCTATAACAAGGAAAGATGATTGATTTTTTGTTTGTTACAATTTAACTCAAAAACTAGTAATCCAATTTTACCGAAAGCTACATCTCCTCGGAGTAACATGGCTATTTTCTGTAAAGAACCCGTGCGAAGCAAGAGTGGGTTGCTTACTAAAAATTAATTGTCGAAAGAAATAATGATGTTTATTTTGCAAATAGGTTATAAATAACATTTTCACATGTCTTTTTTTTCGTAAATGTAAACTAGATGAGGCCGGTGTTTCCTAACTGACTACTCTGAGAAGAAACCCTGAAACAAACTCAGTAGTGAACGTCTTTTTAAGGTCCATATATAATCTGTAGTGATGAAATCATATGAGAGCCATGTAGGTTTATGTCTGTGGCACCCTTTAGAGAACAGAATCACACAGATTTGAGCAGGCCCGTCCAAACAGTGCAAGCATTTGTCAAATATCGCGTAGCTCAATGGCTCTGCAAAGTACCAACTTGCTGCATTAGACTCGATCGAGCGCAGAGCTAAAAGGCTTATAGGTAACGAGGTGCTAGTGGACAAGCTTCATAGCCTAGCTCATCGGCGAACCATTGCTTAACTGTCGGTTTTCTTCAGATTGTACTTCGGGTAGTGTGCGCAGGAGCTCCATGACCTGATTCCTTCATCTCCCTTTCATTACCGGTCTACCAGACGCACGGCTGGGTACCACCCACACTTGGTTGATATACCGTCTTGTCGTACCAAGTGCTTCTCCTCCACATTTATTGTGCGCACAGCCAAGCTGTGGAATTCTCTGCCAACTTCTGTGTTCCCTGCCACTTATGACCTTTCAGCCTTTAAAGCACGAGTAAATAGACATCTTCTGGGCTCGCTCGTCCCATCTTAGACCTCATCTACCGCTTACCATCAGGCGGGATCGAGGTCAAGAGTGGGCCCATCAGTAATAATAATAAAAAAAGAACCTTAAGGAGATCGAACGATTTGACGAACAATACCAAAGTAAGGACATTTGGGTGGGCCGTATAAAGCGCTCAAACTGCCAGACAGTGCGGTAATCTATTCATAATATTCGTTGTTATCCCACAATGCTATCACATTCACAACATATCTTTTGCTTTTACAAAAATAAAATATATTACTTGAAAACAAAATGATATTGTCATCTTGTATAAACACAATTAAAAATGGTAAAGTAAAAAAAAGTATATTCTATTAATTGAAAAAGTCAATAATATTGTCATGTCAAAATGTTTATGAAATAATCATTATAAAAAAAAAGAAATGAGTAAAAAATCAAATAAAACAGATGTAATTGGAGCAGCTCAATCCTAAGCATTTTTGTCCGCAAGATAGTCTTTAACAGAATAAAAAGCTTTCTGGCAAAGTTTCTGCTTCACAAATGATTTAAATTTATTGAGGCTTGGTTCTTGCACATGACTGGGAAGTTTATTGTAAAAGCGTATACACTGACATCTAAATGAGCCCCTAATTTTCTTGAGCCTAGTTGAAGGAACAATGTATATAATAATGTACGTAAGCGCATTAGTTCAGAACAGCTGCATTTATTTATCTAATTATTTTTTTGTTGTGTTCGTAATAATTGTCTGGATAGGGTTTGGAGAGAAAACTGTATGATAAAGAAAGAAAAATTGCACATGAGCGAAGCCGGGGTGGGCACCTAGATAGATAGATATAATACTCTTTATTGTACACCAATAATTTAAACAAACACTTGATTTACAATAATGCAAAAAATGGTTACAATGGTGGTTACCTAGTTATGTTTAAAAACATATTTCTTATTACTTGTTGCAGTTTGTATCAAATTAGTATCTCTACTAAACAATTGCACAGCATCTTTACAGTCTATGTTTGAATTAAAGTAAATAAGTAATTTATTTTTTATCAAATTCAAAGACGCTTTGTTTATTACGACTAAAGTTTACAAAATCCCAAAGAAATCAAATCATGTGAAATAAAGTATTTTCGTGTACTTTATTGTTCTCATAAAGTATAGAGTACAATTAACTGAAATAACGTACAATACTTTATTATAAAGTACGGGTGGCAACCCTAGGTACTACGGCTAGCTGACATTGTTCCCTAAGCTGCTCTTAAGTTCCGGGCCCGCGGCATCTCGTTAGAACATTACCGCAACCCCATCAGGCAAAGGCCCTATCGAGCACCAGCTCCGTCGCTCCGAGCTGGTGCTTCTTGTTTTTTGAAGCGCGCGTGGAATACGACGTGACTTCGACCCTGGCCTGGTCCTTACAGGACGGTGAGCTACCCTTGCTCCACCCGCAAGCCGCGGGCTTGCGGGTGGCCTACGGTGGCCGGAGATCGGCACGTGATCCCGACGCCCGATCCCACGGCGGCTGTGGCGTGAGGAAGAGAGAATATTCAAATATCTAACCACACCTAACACAAAGCCAAGCCCGCGTCTACGGTGGCCGGAGATCGGCACGTGATCCCGACGCCCGATCCCACGGCGGCTGTGGCGTGAGGAAGAGAGAATATTCAAATATCTAAGCACACCTAAGACAAAGCCAAGCCCGCGTCTACGGTGGCCGGAGATCGACACGTGATACCGACGCCCAATCCCACGGCGGCTGTGGCGTGAGGAAGAGAGAATATTCAAATATCTAACCACACCTAAGACAAAGCCCTTGAGTGTGTACGGACAATTGAAAAATCTTTTAACTAAAAAGAGACTTGTTTTTGTTGACAAAATTAATCATCTAGTACACCATTCTATTCTTCCAAAGATTCTTATGAATACATCTATTAGCTATCTGTTAGTTAAATTTCTTCAGCTCCATAATGAAACCTTTTTTCTTTACGAAAATAATTAATAAACGATACGAAATTAATAGTTAGCGTAAAATAATCGACTAAGCTTTATCTACTTTAAAACTAGTTGAACTGTTTTTGTTTTTACCTTCCAAAATAATACCATTGCTAGTATTTTTGAACTCGTCAACGATATCATTATTTATTGCTATAGATGCGGCAGCTGGGTCCAGATCTTTCCAAGAATCTTTCTTAGGAAGTGATATTCTTTCAAAACCGTTCAGCGCTTGCATTAATGGTGTGTCGATTTTTCCTAGGACATTTTTTCGCCAATCCTGTAAGAAAATACATTGTTCAATATATTTGCTTTTCAATATATTCCTTCTTGTAAGCCCGATCTCCTCCGAAATCAGGGAGGCGAAGATAAAAATTGAGTCGTAATTTCAATAAGCGGGTTCGTTTCCCCTCTGTTTACTTATTCGTAATCTGTTAAATGATTACTACATTGTATCTACTGCCTCCCTCCATTTCTTCCAGCGATCACGGTTCTGCGCCAAAAACGCCAACTTTGTTTTTTCGTTTTATGACTGCGGTACGAATGCATACATTCCTTAAAATTATGCAATTTGATCAGTTTCAGATAAACAAGAAGGATAACGACTTCCACAAGTCAATGCTCTAAAACACAAACATTTTCCAAAATACGCTGTACAATATTGACAGCCACGTCCTTCTCCATTGTAATTTTAAAGATCCTACCTACAATATATCAAATAATAATAACATTAAACTCACTAAAGACGCATTTAAAGTCAAATGTATCTGCGAGAACGCCACAAACGTCACTTTGTCCAGGACAGCGCCATCTGCAACGATGTGGTAGGCTTCTGGGTCCATTTTTGCGTTGAATTCAGGCTTAGGGTGTATGTCACCTGTGGATTTCAGAAGATTTACAGTTATTAGCTGAAAACTGAAAATCTTTCTACAAAAATTATAATGCTCTTTTGTAAGACTGCATGAATCTTCCGGTGCTGGGGAAATAGTAAAATAAGCAAGAGAACCAAGGTAACCACCATAGTCTGGAGATTTTTTTTGAAACGCCCAATTTCTCGATTCCCGATTGGAATTTCTTCCTGTATTGCATTTAATTACGCTTGAATTCTTAAACAGCCAGATCCGTATCAACTAATTATCTGTAGGAAATACAAACATTTTGTTCCGTGACGGAATAGGGTATTTGCCTATCTTTCAAAAATAGTTTTGTTTTATTTATTGATCAATTTTAAGCTACAAAAAATGTTTTTCGTAAAAAATAACTAGGTAACATGGGTGAAACTTCAAAATAAAATTCTAATTAAATATTTTCCCGCCCAAAAACCCATTGCTGTCACGAAGTCGCATGACGTCATATTTCTCAAACAACAAAGTGTTTTTGAGGTTTAGGATTTCTGTCGTCTTTCTTAACTTATGAGTTTAAAATTATATTACCAACTAGTATTTGCGTGTTGCGCGAGGTGCAAGAACCTCGCGTGCTTGTGAAAAAAAAAAAGGCAGGAGCGTGAAGAAGAGCATTGTCTCTCCGTCACGCGTTTAGCCTCCACCTTCGCTAGCATGACTGCTTCGCAGAAGGAGGCGACCGCATCCCATGCCCGCTCGTCCTGCATCACGATCTGAACCAGAGACGGGTGCTAGAGGTCGCCGCCGCCAATCGCCTCCACGAGGAAGAATTCACATCGCTAATGTAATGAGTGGGGTTCGAACCCGGGACCTCTCGCAAGGCCATCACCTTAGCCATTAGACTATTGACGCTATAATGGGAGCGCAAATATAAAATAAATAAACTTACTATGAATATGACCAGCACCCACGTAAAGATGAGCCAGTCTGTCAATAAACTGAGGATCCATTCTTACTGCCAAAGCAATGTTTGTTACAGGACCAATAGCGACGATTATTAGTTCTCCTGTAATTAGAAAGGATAATATTCTTTACTACTTCCAATTTCCATTGTTTGTGTTCCTGACGTCACATCGAGCCACACACCACTCCGCGATCGCGAGCCTCGCCTCATCTTTCACTCGTTCGCCGACACCTTGAGCGTGCGCACACATATCGGTCGTCTCAAAAATTGTAACCACTACCTACCTAAGAAACACATACACACACAAACTACAGTACTTGTCATACCATCGGAATCAAGTAGTTTTATTCAAGACCACCAGCAGCACACCTGGAGCTTGATACTCAACATTTGTTTAAAAAAAAAAAAACATATAACATCTTTTTATTCTAGATGTCGGTCTTATACAAAGCCAACAATCATAATGAATACAAGTAAAATACTTTTTATTTTACACCGTATAAGATCGCTTCTTGTACAGTCTAGTCAGACAGACAGACTACAGACTCATAATACCTTTTGAGCAAACTGCTTCATAGTAAATTAATTCTATCACTTTAATACATTAGAATTAATTGAAAGCATAAAACTCCTACAAATGTCTTGGGTCGGGAAACTGAAAGCATTGTAATACTAACTTTACATATAATAAAGTGCCTACCAGTTTTTGTCCAACACTTACTTCGGACGATTTTTCAAACAAACTTTGTCATTTGTGAACGTATTCCACACCATTCCAATTATAAAGGTTTTCGTAGGTATAGGTTGATAAATATATATTACATACCCGCATAAAGAACGCCTTTTTTATTGATAATAGGCTCGCGTTTGACTACCATCTCTCCTGATGGTAAGTGATGATGAGGTCGAAGATGGAGCACGCTTGCCTAGAAGTAACCTATTCACTATTGACTTAAAGACTCCTAGGTTATAGCGATCAGGAAATACAACTCCGGCAGGGAATTCCACTCCTTAGCTGTACGCATAATGAAAGTATTCCCAAAACGTTTTGTGCGTGTGGGTGAGATGTCCACCATGTAACGATGACGCATCGCCGTTTGTCTTGTAGTACGATGATGGAACGGGCTTGGCGGAATTAGATTGTGTAATTCCATCGCACATTCCCCGAAATGTAACCGATAGAAAACCGATAGACTTGCAATTCGTCGTCGATGACGCCTGTTAAAAGTTTGATGCAAAATGTGACAATTACTACATTTACATTATTTAATCGTTTAGGGCGCGTTGATTTCTCGACAATCTTAATCTCACTAACCTTTTTGAGCCATAGTTACTTCAATAAAGATATATTCTATTCTATTCTTTTCAGGTTTTGGAATCTTCGATATACTCAGGCCTCACCTTCATATTTCTTCGACAGTTCAAGGAGTGCGACTGCTGCTGGTTTGTCTTGCACCGTAATTGGTCCTGAAGGCTTATATCCATCGTCTCCTAACCCATCAAGACCGTAATAATGATCAGAATGGGTTTTTGATATCAAGGCCTGATGAGCACCACGGTATATCGGTATCTGAAATTTAAAAAAATATTACTATAGGCTCGCTTCTTCCAGCCACTTCGTTTACGTGGAAGATTTTCCCGCGTAAATCTCGAATCCGTGGGAATTTTGGGCTAAAACGTACCTATGTATTTTATATTGCCATATACCTACCTTCCTCTCTCTTTCAGTAAAATTCCCATCAACATCGGTACGGCGATTCCAGATATTATCTCGGGCAAACAGAAATACGGACAGATAGATAGTTTTTTGCTGTTTGAAACCAATAATTTTCATGTAAATAACTAATTCGAATCTGAGAAAACGTTATTTTGTAATCACAGACCGACATTTCAATTTCATTATGTTAAGAATCTAATTAAAATATTCATATCATTATTTTATGTAATAAGAATTCAATTTGAAGCGTCAATAATCTAATAGCTAATTGCTTGAAAATCAAGAAGTCGCGGGTTTGAACTCCAGCCATTGCACTATTGCCGTGAACCAACACCAAGCACAAGCATAAAGGACATTGTTCGATTTTAGCCTATGAACCGATATGAATATAAATTATATGATAATTTTCAGTTCTTTTTATACTACTTGAAACATATTTTAGTATTCCACGGACACTTGAAATAAATAAATTCAAATGCGATGAACGAATGCGTGGTGCCGTAAAAATGTCTATTGGCCAGCTAGTGTTGCCGATTTACGGGATTTTTCCCCGATTTCAGGAAATACGGACGGTTGTCGGGAATAAATCAGACATTGTTAAAATTCGGAATATTTCGGGTGATTTGAACGTATAGATAGAAATAAAAATAATAATAAAATATTGATTGGGTTACGTTATTAATTTAACCCTAGTAAATAATATATAATCGTCAGCTAATTGAGGACGGGAAATCCCCCATGCTTTTTCAGTCGGACGCTCACATTCGTTTGTTCAATTGACTGATTATATCTGAATTTGAATTGATGACATATAGGTACATAATAATATAAATTCAATAAATCAAATAGGCACTGTATCCTATTATTGACAATAAATAAATGAATATAAAAAAAACTATTTTTTAAAAACAAAAACCGAAATTGGGAATTTCTGGCATAGCATTCGGGTGTGATAGCTTTTCGTAATTGGCAACACTGGTGTGCTTATACTTCACTTCGTTTAAATTTTGATTGCAACGTTCTTTGCTTTGTGATTTTATATGCGTTTTATGGTTTTATTCTAACAACTTTGGTTTGGTAACGGACTCTGATCAGCTTGCATACTTGGTAGACTCGGCTGTGTATAAAGGACTCTGTGAATCTTACTACCTGGCTATTTTCAGACTTAATTTCGATGAATTGATTATTTTTGTATCTTCAAGTGTCCGTTAGTAAAAATTGATTTACCATGATTCCATAAAATATTTAGAGTCTATCTAAGTCATTTTCGATTCAAATGATTCTTAGGCGTGACATGTATGAAGTCGGAACAATATCCTTTAGCTTCGTTGGAGGGGCTTACAAGGCTGCTAGTAATGTGACTTATACGAACATCGCTATTTCTCTTAAAAAATACTTGTATCATTTGAATACTAGTACATATTTAAATAGAAACATAATATATAGGTATTTGTAATTTATACTAGGACCTTCACCTAGACACAGCTGTGTATACAATTATCTAAGTGATCAGCCTTCACACGAATTGCCTTATATAATGGATGAACTACATGTCTGGCACTATTATATAGCCTTCTGTTTATTTTTACATTTAGGATTCCGTATCTGAAAGGTAATTAATAAATACAATTAACAAGCCTTGTAAGTGGGCTGCCTTCATCAGCTGCTTTAATTTTTTCCCGACTATTTAACTTTTTAGAGTCGGCCTCCAGTGTATCCGGATTCAGTAGGGTCCTAGTGTTTTACATGGAGCGACTGCCTCTCTGACTTACACAAGCCCGTAGCTGGGTGACACGACACCCCTCGGTAGTGCCAGATTTTTTAGCTTCTGACTACCAGTAACGACTGTCAAAAATATACAAATGACAGCCAAAATCGACGGCTGTTTTTTTATCTTGGTAAAACTTTCAAATAAGTCCTCCCACCCCGGGCAGGGCGGGAGGGACTGTCAGACTTTTACTGACTAAAATCCACGGTGTTCCTTCAATAACCCTTTACGTTCCGGCGTCATGGTAATGGGATAAGTCCCACGACCCCGGCAGGCTTCGGCCCTCTACAGGGGGGGCCTCGTCATATTGCAGACGCTCTTTGAGGCGCGCGTGGAACACAACGCGCCGTCGACCCGGGCATGGTCCATGGTCGGACAGCGAGTTGCCCTTTACTCGCTGTCCGCATGCCCGCGCCTACGGTGGCCGGAGATCGTCGGCCGACGTCCGACGCCATGGGCGTCTATCACTGCGGCTGGGCTGGAGGGAGGACGCCATCCTCTCCCTCACACGGCCCGCCTCCTCCTTCGGCAGCATGACTGCTTCGCAGAAGGAGGCGACCGCTTCCCAAAATCAACAGCTTAACTTGCTTTCCGAGGCACGGACTAATCTCGATATTTATGTTAACACTCTCACCGCCACCCGTATATAGGATTTTTCTGTGCAGCAGGCCATGCGGGCTGCCGGCGGCCGCAACTGTGCCTACCCGTGCAGGCCGTACGGTCGGCTGGCGGGCTCACTGTTTGTTTTTACTAGCAGGCTACTACGCCCAGCCGCAGTGGTAGACGCCCACGGCGTCGGACGTCGGCCGACGATCTCCGGCCACCGTAGGCGCGGGCATGCGGACAGCGAGTAAAGGGCAACTCGCTGTCCGACCATGGACCATGCCCGGGTCGACGGCGCGTTGTGTTCCACGCGCGCCTCAAAGAGCGTAAGCAATATGACGAGGCCCCCCCGTAGAGGGCCGAAGCCTGCCGGGGTCGTGGGACTCATCCCATTACCGTGACCCCGGTACGTAAAGGGTTATTGAAGGAGTACCGTGGATTTTTAGCAGGCTACTACGACCTCACAATTTTATATTATTTTTGTAGTGCCTGGCCTTTATTATTTAAGTAATAACGTACATTTTGTTAGATTTGGGCGCCAAAGGTGCGGGGCGCCTGCGGCCCATACGGCTTGCTGATCTCACTCAGGGCAACATAAGTTTGCGTGCCTTACTCGAAAATATACGTCCCGCCGGCGGACCGTATGGCGGTGAGAGTGTTAAGATGGTTACACATTCACCGACCTACCTCGAAAAGCGTTGAAGATCGAATCGTGCGGTTGTTATTACCAAACCACAGGCTATGAGTCAGTGTCAGCCTTATAAAGCTTAATTGGAACATATTTTAAATACTTTTTTTTTTAAACTGACAGGGTCAGTAACAGTATCATTAGAACTTAAAACGGCATATTTAACTATTGTATTCATTGTATCGAGTTTTTGATATTTCGACAGTGTTGCAAGCGCCTTGATCACGCTTGAACTGAAGTTATTACGGGTGAATGTTTATGAGCAGATAAATGGGTCTACCCGTGTCGGGAAACTCAAAACAATTATATAGGTACATGGTAATGGTACACCGTTTTAAATTCTTCGATCAAATTCAATATTCATTAATAATTTACACAAACTCCATTCATAATTCCACAACCTCCATTCATAATTCCACCCCCTGGCGTCGAAAAGCGAAATCATTTATCCAATATCCATTAATTACTAGCAAATATTCCATAGACACTGTCGCCATCTTTCAGCCGGTGGCGCAAACAGAAAGATACCATACTTTCGCTTTTCAACAACAGAGGACGCTACTATGTACTACATCAGTCGCGTTTGGCCACCATCTCCCCTGATGGTAAGTGAAGAAATATCGCAACCGGTATTGACACCTTTTGTAAGGTAATTGAATTACATTTTAAAGCTGTTGTTTGCGACGTCACTCGCAGATTAGCAACGAAACAGGATGAGACAAAAGGATCCTATAACAGTCGTATAAAGTTATGTTACTTAATTTGAACCTACAGAACCAAAATAATTTCAAATAACGTTATTTTTCTGTTTGTGATAAAAAGGCGTCGTGTGCGAGTCGGCCTCACAATTGGCGGTTATTTTCAATGTTATTTTGATATTCCCATTTCTCATCATTATCATTTCGTTATCTTCAACCAGAAGAGAGATGAGACAAGTTAAGTCACATTGGTTTCTGCGGCGGTAAGAAACGGTTGGCCTTAATTCATGCGTATAGGAACAGCGGACTCTGAGGCGTCTATCGCATCCTATAAGGCGGCCCCTAGGTGAGCAATTAAATTGCGCAATATTACGAATTGTGACTGTTTAAGGTTAATATTGAAGAATGTGCATAGATTGAAAAAGATTGAGCGAGTTTAATTTCGTATTGCACCATATTTTTGTACTGTATTGCGTAGACTAAAAAAATAGTGCAATATTTAATCTTTGTTTCTTCTTGATGAGGAGTACAGACGCGCGAAAACATTGCGCAGTTCGTTTATTGTGCTATATAATTGAACATTTGGATTCTATGCGCCTTTCAATATTATAATACCACAAAATATATTGTACAATGATATTGTAGGGTCTAGGGGGCTGCTTAACACGAGACTCGAGGTGGCAACATGTTTTGTTCTTCGCTTTAAAACCATCAATTCTCCCGCCGCAACCAGACGGGGTCCGCAGAGGCTAGACGGGCCGGGACCATCGGGTGCCGCGTTGCAGTCTATTATATAATGCTTGCCGCCCTTGGCGCTAGTGTGCGAGTAGAGTTGCCAGATCAAAAAATCAAAAACCCGGAGTAAATTCCGGACATTTGATGAAAATTCCTGACTTTCTTTAATATGAACTAAAAACATTATATTTTTTTCTGTTTCACTCTTTCATTCAATTGTAGAAATTCCGGATGGTTTAGGATTCCCTCCGCATTCCGGACAAAGACCTATATTTCCGGACATGTCCGGAAAATTCCGGTCCTATGGCAACCCTATGTGCGAGTGACCATGGGGTAGTTGGAGTGTGGAAGACCTCTTTTGCCTCCGTGCAGAGGACATCAATCAATAGGATTTCAATCGCAAGACATAAAAGAGTCCTTGTTTCAATTCATATCTCTCTGTATATCTAATAATAGTCTTCCTAAACGATGTCGGCCACGGTGGTAAACCTCAGCGGAGATAACCCATCTGCGTAGGAGATAATATAGTGCTTAAGTATGTGTGAAGGTACACTCTTTGTTTCTTTAGACTCATAGTCTGATGGGGCCGCAATCCAACACCAACGAAAAGAGATCAGTCGAAGGACCAATAATAGCTTCAAATCCTTTCCGAGGCACGGGAGGAACTTCCAAACTCCGAAAATTTCTTATAGAAAAACCCAAAAACACCTTTTGCCCGAACCGGGAAACCCGAGATTTCATACTCAACAGTCGTTAAACCAACGAGGCTGTAATTTATGTAAGTAGATAACAAATGAATATTTATATTGGATGCGAGGAACGTTTTATCTTTTGATTATTCGAGATAACAGTTGGTACTCACATCTTGTCTGTCAACCAACGCCAGAATGCGATCACTGTTGATAATCGTTTGGTTCAAGTCCACATTGCCAAATGTTGTTGTCAAGGCAACTAATTTTGGGCTGTAAATAAACAAAATAAATCTATATTTCTTGATGTTTGTTCTCTATGTGTTCTTAAAGCATCATTTCATTTATTCATTTAACAATATTCATTGTGTGTAAAATTATCATATAAACTACAGTTACAAAACAATAATAAAATAAAAATAACACGCACTAGAAAATATAAATCATATAACATAATATTAAGCTCTTGTTAATTAGAAGAAAAAAGAAAACATAATAATATACAAGTGCAAAAACATATAGTCATAAAGTTATAAATCATTAATTGAGTAAATAGGAATAGCCAATAGGAAGGCCATCGATCGAGATTTTGATGAAATTTGGCAGAGTGGTCTGAGGATGCAAAAAAGGGTTTCTATACCAAAATATTCACTGCCGCATGTGCGAAATGCACACTAGAACGAAGTTGCGGAAAACAACTAGCAATTGTAATTTGTGTTATATAACCTGCGTGTTTTGGCTTGTGGTGAGAAATAGACTTATTATTATATTATAATTATTATATATTAATATAATGGCTTAGCCTTTTCCTAACTAAGTTGAGGCCGGCTCCTTTTTTTTTTTAACGGGGGGAAATCCTCATGGACTACCTCCGCCTGGGGAATGGCGGAGGGGCGTGCCGGATTCTTACCGGCTAAAACCACCCTGGTGTCTCCTCATACGTGCGCGAGGGGCCGCGGGAAACCTAATTCTTCCGCAGCCCCACACTAGTGCTGGCCGGGTCTGTCCCGGCCTCGCCTCCTGCACGGGGTAGTGAGGTGTTGAACTACCCCGTGCATCGCCTCAGAGGCGCGCGGGTGTCTCGGGTCCATCGAATAGGGGGCGGGGGACTTTGGGGTTGGCTCCTTTTTTTTTACGGTGGGTAATCCTCATGGACTACCTCCGCCTGGGGAATGACGGAGGGGCGTGTCGGATTCTTACCGGCTAAAACCACCATGGTGTCTCCTCATACGTGCGCGAGGGGCCGCGGGAAACCTAATTCTTCCGCAGCCCCACACTAGTGCTGGCTGGGCCTGTCCCGGCCTCGCCTCCTGCACGGGGTAGTGAGGTGTTGAACTACCCCGTGCATCGCCTCAGAGGCGCGCGGGTGTCTCGGGTCCATCGAATAGGGGGCGGGGGACTTTGGGGTTGGCAACTTTTTTTTTTTTTTACGGGGGAAATCCTCATGGACTACCTCCGCCTGGGGAATGGCGGAGGGGCGTGCCGGATTCTTACCGGCTAAAACCATCCCGGTGTCTCCTCATACGTACGCGAGGGGCCGCGGGAAACCTAATTCTTCCGCAGCCCCACACTAGTGCTGGCCGGGTCTGTCCCGGCCTCGTCTCCTGCACGGGGTAGTGAGGTGTTGAACTACCCCGTGCATCGCCTCAGAGGCGCGCGCCGACACTCGCGCGCGCCTGCGGCTCGGGTCCATCGAATAGGGGGCGGGGGACTTTGGGGTCGGCTCCTACTCTAACCAGATGCAGCTAAGTACTAAAGTGTTTTACATATAAGGACTACCTATTTCACATGCACAACCCAGTCTGTAGCAGGGTAACACGATACTTAATCTTTTCCATCCACAGATTGACCGAACCCGACATATAATTGGATAGAGGCAGATGATTAATGCTGCCAACAAAAAAAAAACTATAAACTGTCAATTTATGGAATACATAAAAACCTGTTCTGCCGCTTCGGACTTTTTTTAAATTCAGAATATATGTTTGATCACCATCTCACTTGATGGTAAGCGATGATGTGGTTGAAGATGGAGCACGCTTGCCTAGAAGTAACCTATTCACTCTTAGGTTATAGCGATCAGAAAACACAGACTCCGGCAGGGAATTCCAATCCTTAGCCGTAGGCACAATGAAAATATTCCCAAAACGTTTTGTGCGTATGGGTTGGATGTCCACTATGTTACGATGGCGCATCGCCGTTGCCGTTGTGCGTGATCAAACAAATACACAGAAAAACCAGGCCTTGCATAAAGGTTTGTTCTTCTAACTCTTCAAGTATTGTACTCTTTCAAACAATAATAATAATAGTTCCACATATGACATTCTCACTGCTGGGACACGAGGCTTCTGTTTATGAGAAAGAATGGGCCATAATCCACCATGCGGATGCAGTCCGGGTTGGTGGATGTTACGTGTCTTCAAATTATCATTCTCGCTAATAAACCAAGTACTTATAAAATATATCATAAAACTCACCCATTAAAGTACTTCTCATTGAGCAAGCTTAACGTTATAGCAAAGGCATCGTCTGCACCTCCATCGTGGTCAATAATTAACTTCTTTGTGGAATCTGCCGCAGTGTCACCAGGACTGGAAAATAAAATCACTTATGTGCATATATAGGTGTATACATGCTATTCAACTTGACGTTAATGTAATGAATTAGATTAATTAAAATCCAATGATAATGAAATTGGATGTAATAAAAAAAATACTATGTCAAAAAAATAAGAATCTAACGAATTCAAATAAAATTAATGATAATATAATATTTCAGTATTTCAGTACATTTAAAATTAACTGATGGCGCTGCTTGTACTCGTAGAGATCGGCTCTGTTTACAAAAAATATCAAAGTTACGTCAACACACATCAAATCATCATAGATTGTTTATTACATAAATTAATCATGTTTTGATCCATTTGTACAAATAATAGATCATTATTAAGAAGTAAAAACTTACCAGCCAAATATATACGCCAGAAACACAATAAAAACAATTTTATCTGCCATACTAGTCGGTTCATACACCAACTGATGTGAAATTATCTGTGTCAAGTTTTTATAAACACTTGAGATAGTGCAAAAAACCGGTTATACATGTATGAGTAGAATTAGCGTTCTGCCTGAAATCTGTGATAATTTTAAATAAGTATGATCTATACTACTATTGTTGTTTTGGGAATACTTTCATTGTGCGTACGGCTAAGGAGTGGAATTCCCTGCCGGAGTCTGTGTTTCCTGATCGCTATAACCTGGGGGACTTAAGTCATGAGTGAAAAGGCTACTTCTAAGCAAGCGTGCTCCATCTTCGACCACATCATCACTTACTATCAGGTGAGACGGTGGTCAAACGCGAGCCTATTATCTATAAAGAAAATAAAAAAAATGGCCAAATGCGAGTCAGACTCGCCCATGAAGGGTTCCGAAGTAACTATAATAATATAACATAATATGTATATTTATTTTAAAAAAAACCTTACAAATTTCTTAAAACTAGCTTATTTACATTTTTTACAACTACGCCCAATAACTTTGTTTTTCATAGTGTTTGTATGCATTACAAAGTTATATTTGCGGTTTTAGAAAATATGCTGTATCTCAAAAATTGCTGACCCAATCTCGTTCAAACTAATTTTGGTTGAAATTTTACATTAAAGATCTTAATGTAAAATTTCAACCAAAATTCAGCATGTATTTATTTGAAAATTTTCACTCCATTATTATAGAAGTTAGAGGGGGGACGGGACGGGGGGACATTTAACCACTTTGAATGCGTATATATTTTAAACGATTAACTTTATGAAAAAGTGGTTTTAGAAACCTTAATATCATTTTTAAATACCTGTCTATAAATACCCAACACGGATAGGTTTCAAGAAAAAAAATATTTTCAGTTTCAGTTCCATGTCCCCCTTTATTTTTAATTTTTTTTCATAATATCGGAAAGCGGTTTACGGAATACATCTACCTACCAAGTTTCACATGTATAGTCCTAATAGTTTCGGAATAAAATGGCTGTGACATACGGATCGACGGACAGACAGACGGACAGACATGATAAAACTATAAGGGTTGCGTTTTTTGCCATTCAGCTACGGAACCCTAAAAAACATACTTATCTGCTTAACCTTTGCCAAAATATGTTGGGGTCGGCTTCAAGTTAAACTAGATGCAGCTGAGTACTAGTGTTTTTCATGGTCTGCCTAATCTGACCTCCACAACCAGCTGACCGTTGGGTAACGCAATAACCCTTGGCAAGACCAGTGTCAACTTTTCTGGCTTCTGACTACACCCCGAAGCAACTGTCAAAGATGTACAAACGCCAGCACGTCAATCTACCCCAATCTGTCAAATTTTGCCAATCGAATATTAACCTTCCACTATTGTGATAAGGTTGAAAATCTTTTAAAGAAATTTGACAGATTGAGATCACTCACCCATGGACCGACTTAGGCAAGCGTTGCTTAACCTTGAAGTGTCTCCGTGTGGTTGTTATTATTTAGGCACGAGCTCCTTTAAGCATACATTTTTTTTTAATTTATAATATGTTCGCGTTTGATCACCATCTCACCTGATGGTAAGTGATGATATGGTCGGTGTGGCTTACCTAAAAGTAACCTATTCACTCTTGATTTAAAGACGCCTAGGTTATAGCTATCGGGAAACATTATTTTGTTTTTTTAATTAAAATGGTACTGTCTCTAGTGTTTGTAGTTGCTTACACGATACTAGAACTCATACAACATTTTTTAATAATATTGTCTGTCTATCCCTTTGTCCGGGCTAATCCCTGTAATGGCTGAATCGATTTTATCGACATAGGAAACACGCTAGTTTATATATATTTATAACGGCCATGGTGGAGGCGGCTTGAAGTTTGTTGCTTGACCAGACACACGTATGGGAATGTACTGGGGCTGCGGTAATTTTCTAAGGAGTTACCGCGGCTCGAAATGCAAGGGTAACAGAAGGTGCAGGGTAGGTTTTTTGTTAGGAAAAATCTGACAATCCCTTACGCCCTACTCAGAGCAGCAGAAAATATTTTATGATTTTTGCGCGTATCCCGAAAGCAAATGCATAATTCTACAGAGGGTTTTGAAGACGGCAACATTTAAGGAGCGTGTAGATCTGCGCAGGTCTTCCAGCACCCTGGTTATAGCAAGCACCTCTTAGTGTTCTGACAGGTCTGTATGGCTAACCTCGTAAGTTGAATATCGATGAGGATAGTGATGTGAAAATATCAGATTTATGTACTTACATAACAGTATCATCAATTATTCTACCGCGAAGTTGTCGACGTGGATTCCGCACTTGTCCTTCCGCGGGTTTGTGTCCCGCAACGTTGTATTATTTGCCAGACTTGGTATCTGTATGTAACATTTTAGACAACCACTTTACGCCTGTGGCATAGCATAACGCTGAGTGGTGGCCTTGTTGCCACGGTCACGACTTTGCCTTGTTCTTGTTTTTATTTTCCTTCTTTCTTCATCTTTATCGTTATGTACTAGGAAATATAATTTATGTACTTATTACTCACACTATTCTTAAGAAATTATCATTAGTTTTTATTTTTGTATGCATGTCGTTTATCTTTGGCAATAAATAATATTATCTTTCTCACTTCTTACCGGAAGAAATGTATGTATGGCCTACAGATAGTTGTCCCAGGTGTGGGTATTTGTGTAAGTGAATATAAATGTTTATTAACGAATCCACAACACAGGAAAAGGTTTTAGTATGGCCACAAACGATTGTTTTGGAAAATAAATTATTGCAGTCTTAATTCTTTCGCCGAGAATTCTTCTAAATTATTTAAATACTATGAGATATAATCAGGGTTCAATTTAACAGTATCTGGAATTCTAGATCCTAGATAGAATGGGGGTTTGGTATCTGAGAAACGTACCCCAAAGGTGAATACCCACGTATTAGAAAAACCGTGGCCTATAATGAACACTGATAAATATGTAGATTATGAAATTATAGTTCAAGCTGTTATGAACATCTTTTAGTACTGCTTAGTTAAGAAATTAAGTCGCCATTTGGATTAAAACAGTTTTAACAATGACGTTTTATATTGTAGATGCGTCATATTCCCACAAAGCGGTTATCAAAAACGGCAAGAAACATACATCACACACTTTTTTTGTGTCACCTCTGTGGTTGCCGGATGCTTAACTGGGCTTGCCTTATAATTAATAATTTAATTAAAGCCTCCAGTGAGGGCTTATTACAAAAACTTACAAACTAGGCGACTACACGCTAAGGGCACCCGCTGTGGGGTACGGAACTCGGCTTAGGGCGTTGCAGGGGGAGGGCAGCTAGGGACAGGCTTGATCAGATCATTATTATTATTTCATTTATTACACTTTACAAACATATTATTTACATTTTTAAATATTCCTATAAAAACAAAAAACATTTAAAAATATAAAAAACAGTAGCCCACCGGTATCGGGAAGAGGGTCCAAGCTACCGGTTGTCAGGGCTCTTGAGAGAGAAACCTCCTAACAATTCACGCCGTGTCCAGAAGTACTGCTTTCTGGATCAAGCTCTTGATCCAGCTGCCTAACGAGAGCCTCCTTAGATGTTTGTCGAGGCTCTTGGCTATTATGCCATTGGCCGAGACGACTATCGGCACAATGATTGCTGTATCCACATGTCGACAACCTCGCGAGCCAGATCAAGATACTTAAATTGCTTATCTTTATCGGCTTTCACGAGGTTTTCGTCATGAGGGACCGCTATATCAACAATCATTGAGCGACGCTTTAATCGGTCTATCACCACTATGTCAGGCTTATGGGCAACAATAGTCCTGTCAGTGATGATAGACCGATCCCAGTACAATGTAATATTGCCATTTTCGAGAACTGGGTCGGGCACATACCTATAGTACGGTACTTCTGATTCCCCAAGATTGTATTTAAGAGCAAGTTGCTGGTGAACAATCCTGGCTACAAGGTTGTGTCTATGCAAATAGTCTCCGTTAGCCAGACGAGAACAACCGGAGATAATGTGACGAATGGATTTCCCGGTTTGTGACATGCCCGACATGTGTCTACCGTACCATCCTTCACAATATATTTCCGATAGTTATTCGTCATCATAACTTCATCCATAATCGCACAAACAAAACCTTCGGTTTCCCCGAAGAGGTCACCAAAACGTAGCCAGGCTACGGACGCTAATGTATCTACGTCAGACCCATGAAGGGTCTGGTAATAGCGTCCGTGAAGCTCCTTGCTCTGCCATATTTCTCTGCGGTCATTGGTATCTAATACTACAGGTTTGCGCCAATTCTAGCTACCTAAGGAGAGCGGAGTGAGGCCTTTGTGCACCGCTACCACATCTCGATGCATACCCACGTCGGCTTCTAGGAAATATTCCCTAAGGCTGCATACCTCGCGGTTGTGCAGGGTCTTTGCATTTAAAAAGCCACGACCCCCGCACTGCCGCGGGATATACAGCCTCATCACCGATGAGGCTGTATATCCCGCGATGAACGTGGGTGATGCATCCGATTTGCAGTCAGCGTTGTGCGGACCCGCCTGTCCAAGGCGTCAAGTTCAGTCTGAGTCCATTTTCCATTTGTCCATTATTATTATTATTAATAGGGGAATTTAAAGCTACTGCCTCAGCGTCGTGGGCTGGCTCGGGCAAGGGTCGGGACGGATAATTATGGGGATGTCGCGGCGGGCCTCAGAGGTGAGGACGGAAGGACGGTTGGTTTTTGTTTTTGTGTACTGTGCTGGTTTCCCTACGGCTCTCTTGGAGTAGGGTGATTGCGTCATCGAGACTGACTAGGGTTTGCCTTGGTTGGCGAATCTTAGAGATACGCGAGGCTTCGTATCGGGCGGCTGATGCGATAAGGGGATTCCTATGTTTGGTTGCAATATCAAAGCAACGCTTGGAGACGCGTTTCATGAACTGGATGGTGGGCATCTTGAGGTCTACGTGAAGAAGCTCATTTCGAACATAAAAGGGGGCTCCCGTGACTCTACGGAAGAATCTGTTTTGAAAACATCACACACTAAGTAATTTTCTAACTTTACGAAGCTTATACGCGTATAGAAACGGAATGAAAATAAATACTTCATTAACGGTCCAGCCATTCTTGAATTTGTCACCATTCACATTTCAGACAAACATAATTATACAAAATCTCAAAAAATTAAGCATGTTAATTCATTTATTAATATAAAAAAATACTTACAATAGAATCATTACATAAAAATTGTTAACTTTTAGTTAACCAATTTTAATCTAAAAAACTAAAGCTAACTAAAATCTATACTAATATTATAAAGCGGAAATGTTTGTTTGTTTGTTTGCTTGAACGCGCTAATCTTCGAAAGTACTAGGTGGATTTGGATGCAATTTGGTATGGAAGTAGCTTGAAGCTTGAGGAAGGTTATAAGCTACTTTTTACGCGACTGCAAAAAAGGAGAATTATGTTTTTACCGTGATAGAATCCACGGGAGCGAAGCCCCGCGTGAGTACTAGTAAAGTATATAAAAGAGTTCGTCCTCAACGCTGTCAGCGTGTAATGTTTCTAAGAGAATGGCGGCATTGCCACGTTGTATGGCAATGCTTAGCCTAATAGAAATTACTTTAAAAAGGCACCAGGGCCCCACGTTTAGAGATTTTTTATATATAAATATTCATTGAAATAAATCTTCATGACAAGTGTTCATTGCACCAAACACTTTAGTATACTTTATTCAAGCTCGAATGCAGTATGCGGAACCACCCTCCCGACCACAAATATATGTGCATACAGGCGGTCAAATTGTATTTTTTTTTTGTGACCACACAGTCTAAACAATACAATTTTAAGACAATTCGTGTTGGCACTTTTGCTATGTCTAATCAGCAGTACCAGCAAAAATAATTAACATATTCGTTCCTTCCAATAGACCTATAGTACCGACAATGTGATTAAATGGTAAAAAGAGGCACAAAAAACTCTTAATAACGATAGACGTATCCCGTATAAGTCAATTTACGTTTATTTATTTTTTAATAGCTTTAAAATTATTTTTTGTACTCTGTATACTCACTTTATTTATTTATGAGCCCTTTTATCACACAATCATGCGAGGCTTACCGTAGTTAAGAGAAGAGCAATACTACTACTTAGTACATTCTACCTATCCACAAATTTATACAGGGTGACACGGACATCGACGCGCAACCGCTTGCCATGGATTCAGATACTCCCATGGTACATGATACCCCCGCGTTGAAATTTTTCGTCGGCTTGTTCTTAACTTAATAAAACTAAGAAAAATCCTTCGCAAAAAAAAAAACAGTAAAGTCACTTATTTTATTTCACTTAAAACAGTCATGTAAATAAAACTCGGAAGAGCTCAGGCAGATCAGCTATGTTGACCTCGCAAATTAACTCTAGCAAAACAGCTGATCAGGTAGCCCTTTCGAGTTTTATTTACATTGCTGTTTTAAGTGAAACAAGTGACTTTTATTTTTTAATCAAAATCTCATTGAGTTAGATAGAAATAATGATTTTATATAGTTTTCGGTAAAAAAAATTGCTGAAAAAACCTGAAAAATTAAGAAAAAGCCGACGAAAATTTCTACATATTTTAATAGCATAATCGCTACATGGCTTTGAAAAGGCACCTAATTCTAAACTATTAATATTTAACTCAGACAGTTAATATATCTTTCTCTACCTGGTCCGTGAGGGGGAGAAAAAATTGTAGGTGGCGTATTTTTTACCTTTACAAATCAATAAGAAATTCAAAGATCAAAAGCTTCAATAGACTTGCTATTGTTCCTATAGATTTTTCATTGAAATAAGTATAAAGAAAAAGAACGAAAGAGATACATAATATTCAGGTCTTGTTAAGTGGCTTTTGAGGATGAGCCGATAAAATAATATATTTTATTACTTATCTGATTTGTTCTTTATTTATATGTTAGAGGAAAATCTATAGAAGGTCTATCAAAGGTTTTTAAATCTATAATAACTCTGTCTGTTTATAGTAACTTGTTTAAAATATGATTTTATTCTAATAACTAAGTACGTACAACCTAATTTATGAATTAGGTCCTTTGTCTTATAATACTTCTGTTCCCTATCGTTAATACTATGGATATGTTGACATTATTTACAATGTATGTATACCTAACTATCAGTGGCGAAGGCTCCATACAACTCGATTCCTACCGGCTTCCCTTTTGAAATATGGCAAATATTAGTCTATTATTTTATATATGAATATATAAATAGTAATCTATTATTTTCAATTAAACAAATAATTATTTACGAAGTTACAAGATTTCGAAGTCAGCCACAGGGCCACAGTTACTGGAATTCACGCATCTCACTTGAGCAAGGTAAGCATTTTTTGGTCCAGCTTCCCTTTTATGAAAATTCACCCTTCGCCACTGATAACTATGTATAAGTAAAATCACAGCTGTTCACTGTCTTTTAAAATACAGGTTATCCTAGTTTGAGAGGCAGGGTTCACTTTATCCGTATTCACATTTTGCAATATATGTAGCTAAACATCTATGTATAAATGTATACTTTTGTATTATTCTTTTGTGGCAATAAACTTTACTTCACTTAATTTCTATTGTAAATACTATTTATAATTTTGTTTTGTTTTGTTTGGTTTTGGCTTAATCTGTTTTGTTCTAACTTATATGTTAAATGAAAATCAATAGGTACTCTGTCTAAGATGTTACAGTAATAACTAAGTGATCACTTACAAGCTAATTAATTTCATTGGGTCCTACATTCGTCTAATAATACTTCGGTTCACTATCTTTGTAAATACTAATGAAAAGGTTCTAGCTCAGCAGAATACACATCCAGTAGCAACTTCTTGTACTTTTCTACATTTGCTGAATACACCAGTCTTGCATTGGGATTCGTAGACGAGAAGTTGTTTGTATTAATACCTCGTTGGCTACCTGCAAGTTGAAAAAGGCTTTATTTATATTAAACAATAGGTATGGATAAGAATAGGAATGCAGGTGTGTATAGAAACAACTAAATGTATTTTGACGGAAAAGGATATCAGTTCCTTACCTTCCAAATAAATATCGTTGGTAGAATTTCTGAACTCGTCGACTAGATAATTGTCTAATGCTATAGCTACTGTTGCCGGGTCCAGTTGAATCCAATCGGGTGACTGCGGTAGCGATACTTGCTCAAAACTGTTGAGTGCTTGCACTATTGGAGTCTGAATGTTTCCTAAGACATTTTTACGCCAATCCTGTGCCAAAGTGGAAATTACTGCATTATTAATTATTTTTTAAAGAGAATTAGCAATGTGGGTAGGATAACTAGCAATCTTGTTACCCCTCCAACTTTTTTATTTTGATGATAGGTTTGACCACCATCTCACCTGATGGTAAGTGATGATGTGGTCGAAGATGGAGCACGCTTACCTAAAAGTAACGTATTCACTCTTGACTTAAAGACCCCTAGGTTATAGTTATCGGGAAACACAGACTCCGGCAGGGAATTCCACTCATTAGCCGTACGCACAATGAAGGTATTCCCAAAACGTTTAGTGCGTATAGGTGGGATGTCCACCGTGTAACGATGGCGCATCGCCGTTTGTCTTGTAGTCCGATGATGGAACGGGCTTGACGGAATTAGATTGTGTAATTCCATCGCACACTCCCCGAAATGTAACTGATAGAAAACCGATAGACTAGCAACTCGTCGCCGATGTTCAAGGCTCTGGAGCTTTGATTCGACCAGTGTATCGTTGTCAATGAGTCTTTTGGCCCGTTTCTCAATAGACTCAAGCGCATCTAGTTGGTACTTGGCAAATCCACCCCAAAGATGAGAGCAGTACTCCATACACGACCGAACGTGGGCTTGATAGAGATTGAGTAGCTGTTCGGGTGTGAAGTACCGTCTCACCTTTGCTAGGATTCCCAACTTTTTTCTACTAATCTAAATATGCTTGTTTCTGGAGTGGGTTCACGGCAATAGTGTAGTGGGTGGGGTTCGTACCAGAGACCTCTCGATCACAATGCCGACACCTTAGCCATTAGGCTATTGTCACTTTAGTTCATTATTATTAATCTACAACAGCTTAGTCGAATCTCATTTATATACTATTTGTAAATTCAATGCGCAGAGCGACAAACATCTGTGCCTCTGCCAGAGAGTAATTTTTTACTCAGACTGACGTTTCTTGACGTTAACGTGGATTTTATTTGTTTCTTTTAGAAAAAGGAAGTAGAATGTTTATCTATTTATTTATTTAATCACCAACTTGCACTTGCAGTTATTAAATACCACACATACAAGTTATAGGTTAATAGTAATATAAAAATAGCAAAAATAATAATAAGGAAAATTAAAGAGAATAAATAAAGTGGTTAAAATCCCATAAAAGACGAAGTTGTATGTCTTGACATTACTGATAAGCCGTGTCTCCGATCAGACCTACTTTTTTGGTAGTAATTGCATGAGATATCAATCACAAAACACCTCTGGTTAGTTCAGGATTTTTCCAAAATGTAGACATAAAAGGCGCTCTTGGGTGGAAAATATAGCTGAAGTTTAAATGCGTAACAAAATAGATAAGTGCTCACTAATTTTAGTAAAACAATAACTTTTATACCGAAACAGAAATCGGGGCACACTGAGTTGCACAGGTTAGGTTAGAAAGAGACGACGGGTAGTGAACAAAGCCCTCGTCATCTCTTTCGGTTAGAATACTTTTGACCTTTAATACAGAAATAAGATACCAACTTCCACAATTTGGCGGGCAAATAACCATTCTGAATTTCCTGATAGGCGTTTTAACACAAGCCTCCAATTATATCTCAAATATCTTGTGACGAAGCACCAAGGGGCAACATAATATGCTATGGTGCTTGAGGAGTGTAGTGAGTAGCGTAGCATACTATACAGCTATCAGAACAATCTCGGAGTAATAGTCAAAATACCTACTAGAATTTTACAGGATCACGAATAATATTTTATTTAGACTACATTCATACTTCGATTCATTAAAATGGTGTGTTTTGGTTGTCATATTGAGCACCAATTTTTTAAAGTTACTTTAGGAACTTTTTTTTTCGTGGTGGAAATTATCATGAATGTCCTCCGCCCTGGGGCAGGCGAAGGAGTCTGTCAGACTCATACTGACTAAGTGTCTAAAGAGACTACGCTGAAGTTACGCGACGGAAGTTGCGCGGCTGATTTTACGTTCCGACGTCTTCGGCTGATATGACATACCGTAAGTGCCGAACTTACGCGGCTGAAATTCAGTTGCGCAATAAGGCTGAGACGCGGGGCGCGGGCATCCCTTGTTCCCACTGCTCCCCGTCACAGATCTTCGTCAACAATCGAACCGAACTTCGGTCGCGTATAATGTGCGCTCTACAAAATACGTTGCCGCTGAACTTACGCCCGACCGAAGTTCATCTGTAAGCTATAACGCAACGTAATTTCAGCATAGTGTGTCATCAGTAATTTAAATGGCATTACAGGCGTAATCATGCCGAACTTCGGTCCCGTAACTTCGGCACAGTGTATTTAGACACTTAAACCACGCCGTGTTCCCTCGTACACATGCGCCAGGGGCTGCAGGAATACATAAGTATTCTTCAACGGGGCCCCCAACTAGTGCCGGCCCGATCTCTTTAGGGTTCCCGCCCACGTCAGACTTTTTGTAGGACAGATAATCGGGCCGATTTTTTTCCTCCGATTCTCAGGACCGATTTTGTGGTCGACTCAACGCCTACGTCCGTCACTTTGTCTGTGGCTATCGAGGGAGCAGCACGTCATGGACAGAGAGAATATCATGAATATAATGAGGAAGGTGGATTTACAGAGGAAATGATAAATGATCTTTATTTTGCAAATTGGTTATTAAATAACACTTTTACACGTCATATTTTTCGTAAATGTTAACTAGATGAGGCCGGTGTTTCCTAACTGACTACCCTGAGAAGAAACACAAAAACTAACTCAGGGGTCCGTCTCTTTTAAAGTTCATACAATCTATACTGGTTTAATTATATGGGAACCTTGTAGATTTTAGTCTGAGGCGGTCTTTTGAAGAAAGATGCTCACAGATTTGAGTGGGCCTGTCCATACAGTGCAAGTATTTGTCAAATGACGTATAGATCAACTTAGAACAAGGAGCTTAACGATTTGATGAATAATACCAAGGTTTGGTAGGTTTGGCGTTAAGACCGCCATTGTAACCTAAGTTATAGAAATAAGGTTATGTAAGTGTGTTCCAATTTTTGGTGTACAATAAAGTATATTCTATCTATCTATCTATCTAAAAGCACTCAAACTGCCAGACAATCATGTAAATGAATCATGAAAGGTTTGTCTTTGGCTTTTGAGGAACAGAAGAGAGAAAAGAAAGTTCTGGGTTGACCCAATAATCTCTCAGATATTATTGAAGCACAACACTTGTCCTTCCCTTGCAAGTGCATGCGACCGACTGACGTTGTGGTGAGTAGTGTGCGTTTTACGCTACATTTCCGAACGTTCCATTTTTCATCGATAATCGGATCGGTCGGGATGCGCCGATTTTATTTCTGACCAACTTTTTGTAGGACGTGTGCGTTGCACTATTGCTACCAGTGAAATATTATTAGTATTGCTATTTTTCTCCGACAAAAAATCAGTCACCGATTATCGGACGTGAGCGGGCAGCCTTAAGCGGGGGGAGTGAGATGTTTGGCCCTGTGACTACTGCGAAAGGCGAGCGTGGAACAAAACGCGCCGCCCCCCGCCTATCCTCGGTACTTTAAGGACTGCCTTAACTGCTGGTTGCTAGTTCACAAAGACATTTTTTGCCCGGTTAACGGTAATGAAAAGACAGAATACAAAAATATTTATTAAATAAAACTTTTTGAATAGGTGTACAGGAATTGTAAATAATATTTATTCTTACTATAAAATAACAATTTACTTTTTTACATCATTCACATGAAAAATTTATTTCATCTACATTATTTTATCTTTTAAATACTTATAGGTAGGATTCAACATCACACAAGTTGAAAGTGTGTACACTATACACACATTTATGTACATCTAGTCCAGTCGACACTTACCCATCAATATTTAACATTAGGGCTGCCCTTGCTAGCTACTATGTATTACAATTGCCTGTTAGTAAGGCAATGTATTTTTTTTCTTTATTGTATGGAGTATAAGTTCCAGTTCCTTAGATAAACCAAGGAACTTATACCTAAATCAAGTTTGTATATAAGATCCTTGGGTTTATCAACTCAACGTCAGAATAATATAGGACCATCTGTTTTAAATGAGGTACTGGTATTGAAACGCAAGGGATTGTAAAGCTTGTAATGATTTAGAACCCAATTAAAACATGTGACATTTTTTAAATTGTTTATATCCTTGCGTTTGACCAGCATCTCATCTGATGGTAAGAGATCGAAGATGGAGCACACTTACCTAGAAGTAACTTATTCACTCTTGACTTAAAAACCCCCAGGTCATAGCTATCAGGAAACACAGACTTCGGAAAAGAGATCCAAATGAAACAGCTTATTACGAGGGTTACAAATAATAATATGTATTTGTTATAAAATAATTATTTTAAAATAAATTATGTTGTAATCATTACATTATATGTATAGACAAAAATCAATAACCCCTCTTTATATTTTAAACTATACAGCCTATAACGACACAAAATAAACATAACCAATTCTTTATTTTCGTAGGATAGAGAAAGATCTACAACTATTAAGGACGCATGTTCAAAATTGATAGGTATCAAATCGCATCACTACATAGACAAGGCTCAAACACACACAAACGTACGAATAGCTCCGCGAATTATGGGTACGTAAAGTCATTTTGATACTTTAGATTATTTAATTTTTTTTTAATGGCTTCATGGTTGCTTTTATTTTGTGTGCTGTTTGATGTCATGAAATTATTGGAGTGACTTGTAGGTACACTTCGATGACTGGTACTGGATCTCTTTGACAACAAGATGTAAATGTGTAGTTTTTTTTTATTATGGTTTCGTAGCCGATTGGCAAAAAACAGAACCCTTATAGTTTCGTCATGTCTCTCTATCTGCCCGTCCGTCCGTAAGTCACAGCCATTTTATTCCGAAACTGTTATGACTACCTACATGTGAAACTTGGTAGGTAGATTTATTGTGTTCCGCCGAGTTGAACCGCTTTCCGATTGATAGACAAAAATATATAAATTTAAGGGGGGCTCCTCATACATGGAACTGAACCTAAAAATATTTTTAAGCTATTGCATAGCTTTTATCGCGGGCTTTGAGCGCGGCGACCGAATTCCGTAACGAAAATAAAACCTAATACGGTCGAATATGGTCAGTTATTTCAATTCGGGTTACTAACGTTCTATTAGCGTGTTTAGTAAAGAATCGGATTGGTAACCGTCAGTATTTTGGATCAAACCCAGGGTCTCATCATATCTTTTTATGATTTCTTTTTTATTGAAAGTACATTTATATTATACTTACTAGCTTCTGCCCGCGACTTCGTTCGCGTGGAAGGGGGTTCCCGCGTAAATCCCGAACCCGTAGGAATTTCGGGATAAAAACTATCCTACGTCCTTCCCAGAGTCCTAAACTATTCCCACGCCAAATTTCATCTAAATCGGTTCAGCGGTTTAGGCGTGAAAAGGTAACACACAGACAGACAGAGTTACTTTCACATTTATAATATTAGTATGGATTTAGATATTTTGTAAATATTTTGTTGAATAAAATAAGAAACATTTACATTTTTTTATAGGAGAAAGAAAGTCTAAAATGTCAACGCCGCGAGAATTAGCTTAAAACTAAAAATGTGGTATAATTGACCCGGTAACTTGAATTAATATCAAAGAAAAAAAATGCTGCAAAAATAAAAAAATATATAAATAATTATAATTGCATAAGTTGATAAAAAATGCTATGCAATAGCTTTACCGCGGCAGTCCCCGAGTGCCACACGGGTTTTTTTTTTTCATCAAACCTTTTCGTGTGCGGTATCTATAGACAGGTCTTTAAAAATTATATCGGTTCCTAAAACTACTTCTTCTTAAAGTCAATCGTTTAAAAGATATACGCTTCCAAAGTGGTAAAATGTGTCCCCCCTCTCTAACTTTTATAATAGAATAAAAAAAAATATGCTGTAGGTTTTAATGAAAACTTTCATTAAAATGGTTTGAATGACATCGGGTCAGTAGTTTTTGAGATTTAGCACATTTTCTAAAACCGCAAATATAACTTTGTATTTCATACAAACACTATGAAAAACAAAGTTATTTGGCGTAGTTACTACGGAACCCTTCATGGACGAGTCTGACTCGCATTTGTCCAATTTTTACGGTAGAGCCCACTCTTGACCTCGATCTCGCCTGATGGTAACCGATAGATGAGGTCTACAATGGAACGAGCGAGCTCAGAAGATACCTATTTACTTTTGCTTTAAAGACTCAAAGATGGCAGGGAAAACAGAAGCCTCAATCAAGAAAAATCAATTTCTTATGTTTAATATATTCTTGGAATATATGAGGAATGAGCTCGTAACTCCATATTTCTTACCCGTCTTGGGATCAATCAATTCTGGAAGAAGACAATTTTTGTAAAATCGAATTAAGTGAGTTTCCATTTTTTCCTTTCAGAATTAAAAGTCCTTTTCAATGATTTCAAACTTTAATTTACCAGTCTTGCCTAGTAATACGCAACTGCCCTTGAATTTGATAATACCATTTATGTTTTTTTAATAAAATACCCAAATTGCTACAGGTGTGCCTATAATATTTGAAGAGTTCCCGCGATTTCTCCAGGACTCCATCGTCAGATCCTGACTTCATGACAATGGAACGAACTAGAAAGCATACCTTTTGAAATAAAAAAAGAATTTTCCAAATAGGTCCAGTAGTCTTCGAGTAATCGGAGAACATACATAAAAAAAAACAGATTCCGAATAAGTGAGGACCTCCTCCATTTTTTGAAGTTGATTAAAAAGTGTTTCTGTCACAAACCAAACAGTAATACAATAAAATATATTGAAACATTAGTGGTTTCCAAATTGCTGCCACAAAAAGTACTACAAATCTGTTGGTCAGATCTTTCCGGACGCTCTTCGTGTGTACTGCGAGTATCGCGACTGCCTCCATAAATCCTGTGTAAAGAGGACCAGATCGTTTTGATGGTCACAATAAAATGACACATATTTACAACTAGCTTTTGCCCGCGACTTCGACCGCGTGTATCTCGGAAAATATCCCATCAGTATATTTATGTGGAGAACATAGCGCCGTCCGATGTAACTGTACAAACTCAAATGACTACTATATATCATTGCCGTGTATTTGGTGAAAACCGTATCAAAATCTTATGTGCTTTTTATCGCGTTCAAACAGACAGACAGACGCGAGGTAGCGGGAGGTCTCTGTTTAGAATTTATTATGGTAGTTCTAGTTCTAGTACGATCTAATAACAAATATTTTTTGACCACATGTCCAAATACCGTCCCGTTATCCTACACCGGTTCCCGCTCGTGCACCTCCTCTGACCTTGATCACCGACTGGAGGAAAGTAAGTGAAAAACAGTAATGAGGTAAATGCAATTAAAGAAATTGGTCAGTTACATTTTTGCGACACTTGCACTAAATATCTCATGGTGGCAGTTCTAATTTTGTGAAAAGTTTTAGTGATGGATTTTACTTCCGAAGGTATGTACTATATTATATTCTTATTAGAATATTTTAATGGGTCATAAAATAGACTATCTGTGAATTCACAATAAAGGCATGTTTTTCTTTGTTTTCGAACTTATCAGGCTTTTGGGGTATTAATGACAGCTGCAGAGGTTACTGCACGGTCAACTGGACATAAAAACGTTGCCAGAGTTATAAAGGACATTCACGAGAATCCAGCTTCTGCAAGTACATGCATTAGCCTTCAACAACCAAGTGCTGTGCAAGTGATAGACTGCTAAGTAATGACGAGGCATTAGCGTATTATATTGATTCAAATTCAACAACTCACTCATATAAACAGACTAGAAAGTGGATTATGAAAGTCGGGCATCACGTGTTTCCATCATATGATTGCATTGTTAAATCAAAAAAAGCATATTATCCTTCCGAGGAGCACATTGTTTTGACACAATCTCGAGCAGAAATTGAGCTACAAGCTATTTTGAATAAAACAGCAGAACGTTTAGTAGAAACTCAGAGAGAAGTTGTCACAAGTGTGCTCCCCAATCTAATACCCAATTCATCGTTTATCACACAACATCTCTTATAAGTAAATGGGGATGTGACGGAAGTTCCGGTCATAGTGCTTACAAACAAAGATTTGAAAACAGCGAAGGCACTGATGAGTTCCTTTTTGTTTATTCGTTGGTTCCTCTAAGGTTAATCGACGAGAGTAACAACATTATCTGGCAAAATCCTCGTCCATCATCGACGATGTTTTGTCGTCCAATTAAATTCATTTTTGCCAAAGAAACAACGGAATTGACAAAAATCGAAACAAATAAGGTTTTGGGATAAATAAACGAGTACTTGGAGGCTACATCTTATGATCTTGGTGGTTCTGAAATTTCTGTTAAGCACAAGCTTCTGCTGACTATGACTGATGGAAAAGTGTGCAATGCTTTGACAGAGACACATTCATCGCAGAAATGCTATATTTGTGGGGCCACTCCCAGAATGATGAATCAAGATAATTTTGGCTTGGGTTTGTTAACATTACATGCTTGGATTCGTTCGTTTGAGTGCTTTTTACACATTAGTTATAAGTTAGATATTAAGAAATGGCAAGCTAGGTCTTCAGAGGAAAAAGCAAGTGTAAAACAACGATCAGACGAAATCAAACAACGATTCAAGCATGAAACGGGATTAATTGTGGACAAGCCAAAGCCAGGATTTAGTTCCACAAATGATAGAAACAAAGCTCGACGTTTTTTCGGGAACCCCGAACTGAGTGCTCAGATCACAGGATTGGATGTTATAATCATGAAACACTTTGATGTATTGTTGAGGACATTGTCTTCTGGCTTCGAGATAAATCTTGTTGAATTCAAAAAGCCGAAGAAGAAACAGCAAGTGCTTCCCCTTGCTTCTCAATGGCGTCGCTCCAGATATTAATGGCATACGCTAGAAGATCCCCAGTTGACCGGTTTTTTGCGAAAACCGTATTGTCGGTCACTGAGGATATCGTTGGCTTCTAGGTATGCCAGGAGCTTACTATTAAGTACACGCTCCATACTCTTACAGAGTATGGACGTGACTGAAATAGGCCTGTAGTTGGCCGGGTCAGCACGACTGCCCTTTTTGGGTACAGGCTGAACGTTAGCCAGCTTCCATGCTTTCAGCACCTTTTCAGTCATCTAGCGAAAGGCGAAACAGGCGTGTCAAGATTGGAGATAATTCAGGCGCACAAGTTCTATGAACAATTGCTGGTATCCCGTCGGGGCCACTAGCTTTATTCACGTCAAGATTACGCAGCACTCTACGGACGTCCTTCTGATGGATGCGAATGTCCAACATACACGTCTCGCATCCAATAGGAGCATCAGGAGGGTGAGCGCCACTACTATCCAGACGTGAAAACTCCGCAAAGAGGGCGGCAAACAAGTTTGCTGGTTTGAGCAGTGGTTACCACCACTGCTCAAACCTGACGGGTCCACACTACCGTGAGGGACGACAGAAGTTGAATTCGACCGACTTTGCCAGGGACCAAAACGCTTTGCTGCCAGCAGGATATGAAGCGAGTTTGTTCCCGATTCGGCTAACGTGGTCAAACCGAACCCTCCGCAAAACCTTCTTGCTGGACTTGGCAGCCCTGTTGAAGGCTCTCTTCTTCTGATCCACGTCATTTGCTTTGCAGTTTCGAGCATCGATCCATGCTAAGTATGCCCCGTGTTTAAGCGCTTCAGCCCGATCACATTCGGCGCCAAATCAAGGTCGAGCTTTGCCGCACCAATGTGGAGTACTACATACCGTTCTCTGACCTAACAATTTAGGTCAGAGAACGGTATGTAGTACTCCATCCCCTGTCGCAAAACATCTACCACGGCGTTTGCGTACGACGATGAATCATTTGAAGAAGAGCAAGTAGGCTGTCAAGGATAACATGCAAAGAAAGATCGCATGCCATCCCAATCCGCTGACTTATATCGCCAAACCCGACGAATGACTTTAAGGCTAAGATCGGGCGGAGAGGAGACGGGTACAGACTTCACCAGACAGTGGTCGGAACTACCTAACGGTGAAGATATCGTTACCGAGTAGCGGTCTGGATCTGTAGTCAGTAGAAGGTTCAAGCAATTGGCTTTGTGTGACTCAACATCCGGCACTCTCGTTGCTCCCTGGACCAGCTGAGTGAGATTTAATGCAAGTGCAA
Organism: Tholera decimalis; assembly: GCA_943138885.2. NCBI lineage: Eukaryota > Metazoa > Arthropoda > Insecta > Lepidoptera > Noctuidae > Tholera > Tholera decimalis. The sequence goes on along the minus strand of OW964549.2, from coordinate 12,935,008 downwards.
GATTGTGCGTCTCTCGCCCAGCATGGTCCGTGCACTGGTATGGGAAGAGCCACTCCTAGTGATGGGCATTAAAGCCCTCCAGTAACACGAACTGAGCTGCTGGGCCGCATCTGCCGCCTCACTGATGTATTGTGTGAGCCTGGTTCTCTCATGATCTCCGCTGTGCGAGCGGTAGACACAAGCATAGATAATTTTGTCTATGTCCGTGTCCACCAGAGCCCAAAGTGTAGAAAACCTGGAGTCCTCAAGGTTCCGGAGACGCCAATAGCAGATGTCGTCGCGGGCGTACATACATACCGCCGCACGTGGTTTAAAGTTGTGCTCCAAGGTAAACCCTGGGTATGAAAGATACGACACGTCTGATGGACATCTGATCTGCGTCTCCGAAAGAAAGAGCAGAGCAGGTTTCAGTCTCGAGGTGGTGGTAGACTGCGACGAGATTTGAGTACAGACCTCGGATATTACTGAGGTGCACTTTGAGAGAGAGGGAGTGCAGCCGCTGTTTAACTTTTTATTCCATTTCATGATTTAGAGAGTGAAGAGGAGAGAAGAAGGAAGTGAAGTGAGGCTTCACGCTGTTAACCTCCAGACCCACACTAGACGGATGGTATTGATTGGGGAACTAGTCTGGAGACTGCGGGGACGCCCAAGCCCCCCCGGGAATGACCATCGGGCCCTCTCATCTGGTCGCCAACCAGCACGATGGTGCATTCCGGGATGTTTCGACAGTTGGTGGGGCAGCCTGTCATGTGTGGCTGGCACACTACTTGGGTCCCCAACTACCTGCGGTCGGCCAGCGGCGCACCGTGCCTCGGATCCGCTCCTCTCCGCGACTAGTCTCCCGATACGTCCGCACTAGTGCGAGCCAGATTGGTCTTTCAGCAGTGAAGCAACTACTTCGACCCAACTCCTTGATAGGCTACACAGGGCATCGTACCGGATAGTGTTGGTACGGTAACGGTAGTTGAGATCTCAGAACAATGTAACAGACTCTCTGTTACATTGTCCTGAGATCTCAACTACCGTTTAATAAATAGCAATAGGATAATCGCTAATTGCAAGACTCTTGCGAGACTCTCGTTTGGGCAACACTAGTACCGGAACACAGCTAGGCCGTTTGGCGGTACGTCTTTGCCCTGTGGGTGGTCACAAGCCTGCAATTTTAACCTGCCACCTGTTTGATGTCACCTGATTAGCACCACCCGAGGGCCACGTGTAGGGATTTGCAAACGGGTATCCTCTTACGGACACGGGTGACTCAGCCCCCAAAGCTGTCTGTCTGTCTGTCTGTCTGTCCGTCCGTATGTCACAGCTATTTTATTCCGAAACTATTAGGACTATACATGTGAAACTTGATAGGTAGATGTATTCTGTGAACCGCTTTCCGTTTTTAAGAAAAAACTTAAAAAATATTTAAAATAAAGGGGGGCTCCCCACACATAGAACTAAAACTGAAAATATATTTTTTTTCATGAAACCTATGCGTGTGTGGTATCTATAGGCAGGTATTTAAAAATGACATTAAAGTTTCTAAAAGGACATTTTCATAAAGTAAATTGTTTAAAAGATGAACGCTTCCAAAGTGGTAAAATGTGTGTGTGTGTTCTTCTATAATAATGGAGTGAAAAATCTAAAAAATACATATATCTGTAGATCTTAGTATAAACTTTCAACCAAAATTAGTTTGAACGAGATCGGGTCAGCAATTTTTGATATACAGCATATTTTCTAAAACCGCAAATATAACTTTGTAATTCATACAACTACTATGAAAAACAAAGTTATTTGGCGTAGTTGTAAAAAATGTAAATAAGCTAGTTTTAAGAAATTTGCAAGTTTTTCTTTTGTCTATTAAATATACATATTATGTTATATTATTATAGTTACTTCGGAACCCTTCATGGGCGAGTCTGCCTTGCACTTAATTTTTTGGGGGGTAAAATCATCAAAATGACTCCTTTCGCTCTGGGTGTAGCGGAAAGTAGTGTCAGACGAATACTGAATAAAAACCCACTCTGTTCCTTCAGTTGGCCTTGTGATCCGGGGCTGCGGTGTCTATACATATATATGTCTGTAGATCTTAGTATAACCTTTCAACCAAAATTAGTTTGATCGAGATCGGGTCAGCAATTTGCGAGATACAGCATATTTTCTAAAACCGCAAATATAACTTTGTAATTCATACAAACACTATGAAAAACAAAGTTATTTGGCGTAGTTGCAAAAAATGTAAATAAGCTAGTTTTAAGAAATTTGTAAGTATTTTTTTGTCAAATAAATATACATATTACTTATATTATATCATTATAGTTACTTACTACTATATATATATATATATATATTGTAGTTTATTATATAAATATATAATAAAAAAATATCATGAAAAAAATCATTTTAACTAAAAATAAGACATATTTCCAAAAATAACAAGTTGGAAGTATTTTTTTTTTGTTTTTAGTGTTTTGGTTTGTCGACTAGTGCTTTACCTAGTTACAAAAGCCTAAATGTAAACTACTTATCACCATTTACAAAATATTGCTTTTCCCGATGCAGAGCCGTTCATTTTTGAGGAGTTCTTCAGGTACTTTACCATCAGCTCAACTTCACCATATACATGTTAACAAGTATAAAGTGATTAACAACCATATTCTAGTAATCGAATCGCAACCCATGAAATACTTATAATTGAGTAGTTCCGGTAGCCGTCTGTGGTCTTCGTCATCAGTTCCACTTCATCGAATGGTATTTTCCGAGAGCAACTACACAAGTTACTTTAAAAAATAATAATATTTGAAGAGTTCCCTCGATTTCGACAGGATTCCATCATCAGATCCTGACTTGATGACGATGGGACCACCTGGAAATATACCTACCAGGTGCCTTTCAAACAATAAAAATAATTTTTCAAATCGGTCTAGTTACGAGTAATCGGGGAACATACATTTAAAAAAAACCGAGTCGTTTGCACCCATTAAAAAAATCGGTATCATCTTGGGTTTTGACATTTATTCAAAAAAGATAACAATTATTCCCAAACAATAGATAAAAAACTTACTTTCTCAAGTTGCTCATATAAAATGCGTAAAGTATCGAAATAAGTATTGTGTAGTATTATGAATTATTTTGTGTTCGTACAGCGATCTATTTTTAGACAAATTTCTGTTGACAAGCGACATAGCGTCCACTCACGAAGGCGGCTGACCGCGTATTAAAATTTCTTTACACTTTTCTGTCCAATAAATCTAAACAGTGACCAACGAAAATAACCCTTAATGCGACCAGTTAAGATTCATGCGCTTTAGCAAAATATGTGAAAAATTTAAAAGGGATTTTATTTTTTTGTGAAGCTATTTGTTACATTTTCGTTATTATTAAAAGGCTCATTTTGAGGTAATTATATCTGCTAGCCTGTGGTATTTTTTAAGAATCAAAATATGTAAATGTTTAGCAGAAAAAGAATCCTAAACTTAACCCTTTTTCCTCAACTTTGTATGCAGAGGTTTTGAACAATCGTGTTTACAATACTAAAAACCATATTTTTTGTATTTTAAACACGGCTGCTTTGGAGATAAAGAAGTAATCTATCTATTGCAACTGTTAGTTTTGTTTGAATTTCTTTATATTAGTCGGAAAAGGCACCCAAAAACAGCTTATTTACGTCAGTTTCGAACTTACGTCCTTAAAGATAAAGTTTTATTAAAAGGTGTGAAACTCTCTGCCAGCTTCTGTGTTCCCTACCACATATGTCCCATCAGCCTTTAAAGCAAGAGTGAATAGGCATCTTCTGGGCTCGCTCGTTCCATCTTAGACATCAACACGTACCATCAGGCGAGATCGGGGTCAGATTTGATTTTAATATATAAGTAAGTACGGGCTTATTAATTTAGTGGATCTTGCATACATCTCCATCATGGTCATCGGAAAACTTGAGGCTAGAGGTACCGAGTCACTCCACCAATTTCTTCGGTAAGTCGTTCGCAGCTCAATCAGCACGATTGTGGAATACTCTTCTCGTGTCAGTAAGACAAGCACAAACCCTTCCTTCTTTCAAAAAACATGGTAAAAGATCTCTATCTCTCTCTTTAATTTGTTACTATTTTTATGTATCTCAGCTTTTTTTTATGTATATGTGTGTATTGAGTATGTAGTTTATAACTTATGTATTTTATATAAGTGAGCCATGGACTACCCGCGTATTTATTTTCTCTTGCTGTGTCAAATCCATCCATAGGTTGTCTGTAAAAGATCGCTTTTAGCGATAAGACCGCCCATTGTGGTTTTTAAGTACCAATTTAATTCTGGTATGGTATACAATAAAGAGTCTATCTATCTATATATCTTATAATACTTCTGTTAGCTTATTGTTGATACTGCTGCTATTGACAAGGCAAGTCAGCCGAAAACACATTCAGCAAGAACTTCTTGTACTCTTCCACATTTCCTGAATACACCAGTCTTGCATTGGGATTCGTTGACGAGAAGTCGTTTGTGTTAATACCTCGTAGTATAGTACCTGGAAGATGAAAAAAATAATAATTTCGTAACAGTAAAAAAATAATATTTACACAAAAATACAGTAATTGAGCAAGAATTTAAAATAAAATATGTCTGTTTATCTGTTTGTCTCTTTGTACATGCTAATTTCCGGAGCTACTAAACGAATTTTAATAAAACTTGGTTTTTTATCTATTAAGGCTTTGGACTGGGATTTTGGAAACTAGAACACCTGATGTAGACTGAGATGAGATGATGAGAGATGAGAGATGTGACTTTACATGCAGACGAAGACGCAGGCAGAAGCTGGTTAGTAATAAATTCCTTCATCAATATTTTTTTTTGTTGATAATAGGCTCTAATATTTAAGCCCTCATCTCTAGTTTAATATAAGAATATTAGCTGTTTCCCGTGACTTCATACGCACATTTTTTCATACAAACCTTTAAAATAAAAACAGCCCGGAGGGGTTAATTTTTGAAAAAGAAGTAGCCTATGTTTGACTTCGGGTTTTCCACTTTATCAATATCGGCTCAGCGCTTTGACTGTGAAAGCATAACAGATTAGACAAACAGACACACTTTCGCAGTTATAATATTAGTATAGATTTATTAATGCCCAAGTTTAGATGGATGGATGGATGGATGTGTCCTTACCGTCCAAATAAATATCGTTTCTAGAATTTCTGAACTCGTCAACTATATAATTGTCCAATGCCATAGCAGCCGTGGCAGGGTCCAATAAGGCCCAGGTAGGCGACTTCGGAAGCGATACTTGCTCAAATTTGTTGAGTGCTTGCACGATTGGAGTCTGAATATTTCCTAACACATCTTTACGCCAATCCTGGAACAAAATTTAAACTGACTGTATTATTTAATTCTGTTACAATTGTCAGAATACTTGAAAATTCGATACCTAATAAAAATAAAAAATATACGTACCTAGTTTGGTACCCATCGCATAATATTAGGAAGAAACGACCAATTAAAATGTAGATTATTTCTTTCTTTTTCTTTTTTTTTTGTTATTCAAAAAGATTACTAGCTGTGTGAGTAGAATTGACGTTATTTGCAATCTTGTTAATCCCACTAACTAAGCTAAATATGCTTGTGTCTGAAGTGGGTTCACGGCAAAAGTGTAATGGGTGGGGTTCGAACTCCTGACCTCTCGATCACAATCCGATACTTCATACTTTAGCCATTTGGCTATTGACGCTTGTTAAATAATTAATAAGAATTGTTAGGATATTTGAATAATTCGATACTTCTGTACTTTATAAAAATAAAAAATATACATACCTCAGGGTCCCAGTATCCATCGGATAATATAAGAAAGGAACATTTAATTAAAATATAGATTACACAAAAAATACGAAACGCAATTATTCAGAGCCGGTCGGAAGTTGATGGTGAAGTTTTTAACCGACTTCTGAAAAAGGAGGAGGTTCTCAATTCGGATGTTTGTTTGTTTTTTTTCTAGATAAGACCGGTATCGAGATTATGTGCAGCAGTCTAGTGAAACTAGGAACAAAAAAACTTTTCTATGGACTTTACGTGGCAAATAATGGTGGATATTGCTATCACACTCCCTCAGTCCGGTTTCTCTTTCTTCCGTCAAGTGTCAGCCATGTTATTTGTCAAAACTTCATTTCGTGCCGTGTGTTTTGAATGTAAATGCTTGTTTGATTGTGAATTTTAACTTTTTAAAGTGTAATTTCTCATCAAAATTAGTGGCGGGTGATCAGTGGTGTACTTTCAATCAAAATGCCACCGAAAAGACGGTTTATTACTTGTGAAATTTGTGCAAATCGAGCAAGTCGTTCGAATGAAGAAAAAAGGATGTTTATGGCGAGATTTCCTATAGATGAAGCCCGGTAAGCACTTTAATATGATACTTTGCAGCCATTATGTAAGTAAAGCAGGCTAGAAACAAATAATATTAGCAAATTTATCTCATTTAAATTTGTGTGCTAGTGATGTACTGCAACTGTAATATCCACATATCGATAACAACGATATAAAATAATATATATGATTTTAACCAAGAAACATTGACTTAATTTTAATTTAAAATAATTTCAGATGCAAACAGTGGGTCAAGTTTGTGGGCAAAGAAGATTTAATATATGTTCCCATTGAAAAGTTGCATACATTAAAATATGTATGTGGAAACCACTTTGACAAAAGAGCATTTAATAAAAAAAAAACCGTGCTCGACGTTTTATAAGTGCCCTAGTAGGCCTATGTGAAATAAAATATTTTGATTTTTGATTTTGATTTTGAATAATAAAAATTTAAAAAGAAACAGTTTTTTTATTTTATTTCGGGTCCGCATTTAAGTCCAATCTTGTATTCGTACCAAACATCTCCTTATCAACACTGGACTCATAAATACGGATTCGATACTTACCTAAAATAAATAAAAATATTTAGTAGTAACCTCGGTTTCTACCCTGCATAGTTTATCGATATCGATAAAAAGCTATTTGTTAAGCACTATTTGGTTTGTTAGGTTGGTACTCCTGATGTTGTTTGACATCTTTGTGGTATTTGATGGTTATGTTTGTATTGGAATGCCATGTAAATTGATTCTATTGGCTAGTATATAAGTCCCGTCTCTTAAACGTAGTGATTTATATACTCTCTGATGTGCAGTGCCACCTTGCTTGTGATTCCAAAGCTTGCTGGAGTTACGTGAGATAAAACATACCAATTTGAATCAATTTATAGGTACATACGGATGATCAAATTTGATCGAGCGGGTGGTAACCATGGGCTGCAGCTCTGAAAACCAGTGTTAGGTGCTAATTTTTAGGGTTGCCAACTGACATATTTTATGCTGAGCTATGCCAAAAGGCGTTCCCTTTTGGCACATATCGTATTTTTTTGTTGTACAGACGCCAGCACATCAAGCTACAACAATCTGTCTAATTTCTTTAATAGATTTTTAACTTTATTGTTAAAGAAATTAGGTTCAAGGTTGATTGGGAAAATTTGACAGTTTCGGGTAGCTTCATGTGCTGGCGTCTGTACATAGGTACTGTGTTATTCTTTTTTTTATATGCCAATAAAAGCAAATTTCTTTCTTTCTTTGTATCGATTCAGTGATGATATCAGGATTTTCCCGTTTCTTTGTTCCGTTTCAAGTGTAAGCCAAGCACCTCAGTCTTTTAAAGGGCGGACGAGGTTCCTCGCGCTCTTTCCCGCCTACCACCGATCAGTCGGGCCTTATGGCATACCGTCATTTATCCTTCTTTAGAGAACCTTTGCATGGCGTTGGCTAAACCCTTCAAGTTGGAATTTTAGCAGAGAAGTGTCGGAGGCGAAACGTGGTGGAAGCAAGTGAATACAGGACGGTGACGGTTCTTTGAGCTCCTTGATGATGCCCTAAGCCGAGGTCCGTACCCCACAGGGGTGTCCTCAGCCCTCAGCGTGTAATCTTTATGTTTATATGAGTTTTATAAGCTTGGCTGGAGGCTCTAACATGTTATCATAATTAAAGCTGTCACAGACAAGTCGACTAGGGCCGACCAGCGAGAAGCCAAACACAATAAATGTAGATACTAACTAGAATAGTAGAGACTAACTAGAAGTAGTCAATGAGTCTATTTGCCTACTATTTTCGGATAATTTAAAGTTGATTCATGCGAACTATTGTAAACCTCTAGATTTGTATGCTATATGTAATCTATGTAGATCACATTATATAGATAGACATAGATAACGTAAGTATCACGATCTGTATGAAAACCAAGCAAGTGAAATTTTTTGACTACCTACTATGACGTCACAAGCACTATTTAGTGATGGGAAAACCAAATTGATTCAAAGACGTCGCGTCGCCTAAGTATTATGAATCGTTTAACTCGATTTAATAATCGATTTTGTGACAAAGTAATGAGATAAACAGAGGAAACTAAAATTCGTTGACATCCTAAAACATTAATCATTTTATAAACAAAACGATCACTATTATCTTATCAACTGTTGGAAGACATTAATTGCTGAACACAGACTCCCTCAAATACACACATCAAAAGTGTCTAGGGATCAAGCATTTTTATGCGGATTTCTTGAGATTGAGATGTGGCTTTGTAATAAATTTATGATTTTATAAATTTATATGGATCCTTTTTGGTGCATTTCATAATTTGAAACAGGAACTGTTAATCAAATTCGAGTAAAAGATGAAAATCAGCTGTCAATATTTTCCCTATAAAAACATACAACGCATTGAAGACATTATTAGTGCTACTGTTTCCCTACTACTGATTAAAACCAACGTTATTATGGAGCGGCGACGTCATTTAAGCAGGGAAGAAATGCTCAGAGCCGTGGGAATGATAGAAGCTGGTTCCCGGCAACGTACTGTGGCTTTAGCTCTGAATACAAGTCAGAGTGTTATCAGTCGACTTTGGACACGTTACCGAAGCACTGGTACCGTGGCTGAGCGCCATGGAGGACGGTATCGCTGCACCACATGGAGACAAGACCGATACATTCAAATCTTAACTCGAAGAGCTCCAACAATAACCGCCATGATGTTAGCCGTGAGGCTTCATCACTCTTCAGGGAATTTAATTAGCGACCAAACAGTCAGAAACCGCTTGCATGAAGTGAACCTTCATTCCCGAAGACCGCTACGGGTACCACCTATAGCAATGCACAATCGTAGGATTCGATATCAATGGGCTCTTGAACACAGAAATTGGGCAGAAGAACAATGGCGTTTCGTGTGCTTTTCTGATGAGTCTCGTTTTGGTATGAGACCGGATACAAGACGTATACGACACTGGAGAACCCCTGGACGCCAACAGCGATTAAAATCCTGCCAGGAAGTCCATCCTTATAGTGGTGGAACCATCATGGTATGGGCGGGTATTTGGATCGGCGGAAGAACTGAGTTGATTTGGATCAGAGGCAACCTCAACGCTCAAATTTATGCTGAGAAGATTGTATCTGACGTCATCGTTCCTCTACAAGTGCAAATCGGTCCCTTATTTCAGTTAATGCATGATAATGCACGACCGCACACCGCAAGAGTTGTAAGACAGACTCTCGCCGCAGCTAACATCAATGTCCTGCTCTGGCCTGCTCAGTCGCCAGACTTGAACCCGATTGAGCATGCATGGGATATGCTACAGAGAAGAGCTCTGCCGAATATGGAGGGTATCCAGTCGCAAGAAGACCTTTTTTTGTTGTTGCAACGAACATGGGCGGCCATTCCACAGCGTGATTTGGATGAACTCATTTTGAGTATGCCAAACCGATGTTCTTGTGTTGTTAGTGTTCGCGGTTGAAACACGGATTATTAATTGTTTAAGTTACCCAATAAAATTTTAAAGAAAACTGTTATTTCAGTCTTTTTTTCGAACTTTAATGTTAGTGGTTCAAATGTCAAAAATCCCTTTATTAGGAAAATGGCAAATTTCTTTATTAATGCAAAGGTGACTTGGTTTATCGTTACTGTGACAAACGAAAACACTTTATTTGATGAATCCTTAAAGAAAATTTTAATTAATATCAATCAGGAGAAAAGTTATTGCAAAAATATATGTTGATCCCTAGACACTTTTGATGTGTGTATTTACAGAGCAGATAGCTTGTATTATATGATATTAATATTAATAATAACAAGATGAACACAAGAAAACATACATTAGTACTATTAGTAGGGACTTGTACACTACTTTCAAGATAATATAAAATAAAGCACCTACATAAAAATATAAAACAATAAAATACCTTTTCTAATTTCCTCTTTTTTGGTGATAGTAAAAGATTTTAGGGCGTAACTTTTAGATCTAAGATAAGTTCAAGTAAAATTAAACGTTTTATAAAAAACTCGAAAAGTTACAGAATCTTCAACTAACTTCATTAGTTGTAATCTTCAGTACATCAATAGTTGGAAATAAATTTTTAATTTAATTATTTTTATCAATGTTTGATGCTTTTTCCCTTCTACAGACCTTTCTTACTCAAAATGTAACGAATAAATAGTACCTACAATACTTTGTTGGGAATCCAACTTTACTTCCCGTCGCCTGAATCCATTGTTCTTTTAAATTAGGAATGTGGAAAACTAAAAAGTCACGAAACATTTAGAATATTTATTAAACTATTTCGCTAACGAGCCGACAGCAATTCCTCTGGCACTTGGCATTCTCAAGAGGCATGGCTAAAAGAAAACAATCCTACAGAGAAAAATTAAAGCACTTTGCTATGGATAGTTTAAATAAACGGAGGCGATTTAATGACGCTTTATTTATGTGCTATATTCTGAACAATAACATTCAGTGGCCTAGGCTATCCCACGCCACTCCATCACTCCGCGGTATCCTCCATTTAGAAGAACCGTCTTAGGCTCTAATTCTCCTTATGCTAGATTTTGTAAGGTCATAAATAGATCGATTTAATCGATTTACATTATGATTCCATGGCAAAGCTTTATTTTAATTTTATTTTATTAGACATATAATATTTACATATATGTACCTAGTTAATTTTATAGTGTTATAAAAGACAAATGTTAAGGTTAGATTACTAAAATAAGAATAATGTGTACATGTGGTGTTTACCTTTAAGTGGTTTTTACACTATTACTCTTGGATATCCATAGTTATTAAGTATTATTATCAGTGTAAACAGTCGTTAGTGAACCTAATAAATAAATAAAATTGTATACAATACATAATAAATATAAAATACAAAATAATTCCTCTCTATCCGAAATCGGTTCTATAGAATCGATTTGTGTTGCGTAGAATGAACAGCACTAATCGCTAGAATTGAAAGAAAAATGATAAAAGCGCCTGTACCCCAAAACCGAAGCGATATACGATAGTATCCCTTGTTGTGATATTCATCATTTGTTGACATAAAACGTCACATCCATCGCTCCAAGTAAAAGCGGCAATGTATTACAAATATACAACATGCTTTCGATGACATGTTTTTCTCAAATTTGGTATTACTGTGGGTGTTAGATTAAAAATAATTGATTTTAAAATAAATGGCGCATAATATTAATCATAAAATAGTTCCCGATGGAAGGAAACATTAACCTTTCTTTTCTGCTCACATTTGTGCAGTTTTTACAATTTATCACAGCGCAATCCGCGAGTTGACAACTTTGTAAAAATTTTTTGAGACGCTTCAAAGCGCTTCATGTGTACTCGTAAAATAATATTTTATTCATCACTTAACCTTCCAATTAAAATATAAGTAATTTTTTAATTTATTAAAAAACTAGGGCCTAAATCGTGGCATTGTGGTCACGTGACTACGTATGACGTCATCGTTCAAAAAACAACTTTCCTGGCATTTGGCACATGAATGTACTTCGGGTATTTTATGATATTTTACTCTATTATGAACGTGAAAAATTATTATCAGTGCTGTGCAGTACCTTGTTGTGGGAATACTACTATAAAAACGCCAACGAAACTATTTATTCATGTCCCTTTAAAAAGAGATATTTGCAAGAAATGGTTAGAACTTCTGTGTCAAATCCATCCAAAGGTTGTCTGTAAAAGATCGCTTTTAGCGTTAAGACCGCCCATTGTATCACCCTTTTTAGTTGTTAAGTTAATATTTGTTTACTGTTATGGTGTACAATAAAGAATATATCTATCTATCTGCTTTTTTGAAAGACAAAAAAAAGGAACTCATCGAACAACTATTACAGGATGATAAGACAAGTGAACCAGAAGAGAGAGAGTTAGTTATGAAATGAAATGAAATATTTATTTGTAAATTGGTTATAATTTTATAAATAATACTTTTACACGTCATGTTTTTTTGCGTGTTTAGTTTAGCTAGATGAGGCCGGTATTTCCTAACTGACTACTCTGAGAAGAAAGACCGAAACAAACTCCCTCTGAGTTTGTCGTCAACGTCTCTTTTAAAGTCCAGACAATTTGTGTTTGTATATGAGAAGCATGTAGGTTCATGTCTTTGGTATTCTTTTGAGGAAATAACCACGCAAATTTGAGCGGACCTGTCCAGACAGTGCAAGCAGTTAGTTAGTTATTCTTTTCTTATTTTGTCTTACGCACCAACCAAAGATAACCAGTCAGCTGTCAAAATATTGAACGATGACGTCTCGTTTTCTGATTGGAGTTTCTAATCACGTGACTCACAGATAAAAAGTCTCATTTTTCTCAAGGGAAAATAAAATAAATAATTAATAATCTTTTCTCCGTTTGTACTATTTTGTGCTTCATATCAATAGATTTACATAATTAAATAGTCATTTTAAATTTTTAAACATACTGTCAACTCGCGGATTCGGCATTTTCAACCGACGACAAAAAGAGGAGGTTATCAATTCGACGCGTATATTTTTTTTTTTTTTTTTTTTTTTTAATGTATGATCATCGATTACTCGAAGACGGCTGAACCGATTTGGAAAATTCTTTTTTTGATTGAAAGGGTATACTTCGATACTGGTCCCATTTTCATAAACGTCAGGATCTGATGATGGGATCCTGGAGAAATCGAGGGAACTCTTCAAATATTATAGGCACACCTATGTCGTTTTGGGTATTTATTATAGTAACTTGTGCAGTTGCTCTCAAAAAGTACCATTTGAGGAAGTGGAACTGATGATGAAGACCACAGATGGCCGCCGAAACTACTCAATAATAAGTATTGAGTGGATTGCGATTCGATTACTTGAATATGGATGTTACGCACTTTATGCTCGTCACAATGCATATGGTGATGTAGAGCTGATGGTGAAGTACCAGGAGAACTCCTCAACAATTAACGGCCCAGCATTGGGAAAAGCAATATTTTGTAAAAGGTTATAAGTAGTTGATAATTAGGCTCTTGTAACTAGGTAAATTAAAAATAGACCAACTAAAAAGAGTGAAATAAAAACTTTTTACCAAAAAATTAAACCGACTCCCAAAAAACACTGCAAAGTGAAAAATAACTTTAATTTCGGAAGTCGGTGCCAAAAACGAAAATACAAAACTAAAGACACCGACTACCGAAATTAAAGTTATTTTTCACTTTGCAGTGTTTTTTGGGAGTCGGTTTAATTTTTTGGTAAAAAGTTTTTTTGACTTTTTGACAGATTGTTGGACAACAACCACGTTGCACCGATGCAGACTCAGCTTGACAGTTGCCACATTATGTATTTAATTTTAATACTTAAGCCCGGCACGCGAATGGATGTTCAAGTACGTTGTCTAGGTCTATCTATATCTATGATGTAGATTATTAAATAAAATTTAAGTTATGTTTGTTCTTAGTTTTTAATAAGGGTTCCGTAGCCGAATGGCAAAAAACGGAACCCTTATAGTTTCGTCATGTCACAGCCATTTTATTCCGAAACTATTAAAACTACATATTTGAAACTTGGTAAGAGAAGTATTTTGTTAACCGCTTTCCGATTTTTATTCAAAAATTAAAAATACATATAAAATTAAGGGGGGCTCCCCATTCATATAACTAAAACTATTTTTTTTCATCAAACCTATATCTATATACGTGTACTACGTATACGTGAACTTATGAACTTTATGTTATTGCAAGTTATTGTTTTTCTAATTTCTTAAGGTTCTGTTCTTCTAAATATTTGATTTGCTTGTAAAAACTAGCCAAGTCAAATGATGAGGTTCAATAGATCATGAGTTATTTGCTTTGTGTAAATAATTTGACTATTCAAATTGAAACGGTAATGCATGGTTTCAAATAAGCATTGTTCTAGTAGAAAAATACAAGAAATTGTGTTTTAAGTTTACTTTAGAATGTTATACGTTCTTATAAATAATTTTCAGGATTGTCTACAGAACTTGGCACACATTTAGATCTCAAATCTTTTGTTAGCGAAGTCGACAGTAAAATTGAACTTGGCTCCCATTTTCACATTTATGTTTTTGCTGGGATATCATTACTTTTTGTTAATAAAATTATTATGCAGAATTGATCTACCTATTTTTTTTGCGTTTACGCTGTGTAGTTTTATGTTTAGAATTATTTTCTATATTTTCTTGAATGTTTGAAATATTAGAGCGCATTGCCAATTCATTATCTGCATTTCTTTTACGTTTTCTGCATACTTTTTGCATGTTTTTTTATGTCTTCTTATCCTGGCTGTGACGAAATTATAAGGGTTTCTTAAAACGTTAAAAACAACCATTGGTGGTTGGAACTTAATTTCCTACGAAGAATATGATAGATACAAAAGATGACTTTTTTGCTCTTATAATTTAGCAAGGCGCTACCTTACCTTCTAATAAAATCGATTGATTGTAAAAAAGATCATATCCGATAAATTCACTGTTTTCTCATTATTTCCTTTGTATACACACAATTTGAACATTCTAAGTCATCTGGAAGTGGGTTAGGTTTTGTATCTATCTATACATCAGTCAGTAAATCAGTCATAACAACGATGATTTTCGGATGTTAATATCTATATAACCGTTTAAGCTGTATTTATAAAATTTGGGATACTAATAATTTATCTAGGGGGTCTCATTATATAAACCAAATTTGGTGTGTTAAAGTTGAATACTTTTTGAGTTATGAAGGGGTCAAAAGTGGCTCCAAATGGTTCGTGTAATATTACACACGGCCGCTGCTCGCCAGTTCTCTTTGCTTGAACTTGGCTTGATACGCTGCCGCGTGTCTAGATAATTATACCTATAATTTTCGACGAAACGCCAACAGTGACTTCATTAATAGGTATTTATGAATCCAGAAATGAAGAAGAATAAAAAATGAAAAAATTCTCTCCACTCACTCAGATATTGATGGCCCGTAACTTTCATGAACATTTTATTTATTACAATTTTTAACAGCAAAAGAACAGACAAATGTCGTTGATGAAAACATTTGTCTCGCCTAACTGAACTGCCTAAATTTATGTAATATTGGCTGTAATGTTTATGTTTAACCGTATAATTACCCAAATGAATAAATATAAGGTGGAAGAAGTACGAAACATTTTTCACAAATCGTGATTTGTATATTGGTAGCATTATAACATAGAGTTATTAAAGAATAAAGAAGAAGACAGCCCACACCCCGAACATACTTAACATACGGTTACAAAATGATTAACGAAGTTTTAATTTGCTGTTCATGCGACAATTATGTGCACATAGCTTCTCACCTGTCTGATATCAATCTATAACCCACTAGCGTCACTACTATGTATAATATGTATTATGGGGTTATGTACTATAACATGCATGTATATACATTATAAACCTTCCTCTTGAATCACTCTATCTATTGCTGAAAACTGCATTAAAATCCGTTGCATAGTTTAAAAGATCTAAGCGTACAGAAAGCGGGTGCGACTTTGTTTTATACTATTCGTATGCATTATCTTGTTACTATGTTGTGTTCTCGAAGTTCGATCACAGTTTGATGATGTAGAAATGACATCCTATTCAACATCTTCATGCATGTGCTCTCTTGGATCCATCAGACTCGTTCTTACTAAAACCACCCTGTGTTTCATAGCGCCGATAACTGGGGAAGCAGTTAAATACATTGCAACGCGTCTCCCAACTGGTGCCGGTCTGCCTGCGGGTCCCATATGGTTGAGCGAGCTCAGTAAACAACTCATGTGGTTTACTCCGCGTGCAACGCTTAAGAACACATGATGTGACGGAAGATGTGTCGAACGTATCACTATCATCGATCGCTTCTGTTCGCACTAACCGATCATCAGTTGAGTGTGCGAGTTTGAATGTTTACTATATACAAGCAGTAGCGCGGGGTTTCGCTCCCGTCGCCTTTATCACGATAAAAACATAACCCTTTTTTCGCGTAAAAAGACAAACAAACTAACAAGCAAGTCTGTCTGTTATGAAGTTACACAACCGTTCATGGCAAAATGACATCTACGTCAACTATTACATACATACATGCTGTAGATCCTTATACAATGTACTTACGTTTGATATACTTAACGTTGTGTAAACTTGTGAGAACGGTACAAACGTCACTTTGTCTATTGAAGAACTATTTGCCACGATGTGGTAAGCCTCTGCGTCCATGTGAGCATTGAATTCTGGATCAGGGTATTCTTCACCTGTAAAAAGCAAAATATCATACTTACATAAATATATCCACATTTTATACTTTCTTAACTTGCTGTTGCCCGTGAATTCATTCGCGTGCTAATTTAAATTTTCTAATAAATACACATATTTACTAATCTGGATTATAATAATTTTTTGTGCCGAATTCCATTCAGATCCGTTCAGCCATTTTGGCGTGATTGAAACACAAACATACAAGTAGGTATTTTACTGGTAACAAAAGACACGTAAGACCACGACTTGAAACAGTGTGATGGACCACTGTTTCTGCTCTTACTTGTCTCTTTCAGCATAATGCTAGGCCATGGGTAGACCAAGAGTACTTTGAAGATTTTTAGTGAGATTACCTACAATACCACCAGTTCAACCCAGGACAGTTAAATATTGGTCTTTAGTTTATTTGTACCAGCTGTGTCCTCGATTTAATTCGCGTGGGAAATTTTTTCCGCGTAAATTCTAATCCTATGGAAATAATGGAGCTAAAATCTTATGTTGCCCTAATACCTCCACTATCTTTAATTTAAAGTCACATTTAAATCAGGACATCATTTCGAGAGATTACCCCGAAAGTGCAAGCAGACAGCTATTTCATAGATCCCTCGAATGATCTCAACAATCAGTGAAACTAAAGATGATGTGTCCAAATACAATATTTAAAAAATAAGACCTTACTTTGAACATGGCCAGCACCAACATACAAATGAGCCAGTCTTCCAATGAAGTCGGGGTCCAGCCTTGCTGCCAAAGCTATATTCGTTAGAGGACCAATAGCTATGATGATAAGTTCACCTGGAACGCAAAAGCAATATTATTCGTAACCTATTTAACAAGCAGCGTAGATACTGAAACTTTTTTGGGGTCGATACTCTCGGACCGTGGGGTCCTTGTGCTAACAGTTTATCTAAAGAAGTTTCAAAAATGCTGGTTGACACATCGCAAGACCCTTCCTTCTTAGTTCATGAAATGAGTCCTTTCGCTCTGAGTGAAGCCGAAGGGAGTGTTAGATTTCTCCTCAAAACACACTCTGTGCCTTCAGTTGCCTTTGTGTGCCGGGGCCACAAACATTCCCGAAACTCAAGACAATTCTCGTGACCCAATAACCTGAGTAAACGCAGGTTATTGTTGCCATATAAAGTGGCCATGCTGCTAGTTTCACCTGTCCTGTATGGACAGGTCCAAATTCAGTCGTGTGTTTCTTTCCCAAAAAGATTACCTCATCGTTCTCTACACGACTTCATATTTGCTTTATACAACGTGTAACGGAAAGGGTATATACATACCACGGGCACGGCTTCTTTGGATGATATCAAACGATATTGGAAGGGTTTCAACTCAAAATAAAATACTCTAAAAAATGATACCAAATTTTCGGTTTCGTAAGTTTCTTAAATTGAAATCATAACAATCGTGTCACCGCACTACGTAGGTCAATAACTTTCCACTTTACTTGCAAATATCACGATAAATCTCTTCCGTAATTCTATGCGCCTAGCGTAAAGGCGGTGTTCTTTTGTCGGCGCGAGAAAAGAGATAGGATTAAAAAACCCTTCCAATGCCGTTTGATATCACCCAAAGAAGCCGTGCCCTTGGTATGTATATACTCTTTCCGTTACACGTTGCATAGATAGATAGATAGATATATATGTTCTTTATTGTACACCATAACAGTAAAACAAATATGGACTTAACAACTAAAAAGGGTGATACAATGGGCGGTCTTATCTTCGATATAGATTCAATATCTCTAGTGATATTATATTATCATGCTCAATAATTTAAAAATACAGTTATTGTTTAGTAACGGCATGACATTAGTCGATCTCCTCACAATCTCCGCACTCGAAAGGCTTTCATTTTGACATTTTTGACAGTCGTTACGGGTAGTCAGAAGCCAGAAATTCTGACACTTTTTTTTAAATTCAGAATGAGCTAACTCTTGACCTCGATCTCGCCTGATGGTAAAGCTTTGTTTTCCTAAGAAAGCGGTACCATCATATAGCGGCCGTAATATTACGGACGCAAAAAGACGGCCGTCTTTACGATGACGACATGTGGAAAGTTCCACGGCCGTTTTATCACACTGTCTGCTTCATCGCTATCTAGTGTATTACATTCTCTTTGGAAACGTTCACGAAACCATTTGACACCGACAAGACGGCCGTCATGCAAATGGCGGCACCGCTTTTTGACGTTACGGTGTCAGTTACCGCTCTCTAGGAAACCGTGCCATTTTGTTTACATAGACAACGTTCTAGTGACGTCATTCACCGCTGTATTACGGCCGCTATATGACGGCACCGCTTTCCTAGGAAAACAAAGCTTAAGCGATAGATGAGGTCTACGAATGAACGAACGAGCCCAGAAGATGAGCCTCTTGCTTTAAAGGTTGAAAGGTCATAAGTGGCAGGGAACACAGAAGCCGGCAGAGAATTCCACAGCTTGGAAGTGCGCACAATAAATGTGGAGGAGAAGCGCTTGGTACGACAAGACGGTATATCAACCAAGTGTGGATGGTATCCAGCCGTGCGTCTGGTAGACCGGTAGTGAAAGGGAGATGGAGGGATCAAGTCATGGAGCTCCTGCGCACACTGGTCTTGCCAAGGGGTGTCGTGTTACCCAGTTACTGGGTTGTGGAGGTCAGATAGGCAGTTGCTCCATGTTAAACACTTATACTCAGCTGCATCCGGTTAGTTTGGAAACCTACCCAACATAGTTGGAAAAAAGGCTAAGCAGATCCAGACACACATGCCAAATTTCTGAGGTCATCGGAAAACTTGAGGCTAGAGGTACCGAGTCACTCCACCAATTTCTTTGGTAAGTCGTTCGCAGCTCAAGCAGTACGACTGTGGAATACTCTTCCCGTGTCAGTAAGACAAGCACAAACCCTTCCTTCTTTCAAAAACATGGTAAAAGATCTCTATCTCTCTCTTTAATATGTTACTATTTTTTATATATCTCAGCTTTGTTATTTTTATGTATGTATATGTATATGTGTATTGAGTATGTAGGTTATTACTTATTTATTGTATATAAGTAAATAGTACACCATGGACTACCCGGGAATTTATTTTCTCCTGCTGTGTCAAATCCATCTAAAGGTTGTCTGTAAAAGATCGCTTTTAGCGATAAGACCGCCCATTGTAACACCCATTGTAGTTTTTAAGTCCTTATTTAATTCTGTTATGGTGTACAATACAGAGTATATCTATCTATCTATCTATGACGACGACATCAGTAAATCTGTACAGCAAGTAACCAACGGAATTTTTAATCTTTACCTTCATATTTCCTGGAAAGCTGGAGAAGTGCAATGGGCGCTAGTTCTTTTTCCAACTCAATTGGTCCTGGAGGTCTATAACCAGTATCACCCAGCCCATCATAGCCAAAGTAGAAATCAGAAACTATTCCTGATATTAGAGGTCGTTCGGAACCTAAATATATAGGTATCTGAAATTGATGTTTGATTTTTACCCGACATTTGGTATATTCAAAAGGAACGACAATTAGGATTTTAGCAGTCTATAAGCTAATAATATTTAGATACAAAATACTTTGCATTTACAGTTTAATTTTCGTTATTTTCTTATGTTTAACAGACTTTTCTTTATGAGGAATCATCTAATGATTCCTCCCGCTCTGAGAGTCTGACTGACTGACTAAGAACCTCGTTATCTAGTATGAAGATTCCCGGAACCAAACAAAATGGCTTGAATTTAGAAAATATTCCCTGATTTCCAATCTGAAGACATTTGGTTGACGTACCGTTATAAGCACAAGAACTTAAAAACAGCTTTTTTAAATTACAATCATACCCAATGGAGCTTGCTGGTCTGGAAGAAACCCACACACTGTTGACACAAAGACTTGTAAGTTATAGCTATAAGGAAACAACTCCGTAGCGATCGTTACATGGTGGACATCCCGCCTACACGCACTAAACGTTTTGGGAATACCTTCATTATGCGTACGGCTAAGGAGTGGAATTCCATGCCGGAGTCTGTGTTTCCCGATGGCTATAACCTAGGGGTCTTTAAGTCAAGAGTGAATAGGTTACTTTTAGGTAAGCATGCTCCATCTTCGACCACATCATCACTTACCATCAGGTGAGATGTGGTCAAACGCGAGCCTATTATCAGTTAAAAAAAAAGACATCTACGGAGTTGTTTTCGCACATAGAAGGTTGTTCCAAAACGCTCTGAGCGTATGGATTGGATGTCCACCATCTACCAGTAACGTATCGGCCACTGTATGGCTTATCAATGATAATAGATAAAAGTACTTACATCTTGTCTGTTAGCTACAGCAAGTATCCGATCGCTATTAATTATTGCTTGTGATAAGTTCACATTGCCAAATGTTGTTGTTAAGGCCAATACTTCTGGTCTGGAAAAATAAATTAAACAGATTTCAGTTAACATAACAGATTCGATACTGTGTAATTCTTCTTTGTACAGGGCAAATCATACCATATGTGGCTCTTAAGTTATCGGGGAGAAAATAAATACGGCTGCGAGTTTCCAATTGACAATTTTCTAAAGACAATCAGATCCTGGATCCAAACATAGACCAGCGTGCAGTCAGAATATTGCGTGATATCAATAACAGACTGCAAACTCGTAACAGAGGGTTATAAAGTGCGTGACCTGGGGCTTTATCTGGATATGAAACGCATTTTGACAAAACATTGATTTTCTCTGAAATGGACAGTGATTTTACTCCTTTGTTTATTCGCCCATGTTTCTACTAATAAACCTTATACAAAAAGAAATTTGTACCAGTATTTCTTAGGACTTTAACTAGGACATAGCATGCAGACCGTTTAATTCAACCTGCTGCTTCGCACGTATGTAAGTGTTTTATTATTTCACGGCATACCTAGTTTGGGGTCAAAGTTCTTTCATATAGGTACCAAGATTCATTAATATTTGTTCATGAGTTACAAAGTAAAAGCGTAACAGGTGAGATGATTCATGGTGGTGAAACGCGAGCATATTATAAATAAATAAAAAATACTCTAGCATTTATGAGAAATCGTCTAACTGTAAAGTTTAAAATAATCAGAAGTCCTTACTGATTTGCGGAAAAACCTTCTTTCTCGACTATGCCATAAAAATCTTCAAGACAAATTGATGTATCTTTACATTGTTTATTTATGCATGTTTTTAGTCGTTAATCTTGGCTAATTAAATAACATATGGAACGTATCTACTAAGTAGGTAAAAAATGAATAAAAAAAAACATAACACGATTTTCAGCAAGATACAAAGATTTTTACGGCATTGTTTTTACCTTAGTTTATTGCTTAATTTTGCGGAAAGCAATTAAATCAACCGTTGTAAAATCATAAAGGAAGATAAGTGTTGCTAATGCCCTCGCATCTCTATAATCGTGTTTTACTAATAAACTTTTTTACCGAGTTGAAAGTAGCCATTAAATACCAGAAATGTTGTATGTTTAAATAATGAGAATTGATTTAAACAAGCTTCTGCTCGCGACTTCGTTCGAGAAGGAGGGATTTCCAGCGTGAATCCTGATCCCGGGGGCATTCCGAGATTGACGTCCTGGAATACCAGGACGTCAATTTATCTATATACCAAATTTCATTCAGATCCGTTCAGTAGGTAGTTTTTACATGACAGTACATGAAAACATTCGCATTTATGATATTACTAAGATAAGATTATTTGTTAGTTTATTTTACCTCGTTTTGCTCGAAAATAACACTTTGTGTTATTCTGCGAATTAACCTAATTCACATATAGCGTTTATAAATTATACACTAAACCCGTCCTAATCAATCACTTGATGACAACCGCTTGAAAAAAATATGTTCAGTAGTTTTTGAGTTTATAGATAGATAGACAGACCCGGCAAGAGACTGATTATATGTAAGGACTAGCTTGTGCCAGCGGCTTCGCCCGCGCGGGAAGTTTTTCCCGTGTAAATCCCGATCCCGTGGGAATTTGGCAAAATCCTTTCTTAGCGGATGCCTACGTCATAGCATCTACCTGAATGCCAAATTTCAGCCCGATCCGTCCAGTGGTTTGGGCTGTGCGTTGATAGATCACTATGTCAGTCAGTCAGTCACTCACCTTTAAGTTATATATATTTAGATTATAACCATAAGCAATGTTATAAGGGGACAAAAAACTGACAAACACGAGGTAAGGGCAATAAACTTTGATACTATCATAAAGATTAATGTTACAATCATTTCTAGTTATTTCAACTCGACGAGATAAGGCCGTGCGCGCACTGCCTTGCGGTGGCCGCAATTCCGGTAGTTCTACCGCGTACCGCACCGGTAGACTCACCGCAGTGCGCGCACTTCTATGGCACTCCATACTTCACAAATTTTGCGGTGCGGTAGAACTACCGGAATTGCGGTACCGCAAAATTTGTGAAGTATGGAGTGTCATAGAAGTGCGCGCACTGCGGTGAGTCTACCGGTGCGGTAGAACTACCGGAATTGCGGCCACCGCAAGGCAGTGCGCGCACGGCCTAAGCGAATTTTTTTGCAGCATCAGGTTTAGTGTTGCCGTAGAATTGATTTATTTTCATTTCTAAAGTCAATCAGTCACGATCATAATCTAATTTTGGCCCCTATTTGATGACTGAGGATTGGATTAGATAAATATTTTATACTAACTCTGCCCGCGACTGCATTCGCACGGGAGCCAATATTTTTTTATGTAAAGAGAACTAGCAATTTGAGTAGAATTCACATTACTAAGAATCTTGTTAACCCCTCCAACTTAGCTAAATATGCTTGTCTGGAGTGGGTCCACGGCAACAGTGTAATGGGTGGGATTAGAACCTGTGACCTCACAATCACAAGTCCGACGCCTTAGCCATTAGGCTATTGTCGCTTTAATATTCTTATTTTTGCTTTGTCTAATTATATGAGATTTTTTAATTCTATTTTCGAAGTTCGAGTAACTATAGTGTACATCAACAATCTGTCAAATTTATTTAATAGATTTTCAACTTTATTGTTAAAGAAATTAGCTTCAAGGTTGATTGGGAAAATTTGACAGTTTCGGGTAGCTTCATGTGCTGGCGTCTCGCGTCTGTACAAGAAAATGTCTGTAGGTAACTCACCCGCCGAAGTATTTCTCGTAAAGCAAGCTAAGTGTGATCGCAATGGCATCGTCCGCACCCCCATCGTGGTCTATTACTAACTTCTGTCGATTATCTACCGGAGTAGCTTCAGGGCTGGAAAATTAAATAAATAATAAAATAATGCTTGAATATTTATGATACTTACTCGTCGTGAGTTAAAAAAAAATAGATAGTTTAATTACAGCTTGTAAAGTCCTTCCAAAGGTTGACTAAAAGATATTGCTGCGAGCGATAAGACTGCCATTGTAATCATAGTTTAAGCACTATTATTAATTAGTGTTGAGTATTAATTATACATTTTTGTTGTACAATAAAGTATATTCTATCTATCTATAGTTAGATAACGCGGATATGAAACAAAATGGCCGGTCGGAATTATGCAATTATCATGAAATATGCAATTCTAATTTTAAAATTAATATTCAAACATTGATTCTACAAGATACTTACAAGGTAAAACATATAAAAACTTTTTATCAAAAAATTAAAACGACTCCCAAAAACACTGCAAAGTGAAAAATAACTTTAATTTCGGTAGTCGGTGTCTTTAGTTTTGTATTTTCGTTTTTTTTTGTATTCTCTTTTTGTCGTCGGTTGAAAATAATAAAAAAATACGTGATCAGAGTTTCAGTGTCTACATTTATGTTCGCATCTATACTAATATTATAAGGCGGAAAAGTTTGTTTGTTTGTTTGAACGCGCTAATCTTCGAAAGTACTGGGTGGATTTGGATGATATTTGTTATGGAAGTAGCTTGAATCTTGAGGAAGGTTATATGCTACTTTTTACGCGACTGAAAAAAAAAGGAGAGTTATGTTTTTACCGTGATAGAATCCACGGGAGCGAAGCGAAGCGAATTTACGAGGATAGGCAGCCCACAGGCTGCACGTGTAGAAAGAACAGCAGAATGCACGGAATATGGTAATTTTTACACCAAGTGAGCAACGTACAAACTTGCAAGCTAACATATTAGCTCTAACCGACAATGCCCTTCGCTCCCTCTCAATGTCGTCATTGTCTTTGAGGTCAGCGGTCAAGAGATGTCCCAGGTATTTAAACTTTAACACTCTCCTGAGAGCTACTCCATACAACCTGACTGGTGGTACAGTTTCAGGGCTCCGACCACCGGCCTCAAACATCATGACCTCACTTTTTCCTATGTTGTATACCAATTCATGACGCTTAGCATAAGCATAATGAAAAACACTTTGCATAATTAATAAAACTTTTTGAATCGATAACTGAGATATTATTTTATTCCCATCACTACTTACTAGACACATTGAACTATCTTCGGTTGTGGTACGAGATACAATCGATATCAATTTTTTTGGTATTTGTAGTAGGAAATCGTGAAATGAAGGAAGACTGAAATAATTATTACTGGTAAAAAAAAAACAAGCAGTCCTCGTGTACGTTTAATAACTCGTGCGCAGACAATAATTAAAAAAAATCTTTAATAAATTAATAGATATTTATATAAGTACCAAAATGTATTTGATTTTTTTTTAATCTTCAATTTCCCATTTCTTTTTTAAACATAGGTATTATTACATAGCATAGGTATTAGTACATAGGTATATTATCAGTTAAGCAATTTTAGACTTTTGCAACACTCGCAAAGTTGTTGTATAACATATAGATGTCATTATGTATTTTTAGCCTTACCTTACAATAAAATACACGAAGAAACAATAAATAAATATTTTGCCCACCATTATTGAACTGACTAATGTACAGCATAAAATGAGAATTGTTTTTATAGGTGAACGTTTTTAAACGCTTGAGATAAAAAAAACCGGCCAAGTGTGTATTGGACCAAACTCAGCTAGGGTTTCGGTCCGTAAACCATGAAGAAAATTTTGACTTTCTTTGGCGCCATTATTAACATAGAATTCGAGACAATTTTCCTAATAAACGTCCGCAAAAATGAAAAAACGACAGGGACCACTTGCCGGCAGAACATGGCGATAATATAAAAAAAATAAAGTCTGATATTAATTATAATAAAACATTTTCCCATTTACGTAGGCAGTTAAACAAAAAAATAATTTTAAGATGGTTCACGTGGACGATGAGTAATGTCATTGAACCAAAAGTGATTAAAACAGACAGACTTGGCGAAGACATACTTCGAAACCCTAAAACTTTTAGTTTGTACTAATATAAAAAAAAAAACTAACATTACAAAAGCATTATAGTCTTATCGTGATCTTTTACTTGGTAGCGTGAGCTGAATTATGTCAAGACGTTAAGGCTTACGTCACACGAAAAACGAAGTTATAACCTGGAAGTTGGAATTTTTGTATGGAACGATTAATTTGTAAACACTACTATGCACTAAATAACATCACTTGTTACACACGTTTGAAATATATTTTAATTAAGGTAGGCTAGTTCTATCACCGATCACATCAACGAACGCTTTCCATTAGATGAGATTAGCTTTTTTTTAAACAAAAATAAATATATTAATAAAATTTCTATAACCTCCTTCTTTAATTTGTACTACTGTATTCTTATTAAATGGCAAAGTAAATAAGAAAGTTGCCTATTTTTTGTAATTAGAAATTTAAACTCAGTCTTTTTTAATTATTTTTCTAAAAACCTGTATGTATATGTAAAAACTGGACCTTAACTAACATAATATACATATATATACTTATATATTTTATTGATAACAGGCTCGAGTTTGACCACCATCTCACCTGATGGTAAGTGATGATATGGTTGAATATGAAGCACGCTTACCTAGAAATAACCGAAAGAATTTGATTTAAATTTAGAATTTAATCCTTCAGAGCGCCTTCACACTAGCGTTTGTCCAGCGTAGGTGTTCGATGAACGTACGCGCAGCGCAGGTGCCGCGACTACGCAGCGCAGGCGTCGTTGTCGCAGCGTCAATGGAAGGGTAAATGAAAACGCTGTGCTTGCGCCGAAGGTGCGCGACGTGTGCGCCGCGTTACTGCGTTACTTTTTAAAAGCAAAGCCAACAATAGAGTTTTTGTCAGAATCCATTTTGTTATTGATATTTCCGAAACGACAACACAATTATGTGACGTCTGCGCCGCGTTAGGGCAGCGTTTAATTTACTCCAGAGGAAACGCCGCAACAACGTGACTCCTGCGACGCCTGCGCCGCGTTGTCGCGGCGTCTGCGCTGCGCATACGTTTATCGAACGCCTACGCTGGACAAACGCTATTGTGAAGGCGCTCTTACTAAGTAGATTGGCTATTCGTTTTGTTTTGCTACTACAAATTTTAATAAAGTACAAATCGATTTAAAAGTTGTATTCACTTATTTTGCCAATAACGCTACGCTATTCGTTAAATTTATACTATTACACGCATAATATAAATAATATTACACGCATTTCAGGGTTTTATATCCTTGCAAAAGAAATATTTTGTTATTTAAGGAGTTTTTTTTTCTCGTAGCTAATTTATTCATATAAGATAAATTTATGTTATTACGTGTAACTAAGGTAATCATTAGGAACGATACTGTTTGTAAGTAATTACGCTCAGGAGACCATTGAGAGTTTGAGACCTCTAGCTTATAACAAACTTCTCTGTCTTGCACCACCGCAGGCCTGATCCATATACATACTATCTGCTCATCATTTTAAACATCCTTCTTAAAGGTTCCTAAATTGATATCGACTATGTGTCTACGTCGGGTCAAATTCACGGCCTGACTACTCGTAAGTCAAGATCAAAATGTGCCACCACGGCTGCTCAATTGATTCTATAAATTTTGAAATGTCAAAAGCCTGAAGGTCGGGCTTGTAATAGAGACGTCGTGGGTTCGAACCCCACTCATTACACTATTGCCGTGCACCTACTCGAGACACAAGCATATTTAGCTTAGTTGGAGGAGTTAACAGTCACATTACTGTTAACCCCTCCAACTAAGCTAAATATTCTACCCAAATTCATTTAGTTCTCTTTATTAAAAAAAGTTGTCCAAATTATAATTTTAATTTATCCATTTATTATACTTATATTCGAGGTCACATCTTCAATAGAATTTTTGAATAACTATTTATAATTTAATTACAAGACGTGACCTCAAATCGTCAAAATCCGTATCCGTTTACCTTTTAGTGTATCTGCAAAGTTTGTTATGTGTGTATAGTCAGAGAGCATTCAAATGTAAGAATTACTAAAACATACCAAATATATAATACATTTTTAACTCTGTTATTTTAAAGTTAGAGGGAACACAAATTCTACCACTTTGGAAACGATTGGCTTTGAGAAAAAGTTGTTTTAGGAAACTGCATGTCATTTTTAAAGGCCGTACTATAGACACCCGAACGTAGGTATAGGTTTGATGAAAAAAAAAATAGTTTCAGTATGGAACTGAAACTATATCTTTTTCAGTATGGCCAGCCGGCGCTTATTTTTTTATGTATAGAAATCGGAAAGTGGTTGGGAGAATACATCTACTTACGAAGTTTCAACTGTGTAATCTTAATAGTTTCAAAATGAAATGGTCACAAAGACAGATACCAAATCTATAAGGATTCCGTTTTTTGCCTTACGGTTACGGAACCCTAAAATGAATCACTGAATGTGTTGCTAAGCCCAAACTCGAAAACGGCTGGACCAATTCAGCTAATATTTTTTTATTTCCAAGAAAGGTTTTAATGGAGAGAAAAAACTGGGCAAGTGCGAGTTGGATTCATGCACCGAGGGTTCTGTATAAACTTATCTACGCGTTGACTTACTTAAAAAATATTTACAGGTGAAAGGGACCTTAGACCCGGGTATGTGATAGAAATTTAATTTCAATGAGAAAAGGGTCTGACAGATAGACGGATGGACGAAGAGATGGACAACAAAGTGATTCCATAAAGGTTTCGTTTTGTTAGAGGTACGGAACCCTAAACAAAATATAGTTACAAGAAAATATCACAAAAAATATGACGATAATACCAAAACCGAATCTACGTGTGTCTGTTAATAGGTACGTATTTATGAACATGAATATAAGGTTAGTGAACATAGAGAAAAAATATAATTATGGAATAAAATTATGTTTTAACTTAATATTGCAAAATATTGAACGACACACTAGCCGTCTTAAGATAAATGAATGGCCTCTTACGTCTGTTTGTCCAGTTTCAAGATTGGACCGAACCGGAACAGGACAACTCGTGCAAATTTATTTTATACAAAAGATTATGCCTCTTCCTTCCGCTCTCCATAAATTTTGATTATCGTGTATTTATTAAAGTAAA
Organism: Tholera decimalis; assembly: GCA_943138885.2. Taxonomy (NCBI): domain Eukaryota; kingdom Metazoa; phylum Arthropoda; class Insecta; order Lepidoptera; family Noctuidae; genus Tholera; species Tholera decimalis. The sequence continues at coordinate 12,906,080 of OW964549.2, read as the reverse complement.
ATAAAAACAAAGTAAACGAAAATGAAATGTTAGACAAAAACCTACTAATTAAAATTCAACTTTATCTATCTTTAGCGGTTTTGGCTGTATTCGCGTATTACAAGTTTACGCATTCTTTTATATACGTAGATAAAACTGGTGATATTTAAAAACCTGTATGCCATTTTGAATGATAGCATAATTAAATAGAAATAATGGTGATTGCTCTAAAATTCGGTGTCACTATTCAAACTAGTTCCGCTATTTAATAGCTACTATAACAATTTGTTTATCAAGGTTGGGATATTTTTTTTTTTTGGCATACCAACTATTCGCACTTCTAGAATGAAAGGCACCTAATTCGAAATTCCTATAGCTTCTGATTTTGATAAATAGACCCTTAACTCTATACAACGTGTAATTTAAAGGGTATATACATACCAAGTGCACGGTTTCTTTGGATGATAACAAACGATATGGCAGGGGTTTTGTAATCCTATGTCAACACGTGTGGAACTTATTAGAAATTTCAGTACATTAATACCAGAGACCGAAATATTCAAATTAAGAAGAACAAACAGAATTATCATGTTATTGGCAAGTGACGTGAAAGTTATTGACCCTTGTAGTGCTATGACACGTTTGTTATGATTGGTATTCAAGAAATATATGAAACCGATAATTTGGTATCAATACTTTGAGTCACTTATTTTTAGCTGAAACTGTGCATAGAGACTCCATACCAGATGTTGTCTTCAGCTCTTTTGAATAGATATGGGGTTTCCGTTACACGTTGTATAGAGAGAATTCTTATTTACACTCAGCAAGGCAGCTTTTGAGGGTTCCGCAGTCAACACAACCCTTATAGTTTCGCCATGTCCGTCTGACCGTTTGCCCGCGGCTTAGCTCAGAAACTACCGGTACTAGAATGCTGAAATTTGGCATGGATATTATTATTAATCACGCCGACAAAGCGGTAAAATAAAATCAAGAAAAACATTTATTAGGGTACTCCGGTGTAGAGGGGATGATTTTTTTCTCGTGTTTGGTGTGGGGTATCGTTGGATAGTTCGTTAAAAAATAATGGAAGTGTCAAAAGATCAATTGTCTTGCTAACTTTCGTTAGAGTCAATTGTCTCCCCTCCCCTACCAACAAAGGGGTTGTGGTGGGAATTCAAACATCACGGCAGTAGTACCTACATATAACGAAGTTAAAAGGAAAACTATCATACCCAAGTTGGCTTGACAAATTTACGAGTAATAGTTGACTTTCGGTGTTCTACTTGCGTTCGGACGAATTCTATTGATTAATATTTTGATCAAGTTTTCAGTGTAAAGCAGTAGTTTGTTTTTGTTAGAGCATGGTACGGATCTCTCGGTCAGCTTATCCGATTGCACTTGGCATTGTAGTAAACTATGGAACCCTACACTAAGCATGGCCCAACACACACTAGTTTATTAGAATCAAAAATCGCAACGTTCATTTAAAAAAAAATTGTCTATGTCGTATTCATCTACAAATGAAAATAAATATAATAATATAATCAACATGCAACTTAAGCCGCAATTTCTTGTAGAAAAAGTGATTTAAAAACCAGTGTCCAACAAATACATCATTAGTGTACATATGTCTCTAAATCAGCATTGTCCCACAGCCAGTTTCACTAACAATGCGTACATATAACTAGGACTACAGATAACTAAGCATACGTTATCAGAAAAGAAAGTATATACCTAGATCCGCCTACCGTCAAAACTGCTGTGGTGTTCCCCAGGGACCATATTAGGACCAGGGATATTAGGACCTTTATTGTTTATGCTATATATTCATAATTTGCCCAATGTAACCCCATATTCATGTATTCTGTACTCCGGCGATACAACCTTTAGTATTGAATTTACCGATAACAATGCCACCGAGTACGGAATAGAGATCAATGACACGCCAGAATTTACATGTCAATATTAATAAAACCAAATTATTTATACTATATAAAGCTAAATTACCACTCACTCACTCACTGACTGACTCATTGACATAATTGTTCTCCCAGATGGTGGATGGGGAGGTGGGTATATTTTGACAGATTCGTAAACAAGTAACTCTCAAACCTACGGGAAAAGTGCCAGACCTCCCCTTTTCACCCCCCTTCTCCCCCCCTTATCGTATCTCGGAAACTACGAGACCCGTATCGGATTCGTATAGAGGAGGCTCGGTAAAGTAAAAACCATTTTTCAGTCGCCCCCCACCGCCCCCCTTCTCACCCCCTTTAGGCGGATCTCGGAAATTAAGAGACTTGGAACATTTTTTTTTCAGATTCATTTAGAGGGGCAATGCTTTAGTCAAAATACTTCTGCAACCCCCATCACCCCCACCCCCTTTTTTTTTTTTTTTTCACAAGCACGCGAGGTGCTTTCACCTCGCGCAACACGCAAATACTAAACCCCCCTCATCTCCCCCCCCCACTTTTTTTTTTTCACAAGCACGCGAGGTGCTTGCACCTCGCGCAACACGCAAATCCTAAACCCCCTCATCTCCCCCCCCCACTTTTTTTTCTTTTTTCACAAGCACGCGAGGTGCTTGCACCTTGCGCAACACGCAAATACTAAACCCCCCCATCTCCTCCATCACAACCCCCATTTTTATTTTTTCACAAGCACGCGAGGTGCTTGCACCTCGCGCAACACGCAAACACTAAACCCCCCCATCTCCCCCCATCACCCCCCCCCCACTTTTTATTTTTCACAAGCACGCGAGGTGCTTGCACCTCGCGCAACACGCAAATACTAGTTATACTATATAAAGCTAAATTACCACTCACTCACTCACTCACTCATTGACATAATTGTTCTCCCAGATGGTGGATGGGGAGGTGGGTATATTTTGACAGATTCGTAAACATGTAACTCTCAAACCTATGGGAAAAGTGCCAAACCTCCCCTTTCCCCCCCTTCTCCCCCCTCCCTAACGTATCTCGGAAACTACGAGACCCGTATTTTATTTTTTTCGCGCAACACGCAAATACTAAACCCCCCCATCTTGTTTTACATAGACATAATAGAACTAAATAAACACGTAGAAATAAGACATATTGTATGTTAACTAGAAAAATAAGACTGTATTAGAATAATATTATATAGATACAATTTATATAGCATGTATATGTAAGAAACATGGTTGTAATTAACTAGGAATGAAACGCATTAAAATCGGAAAACACCTGTACAAATATAATATAGTAATAAGATGTTTAGTTATATAAAAATAGTACCTAGAAATACAGTTTATAGTGAATGTAATATGTAAATAAAACAAGGTTGTTCCATGTATATCCCTTAAATAAATAAATAAATAAAGATAACAGAGTAGAGTAGATTAACATAGCGGGAGTCCCACCCGGCTAAGAATGAAAGGTTGTATGAAAGAAAGATCAAGTATGAAGTATGAAAGTACGAGAGGAATAATTGATAGAACTGGAATGAATGAGAAAAATAGAATAATAAGGTCCTGGTAGTCTCATGACCGGGGAAAAGCTAATAAAAAAAAAAAAAAAAAAAACCCCTTCTCCCCCTATTACCCCCCACCCACTTTTTTATTTTTTTTTGGTTTTTTGCACAAGCACGCGAGGTGCTTGCACCTCACGCAACACGCAAATACTAAACCCCCCCCATCTCCCCCCATCACCCCCCCCCATTTTTTTTTTCACAAGCACGCGAGGTGCTTGCACCTCGCGCAACACGCAAATACTAAAACCCCCCCATCTCCCCCCATCACCCACCCCTCTTTTTTTTTTTTTTCCACAAGCACGCGAGTTGCTTGCACCTCGCGCAACACGCAAATACTAAAACCCCCCCATCTCCCCCCATCACCCACCCCTCTTTTTTCTTTTTTTCACAAGCACGCGAGGTGCTTGCACCTCACGCAACACGCAAATACTAAAACCCCCCCATCTCCCCCCATCACCTACCCTCTTTTTTTTTTTTTTTTCCCAAGCACTCGAGGTGCTTGCACCTCGCGCAACACGCAAATACTAGTTATAATATACAGTTCCAAGCTTACAATAGCTAACTTGACATTGGTCTCTTTATTTCGAAAGACAAAACATGGATCACCCGAGTTAATATTGTTTATACGTATTAATAAATAGATGCAAATTCTGAACAAAATAAACTGAAAAGCCGTTTTTAGGGTTCCGTATCCGAATGGCAAAACTGAACCCTTATAGTTTCGCCATGTCTGTCTGTCTGTCTGTCCGTACGTATGTCACAGCCATTTTATTCCGAAACTATTAAGACTACACATGTGAAACTTGGTAGATAGATGTAAATACTATTTGAACCGCTTTCTGATTATTAGACAAAAAAATTAAGGAGGGCTCATCATCACAGTCACACATGGAACTGAAACTAATTTTTGATTCTATTATAAACTTATTTTATTGTTATTTGTCACATAAAATACTTCTGCTTTGTCTTTTAATCTTACTTTTTCATTTCGTTGCCTTCACTTAATGAACTTCTGGGGAATCCTACATTATGCGTCGTCCTACACACACTTGGATAGTTTTTATGCACGCAAATGTCAAAAAAAAAAATTGGCCAAGTGCGAGTCGGACTCGCCCATGAAGGGTTTCGTAGTAACTATAATAAATATAACATACTTAATATATTTACTTAAAAAAAAAAAAACAAAAAACGTATGTATGCCACACACGTATAGGTTTCATGAAAAAAAAAATATTTTCAGTTCTAGTTCCATGTATGGGGAGCCCCCTTTATCTTAAATATTTTTTAATTCTTTTCTTAAAATCGGAAAGCGGTTCACAGAATACATCTACCTACCAAGTTCACATGTATAGTCCTAATAGTTTCGGAATAAAATGGCTGTGACATATGGACGGACGGACGGACGGACAGACAGACAGACAGACAGACAGAAAGACAGACAGACATGTCGATACTATAAGGGTTCCGTTTTTTGCCATTCAGCTACGGAACCCTAAAAATGCACTTACAATACAAGAGAAATTCTTATTTCGCGAATGTTTATATAAAAAAAGTTAAAAGACAAAAAAAAAGTGTTAAAGATTTGTGACGTCACATTACAAAAGTTGGTGACATCGAAGTTAAGGAAATGAAATATTTCTTGTATATTTATATTATTATTATTTTATATCACTTTATTGTACTCGGTATATTTTCATGGAACGAAATATAAAGCTAACTTTTTCAATTGGCAGTCATTAATCATAATAATCATACAGGGCAATTTCTTACAGACAACCTCTCTTTGGATAGCCAAAAATTTAAGGAGATACGATTTAAGGCTGTCAGTGTATAAACATCATAATATTAAATTAAACACAACTATCAAAAATGTACGCTTCACTTCTATGGGCTATATATCGTAAAAAAAAAGTTATTTAAAAAATCTAAAAAACCCGACTGCTCAACTGAAATACAAGAAACAAGCACATTTTTATTTTAAAAAGTGACAATCAGGCGAGACCCAATTGTTTTTTTTTTTAATGGGATGGGTCCGCCTGCTTGTCACTTTTGTCAAATGTCACCCAATGAACACTTGGGCTGCTAAGACGAATCTAACGATACCTCAATTATGTGAATCCGTTCAGTGATTCTGGAGATATGAGGTAATAAAAAATATTACATACATACATACAAGATACGCGCGAAAAACATAACCCTTCCTTTGCAGTCGGGTAAAAAGAGCTGCTTCAATCGTGAAATAACTTACCTTTTATAAAAGAAGATGAATCCCAATGCAATTCCTACGACCACAATCAGGGCTAGTAGAGGCACTCCGACGTAGATCATAAGTTTCTTAGCTGCAACCATGATTTCTTCCTATTTCTGAAACTGAAAATCCGTACTTTACTACTACTAGTAAATAGATAGATAGAATATTCTTTATTGTAGGCACACTAATAATTTAAACACATGTGTTAGACAATATTGCTTAGCTTATAGTTACAATGGCGAAGTAGTAATTGAATATTATTGTAACAATTGAAGGATCAAGTGGACAAAGGCGTTAACTAGCAAATAGTTCTAAATGAGTAATCAGCGTTTGAAAATATTAAATAATCAAATGAACTTAGCAGTTGAAGCTTAGAATTTTAAAATACAATATAAGTATCAACACATAGATCCGGTTGATTATTTTATATATTTCACAAAAAGTAGATTATTCAACGCTTTATTAAAAAAAATTGGCCAAGTGCGAGTCGGACTCGCCCATGAAGGGTTCCGTAGTAACTATAATAAATATAACATACTTAATATATTTATTTGAAAAAAAAAAATTAAATAAAGCCTTACAAATTTCTTAAAACTAGCTTATTTACAATTTTTACAACTACGCCAAATAACTTTGTTTTTCTCTCTCGATCTCGTTCAAACTAATTTTGGTTGAAAGTTTACATTAAGATCTACAACATATGGTTTTTTTAGATTTTTCACTTCATTATTATAGAAGTTAGAGGGGACACACACACACATTTTACTACTTTGGAAGCGTATATCTTTTAAAACGATTAACTTTATGAAAAAGTCAATTTAGAAACCATAATGTAATTTTTAAAGACCTGTCTATAGATACTACACACGTAAAGGTTTCATGAAATAAAAATATTTTCAGTTTCAGTTCCATGTATGGGGAGCTCCCTTTATTTTAAATATTTTTTAAATTTTCTGTTAAAATCGGAAAGCGGTTCACAAAATACATCTACCTACCAAGTTTTACATGTATAGTCCTAATAGTTTCGGAATAAAATGGCTGTGACATACGGACGGACGGACAGACAGACAGACAGACATGTCGAAACTATAAGGGTTCCGTTTTTTGCCATTCGGCTACGGAACCCTAAAAACAATAAAAATATGAACATCACTTTCGTTTACTACGAACCATATTCAGTTTAGATAAGAACTTTCTGGTAAAAAATAAAATAGCATTATTTATATGAAATAATAGTTTTATTATTAAAAATAAGTATGCCACACACATGTAGGTACTCACATACTATTTATTAATTACTAGCTGTGCCCGCGACTTCGTCCGCGCGGAATAGTGACTTTCGGCAGCATTTTAAATTTTTCTACTAATTATTTTTAGACTAATTATTTTGAAAATAAGTATTCATGTACTTTTTTCTAATTAAAAGTCTAAATAATTTGTTTCAAGCTTCTAGCTTTAAAAAATGACGTAATTTTCATACTAACTTTCATCCCCTATTTCAACCCCTTAATGCCCCTTTTTCGCATTAAAAAGCAGCCTATGTACTTTCTCAGGTTCTAGACTTTGTCCGTGCCAAATTTCATTTAAATCGATTCAGTAGTTTAGGCGTGATTGCGTAACACACAGACAGACAGAGTTACTTTCGCATTTATAATATTAGTAAGGATTGAGATTGAGAATTTAGAATATTTATGTATAACCACTGAGACTCCAGCTCAATATACTCTAGAAGTGTTTTTATAATAAACGTCAATAACTAAAATAAGATGTCAGACTTGTGATCGAGAGGTCGCGAGTTCAAACCCCATCCATAACACTATTGCCGTGAACGCACTACACACACAAACATATTTAGCTTGGTTAACAAGATTGCTAGTAATGTGAATTCTACCCACATTGCACAGCACAGCAGTCTCAGAGAGATACTTATCCAGTGCTAGAGCTAACAGGGACGAAATTGCCACTCTCAGAAAGGACATGGTAGAGCGCATGAATTTGACCTTAAATCTGGTTTCCCAATGGGATGACGACAATCTGGTTAAATTCAACGTTCTGAAAACACAGGCTTGTCTTTTCGGCGCTAAAAGGAGCCCTTTTGAATTGACCCCTACTTTCCGAAATACATCTGTGCCAGTTACCAATCGCCTGGAGTTTTTGGGCATGGAGTTGACGTCAGACCTCAACTTCGGCTCAACCATCGAGTCCACAGCTCAGACTGCAGCAAAAAAGCTGAGAATCCTACACAAGGTGAGCCGGTACCTACTTCACGCCTGGACAGCTTCTAAATCTGTATAAAGCACAGGTCCGTTCCTGCGTGGAGTATTGCAGCCACTTGTGGGATGGCTCTGCAAAGTACCAACTTGCTGCATTGGACTCGATCAAACGCAGAGCTAAAAGGCGACGAGGTGCTGGTGGACAAGCTTCATAGCCTGGCTCATCGGCGAACCGTTGCTTGCCTGTCGGTTTTCTACAGATTGTACTTCGGGTAGTGTGCGCAGGAGCTCCATGAACTGATTCCTCCATCTCCCTTTCACTACCGGTCTACCAGATGCACAGTTGGGTACCACCCACACTTGGTTGATAATTTTTAAATTCTCTGCCGGCTTCTATGTTCCCTGCCACTTATGACCTTTCAGCCTTTAAAGCACGAGTAAATAGGCATCTTCTGGACTCACTCGTCCCATCGTAGACCTCATCTATCGCTTACTATCAGGCAAGATCGAGGTCAAGAGTGGGCCCATCAGTAATAAAAAAAAAATTGCTAGTTCTCTATAAAAAGAATTAGACATTATTTTTTATTTTGCCCACTGCAAGAATCTAACCACAGAATCAAGTGTTGAGAACTTTGCAAACTACACACATCAAAAGTGTCTAGGGATCAACATATATTTTTGCAATAACTTTTCTCCTGATTGATATTAATTAAAATTTTCTTTAAGGATTCATCAAATAAAGTGTTTTCGTTTGTCACAGTAACGATAAACCAAGTCACATTTGCATTAATAAAGAAATTTGCCATTTTCCTAATAAAGGGATTTTTGACATTTGAACCACTAACATTAAAGTTCGAAAAAAAGACTGAAATAACAGTTTTCTTTAAAATTTTATTGGGTAACTTAAACAACTAATAATCCGTGTTTCTACCGCGAACACTAACAACACAAGAACATCGGTTTGGCATACTCAAAATGAGTTCATCCAAATCACGCTGTGGAATGGCCGCCCATGTTCGTTGCAACAACAAAAAAAGGTCTTCTTGCGACTGGATACCCTCCATATTCGGCAGAGCTCTTCTCTGTAGCATATCCCATGCATGCTCAATCGGGTTCAAGTCTGGCGACTGAGCAGGCCAGAGCAGGACATTGATGTTAGCTGCGGCGAGAGTCTGTCTTACAACTCTTGCGGTGTGCGGTCGTGCATTATCATGCATTAACTGAAATAAGGGACCGATTTGCACTTGTAGAGGAACGATGACGTCAGATACAATCGTCTCAGCATAAATTTGAGCGTTGAGGTTGCCTCTGATCCAAATCAACTCAGTTCTTCCGCCGATCCAAATACCCGCCCATACCATGATGGTTCCACCACTATAAGGATGGACTTCCTGGCAGGATTTTAATCGCTGTTGGCGTCCAGGGGTTCTCCAGTGTCGTATACGTCTTGTATCCGGTCTCATACCAAAACGAGACTCATCAGAAAAGCACACGAAACGCCATCGTTCTTGAAATGAAATGAAATGAAATATTTATTCTGTAAATTGGTTATAAATAACACTTTTACACGTCATGTTTTTTTGCGTGTTTAGTTTAGCTAGATGAGGCCGGTATTTCCTAACTGACTACTCTGAGAAGAAACACCGAAACAAACTCAGAGGTCAAAGTCTCTTTTAAAGTCCAGACAATTTGTATTTGTATATGAGAAGCATGTAGGTTCATGTCTGTGGTATTCTTTTGAGGAAATAACCACGCAAATTTGAGCGGACCTGTCCAGACAGTGCAAGCATTTGTCAGTTATCGTGTAGCTCAACTTAGAACTTAAGGAGCTCAACAATTTGACGAACAATACCAAAGTAAGGACCTTTGGGTAGGCCACACAAGTACTCAATTTCTGCCCAATTTCTGTGTTCAAGAGCCCATTGATATCGAATCCTACGATTGTGCATTGCTATAGGTGGTACCCGTAGCGGTCTTCGGGAATGAAGGTTCACTTCATGCAAGCGGTTTCTGACTGTTTGGTCGCTAATTAAGTTCCCTGAAGAGTGATGAAGCCTCACGGCTAACATCATGGCGGTTATTGTTGGAGCTCTTCGAGTTAAGATTTGAATGTATCGGTCTTGTCTCCGTGTGGTGCAGCGATACCGTCCTCCATGGCGCTCAGCCACGGTACCAGTGCTTCGGTAACGTGTCCAAAGTCGACTGATAACACTCTGACTTGTATTCAGAGCTAAAGCCACAGTACGTTGCCGGGAACCAGCTTCTATCATTCCCACGGCTCTGAGCATTTCTTCCCTGCTTAAATGACGTCGCCGCTCCATAATAACGTTGGTTTTAATCAGTAGTAGGGAAACAGTAGCACTAATAATGTCTTCAATGCGTTGTATGTTTTTATAGGGAAAATATTGACAACTGATTTTCATCTTTTACTCGAATTTGATTAACAGTTCCTGTTTCAAATTATGAAATGCACCAAAAAGGATCCATATAAATTTATAAAATCATAAATTTATTACAAAGCCACATTTCAATCTCAAGAAATCCGCATAAAAATGCTTGATCCCTAGACACTTTTGATGTGTGTAGTTAACTTATTTAAACAGTAAAAAAGTGAACTAAGAACTTCTACACTACCTTTTCCATCACAATCCATTTTTTGCACTTTTATGCAGGTTTTATTTTTGCACTTGATCTGTGTGATCAAGTGCAAAAATAAAACCCATGCTCATCTCTATTAATGATAAGGGTAGGTACCTTGATTATAAAACCATATCTGCGTCAAATAAAATGCATTTGATACGGGGATTTTAGGTAGAGGCTAAGTCTGTTGCATATCACTTAATATTTGTTTTATCTTGTCCACTAATACACATCTCTTTTTCTTGTTTTTGTAACTCAAATGCTCTTTTGTAGTTATCAATACGCTCTTTAGTGTGTTTATTTGAATCACATTTGTTACACCCTTCCTTTATAGACTGTTTAAAGATAGATACATTTTTGTATTAAAATATATTTTTATAAGTGCAATCTTTGATATAATATTTGGTAGGTTTATTTTCAACCCTACATTTTTGAATATACATTGAATACTTTTTAACAGAAAGTAATGGATTTAAATACTGTTTGTGCATATTTTGAGTACTAGAATAATGAGAACTTGCACATGGAAAACTTCTAGTTTGCATAATATGTACTTTTTACATCAACCAGCCATGGATACCTACATAGTTGAAGTCTCAGAGTCAAATCCTATAGCTATTTTTTTTTCAAAAATCAACCTTTAATGCACTGATGGATAAACGTTTGTTCAAAAATCGTGTGAACTATGTATTTGGCAAAATAAGAATTGTCTCGTGCAAAAAATTGGTGGTTTTGCTTGTCTTTGGTGTTAGCTTCAAGCAAATTATTGTACAGGCTCTTTATTGACAATTAATTTTGAAATATATAAGTAACTAAAATCATTGAATGATTACCTAGTATACTACATACCAGGTTTTTTATTTAAAAGTTATCTAACAACATTCTTTAGCATAACCAGCGGCTTATTTCTGTGTCATTGAATTACTTAACTGTGTTTTAACACTTCGCTGCTTCAATTCAAAAGTACCACAAATAAAAAAAATGCAAAAATGTTTTTATTGTGAAAATACAATCGTAAGTCTTCATATTTTAATATTTAAAGAAGATACCCATTGATTTTGTATTTTAAAGTACAAAAACAACACAACCGTTTCTTTTGAATTTTTGTTTTGAACGCGCGTAATATGATCTAAACTACCATATTGTTAGTTGTGCGTCGACAACCTAACTGAAAGAACGTTTCTTTTGTGCAAAAGAGCCATATCACGAAATTTCATCTGTGTCACTCATTGATTTTATACGGAAAACGACCATATTTCGGAATACTTCAGTTTTGAATAAAGGATTCACGTAAGTATGATACTATTTTTAATTCAAAAGAACCATATTTCAAAAGTGGTTGTTTTGCATAGAAAATATACCTAAATGAACTTAAATTTATTGATCAAAATAAACTTATGAGACGATGTGTTCGTTTTGCATTTAAGTTATTTAAAATTAAGTGCGATATTTAAAAATAGTTTATTTTGGATATAAAAAAAATACTTTCTATTATGATCATTTCAAATCAAAAGAGCCGTATTCAGGAATACACTCATTTTGCTTTTATTTTAACTGAGTTGTTTTAATACATAGGCCAATCGTTAAATCACGTTTTGAGATACATTACTTTAGCATTTTTTGTGCAAGGCATTGTAATCATTGTAATTATAAAATTTTAGGTATTTTTTACGTATTACTAGCTTCTGCCCGTGACTTCATACGTGTGTGAAGGTTTTCCCGAGCAAATCCCGATCTCGTGGGAATTTCGAGATAAAAAGTAGCCTATATGTTATTCCAGAATGTCAACTATTTACTTTCCAAACTTCATTCAGATCCGTTCAGTAGTTTTTGCGTGAATGAGTAACAAATAAATAAATAAATAAACAAACATCCATCCATCCTCACAAACTTTCACATTTATAATTAAATTCTCTAGCTTTAAATTTCACTTTCAAAATTTCTGTATGATATAAGAATATTGTTACTATATATTAAGGGGAAGACAGTAACACCTGCAACACAGTGTATACTAGCGCAAGTGTTACAGATTCCTATCATGCTATTGTAAAACTTATGTCAAAGTCAATAAATAAATAAATAAATAAATAAATAAATAAATAAATAAATAATATTAGTATTAGTAAGAAGTAAGATAAGAAAGTAAGAATTAGTAAGAAGTAAGATTATTCCGTAGGTTAAATAAATTTTAAATGAGGTGATTTATTACATTTTTTTTGTTTACTAGTTATTCTATTTATGCTACCTATTTTATGAAGTTTAGTCATTTTAAAAACGCCAGGCTCCTTTTGAACCATCATGTCGGCATGATTGTTCAAAAAGAGCCGACGGCTTAGGTCTGCGAGTGGGTAGCTTTGGTATGTATAGTCCATTAAATTATTATGTATTGTTTTTTACAGAATGAGTAGAAGAGTACATAGAATACTCAACATGGTAAGAGGTAACAGTAAAAGTAATGGCGAAAATGTTCAAGACTTGGAAAAACATCTGCAAATTGACTATCCAATGTTGGAAGAACCAGATGTGAATCTGAATGAGTCTTTTGATAGTAATTCTATTCCTGACATGACTGTCAGGAATAGAATTACTATCAAAAGACTCATTCTCAGCAACACAGTCTCAGTTTGTCTCTACTTGATGATGCATGTTCAAAAAGGAAATCAAACGTAGTTATTCCAGAAAGTGATTATGATAGCGACACTTCTGAGTCTACAAGGTCAACCAGCTCTAGTTCAGATTTCTCTTCGGACGATAGTGTTAAAGATCCAGATTTTCAAATTAGACAAGACTTTGCTTTAAGTGATTGAGATTCGGATAAAGACTTTACTAAAAATGTAAACCTCTTGTCTAAAAGAAGAGTACAACAATTATTATCTCCTGAACCTGGACCCTCTGGTTTATATAAAGACATGGAAGAATCTGGCTGTAGTAATACAATATCAGACATTTTTTCGATGATGTCCCGATGAGACTGGAATCTGAAACCATTGATGCTCAACCAAGTGACTTACAAGCAGACAACGACAACATGCTGGTTCCCAGCGTTGGTTTATCAAGTGTTGAAACGACCTCTCCTTATGTAAGGGCAGGCAGCAGAAAACGAATCAATCTGAAAATATTAGTAAACCAAAGAACCTTTATACCCAAAAACTAAATGTTACGCAAGTAAAGAAACAGGGTATTCTTAATCTTATTAATAGAAATATTATTCCAAAATATTATGAATCGTTCTTTGCAAATCTGTAAGGCTGATATTTAAATTAAGAGAAACACAGTAAGCCTGAGTAGGTTAAGTAAGTTGATGTACTAAATGCGTTTTAACAAAGTTTATATTTAAAAATGGTTATATTTCGTGATCTCATAACTCCTTATAAGTGTTCCTAATTGCATTATGTTCCTATTATAGTTATAAGATAACATTTAAACAGTTATTGTTGAATTAAAAGTTAAGAGTATAATGATAAAGAATTTTGTTCAAAAGTTTTGAAATTTTTCTTCATGTTTATAAAGTCTATGTTTTATTTTGAGTTATGAAAAACTTACGTTAGTTTTGCTAATTAGCCTGGCCAATTTTATTACTTTACTTTTATGTTTTGACTGTTTGAATAGAACTTAAAAAAATAATTTATGATTATTTAACAACAGTGTCGAAGATTTTTGTTTGTTATTTTGAAGAAAACTTTGATTTGTTTTAAGTTTTAGATAGCATTTTAGTTATTTTATTAAATTACTTGGCGATTTATATTGCGTTCCTGAAAATTTTCATAGATAAAAATAATTAATACAATATTTTTATTTACTTATGGTTGTTTTATTCCATAATTAGTATATTTCAAACATATTTTTTATATTCAAAAGTAACTTATATGCTTCTCACTCCTCTAGCATTCAGTTTAATATAAAATTACTTCAACCATTTAATGCTACTAAAAAATACGCTTCTAACGATGTATAATATGCATATATTTGATATAAAATAAGAAAACATTAGACAAAAATTCGTTTCCTTTTTCTTTGATTAGCTCTCCTGTAAAAAAGTGTAATTTTGATTTGTGATAGTTTTGAATTGAAGCAGCGACTTGATCAGCTGTAGGTACCTAAATGAATTACCTACTTGCTATTTTTAAAAATTTTATGTAGTCTGGCCCGTGCGGTTCTCTCCTCAACGATGCCCTAAGCTAAGGATACCTACTATCCCACAGGGGATTTTTTTATCGGGACGAAAATCATCAAATGGTTCCTGCCAGTTGAGCAGAAGCAATACTTGTAATAACCTCGTTTGGAGATGTGAATCTAAATTCGTTCATACTGCCTCATCTAGTTAACATTTTAATTTTACAAAGAAAAAACCAAGAAAAAAAGGCCAAGTGCGTGTCAGGCCACGCGCTGTGTAGTGTTCCGTAGTTTACTAGTTACAATGCCAAGTGCGAGTCTGATTAGTTGACTGAGAGTTCCAAACCATGCTCTAACGAAAACAATTTACTCGGTTTTACACAAATAAGAACTTGATCTCAATATCTGAAAGCGAGCGGAATATAGTTAGACAAACACATAGACAGACAGACAGACCGACATGACAAAAACATAGGGATTTCGTTTTTTGCCATTCTTCTACGGAACCCAAAAATCATCCCCTCTTTACGTGTAGGGGCAGTAAATAAATAAAGTAAGTAAATCCTATGCAGCTGAGTCTAGTGTTTTACACAGAGCGATGGCCTATCTGATCAGCAGAGGTCGGAATTAGGTAGAGTTATTTATGTACTTATACTGATTTTGATTTTATACAACGAAAGAATATTGTGGATATGCCCCAAATCCCGGAATTAATTTTGAAGAGCAGAAAAATGTTAGCGTCAGAATGGCTGGTTGCCTATGGCAAGCGGCTCTGAAAGTATATTCAAGAATTGCTACCTAATTGCTTATATCTGCTACATTTCTTCAATAATTGCTACATATGATACATTCAGAGAAATATGAATATTTTTTTGACCAGCCATTCTGACGTCAGGATGGATGGTCACTTTCGTGTTCAGCATGAAGGGCGCAGAATTTCTAAAAGTTTGTTGTGTCAATAATTGCTTACTAATTGCTTCTTTCACGAATTTAAGTTTGAGCTTCGTACTTATACAAAGTAAAAAAATATAGCTTTTATTAAAATTTGCATGAACAAGTGCCTAAAAATTTGGAAAGGCAACAGATTGTTTCACTACAGCGTCTTGCTTATCAAATCTTGCAGGCGTTTACTTCGACTTAATTAAATGATGTTTGGTGAGTACAGTGTGATTTTTAAGTCGACGGAATTTTTTGACATTTCAGATATGCTAAAAGTTATATAAATGAGTACCTAGCATTTTTGGATATAAAATAACAAAAAATATAGAAGAAATGAGATCAAGAAAATTATATGACAATGTAAATATATACTTTTTATATGCATTCAATGCACATTAACTAAAATATTAATTTTAAATTGTAAAAAGAGTAAAGAAATATATTTTTTAAATTAAAATACATTTTTATATAGGTATCATTATCACTAATATCATCATCGTTATCATCATTATCGACTCGAGAAATATAAAGGAATCGCACACATTGTCCATTGGATCATTAAGATAGGGTATTTTATCCTCTTCTTTAGTAATGTGGTTTATGCATTCTTGCCATTTATCAGCAGTAATATTGGTTATGCCTTCTTATATTAATTATTAATCTCTTTATTTCTCCTCACGAAAATAACAAAAATGAAACATGAAACTAATTACAATTACAATTAAAAGCTATACATTCCTTAATTTGTGAGGATCTGGTGTTTGAATTGGGCAAAAAATTGCCTGTAACACAAATCACCAGGTCTCCACCCAAGGAAAGAAATCAGCAGCTTTTTCTTATAATATACCTATTAAATATAAATTATAGTAGAAATTACACTACCTAATTAAAATGAAACAGAACACATAGAAAATAAAATTATTACACTTCCACCATAAAGTTTTCTTATTTTAGCTACATGCCTTGCTTCAGCATATATAAACTCTATGGGGTTTAGCTCGCAGCAGTTTGGGCACAGTTGGAGCATCTCGTGCGGCAACGCGGCAGCCATGTCGTCTACAATACATTGTTGATATTTTTTTAAAGCATAAATAAAAAGATAAGACATTATTAATCAATGCTTGATGAATAATTAGGTTGTATTTTTTCTTTGTAATTTCAATTAACTAAATTCGATTCTGCGTTATCAGATCTGGGGTGGGTGACCCATAATTGTGAAATATTGTCAAAAAATTACAACTGTCAGAATTCCGTCAGCTTAAAAATCATACTGTACTCACCAAACATCATTTAATTAGTCGAAGTAAACGCCTGCAAGATTTGACAAGCAAGACGCTGTAGTGAAACAATCTGTTGCCTTTCCAAATTATTGGGCACTTGTTCATGCAAATTTTAATAAAAGCTATATTTTTTACTTAGTATAAGTACGAAGCTCAAACTTAAATTCGTGAAAGAAGCAATTAGAAAGCAATTATTGACACAACAAACTTTTAGAAATTCTGCGCCCTTCATGCTGAACACGAAGGTGACCATCCATCCTGACGTCAGAATGGCTGGTCAAAAAAATATTCATATTTCTCTGAATGTATCATATGTAGCAATTATTGAAGAAATGTAGCAAATATAAGCAATTAGGTAGCAATTCTTGAATATACTTTCAGAGCCGCTTGCCATAGGCAACCAGCCATTCTGACGCTAACAGAAAAATCCCGTGATTTATTAAATAAAAAGTTATTTACTTTTAAACAATTTAAACCACTGTACGCGCAACGTTGCTAAATTTACATAACATTATTGGTCACACGGGATTGTCCATTAGAAATCCCGGGAAGATCTATTTTAATATCAACATTTCGATGCAAGTACGCTGGCCGGCCCATGAACCTACTCCAATCTGTCAAAATAATTTAATAGATTTACAACTTTATTACAACACGATAAGGTTCAAACTCAATTGGGTAAATTTGACAGATTCGGATAGCTTGATGTACTGGCGACTGTAAATAATTAACTCTACCTAATTCCGACCTCTGCTGATCAGGCAAGACTGGTATCAGTCAAAAATGTAGAAATGACAGCTGGGACTTCAGAAGAGATCGGGACCAACTGCTTAACGTGCTTTATGAGTCATGAAGGGATATGTCAAGATGGTCACCCATCCACTGACTGACCTCGTCAAGCGGTGCTTAAACTTGAAGATCAGTGGCTGTTATTATTTAGCCATGAGCTCCTCTCAAATTCTTATTCATTACGAGATTATTAGGGTTCCGTAGTCAACAAGGAACACTTATAGTTTCGCCATGTCCGTCTGTCTGTCCGTCTGTCCGCGGTTTAGCTCAAAAACTATTTGTATTAGAAAGTTGTACTTTGGCATGAGTATACACGTTAATGACGCCGAAAAAGTGGTACAATAAAATTTTGAAAAAAAAACAGTTATTTAGGGTACCTCCCATACATGTAAAGTGGAATGATAACTTTTTTTTCGTTCTTCCCATAGTGTGGGATATTGTTGGATAGGCCTTTCAAAAATAATAGGGGTTTGGAAAGACCGTTTTTTGATTAAATAAACCGTTCGTGACTTATCAAGCTTTAAAGTACCAATTTTCGTTAGAGTCAAGTGTCCCCCCCCTCTATCAACTAAACGGTTATAGTTAGAAATTCAAATGTCACGGCAGTAGTACCTATATATAACGAAATTTAAAGGAAAACTATCACACATAAGTGGGCTTTACAAGTTTACGAGTAATAGTCGACCAATTGTATTTGACTCGAAAATTTCGAACAACTCTATAGAAATGTCGATAGATGGCGCTAAGCGCCAGTTGTATCGTGCTAGCTTCTTGTGACGATTGAGTAGTGTAGCTCTGTGTCCGTATTTAAATTCAAAACACCGGCTATGACAAGTTTTATACAAATCTCTAAAAAAAATTGAAACTTTCCGTGCAAAATTGTCGGGTCAGGTGAGGATTTGTATAGGAAGTCAAATTAGTTAGGTAGTCATGTTTGGCTTTTAGTTAGAGCATGGTACGAAACGATCAGTCAGCGAATACGACACGCACTTGGCTGTTATAAAAACTACGGAACCCTACACTGCGCGTGGCCCGACACGCACTTAACCGGTTTTTTTATTTAATTACTTAGCGCAAAGATTCAATTGATTGGCGCCTGATGGTCGGTGGATAGAAATAATTTAATGAGAGCGAATTACGTAGAACAATAAAATGGCTTTGGAACTGCGGATGGGTAGCTGTAGTTTAAACAATGTCTAAATCAATAAAAACGTCCTCCCCTAAAAAAAAAGTGATATTATTTGTTAAAAATTTAGCTTTTCTTTTTCAACCGACGACAAAAAGAGGAGGTTATCAATTCGACGCGTATATATATATTTTTTTTTTTTTTATGATCATCGATTACTCGAAGACGGCTGAACCGATTTGGAAAATTCTTTTTTTGATTGAAAGGGTATACTTCGATATTGGTCCCATTTTCATAAACGTCAGGATCTGATGATGGAATCCTGGAGAAATCGAGGGAACGCTTCAAATATTATAGGCACACCTATGTCGTTTTGGGTATTTATTATAGTAACTTATGCAGTTGCTCTCAAAAAGTACCACTTGAGGAAGTGGAACTGATGATGAAGACCACAGATGGCCGCCGAAACTACTCAATAATAAGTATTGAGTGGATTGCGATTCGATTACTTGAATATGGATGTTACGCACTTTATGCTCGTCACAATGCATATGGTGATGTAGAGCTGATGGTGAAGTACCAGGAGAACTCCTCAACAATTAACGGCCCAGCATTGGGAAAAGCAATATTTTGTAAAAGGTTATATAAGTAGTTGATAATTAGGCTCTTGTAACTAGGTAAATTAAAAATAGACCAACTAAAAAGAGTGAAATAAAAACTTTTTACCAAAAAATTAAACCGACTCCCAAAAAACACTGCAAAGTGAAAAATAACTTTAATTTCGGAAGTCGGTGCCAAAAACGAAAATACAAAACTAAAGACACCGACTACCGAAATTAAAGTTATTTTTCACTTTGCAGTGTTTTTTGGGAGTCGGTTTAATTTTTTGGTAAAAAGTTTTTATTGTTGATTTATAACTATCTCACCAGCTTCCCATCAGTATAAGAACTTTTACAATTGGGAGGTACTAGTATACATATTCTTATATAGCATTGTGTTTTGCGCGTTAGTAGAACAGCGCAGTTTGAAAAAAGAACATAGGTCATTGTATTTTGGTGCATTTCAAATAGAGCCATTTTTTATTCACACAATTATAATGTAGCTAAATCTAGATATTAGAATGTATGGTTTAGTTCTATGTTATATAAACCATCAGTTTTACATCTTAGTCATATAAGTAAAGATACCTAGGTTCTATGTATTTATGTGTATTTCATGGTTTTCACTAGCAGACATGTCCAGAGAACTTGTATCTGTCTCATTCTTGTAAATAGTCTTAGAAAAAAGAAGGATTGAGTTCTCTTAGCGTGTGTTCCAAATTCATTTGATATCTGTGGCCTCTAAGAACATTAAGAGACTATTCTATTAACTATTATATAAAAAACCGACTTGTAAAAAAGGGTTCCGTAGCCAAATAGCAAATAAAAAATTGGCTAAGTGCGAGTCAGACTCGCCCATGAAGTGTTCCGTAGTAACTATAATAATATAATAACTATGTAAATTTATTTGACGAATAAAAAAAACCATACAAATTTCTTAAAACTAGCTTATTTACATTTTTACAACTACGCTAAATAACTTTGTTTTTCATAGTGTTTGTATGAATTACAAAGTTATATTTGCGGTTTTAGAAAATATGCTGTATCTCAAAAACTGCTAACCCGATTTCGTTCAAACCAATTTTGGTTGAAAGTTTACATTAAAATCTACAGACATATATTTTTTTAAATTTTTCACTCTATTATTATAGAAGTTAGAGGGGGACAAACACATTTTACCACATTGGAAGCTTATATCTTTTAAACGATTGACTTTTTGAAAAAGTGGTTTTAGAAACCCTTATATCATTTTCAAAGACCTGTCTATAGATATCACACACGCATAGGTTTCATGAAAAAAAAAATTTTCAATTCTAGTTCCATGTATCGGGACCCCCCTTTATTTTAAATATTTTTTAATTTTTTTCTTAAAATCGGAAAGCGGTTCACAGAATAGATCTACCTACTAAGTTTCACATGTATAGTCTTAATAGTTACTGAATAAAATGTCTGTGACATACGGACGGACGGACAGACAGACAGACAGACGGACAGACATATCGAAACTATAAGGGTTCCGTTTTTTGCCATTCGGCTACGGAACCCTTATAGTTTCGACATGTCTGTCTGTCTGTCCGTCCGTCCGTATGTCACAGCCATTTTATTCCGAAACTGTTAGAACTGTACATGTGAAACTTGGCAGGTAGATGTATTCTGTGAACCGATTTCCGATACAATGAAAAAAAAAATTAAAATAAAGATGGGCTGCCCATACATGGAACTGAAACTGAAAATATATTTTTTCATGAAACCTATGCGTGTGTGGTATTTATAGACAGCTCTTCAAAAATGACATTGAGGTTTCTAAAACCACTTTTTCATAAAGTTAATCGTTTAAAAGATATACGCTTCTAAAGTGGTAAAATGTTTGTACCCCCCTCTAACTTCTACAATTATGGAGTAAAAAATAAAAAAAAATATGTGTTATAGATCTTAATATAATCTTTCAACCAAAATTGGTGTGAACGAGATCGGGTCGGCAGTTTTTGAGATACAGCATATTTTCTAAAACCGCAAATATAACTTTCTCTCTCCACACTCCAAAAAAATGTTAAATTTTATTATAGATTAATCGTAGGTTAGGTTAGGTTTATTAATATAGGTAAGTTATAGTATTATTTTTAACTTTTTAGTGCTTTCATGGTTATTTGAAGTCGGTTTTTTTTTTGCAAATAAAATATTTTTTCATTATTTTACTCCTTTGAAATAAAGGAAAATGAACGAGTTTTACAAGCTATATTAAATGCATTACCTACCTGTTAATTGAGTGTCCACTTAAAATTACATTTCAGTATATTCACATCGGTCATCACATCACGATTTTATCTGTAACTCACTTTTTTCCCAACAAAATCAAAAACCAAAATCTTATGTTAATTACACAATACAAGCTGCACAAATACTTAAATAACGTGATATACTTACTCACAAATGATTACCTAATCACAAATGATGCGAATTAATGTTAATTCAAGTTTATCTAAGACTTTAAGATAAGACTAGGCTCAGCAAATAGTCTGATAACAATTGAATTTAATGTGCCGCAATTGATCCTAGTCATGTCTGTTTTAATTTGTTCATTTGTCTGGAATTCTTAGATCTTTAGATAGGTACTTAGGTATAGCTAACTATGGCGCGCCGATTCAACTCGCCAACGATTCAATTCAGCGTCGAGACACACGTGAATAAAGAATGAGGTGAGAGAGAAGAAAATAAATACTTTTGTTTATTTATTTACTAGCTGTAAATAAGTAGACCGTTACAACAACATTTTCAGATGTCATTCTGATTCGCCTAACTAATCATGAACACGAAAATTTTCCAAACAGAGAGAACAACCCACGTCATTTGGTGTCGTTTTCTGCCTCTCAGTGGTTGATTTTTGATGGTTTCTTGTAAAAAAGTAATAACAATCTCTTTATTTGATTCACATAAAGTGTTCCTTTTACCCCGGGTGTCTAGTCTAACTACTTTTCTGCAAAATTGCATCAAAATCGATTCAGTGGTTAAGCTGCACTGGTAAGCATTATAGGCAGACAGACAGACTTTTATATTTATAATATTGGTATGAAATCCGTCACAAGAAATACGTGGGTACATGTTTAGGTACTCAATTGGCCAATAAGCTTCGTATAGGAAAACTATTACAATTGTATGAAATATTAGCATCTGTTGTAATATTAAGTAGAAATAATAGTGATGCTCAAGCCTATGAGTTGGGTCTGCAAGTAGGTGCTTATGAATAGTAATGGAAAATGCTTTTATCAGATTATGTTCTACTCATCAAACTTTATCACTCTTTATATTTTTCTAGTTAACCATCGTCCGCGACTCGATGCCAACTCGATTTTCAAGCACATTAGCATAGCTCCTTTACTCTCAAGTGTGTTCCATCCTCGACAAATGTAGTTGAGGCCACCACAGGTCAGTCCGGTTAAGCAGACGACCACAGCCACGGCACCACAGCGCGCCTTCAGTGTCACGTACTAGCATCCTCTCACATGGGTGCGTGTATTGCTATGCGCTATTGAGTAGGCACGCGAGCATTTATTCTACGATGGGTGGGCCGCCCGCGCCGTATTCAGAACACAATATAATGTGTCCGTTTAAACAGACCGAGGCTGGATTCCGCGGCCAAAGAGCGGGAGACCTATGACTGACTTCTCGTTGCAGCATCTTATTGGGTTGTAGCCGTAAGTAAACCGTTTCATTTGCAGCGCAGCAGTCGACGAGTCAACCAGTCATCTCCTGGGGATGCTCCGCGGAGTAGCGAAACACGTTCCTTTGCACTTCTGTATGTGCATATATTGCGGGCAGTGCTGCATATTGCATGCAAGTATGAAGTTTTGTGTTGTGGTTGTGTGTGGTTTTTCGCGATATTAACACAATTTTTTTCTGTGATATTAGTTTGGTATGGATTTCCGTATACTAACGCTTGATTACATTAGACACATACACAAGTAGGTACGAAGAATATTAAAAGATCTTCGGACTGAGAGACTAATGAAGAAAGCATTGTGAACGGAACTGATACAGGAGTTTTCCTTATTATAAATACCATTTACTTAAGGAATTGTAATAAGTTTTTAATATTGTATGCACGTCGTTTGTCTGTTGATAATAAATACTTTTATTTCTTTTTCTTTCAGATGTCTTTGCTTAGCTACGAGTGTTTAAAGAAATGGCTTAGATGGAGAGGGAAAGAAGGACGTTGTCCTTGTCAGTTTGCTGTAACATGCTACTTGGCAGATTTGCAGTGGTCAAATTGACTAATTTCTAGCTTCTAGTCAGTCTTTTTACACGCGCAGTCTGTGGATCATTCGTTATAATGATGCTCAAACGATAAACGTGAGGAAACCTCGGTACTGTAGCTTTGGCAAAATTTTTTGAGGCTCGCACAAATTACTTCTTTCTCTGCCTGGTGATCAACGATGCAGGGTGGATCCAGCCCTCTAAAAAGGTTGTGGGCACAACCACCCGAAAATCGGCCAAGTGCGAGTCGGAGTACAAACTCTTTCGACTCGACTTTTTAATTTGTTTATTTCCTTTTTTACGCGCATCTGGACTTTGGCCTTAGGTATGGAAATAATCATTAGAGGAAGTCAGACTCGATTTCGTCCAATTTTAATCAATAAATAATAATTTTTTGTTCCTAGCGAAATTGAAAATCTCAAAGTCTATCTTTCATCTATAGAATATAACCAGGTTATCTACTATGGCACAAACAATAAAAGAAACGGGGTGGCAATACTCTTAGACAACAACTTTAAGTCTCGCATCAGTCGCGTCATAAATATCACACGGAAATGCGACCGTTTAATTTTCATTAAACATGCTCTGGATGATCTACAAATAACCAACATCATATCAGCCTATACACCTCAAAGAGGATGCACAGGAATAAAAAAGGCACAATTCTGGGAAGACATGGACGATCTTATCCTCCAGAGCATTCCAGCAAACGAATACAAGATTATAGGGGGTGAACTGAATGGACACATGGGAATACCAGGGATATCACAGAAGATAATGTACATGGTGAGTTTGGGATAGGCAAGTTAAACAAACAACGAGAAGAAATACCTACTAGAATTTTCAGAAAAACGCACTTAATCACTTATAAATAATGAGATTTTTAGGAAAAATACGTAAAGTTGTGTAAAAGATTTATTAGGAAGTGACATATTATAAAGACCTGAATAATGACATAATAATTTAAACTCGTATTTCTTCTTTAGCTTATAAGAGGTTTAATAGGTATAAATTAGTATACATTTACAACATCCGCCCTCAATTAAAACTCTCTACAAAAAGAAAACATTAATCAAAACCTACGCTAACCAGCTACACATCTCTTATGTGCAATACGATCTAACGGTTTTGTTAGCATATCGGCAAAATTCAAATCTGATGTGACGAATTTAATATCTATAATACCGTCTGATACCTTCTCCCGTATAAAGTGATATCTCGTATCTATATGTTTCGTTCGCTCGTGATGGACAGGGTTGTTCACTAAACTTTGTGCACTCTGACTGTCGTTATACAAAGTAACAGTACCTGACTTACCGGTTATTTCCAATACAAATCGTCTTAAGTAACACGCCTCTTTAGCTGCAGCGGTTAGTGCCATATACTCCGCCTCAGTAGGTAGATGACAGAGCAGTCGTCTGCTGCTTTTTTGCCTACCACATTACAGGACCTCCAGCCAGCGTAAAATGGTAGCCAGTATATGACTTTCGGTCCATACTACATTTAGCCCAATCGGCGTCCGTGTATCCCTTAAGATACTCTCCAGTATTTCTGTAAGTAAGAGCATAATTTATTGATTGTACCTCTCAAATATTGCAACACTCTCTTTAGTGCAAGCCAATGTTCTTTATTGAACTTTGTGTTGAACTGACTGAGATAGCTTGTCATAAATGCTATGTCAGGGCGAGTGTTCACTGCCAAAAATATAAGGGATCCAATTAAACTTTGAAATGGATACCTACTCGTCTTCTCCATTTCCAGGAGTCAGCTTCTTCAGGCTTGATGGAGTCTCAACCGTATTGCACATATCCATACCAAATTTTTTCAGCAAACTTGAAATTCTTTGATTTACCTTTACTTCACGATTGTCGCTTCTATGGATATTTAATCCGAGATAATATTTTAACTCTCCCAAATCTTTTATTGAAAAAATTTTTTCCAAAACTTGTTTGACAGTGTCAAGTGTTATTTCATTTTGATAAAAGACTATAATGTCATCAACAAAAACTGCCAATAAGACTAACTCTTTACCAAAAAGTTCCTTACACACATGGTTCCGAAGGAGTTTTTTCAAAACCTAACTTTAAGTGTTTTATCCAACATCCTGTTCCATACCCGTGGTGCTTGTTTGAGTTCGTATAAGGATTTCTACAGCAGACAAACTTGATCTTCTTGTCCTTTCTTTACGACACCTTGAGTTTGTTCAATAAATACCTCCTCTTCAAGATCTCCATTTAGAAAATCTGTATCAACATCCAAGTGTCTCATTTGCAGGTCCATTTCTACAGCTAAGGCAAACAATGTACGGAGTGAAGAATGACGAACTACAGGGGCAAACATTTCATTGTAGTCAACACCTTCTACTTGTCTGAAACCTTGAACCACTAGTCTTGCCTTATACTTCATAATATTTCCGTCAGCATCCATCTTTAACTTATAGACCCATTTACTAGGTATGACCTTCTGATTTCCATTGGGCCTGTCAACAAGTTTTCAGGTTTTTAATTTTAACAAAGAATTGTATTCATCAGTCATTGCCAAACGCCATCTATCAGCATCATTTGCATTCACTGCGTCGTAATAGTTCTTCGGTTCAATAGTCTCTTCAGCAAATACCTTAGAGGTAAAGAAATCCGGTGGTTTACGAATCCTAGTAGGATATCTACTTACTTGCTGATCCACAGCTCGATTTATCCGTTCAGGACTTGTAGGATCCTCTGATTCTGCTGAATTATAATCATTTTCATCATCACTACATACAGAATTATTTTCTTGACAAACTTCTTTCTCATCCTGCTGCTGCTCATCAATCATAATTACTGGTTCCGTTTTCATAGATTCAACAGCATTACCTTTTAATTGTGAAAAATGATTTTCAAAAAATTTTATTTCTCTCGATTTCTGTGTGCTTCTTGGATTTGAAGAATCCCTGAAATAATGACCATTTGGATCTTCTGAGTATCCAACAAAGGTTACTTCTTTAGTCTTCAGATCTAGTTTCTTCCGTTGATAAGCCGGAACTTGTATTAGAGCCTTATTGCCATTCCATTTTTCAAATGGTGTTTTTCTTTCAAGAGCCCGAAGAGACCTATTTTTCAAGTATACGGCCGTCTTGAAAGCATCTTCCCAATACGCTTTGGATAGCGAACTCTAAACTAGCATGGACCGTGCCTTTTCCATGATGGAACGATTGGTCCTTTCTGCTACTCCATTTGATTTAGGGCTATACCCTACTGTAGTCTCATGCGTCACTCCTTTTGTAGCTAAGTAATCCGCAAGCTCGTTATTGACAAACTCCTTTCCGCAGTCAGTTCTCAATCTCTTAATTTTAGCGCCAGTTTGTCTTTCCACGAATGCTTGGAAAAAACAAAATTTTTCCTTAACTTCTGCTTTAGAAGCAATAACGTATGGATAGATCATACGCGAAAAATCATCTATGAAAATGAGAACATATTTATTACCTTGGAATGATGTCTCAGACATTGGTCCACATATATCTGAGTGGATAATTAAGATAGCTTTCCTGTACGCAATCGTCTTGAAAGGTTTTCTTGCTTGCTTCCCTTCAACACTGGCAACACAACTCGATTTATGTATTTCAATATAATCTATACCTACGTGAGAATCCTTTAATTGGTTCATACCAATGCGGCATAAGTGACCCAACCGTTTGTGCCATAACTGGTATCTGTTCAACTTGTCAGAGTGCACCTCGTACGCCACATTTTGGTGGGAATTAGTTGTACAATCGAGAGTGTACAGTCCACCACTAGCCGAACCATGTAGAATCGCCTCACCTTCAAAAGAAAAATCATTATCTTTATAAAAACTACAACCATTCTTATCAAAAAGTACTACAAAACCTTTGTCTACAACTTTCTTGACAGAAATCAAATTATTTTTAAGTTTAGGTACATACGCTACATCTTTGATGCTAT
This sequence comes from Tholera decimalis, assembly GCA_943138885.2. Lineage (NCBI taxonomy): Eukaryota > Metazoa > Arthropoda > Insecta > Lepidoptera > Noctuidae > Tholera > Tholera decimalis. The sequence goes on along the minus strand of OW964549.2, from coordinate 12,878,455 downwards.
TCACCACATTACACAGAGTGTTAATAGATATGTCACCAATACCGCCACAGTCGATCTTCGCACCATTGGCAACAGTAACAGTGCTACCTTCTAATAGTTTGATGTCCTTTAACCAATCTCTTCAAAGAGTCATGTGTTTTGATGCACCAGAATCAATAAACCACTCATTTACCTCCAAACACAAAGAACCAAGAGCACTAAAAGAAGTAGTCTCCCTGTCTGATGAACTAACGCCGTTCTTAACCTTATTGCGTAGAGGACAGTCAGGCCGTTTGTGTCCAGGTTTCTTACATTCATAGCATACAATCGGTTTCTTCTTTTTGTTTTATGAACATCAATGTCAGATCGATTTTTCAGTTGAAAAGCTGCACCACTTTCTGTGGAGTCAATGTTTGACATTTCATTCAGTAGCGTTTTTTAACTAGCTCTGTACTTACTTCTACATTGCTATTCTCCAATGCCATTATTAGAGGCTCGTATTTCAAAGAGAGACCTCCTAATAATATCGCAGCTATCGAAGCATCTTCAATTACCTTGCCGATGTCAGCCAAATCTTGTGCAGTACTCAAAACAGCGTATTAACGTAGCTACGTATTATTAGTACATTTCAATATTTTGAAATTCATTCAGCGAGAGTCTATATAACTTTCTCTCCAAAGACAACCTTCTGCCCATGCATTTATCTTCATAAGCATCTTGCAATGCCTTCCAGGCTTCTAAAGCAGACTTTGAACTCCTAATATGCGTCATTGCAGAGCCATCTACTGTTAAGCATAATTTCGCTAGTGCTCTTTTATCATTTCGAGATTTTACCTGTTCAGAGGTGGCATCTCCTTCATCGTACCCATTAATTGTGCACCACAAATCTTCATGAATTAAGTAGTTCCTCATTTTGAACATCCACGAAGGATACACTCTATTATTTAGGAGAAGCGAGGGTATTGACGATGAAGACCATCTGATCGCTACAGAATCACCACTGGACACCTTCAAAAAAAAAAAAAATTCAACAACACAAAAAATAACCTTTTACACACTATTTGTAATAAGATTAGCTGTATTTCCTATGAGAGTCTCGTGCTGATAACGTGTTGAGATTTCTAGGAAAAATACGTAAAGTTGTGTAAAAGATTTACTAGGAAGTGACATATTATAAAGCAAAGAGTATGTAATACACTATTCTCAGTATTTATATGTATCATCTATCATCTATGTACACTATGTTATAAAGATCTGAATAATGACATAATAATTTAAACTAGTAGTTCTTCTTTAGCTTATAAGAGAGGTTTAATAGGTATAGAATAGTATACATTTACAACAATAAATGTGCGGGTAGAGCGTCACAGATAAACTTTATCATGTCCGACAAGACCGTCACACAAAAGTTTAAAGGCTGTAAAGTAATACCTGGTGATGATCTGACATTACAGTATCGCATACTCGTATCTGTGTACAAGCTGACAAAACCTATAAGAATTATAGTAGATAGAACACAAAAAACTAATTGGAGAGAGCTGGATGGTCCAGGGGAGACACTAATGAGCGTGATTAAAAGATTATCTGGAGACCGATTTTTTAGTACTTGTGCACTCGGGCGAATGGAAGATTCGAACCCAATGTATTTACTTCACCAGGTGACGGTTAATACCGCTACGCCGCGAAGTTATCTGGAGACCGATTTGGAAGTAAGTTATGACAACGCAAATAATATCTGGTCTAAGTTTGAAACCTGGTATAGGACAAAAGTGGCAGGGATCTTAGGAGTCTCCAAATGTCAGAATGAAACTGATACTGAAGCTGAAGCTGAAACTGAAGCTGAAACTGACGCCGAAATTGAAACTGAAATTGAAGATGAAACTGAAGCTGAAGCTGAAACTGAAACTGTAGCTGAAACTGAAGCTGAAACTGAACCTGAAACTGAAGCTGAAACTGAAGCTGAAGCTGAAGTTGAAACTAAAACTGAAGCTGTAGATAGATAGATAGAATACTCTTTATTGTACACCAATAATTTAAACAAGCACTTGATTTACAATAATGCAAAAAAAAATGGTTACAATGGCGGTCTTATCGCTGATAGCGATATCTTCCAGACAACCTTTGGATGGACTTTAAGAACATAAAACAAAGAGGGGAGGAGAAAGTCAGTGTACTTACATCAAATATATAACATACACAAAAAATAACTAAAGTAGTTAATATAACTATATATATAGGTATATATAATACAATACAATACATAAATAAGTATAAATAAATATATGTGTTTCATATATATAAATATGTCATAAGGAAAGAAATACAAGGTAAAATCATAGGAGTGTATAAAAATGATTGACAACAGAGCTTTTAAAAGCAGCAAGTGACTGCGCTTGTCTAACTGACAACGGCAATGCGTTCCACAGACGAGTAGCCTGCACCGTATACGATGAATCATAAAATATTGTGGAATGCGCAGGCATTGAAAGTGTCAAATTTACTGATGATCTCAAATCTCTAGTATGTGTGTCATGAAGGAACTTAAAACGTTCTTTGAGGTAAAAGGGAATTCTTGGATTGAACAGAATATTGTAAAGTAATGATAAAATATGCGCATTCCGGCGAAGACGGATAGGCAGCCACTTGAGCTTAATACGAAACTCAGAAACATGATCGTATTTGCGCAAACCAAATATGAATCTGATACAGAAATTTTGGAGTCGCTCAAGCTTATCTAGCTGCACTTCAGTGAGGTCTGGAAAACTTGCATCAGCATAGTCAAGAATAGGAAGAAGGAGAGATTGGGCGAGCGCAGTTTTAGTGGCAGTTGGCAGGAAATTGCGCAGTCTACGCAAAGACCCCGCAGATGCAAACAGTTTGCGACTCACTTCTTGTGACTGGGGACCCCAAGACAAGTCCTTATCTATGTAAATACCCAAGTCTTTCACTACATCACTATAAGGTATTACTGCACCATCAAAAACAATTTGGGGAAGGTTCATCCAGTCAATTTTGGATCGCATTCTAGAGCTGCCAACCACAATGACTTGGGTCTTCGCAGGATTAACCTTCAAACCATGATCCAAGCTCCATTGAGAAATACGTGCTAAGTCATTATATTCACAATGATCACTGCCTCAGACAGTTCATCTACGGCTTGCGAATAAATTTGCAAATCGTCAGCATAAAGGTGTTAGGATGAGAGAAGTTCATTAGAAATAGAATTTATAAATACAGCGAAAAGAAGAGGAGAGATAACGCCCCCCTGTGGAACGCCGGCAGTGGTATCGCACCAAGAAGATGATGAATCTTCAATGCGAATTCGTTGTCGGTAACTTCGAAACCAATCAATTGCTGTTGGAGATATGTTAAGAGTGCGGAGTATACTGAGCAGGACATCGAAATCGACAGTATTAAAAGCGTTGCTGAAGTCCAGTAACGAAAGGTCCGTCAACTTCCCATTATCCATACCTGATCTGATATCATCAGTAATTTTAACAAGAGCTGTGGTAGTGCTATGTCCTGAACGAAACCCGGATTGGTATAAATTTAGGAGTTGGTTTTTACAAAGGAAGGCACTAAGCTGACTGTGGATAAGGCGCTCGAGGACTTTGGATAGGAATGGTAAAATGGAAATAGGGCGAAATTCAGAGAAAGAAACAGGATTACACTTTTTAGGGAGAGGAGTTATCTGAGCTTCTTTCCACAAAGATGGGAAAACACCTGAGGATATGGAATAATTGAGGATATGGGAAATGATAGGAAGAATTTCATCCAGGATAGGGAGAATCATCTTACGACTAATACAGTCACTACCAACAGCATTTGAGGTTATAGATAGCAAGCTCTTCTTAACATCACAACTAGTAAATTGATTAAAAATAAAAGGAGAATAATTGGGAGTAGGAAGTGATGAAAGATTATGTAGAGTTTTAGCTTTAACAGCCCCGCTGAAGTTAAAAGAGCTAGCAAAATATTGATTGAGTGATTCAAGGTCTACATCTTTAGGAATAGACTCCCATTGTTCTAAGAAATTTCCAGACTTTAGCCGGATCACCATTTTCAACAGACTTATGAATGTGGCGGCGCTGAGCATCCCTACAAGCCAAGTTGCTGCGATTGCGGATAGCAACGTATTTTTCACGAGTCAAGGTGCTAGGTCTGCTCTTGTATCTTGATTTTGCTGCTGCCTTTTTCTCCAAAATAATTTTCAAGTCATCCGATAGCCAAGTAGCAGGCAGATGCTTGATTTTAACCAGCCGAACAGGCGCATGAATATCGTACAACTTGTTTAGGTAGGAATTCAAAATGTTGATTTTGTCATCAATTGACTCCGCATCAACAAGAGCAGACCAGTCAATATTATTAGCATCCTCACGAAAACTTTCCAAGTTCATTCCACCAAAACTGCGCTGTAGAATCTTTTTTGGTTTAGACTTTGGAGGGCGAATTTTGTAAGAAAGGAAAATTAAATCATGGTAAGAGAAAGCGTCTGCTGAGCATTGTCCATGCTTAGCGACATGTTGAGTGGAAGAAACTAAAATCAGATCAAGGAGCGAAGGAGAACAGTTAGGGAAATGATGAGTTGCACCTAATGGAAGAAGAGACGAATTGCAAGAAAGAGAAATAGACTGGAGCGAGGAAGAGCGGGAATCGTTTTTGAGTAGGCAAGTGTTGAAGTCCCCCATCACAATCGTGTGCCTGTAAGAGGGCATAAGATTTACCAAGAGACTCTCAAAAGAGGAGAAGTAATCGATTCGCAGAGATGGACAGTAATAGACACCCAGCAAAACCTTAGAATGATGTAAATCAAGCTCTAAAAAGAGATGCTCGCCAGCATTTGACGGTGATGGCTGCGGTGAAGCATCAATAATGGTAAAAGAAATATTTGCACGCAAATAAATGGCAACACCACCACCGCCGCGGGCTGTGCGATCATTCCTAATTAGTTGGAATCCGGGCAAGGAATATGATGTAGATGGGAGACATGGTTTCAGCCAGGATTCGGAAACGAGGATTGCATGGATGTCCTTACAGTCCAAACTCGCAAGCATATCATGGTAATGAGCCGGAATACTTTGAGCATTAATATGGACTACATTTAGATTTTTGGGAACATCAGAAAATTGAGACTGAAGGGTATCAGCAAGATTTGAAATACTATTCAAGCTGTTGTTGTCACTGCTAGCAGATATGAAGCTGTCATCATCATTGTTACTAACCATCATTAAAAAAACACAAAATATAATATAATATGGTGAGTAAATTAGTAAACGTATATAAGATAAAGATAAAAGGTTTTTACTAACTAGACTTAAAAGTCCACCCGCCAGTTTATGTGTTTACAAAAAACATAAAAAATAAACATAACATACAAATTAATTAAGTGCGTCTTTCGGATACAGGCAAAGCTCATACTTACAACAATACAAAAAAAAGCAAAACATTATTTTAATGTAAGAAGTATGCACAATGCATAATTATTGCAGTATGAACTACATTTTTCCAAAGTTATTTAATGCTCAATTTATCAGAAATTAATCAAAGTGAAACGGAACGCGACTACTTGACATGACAGCTGACATATGTCAATTGTCAAAATACCGATAATGAACAAAGAGTATGTAATACACTATATGTAATACACTATGTTTTAAGAGACGGGACTTAGTACTAAAAAATAAAAACAGGTAGAAGTTCACTTCAATACCAACTGAACGAACATACACGGGGAACAAGACGTCATACAACAGTACTACCAACCTATCAGACTAAATAGTGCTGAGCGATGGCAGCAGCCTCTTTATCGATATCGATAAAGTATACAGGTCGAAAAACGGGCTTACTGTTAACTTTTTTTTTGTTGTTGAAATTGAATTTGTGTTGAAATAAAGCAAGGATTGTAGTTTTTAAGAAAAAAGTAGTATATTGTTAATTATTAAAACTAGTACAGATCATTAGACTTAATAATATATGTCAAGGATTGCGTTAATTTATTCCCAACGTTCTTCTGGACGCAAACCCATAGCAGTCATAAACATTTCATGTTTCATTCGATGGAGTCCCGTCGTCAGAACGTCAGTGACCGTGTCTTCTGTATTCTTGTATTTGATAAGTATTTCATTGACTGCAACCTTCTCTGATGTAATGATATCGGACATCTATGTGCTTACTTCAGGCGTGGTAATTTTGAATACCTGAAAGATTAATGTCAGTGTGAATTGGCTTAAACAGGCTTTGTGCACGAAAGCTACTACTTGGGAAAGGTTGTCTAAAGCCACCTAACTTCTTTAATTTCTTGTCATATTATTGAAAAGACTAGATATTATATAACAATTTCATGACTCAATTGCAAACCCATAGCTGTCATAAACATTTCATATTTCATTCGATGGAGCCCCATCGTCAGAACGTCAATGACCGTGTCTTCTGTATTCTTGTATTTGATAAGTATTTTATTGACTGCAACCTGCTCTGATGTAATGATATCGGACATCTATGTGCTTACTTCGGGCGAACTGTGAACTACTACTGTGAACATATTATGTGGTTTTTAGTTCCCTGTAAAAAACATGCAAACAAGCATACACCATGCATCCAGCAGTCATGCAAACAAGCACACACCATACATACAGCACATCATTATTTCATGAAATATTGATGTTTATTTTGCAAATAGGTTATAAATAACACTTTCACATGATATTTTTCATGCAAGCAAGCATGCAGCATATAATGTAGCAAGCATGGTTTCTGTCACGGATCCAGCGCTGCAGGGCTGACAGCAGATGATGACAGCACCATTAACGGAGCCCCACAAGGCCACTGCCTGCCGGGGTTACGGGAATGTTCTAACGAGATACCGCGGCCCCGAAACGTAAGGGCAGTGAAGGAACAGGGTGGGTTTTTAGTCAGTAGAAGTCTGACACTCCCTTCTGCTCTACCCCCCACAGCAGGAGGGGTCATTTGATGATTTTCCCAACCAGAAAAAAAGTGGTCTGATTTTTGGTGTAGAGCCTGAAAATTATACATAAAGTAAACGCGGTTTCATTTAATGCTTCTCGCTTTAATCAACGTTGTTTATAAACAATTAAAAACAGACACACCATTTATCGATAATTGATAAGAGCCGTTGCGTTATAGCACATCACTAAACAACAAAATAAAATTGAAAATTAAAAGATCGATTAAGGCTTTTAGTACTATGTTTTAATTAAAATATATAATCGAATATCTAATTTAATACTTACCAAGCCTCATCTAATGGAAATTTTGCCATAAACTTCCTTTTTTCATTACCAATACGACTTGCACGATCTCCACATATTTCACAAGTTATAAATCGGTTTTTAGGTGGCATTATGGTACAATCACTGAACAATAACCGATATTTTTTTACAAATTACGATGTAAAATGAACCGTAAATTAATTTAATTAATGCCAGAAAATAATAAGCACAAACTTAAAATATACAAGAAGACAGGACAAGTAAACATATATGGCCGACCATAGATTAAAAAGTGGCTGACTGTCATGAAAGAAAGAGAAAGCGCACGGAACAGGTGAGACAGCAAAATGTACCATTATTTCCCCTCAAAGTCCTTCGTTCTTCGTCCCCTCAATCTTCCGACGACCCCTCATCTCCAGTAAATCAACATCTCTGGCAAGGGCAGCCATTTGACGCTGGAGACAGCCAAGAGATTCCATAACAAACTTCTTGAATGCCGTGTACTCCTCTGCAAGACTGTCCGAGCTGCTGCTGGATGAAGTGTTGGGTGTTGATTTGGTCAACTCAGCCTCAAATTTCGACATTCTGTCATTAAATTGTGCCATCAATTCAGTGATTGACCCCTTGAGTGAATCCATTTTTGTGTAAGTTAGTTTTGATAATAATAAGAGTGCAATGAAGGAAATACACACAACTAGCAGGTAGTAGTATTAGTAGGCTCTATTATTCATATAAAATTGTGCAGAATAACAAAATATTATAATAAAAATCGATTTTTGTAACAGAGCAAAGTTATTTGTGTGCCACTCTAACAACTACCTCCCAAAGAAAAAACTGCAACTGAAGCTGAAGTTGAAACTGAAGCTGAAACTGAAGCTGAAGCTAAAGCTTAAGCTGAAACTGAAACTAAAGCTGAAGCTGAAGTTGAAACTGAAGCTGAAGCTGAAACTGAAACTGAAGCTGAAACTGAAGTTGAAACTAAAGATGAAACTGAGGCTGAAACTGAAGCTGAAACTGAAGCTGAAACTGAAACTTAAACTGAAACTTAAGCTGAAGCTGAAACTGAAACTGAAGACTGAAACAGAAATGGGAACTTAAATTGAAACTGAAGCTGAAGCTGAAACTGAAGCTGAAACTAAAACTGAAGGTGACTATGAAGCTGAAGCTGAAACTGAAACTGAAGCTGAAGCTGAAGCTGAAACTGAAGTGGAAACTTAAACTGAAACTGAAACTGATAATAAAACTGAAACTGAAGCTGACACTGAAGCTGAAACTGAAACCGAAGCTTAAACTGAAACCGAAGCTGAAACTGAAGCTGAAAATAAACTGAAGCTCAAGCTGAAACTGAAATTGAAACTGAAGTTCAAAATGAAACTAAAACTGAAGCTGAAGCTGAAACTGAAGCTGAAACTGAAGCTGAAGCTGAAGCTTAAGCTGGAACTGAAACTGAAGCTGAAGCTGAACCTGAAACTGAAGCTGAAGCTGAAACTGAAGTTGAAGCTGAAACTGAAGCTGAAGCTGAAACTGGTATAGGACAAAAGCAGCAGGGATCTTACGAGATCAGGGATCAAAGAGACCCTAGCGAATAAAAAGATCTAAATTAGCGAAAGATAAGGTCCGATATAAAGTGGCGAAGCAGGATGCTAAAAGCTGTATAGCTCAAGAGGTCACCAAACGCAATCAAACGATCTTTGAAAGTCTGGAGAGTGCTCGAAATGCGGACGAAGTACTGAAATTAGCAAAACGTAAACATAGAGCATCCATGAACATAAAAGTAAATTAACGAGAGATGGTTGAATAGGGTTCCTTCTATTTGGCAGAAACTGAAACTGAAGCTGAATCTGAAACTACAACTGAAGCTGAAACTGAAACTGAAGCTGAAACTGAAGCTAAGACTGAAGCTGAAACTGTAACTTAAACTGAAGCTGAAGCTGAAATTGTAACTTAAACTGAGCTGAAACTGAAGCTGAAACTGAAACTAAAGCTGAAACTGAGGCTGAAACTGAAGCTGAAACTGTAACTTAAACTGAGGCTGAAGCTGAAACTGAGGCTGAAGCTGAAGCTAAAACTAAAGCTGAAACTGAAATTGAAACTGAAGCTGAAACTGTAGCTGAAGCTGAAACTGAAGCTGAAACTGAAGCTGAAACTGAAACTTGTGGGCATGCCCATCATGCCCACAACGGTGGATCCGCCCTTGCTACGATGAACAGGTTCCGTTCTAGTACCAAAGATGTATTATAGATAGAACAGGGACGCCAGGCGTCCAGTTTTCCTTTGGTTAAAAAGAGAGATGATCGTGATATCCATTCACGATGGTAGTGTCGACGTACCTACCGCAATATTTTCACTCTTTCTAATTGTCGGACGTTTTTTCATTCCTACTCTATCTATTAACATTACTTATTAATATTATCCTCAAAACGCTTGTTGAGAAGATAGACAGCCCTGTCATCAAATACTATAAGAGAGCACATCAACAAAATTAATGAAATGGTTCCTGTAATGGGTAGATAAAAGATTTTAAGTTTAAAAATACATACTAACAAATTACCATAACAATTCTGATTTACAATACAAACAAACTTTAAATCAGCGCCATCTATGATCGTAGTGTAGTATGACTCTGCGGACAATGAAGTTTTAAATACGCAAATACATGGACAATGCTGTGTAGGTACATAGTTCAAACAATAAAAACTAGATGGCGTTTGAATCTACTGTTTCAGCTAGCGATGAAGTGAGCGAGTTTAAACAATAAAAACTAGATGGCGTCTAATCAACTGTTTCAGCTAGCGCGTAAGTTAGCTTATCAATCGTTTGAAAGAAATAATTGATGTGTAGGTACATAATTATAGGAAATGGTTGAGGAAATGTAATGCTATTTGTGTCGAATCTATATTCTTTTATGTTGCTTTCCATTTTTAAACATCGTAAACAACTCGTAAGTAACTCATATTACAAAAAAATATTACATAACTCACGTTTCACTTTTCTGTCAGTTTAAAATGCACTCAGTGACTATGTGGGACTTGTGGGAGGTATCAGGTATACCTACCTACCTTACCTACCTTGTGGGTTGCGGGGCGCACCAACAATATCTTAAAAACATTAATTTATAAATTTATTGAAAACTTACCTACTTAAGTAATAATAATGTTAAGCCGGTCGCTTAGCGAAGTACGTCGAGAAACTTCGACAGAAATCTAGAATGTTCGAGACACTAACGCCACATGGCGGCGAGTAGCAATACTGAGTATATCGAGAAAGTTCGGCCGACTTCTAATACGTTCGAGACACTAACGCCATCTAGCGGCGAGTAGCAGTACTGAGTATCTCGAGTAGCTTCTGGAATATTATTGGCAGTATAGGCAGTGAGTCGATTTTACAAGAATGTTCTAGAACCCATAGACCGGGGTATAAATGGATCGCAGAGGAACGCAGAGGACAGTACCGCTCACACATACATACTCGGCTCTGCAGTCCGAAACGTGACCGGCTAGCTCTGGAAGCGGAATGGACGGGAGCCACGCATTTACTATAGGTGCGTGTAGGGGTGCAGCGACTGCCCAGATGCAGACGGTAGTCTTATTATCGAAACTCTATGAGTGAATTTCAGTGCGATTTAAGTGTTATGTGACAAGTATTGTAGTGCTAGTAATTGTGTTCATTTTTATTTTGTATTTATTAAATTAAAGTGTTAATTTTCGTCTAATTGGCGTCATTATTTCTATCCCGAAACCCAGCTCGTAACAATAATATGGTGGGTGTATAATAAGCATGGTAGGTATATAATGTGCAAAATATGCTAAATGGATGACATTATGGTTTACTTGGCCGCTGTGCTGGTTTTGAAATAAATAGGTAGGTACTTACGAGTATTAGGTTCCTTGTTATTTATTTCATTTCACTTATGGTGAACCATCAAGTGTGCTAAAATGTAGAGTTATGTTCCTGGTTGATGTTTCGACAGGAAAGTAAGTACCTAAGTAAATAGTTTCTTTTTTCGCCATAATACAATGGTTTTACACACAGAACATATAAAAGAGGTTAGAAAGGAAATAGTTCCTGATTTGTATGAGAACGCGTGTCGCCGCTTATCTCCCACTCTTTAACTTCACTACAATCAAGAGGCCCGTTACGTATGCGAATTACCAATGACGTATTATAAATAGACACGTCATATTCCCACAAAACACCTCTCAAAAACGGCACGAAACACACACATAGAGAGTTACTATCTAATACGTGTAAAGAAAGGGACAGAAAATAAATGCCATCTTTAGGTACACCTGATGTTAGAGAGAGATGAATATACATCTTTAGTTAACAACCTCCCCTAACGTCACGTGACTGACTTCATTCATACGCTAGCCGCCATTAGCCGTGTAGAAAAATTAAAATAAAAAATGTATTTCTGTTGATATTTACCTATGAAATGACACATTTTGACCTCTCACGGAAGCAGTATAATAAGTGCAACGTCTGAAAACACACAAAGGCATGTTTTTTTCCTAATTTTCTTTTAAAACACATTTTTCTTAAGATGTGTAGTGTCGCGTTCGCGACACAGGTTCGTGCGTAACTAAACAGACACGAGGCACTTACCTTGATTTCAACTTGCCATTTTAGAGCGCGGACAACGTATCTATAGTTTATTATTATATCTTTGCGAATTACGCACAAAATAAATTACACACACTTAAATAGCTTGCTACTGATTGTAACTCACTGTCTATAAACATGCGCAGTGCATCACGGCCAATCAGGGCAAAGGACGAAACGTCAATGGTTGAAGTGTGAAGGACGCAACCGCGTGCATACATTGTAAACGGACTTGGTCATTGCGTTGATTAAGAGAGTACACATCGGGCAATGTATATTTTTTGTAATTTTTTGCAATAATGTTGTTAATGTTCGGAATTTCATAGTGATCAGAATATTTTTATGTTTTTTTACAAATAAAATTGTAATTAAATGTTATTTTCGACTTACTTACTACTACTTACTTTAATGTTATTTTCTTTTTTAGACTTATACTTGCGGTCTAACTTTTTGTTTTACAGGTTATAATTGCACAACATGGCATTTTAAAGCAGAACTCTGTGTTCCGAAGTAATCCGAAGCGCACTAAACGCGGCGAATGAATTAATCGGTGGAGCTATGATTGTCGTATCATAAATGTGGCGCGCTCGCCACGCCCACATTACCATTCCAACCTTATTCATCTATTCGGTGGTTTTACACATTCACAGGTCGCGTCTTACATTAAGTATGCGCAGAGTAAATGTATCAGCGTCAGCGTACCTATATGTGCTCTGCTTGCTAAGTCCCATCCAAGTCTTTTCTGTCTATAGTACTTAACTCAGTCTTCAAAGTAAGTATGTAAACGAGTCTTCAGGGCTCCTTCGTTACGTCGAAGAGACATGAATTGCATTCCTCTAAGCGATAAACAGGCCTAGAGCTGGTTTGCATTCCGAAATCCATACTAATCCTCACCTACATACCTGAAGGGCACAAAAATTATAAATCTTACTTCTTACTAATGTTATACAACGTGTAATTTAAAGGGTATATACATACCAAGTGCACGGCTTCTTTGGATGATAATAAACGATATGGCAAGGGTTTTGTAATCCTATGTCTACATGTGTGAAGTATAATAGAAATTTCAATACATTAATACCAGAGGCAGAATTTTCAAATTAAGAAGAACGAAGAGAATCACCGTGTTATTGGCAAGTGACGTGGAAAGTTATCGACCCTCGTAGTGCTGTGACACGTTTGTTATGATTGGTATTCAAGAAACATATGAAACCGATATTTTGGTATCAATTCTTTGAGTCACTTATTTTGATCTGAAACTGTGCATAGAGACTCCATACCAGATGTTGTCTTCAGCCCCTTTGTATAGATATGGGGTTTCCGTTACACGTTGTATATACGAAAGTTTGTGAAGACGAATGGATGGATGTTGGATGAATGTTTTTTAGATACTCGGAATTCCCACGGGATCTAGATTTGTGCGGGAATAACCTCATACGGGAACGAAGTCGTGGGCAACAGCTAGTACGAAAGAAACTCAAAGTGTGTGTTTGTTTGTCACCTCTTCACGCCTTAATGAGATGAAATTTAGCCCATGGGAAGGCCTGGAATAGGATAGAATGCTTTAATTTCAGGAGTATCATTCTTTGTTTAAGGGCCTATACTAGCATGATCCTCCGTTATGTCGAAAATACTGCAGCAATAATTTTGAAATAAATATAATTATGGTAAAGTTGAGGATTAATGTTAGGTACCATGTTTGACGAAAGCACGATTCCATAAAATTTTCTTGATAGAAAAAAGAAATCCAAAGTTACCTCCAAACCGAACAATAAACCGCTAGTATTCAAAAATAACTTCAAATTAGATAATGAATTTTTGCATATTAATTGAACTAACTATAAAGCAGGTCTCAAGTTATTTACTTTTTTAAATTACCATTATTTTCACCATAAAATGAAATATACTAAATTATCGGTGTCTTGGAGTCTTGTCCCTGCCACCCTGTCTCGCTTGCTCACGTGACTGCGACCAGTAGTGTGCGAGCGAGATAAAGAGTGAGAAGCGTTGAGGTAGTATAGGCCCTTAAGCAATAGTAGCCAGGCTGGGCTGGGTCGTGTATATCTATACTGGTTCCGCTTTATAATATGCGTGATTTTGTTTTAAGTCTACTTAATAGATTATTCCGCGGACATTGATGTGGGATACATGTTTACCTCTATTACACTAGTTTGATATTTACTAAAATAACATGTAACTGTTTTATGTCCCAATAAAATAAAATGAAATAAAGCGGAAACGTTTGTTTTATGTTTGAACCTTAGAATAACAACGCATAGAAGAGGCGTCTAGAACAAAACACGAGCGATTTCGTGTGTCCACTTTATTTTCTTTGTGTGCGTGAGCCGAATGTGTCTACGTTCTTCAAACGCACACAAATATAGCTTTCAGTGATACCATTACCAGTACCATTACCACAAAAATGGGAAAACGCACTATTATGTTGCTGGATCAAATCAAGTATTTTATGTTATGAAACTAAATAAGATGATGTTTTTTCATGTAATATGACTTATATGACATATATTTACGGAAGGTAAACGAAATGAGATATCGTTTATTGCGTTTAGAATGTTTGATGTGTAATGTGTTATAATGATATTATAGAAATGTATTAATTGCTTGAAAAATCTCGTTTGATATCAATTAAAAGTATGTGTTGTATTTATGAATTAGAAAAATATTATTGAGAACATTACTTAAATGAAAAAATCTTAATCAATAAAATTGTCATCTTTATGATGCCACTCTTCGAACTAACAGTAACTTTTAGTTATAAAACACTGTAGGTAGTAGCTGTAAATAAATATAGTTTAGTTTGACGCATACATAATTGCCGCCAAAACTATATTTTTTTAAACAAAAATAAGCACAAAAGAAATCAATATGGGTATTTTTTTCCTCACGGATAGCAACATTGAATTGTGATAAGTTAGGTTATTAGAATTTTTGTTTGATGGTCGATTTACTTAAATATAATGTATAAAATGTAAGTATTTACTTGTGAAATGTAATTTGATTACACGTTTTTTGTTTTCCTGAAGGACTATGACATCCCTTTACGCTACAAACGGTCGTTTTAAATTATTTACTCGCGAGCTCTGTTCGGCAGAATGTGACCTTGAATACTGACGGCTCGTCGAGCAAAGTTAGCCAAAAATGGCTAAGTTTTAGTTGCCTCACTTTTTGCACTCGTACTATCCTTCTATGCGTTGTTATTCTAAGGTTTGAACGCACTACTCTTCTAAAGCTTCAGAAAGGTTCTAGGTACTCCGGCTATCATTTGTCCATCACTATCGGGTATCGTGTTATCCAGCTACTGGGTTGAGAAGGTTAGATTGACAGTCACTCTATGTAAGATATTAATACTCAACTTCAACCGGTTAGCCTGGAAGTCGACCCCGTCAAAGTAATATGTAGTTGAGAACGGGGTTAAGAAGATGATGATGCTAAGATGTATCTTTCTTTAGAAACAAGAGCAAAGCTCCAGAGCATTGAACATCGATGACGAGTTGCAAGTCTATCGGTTACATTTCGGGGAGTGTGCGATGGAATTACACAATCTAATTCCGTCAAGCCCGTTCCATCATGGGACTACGAGACAAACGGCGATGCGCCATCGTTACACGGTGGTCATTACACCTAAACGCATAAAACGTTTTGGGAATACTTGCATTGTGCGTACGGCTAAGGGGTGGAATTCCCTGCCGGAGTCTGTGTTTCCCGATAGCTATAACCTAGGGGTCTTTAAGTCAAGAGTGAATAGGTTACTTTTAGGTAAGCGTGCTCCATCTTCGACTACATCATCACTTACCATCAGGTGAGATGGTGGTCAAACGTGAACCTATTGTCAATAAAAAAAAGAGGAAGTAGAAACATATTGTATATAATAAAGATAGGAGCTCGCTCATCGTTCACAGGGTAAATAGATTAGCACACGGTAACCACTATAAGTAAGACAAATGACTATAGTCGTGATGTGTATGTTGACAATCTACGTCAATACACATACGAACGATTGTCACAGTGTCTTAAAACAAATTAACGACATGCATGACAGTGCAATGTCCATTGCACTGTGTATCATGAGTTTCCTTTACACACCGGAACAAATGTTTGTATGGCCTACATTAGACATAGTGGTTCTGAGAGGGTGTTTGTAAAAATGCACGCACGATACAGGAGCAATTTCGATAACAGGTCGGTTATCCTATTTACGTAAGGAGCACTTTTTACAACCATCGTTTTATTGCATACGTTTATGCTGACCTATTATATGGATAAGACTAAGAAAACTTAAGTTTAAAAAGCTAATATTTGTAAATCATAAAGCATTGAACATAATTTAAATTACGGTTGAATTTCGACCACGGCACTTATTTTAACGCATTCGGTTTTTTGACACTTTCTAGATAACGTTTATTTGTTATTGTACTTTTAAATTATGGGCATGATACAGCATTTTCCTCATGATGAGCCCTTTATACCCTTGATACCGATATTGAAAAATTGTAGGCTTTGTAGCGCCTGACAGTCGCCATGTTGTTTTTTTAAACGTTATTTGTCTAAAAACACTTGAGTTATCAAGACGTATCTAATGATATTCTAATTATATGAATACGTTCAGTGGCTTGGAAGATCAATATGATATCTATATGATATGAATCAGTCAGTCAGTAACGGAAGCGTTTTATATGCTTCCGTTACTGACTGACTGACAGACAACGCCCAGGCGAAACTACTGGACCCAAGAAGCAGAAATTTGGCATGTAGGTATGTTCCTTAAGTACCTACCAAATACAAAAACACCAGCGCTTTAAACTCGCTTAAAAGAAGATACATACATGTAAGCATCGATACCAATTAAATGCACCATTCACTCCTTCGTATCCACTTTAAAATATAGAAAGTTACTACCAATTAAAATTTATCCACAAATGTATCCGATACCTGTTTTACGTTTATGCACGTTCCTGTGAAATTTCTTTTAATGACCTTTTTTATTTATTTTCTGTTTGGGAAAAATCATTAAATTATACCTCCCGCTGAAGGTGGAGTGGAAGGAAGAGTCAGACTTCTACTGACTAAGAACCCACCCTGTTCCTTCAATTGCCCTTGGGTTCCGGGGCCGCGGTATCTCATTAGAACATTGCCGCAAGCCTCGTTTTAAGTCCTTATTAGGTTATAAGTCCTTACTAAGTTAAGAAATGTGACAGCTGAGATGCGAGATCGCACCTATGGAACTGGAACATAGCCTAATGAGTATTGGCAAGGGCTTTGTCTGGAGATTCTTTACATGATTAATCAGAATCGAAGATATCTGCAGGAACTAGGGTTAACAACATAGCCAGAAGAATTGCCTTATAAGTGGCAGCCGGCAGGGTACCTACAGTGCTCGAAGAACGGACAGTTGATAGGCTAAAAGGTCTAGCAGTGGCGTACCTTAAGGTACAGACGCCAGCACATCAAGCTACAACAATCTGTCAAATTTCTTTAATAGATTTTCAACTTTATTGTTAAAGAAATTAGGTTCAAGGTTGATTGGGAAAATTTGACAGTTTCGGGTAGCTTCATGTGCTGGCGTCTGTACCTTCTTCCTTCTAAAGAAATTCACTAAAGAAAGCACATTAGGCCGTTGGTCCCTCATAATTTGTTCATCTTTAACCATTATTACGGGTAGTTAGATGCCAGAATATCTGACATTGGTTTGGCAAGCTTTTTCAAGACTGTATTGTTTTACAGAGAACAAACAATGTGGGTAGAATTTACATTACTAGTAATGTTGTTAACCTCTCCAACTAAGATTTATGCTTGTGTCTGGAGTTGGTTCACGTCAATAATGTAAAGGGTCCCCACCCTTTACATTATTGACGTGAACCAACTTCGAACTCGTGACTTCTCGATCACAAGTCCGACACCTTAGTTAGGCTATTGACGCTTCTAATATATGTATCTCAATTTAGCAACAGGAATATTTTCATTTCTTCAACAGCCTTGAGGATTAAAAATCTCCAATCCATCAGCTATTTTTTCCGTCAGAAACAGTCTCGTCTACCATCAATAAACATAGCTTACTGAGTAAATAAGACTAATAGCGTTCTCGTGGTCCGTCTAACAGCTAACTAACAAATACGGCGGTTGAAGATTGATCATCTCACATTTGTATCGGTCATTTCTCATGGCCAGAAGTGTACTTAGTTATTATACGGTTTTATTTAGCTTGCAACAGAACAAACACAAGAATCTTGCTAAAATCATAAATGTGACAGTTTTTATGTTAAATTTATTATGCTGCTAATCCATAGTTATTTTTAAAATATAATTTTTACGTAATGTAGTTGTAAAAAATTGGCCAAGGGCGAGTCAGACTCGCCCATGAAGGGTTCCGTAGTAACTACGCCAAATAACTTTGTTTTTCATAGTATTTGTATGAATTACAAACTTATACGCATAGTTGCGGTTTTAGAAAATATGCAATATCTCAAAAACTGCTGACCCGATCTCGTTCAAACCAATTTTCGTTGAAAATTTACATTAAGATCTACAGCATATATTTTTTTAGATTTTTCCCTCCATTATTATAGAAGTTAGAGGGGGGACACACACATTGTACCACTTTGGAAACGTATATCTTTTAAATGATTGACTTTATTCATGTCTTAATAGTTCGGAATAAAATGACTGTGACATGCGGACGGACGGACAGACAGATAGACAGACAGACAGACATGATGAAACTATAAGGGTTCCGTTTTTTGCCATTCAGCTACGGAACCCTAAAAATGACTCCCTTTGTGCGGTTGTAAACACTTGTTAAAAGATCGGGTCATTTATTTCTCCTAGGAGTAACATTGTAGAAACTCATTTGTCTTTCGAAGTTATCCCTCTTTGTGAATATTATGCAGGTAGTAATTAGGAAAAGATGATAGTTCTCATTTCCAGAATTAAGTTCTGCGCCATCTATTGAAGATCTAGTGTAGTAGAAATACTCGTCGATACCAGTTCTGCCACTCGATACTAGATTTCGACGTTGTCCAATAACTTCCTCTATCTTCCAGTAAAAGTCCCATGAAGATCAGTTCAGCAGTTACAGAGATTAGCCCAGATAAACAGAAAGGCAGACAGAGACCAAAAATAAAAGTGTATTTTTTTGTGTTATAGTATCATGATACTATGTATAACACAAAAAAAAATACATTTTTATGTTCATAGCAATTTGCATGTAAATTGCTATGAACACTTGTGAAAACCAGTTATTTGAAAGATACTTTAGTTCTATTTATACGTAGGTTTACCTATAACTTTATGACCAATAAATTCGTAACGCAATTCATCCAAAAACGACAAATCACTGAAGTATACTATTTCTCCTTTTTTTTCGTGGTACTCAGTCATTCTGAGACACATATCACAGAATATAACGCAAGGGTATAAGTTTATGAGTAACCTTTACTGCGAATCTACTTTTACGATTGCAGAAATATTACAAGGAAAAAGATTTTCCCCTTTTTTCATTTCCTTTCTTGAATGGGAAATGAAAGTGTAGTACAAAAGTGTGTGGATATACAAGATACCTGATGTTTGCTTTAATGGTATCTTATATCTACTGTTCTGTTTGTTCAGATTATCCCATAGTGCTGCGGTCTTTGCGGCTAGCAAAGGTATATTAACTTGTATATATATGTAAATGTAACAAAGCTATGTGTGATTATATATTTTTGATTTAGAAATTACATACTATAATTTCTTATTTATCTATATTTAGTTTATCTATACTAATATTATACAGAGGGTTTGTAAGTTTGTACGGGGTAATCTCCGAATCTAATGATTCAATTCTAAAAAAAGAGCACTATTTGTGAGTGCTATAGGCTATTAACTTTATTGCTAAGCTTCCTTTTTTCGGCTTACCTACTCAATTTTGTGTTTGGATTGAAGAATTTCTGAGAGATCGGTCCATTTGACTGGTTATTGATGGCTGCTCGTCTGGCTAATTGGCAATTAATGCCGGGGTCCCTCAAGGGTCGGTTTTCTCAGCAACTAATTTTTGCTGCACATTAATGATCTGCGTATGCCCGGTACCTTTGGGTATGCAGATGACAGCACAGTTGCTTAGAGATATATGTCCAGCGCGCGTGCTGGTGGGTCAGATCCAGCCTCTCCGTGAGGCCATGGTTGGGCGTTTGAACTTGTTCTTGAAGGCTGTCTCCGAATGGGGTGATGCCAACTTGGTCAAGTTTAATGCAGCTAAGACCCAGGCATGTCTCTTTTCCGCAAAAAGAAGCAAATTCCAACCGGCTCCTACTTTCCGCGATGTAACCATGCCGATAACCGATTGTATTGAGCTTCTTGGGGAAACACTAACTTCCACCCTCAATTTTGGTCCGTTTATCGAGGCTAAGGTTCAACTAGCAGCAAAAAAGTTGAGATTCTTAGCAAAGATGAAACGGGCCAAGAGACTCATTGGCAACAATTCACTGGTCAAATCAAAGCTCCAGAGCCTTGAACATCGACGACAAGTTGCAAGTCTATCGGTTTTCTGTCGATTACATTTCGGGGAGTGTGCGATGGAATTACACAATGTCATACCGCCAAGCCCGTTCCATCATCGGACTACAAGAGAAACGGCGATGCGCCATTGTTACATGGTGGATATCCCACCCATACGCACAATACGTTTTGGGAATACGTTCATTGAGCGTACGGCTAAGGAGTGGAATTCCCTGCCGGAGTCTATGTTTCCCGATAGCTATAACCTCGGTCTTTAAGTCAAGAGTGAATAAGTTACTTTTAGGTAAGCGTGCTCCATCTTCGTCCACATCATCACTAAATATACACATATTATCAATAAATAAATGTGGTCGTGGCCGGTTGTTTAGGGTTCCGATTCCGATCTTAATGTAAACTTTCAACGAAATGGTTTGAACGACATCGGGTCAGCAGTTTTTGAGATACAGCATATTTTATAAAACCATAATAACATAACCATAAGTTTGTTATATATACAAACACTATGAAAAACAAAGTTATTTGGCGAAGTTACTACGGAACCATTCATGGGCAAGTCTGACTTGCACTTGACCAATTTTTTTATAAACAGATCAATGTTTACAGTGATTATCTACTTTATTATATAATATGTACGTATAGTCCATCCAACAAAGAGATTGTAGAGTGCGTGAGCAAGGTCCTAAGCAATTACTTCAGAAAATTGTTCAGGGTGCTTAGAGAGTTAACATACTAAAAGTCCTGACATCTAGGGGGTGAGTCGGGGTGAGGGGAGGGGGTTAAAATTCTCATTTTTCAGTTTTTCGCTAATATCTTTTAAACGGTGCGTCATGGAGATAAGAAGTCTTCTACGCAATGAAAGCAATAAAATTATGTACTACTTTTATCTTATACACTTTTTCACATTCCTACCTATTTTCGAACTACACATTCCGGAAAAGTGAAAAATGAAAAAAAACTACTTGAATTGAACACTACCTTTTGTATACTACTTCCTTCACGTTATTTGGGGATAAAAAGTATCTTATATCTTAAATCAACTCCTACTATATCAATTTACTAAATTTTATCCAAATCTGTACAGCCGTTGGAATATCAAAACTTTTATCTACACTTGTCTTATACACTTTTTCCAAATTTTCGCCAGTGTTCGAGTATCGTGCTCCGAAGAAAGTGAAAATGGAGTTCATTTAGTGTGATGTGACAAGCATTACCAAATGTTAAATATGAGCTAGTATATCTATAAATTAGGTATTTTATTGATAACATAAGCTGGGAGTACCTCCAAGCGGTGAAGGTGGTAACAGTTTGAGATCTCGTTTTCTACCAGTGATAATGGAGCAGAAGCGGGTCTTCACTTTTCATTCCATATTTCCTGTCGTAGAAAACGAGATCTCACTGGCTAAAACTCCCAAAATCATCCATGCCTTCGGGCTTATGTTATTGTTGTCGTTTATGATTTCAATCTCTTTGGCACGGTAGCCTACCCGGTAACGCAGGGGAGCAGCCAGAACAGTTCTTTGCTTTGTAATCGTCATTAGTTACGCAATTGGATTATCCATTATGAGTGCTAATAATAATAAGTGTCCTGTGTGTGATAAGGACATCGTTAAAGGGAGTAAGGATGTTTCTGAGGTGAAAAAAAAAGAATACTCGGCCTTATCAAAGCTAGCAAAGTTCGGAACGATGATAAGCACCAAATTTTCCGCGCCTTGATATCCGTTTTAATTCACACTAATTGTCGTAAAAACTACTCTCGAGCCGATACAATTATAAAAGATGTAAGTGTTGCATCTACATCTCAAGAAGAGTCAGGCCCGTCTCAGCTCAGGTCTTCAGCTCCCCAATTCGACTTCATGACTAATTGTTTATTATGCGCACATAATGTAAAAGAAGAAACCAGAACGCCTTTGAGCAGAAGAAGAATAGCACATTCTGTTGAAACTCTTTCTATTCAGTATCGTATCAGGGAAGCATGTTCTATGAGGAAGGATTCTTGGGGTGACGCAGTTCTCGGTCGCTTGGCGTCCATTAACGATCTTGTTGCTGAGGGGGCAGTATATCACAAAGACTGCTACCATACTTTTGTAAAGCCCATCGATTTCCCAAGTCCGAAAGCTGAAATCCCTAGAGACAGCCATATCACAGAGGCTATGGAGGAGATTTTTAACTACATGGAGGGAAGCACCGATTGTCAGTCATTGTCAGGACCCTCACAGCCTAAACGAATTAAAAGATATAAGATAATATGTATCAAAGATACAAGTTTTCATTACTCAACGGCTGAACCGATTTGGATGAAATTCGTTATGATTAAAGATTTGGATTTTTAGCCTACTTTTATCCCGAAATAACGCAAAGAAAGTAGCAGGCAACAGGTAGAGATTCATAAAAGTATTTTTTTCCAAAATTTTCACTATTTCAGAATGTATATGTAAAAAATGGGTAGTAATTCGAAAAAGTGTATAAGACTAAAGTTGTAGGAAATTTTATAAGCTTTCATTGCGCGGAAAACTTCTTTTCTCTAAAACATACCGTTTTAAAGATATTAGCAAAAAACTAAAAAAAATGAACTTTTATCCCCTCCCCCCACTCCGGCTCACCCCGTAGACGTCAAGATTTTTAGTATGTTTATTCCCTAAGTACCCTGAACAATTTTCTGAAGAAATCACTTAGGGCCTAACTCACGCACTCTACAACTCCTTATGGGTGATTTATTGGGTGAACTAGTAGGTTTACCTATAACTTTATGACCAATAAATTCGTAACGCAATTCATCCAAAAACGACAAATCACTGAAGTATACTATTTCTCCTTTTTTTTCGTGGTACTCAGTCATTCTGAGACACATATCACAGAATATAACGCAAGGGTATAAGTTTATGAGTAACCTTTACTGCGAATCTACTTTTATGATTGCAGAAATATTACAAGGAAAAAGATTTTCCCCTTTTTTCATTTCCTTTCTTGAATGGGAAATGAAAGTGTAGTACAAAAGTGTGTGGATATACAAGATACCTGATGTTTGCTTTAATGGTATCTTATATCTACTGTTCTGTTTGTTCAGATTATCCCATAGTGCTGCGGTCTTTGCGGCTAGCAAAGGTATATTAACTTGTATATATATGTAAATGTAACAAAGCTATGTGTGATTATATATTTTTGATTTAGAAATTACATACTATAATTTCTTATTTATCTATATTTAGTTTATCTATACTAATATTATACAGAGGGTTTGTAAGTTTGTACGGGGTAATCTCCGAATCTAATGATTCAATTCTAAAAAAAGAGCACTATTTGTGAGTGCTATAGGCTATTAACTTTATTGCTAAGCTTCCTTTTTTCGGCTTACCTACTCAATTTTGTGTTTGGATTGAAGAATTTCTGAGAGATCGGTCCATTTGACTGGTTATTGATGGCTGCTCGTCTGGGTAATTGGCAATTAATGCCGGGGTGGTGAAAGTGGCCGGAGTGGAATTCCCTGCCGGAGTCTGTGTTTCCCGATGGCTATAACCTCGGTCTTTAAGTCAAGAGTGAATAAGTTACTTTTAGGTAAGCGTGCTCCATCTTCGTCCACATCATCACTAAATATACACTTATCCATACTAATATTATAAATGCGAAAGTAACTCTGTCTGTCTGTCTGTCTGTTACCTTTTCACGCCTTAACCGCTGAACCGATTTACATGAAATTTGGCATGGGAATAGTTGAGGACCCTGGGAAGGACATAGGATAGTTTTTATCCCGATGTAAGGTTCCCGCAGGATAGTTTTCGAATTGTATCTTTGTTGCTCTTTCACGCAAAAACTACTGAACGGATCTCAATGAAATTTGGTAAGGAGACAGTTGACATCCTGTAAAAACACATAAGCTACTTTTTATCCCGGAATTCCCACGGGTTTGGGATTTACGCGGGGAAAACCTCCCACTCGAACGAAGTCGCGGACAAAAGCTATCCATACTATAATACTAATAATATAACTCCATACTTCCATATCCATATCCATACTATCCATACTTCCAATTATCCATCAATACTTCCAAGCTAATATAATAATAATTCGAAAATAACTGCCTGTCTGTCTGACTGTTACCTTTTCACGCCTAAACCGCTGAACCGATTTAGATGAAATTTGGCATGGGAATAGTTTAGGACCCTGGGAAAGACATAGCATAGGTTTCGTCCCGGAAATCATTCCTAAAGGATGTAAAAGGACACACATAATACACTTAGACCGCTAAACCGATTTAGATGAAATTTGGTATGGAGATAGTTTTAGACCCTGGAAAAGACATAGTTTAGTTTTATTCCCGGAAATCATTCCTAAAAGATGTGAAAATGGTGTTGGAATTTTGTATCGGGAATCAATGATGTCCCCGCCCTCCCCACCCACATAATACACTTGACCGCTAAACCGGTTTGGATGAAATTTGCTATGGAGATATTTTTAGACCCTGGAAAAGACATAGGATAGTTTTTATCCTGGAAATCATCCCTTAAAGATATAAAGGGGTGTTGGGACTTTGTATTCCCCTCCTCAATTCATTCAAATCGCGTATTCAAGAACCACTCATAACATTTTTTTAAAACTACACAACTGCATGTAGGCTATACAAATCTTTGTTTAGAGCTGGGTTCGAACCCACGTCATGCAACAGTTAACAGTTACGCCAACCGTGTCGCTTAAATTTTAACCAATCAAGTTAATATACGAATCATTTCTATTTCAAAATCGGGGCATTATGCGTTTGCCCTTTTGAAAATAGGAGAAGATCATGTGGCAACAGATATCAACGGGATGATTTATTTGAGCTGAACTGAATCTGGAACTGAAACTGAAACTAAAACTGAAGCTGAAACTGTAGCTGAATCTGTAGCTGAATCTGAAACTGAAACCAAAACTGAAACCAAACTGAAGCTGAAACTGAAACTGATGCTGAAACCAAAACTGAAGCTGAAGCTGAAACTGGAACTGTAGCTGAAACTGACGCTGAAACCAAACTGAAGCTGAAACTGAAACTGATGCTGAAACCTAAACTGAAGCTGAAACTGAAACTGGAACTGTAGCTGAAACTGACGCTGAAACCAAACTGAAGCTGAAACTGATGCCAAAACCAAAACTGAAGCTGAAACTGAAACTGAAGCTGAAAATTAAGCTGAAACTGTAGCTGAATCTGAACTGAAACCAAACCTGAAGCTGAAACTGAATCTGAAACTGAATCTGAAACTGAATCTGAAACTGAATCTGAAACTGAATCTGAAACTGAATCTGAAACTGAATCTGAAACTGAATCTAAAACTGAATCTGAAACTGACTCTGAAACTGAATCTGAAACTGAAACTGAAACCAAAACTGAAGCTGAAGCTGAAACTGGAAATGTAGCTGAAACTGACGCTGAAACCAAACTGAGGCTGAAACTGAAGCTGAAACTGAAACAAAATTGAAGCTGAAACTGAAACTGATGCTGAAACCAAAACTGAAGCTGAAACCGAAACTGAAGCTGAAACTAGAACTGTAGCTGAAACTGACGCTAAAATCAAACTGAAGCTGAAACTGAAACTGATGCTGAAACCAAAATTGAGGCTGAAGCTGAAACTAGAACTGTAGCTGAAACTGACGCTGAAACCAAGCTGAAGCTGAAACTGATGCTGAAACCAAAACTGAAGCTGAAGATGAAGCTGAAACTGAAGCTGAAACTGAAACTGAAGCTGAAAATTAAGCTGAAACTGTAGCTGAATCTGAAACTGAAACCAAAACTGAAGCTGAAGCTTTCATTTGGAACTGAAACTGACGCTGAAACCAAACTGAAACTGAAACTGAAGCTGAAACTGAAACCAAACTGAAGCTGAAATTGAAACTGATGCTGAAACCAAAACTGAAGCTGAAACTGAAACTGAAGCTGAAACTGGAACTGTAGCTGTAACTGACGCTGAAACCAAACTGAAGCTGAAACAAACTGATGCTGAAACCAAAACTGAAGCTGAAGCTGAAACTGAAACTATCGCAGCCATTCTTTGTCCCTCATATTTGTTTTCAACAAACGTGAAGGAGTAATCTTGGCACCAACTATCGAAATTGTAGGGCAGATCAACGAAAAGATTATGTCTCATGTGGATTGTGATGTTGTTGAGTATCTGTCCGTCGACATTGTCATGGATACAAAGCAAGTGACGTCGTACTTTGTAGAGTTTATCAACTCTCTGGAATTGTCAGGGTACCCCATCACATTATTTGAGGCTTTAACTTGGTGTCCCAGTCCTGTTGATGCGTAATCAGGGCGCACCTCTCTGGCAGACAGGCTCTTTAATGGCATGCGACTACAAATTACATACCTTGGATGCAATGTTTTCAAGCAATAATTATGACAGGAACAGCAAGCAGTAAAAACGTATTTGTTCCTCACATTCAGTTCGAAAAACTCAAATTTCCCCTAAAAGCGGCATTCGCAATGACCATAAACAAAGCTCAAGGACAGACACTGAAAGTCGCAGGTGTACATTTAGAAAAAGACTGCTTTTCCCATGGGCAATTGTATGTGGCGTGCTCACGAGTATCAAGCGTAAAAAATCAACACGCCAAGAACGGGAAAACCAGAAACGTAGTTTACAAAAATGTATTGTAAACTACGTTTTTGGTTTTAAAAAGATAAATTTTAAATACTAACTGTCTGTCTGTTTTTGGGGATGGATGGACCCTAGTGATGGTTTTTTAAATATTATATGCGTTTTTAGGGGTAGGGTAGGGTTGGGGTATGGTAGGGGTAGGGTAGGGGTTGGGTGGGGTAGGGTAGGGTAAGAGTAGGGGGAGGGTTAGGGTTAGGGTAGGGGTAGGGTAGGGGTAGGGTAGGGGTAGGGTAGGGGTAGGGTAGGTGTAGGGCAGGGGTAGGGTAGGGGTAGGGTAGGGTTAGGATAGGGGTAGGGTAGGGGTAGGGTAGGGGTAGGGTAGGGTAGGGTAGGGGTAGGGTAGGGGTAGGGTAGGGGTAGGGTAGGGGTAGGGTAGGGGTAGGGTAGGGGTAGGGTAGGGTTAGGGTAAGGGTAGGGTAGGGGTAGGGTAGGGTAGGGGTAGGGTAGGGGTAGGGTAGGGGTAGGGTAGGGGTAGGGTAGGGGTAGGGTAGGGGTAGGGTAGGGGTAGGGTAGGGGTAGGGTAGGGTAGGGGTAGGGTAGGGGTAGGGTAGGGTAGGGGTAGGGTAGGGGTAGGGTAGGGGTAGGGTAGGGGTAGGGTAGGGGTAGGCTAGGGGTAGGGTAGGGGTAGGATAGGGTAGGGGTAGGATAGGGGTAGGGTATCGGTTGGGTAGGGGTAGGATACCACGCGAACGAAGTCGTGGCGGGTCAGCTAGTTATCAATAAATAAATGTGGTCGTGGCCGGTTATTTAGGGTTCCGATTCCGATCTTAATGTAAACTTTCAACGAAATGGTTTGAACGAGATCGGGTCAGCAGTTTTTGAGATACAGCATATTTTATAAAACCATAATTAATATAAGTTTGTTAGATATACAAACACTATGAAAAACAAAGTTATTTGGCGAAGTTACTACGGAACCATTCATGGGCAAGTCTGACTTGCACTTGACCTTTTTTTTATGAACAGATCAATGTTTACAGTGATTATCTACTTTATTATATAATATGCACTTAAGTTATTTTAAACTCTTGCCTGCCTACCTGAAAATTGAAATGTTAGATAAGACAGTACAATAAGGATTCAGTAGGTAAACTTCCCAAAATAACCAACAATATCTAACCACGGTGACGTAATCGCTACGAACAGTCTGTTAACCAGAACTATTGAAATTCAACACAATGGTTGTATCAACGTCATTACCTAACTATCAAGTTAAATATAGCCCGGTTTAGCTACACCCTGTATTTCATTGTTCACATGTACCGTGAGGACGAATTATGATGATTAATGGGCTTTATTTGTGCACATGCTGTATGTGTTGTGAATTGATTGGCAGTTAAATGGCAGTTAATTAAGGTTTTGGTTTTCTTAACCGTCTATGACAAGGACAGTAAAGTATATTTTTAACATAACATTTAACGTTTATAAATAATATAAATACACAACGTGTAACGGAAACCCCATATCTATCCAAAAGGACTGAAGACAACATCTGGTATGGAGTCCCTATACAAAGTTTCAGCTCAAAATAAGTGACTCACAAAATTGACTCCAAATTATTGGTTTCATAAATATGTTTCTTGAATACCAGTAATAACAAACGTGTCACAGCACTATGAGGGTCATCACTTTTCACGTCACTTGTCAATAAAAAGATAATTCTCTTCGTTCTTCAATTCGGTCTCTGGTATCAATGTATTGAAATTTCTAATAAGTTCCACACATGTAGACATAGAATTAGAACACCCTGGCCATATCGTTTGTTATCATCCAAAGAAGCCGTGCACTTGGTATGTATATACCCTTTAAATTACACGTTGTATAATAATGTAATAAAAAATAATATAATAATAAATCATAAAATACAATAACGTTCCCAGTGCTGGGACACAGACTTACTCTCTATGGGCCGAAATCCGTGGGTCCAGAGCAGGTTGGTGGACTTCAAACGTCTTCGGGTTTTTCGGTCTTATGAGATGCTGGTTTCCTTCGAGATTCCACGAGGTTTACCTTCACCGTTTTAACAGAAGTGGTGATAATGGAAATTACACAAAGTAATGTGCCTGTCTGTATTTGAACTCCATGACCTAAAACTCGTAAGTCGTATATGTAACCACTGGAACACCACTGCTCATCTATACCATGAACTAGTTGAGTTTCTTTTCTATTACGGTAAAGGTACCTTTTAAACTAGAAAAATGTATTTAACAACGCCTGACGCTTTCCTAACTGCCACTATGCAAAAAGAGTCACGGAGAGATCTCAATATGACAAGATACCTACAAGAAGAAGAAGTCACCCATTCTTGGATTGACCTCGGTGTAACTTCTTCGTTTTTCTTCGAGTTAATGGTAAATCGATGACTTTAATAGTATGTTGGGCCTGGTAGGTAGCTACGCTAGTCGCGAGCTCAAAGTGTTTATCAGCTTTCCAAAAGTGCACAAATTTGGACACTCCACTCCAGCAGATGGGACATGTCCCAAACTGGGAAAGTGTGGTATATGATCCGCCATTTCAAAAAATTGTGCCATTGCTTAACTGCGAAAATTTACTTGTTAATATCGTGACTTATGTTCATTTTTCGTAGCGACATGCAACGCGGAAATAAACTACTAACTAAACATTATAGTTTGGAAAAAATACAATATTTGTGCAGTAAGCCCAGCTGCCAAATCTAGGCCAACTTTTATTTAATTTATATTTCAGTGAGTCTAAACTAAAATAGAATGACCTGACTAGGATAGGTCAACCTGCATTTCACTTGGTGCCATTTACAGTAGAAAATATATTTAAGTAGAATCTTCTAACTGTTCTTTCGGATTCGGTGACATTTTTAGATGTTTTAGATGTTAAGTTTCTACTGCATAAACCCAAAAAATCTACATGAGCGCATTGCCGTAAATGGTTTTATAAGCGCTCGTCGCGTTCCTATTACAGAAGAGATGAAAGAGGTACTACCTACTTTGTCTGTTCTATGGTTTCTAAAAATATGCACATGAAAAACCCTCAATCTCACCCGACTTTGATACGGGTAACACCATTCCACACTGATATTTTCTCTCTGCAAGAAACTTAAATAATATAAGGCTTCCTTTTTACCAGAGAATTTATATAAGTATATAAAATTGATTTTTGATCCTATTAGGAACCTTATTGGTGACCCAATTTCGTGAAAACGACGCTAATCTGTTGTACGAAAATGTATAGACAACTTATACTTATATTCGAACTTAGCTAAACCTGAAAAAAAAAATATTTTAACGAAATAGGTTGGTAATGTATGTAAGTAAAATGCGATTATTCCCGATGTCCACCACTTGTCTGGCCACCACCGGGGGACAGCGAGACAACTTTAAAACATTACTCTCGCTGTCCACCACTGGGGGACAGCGTCACAACTTTGTAAATTGTTTCCATTCGCCACCACTGGTGGAGAGCAACACGGATTTTTTAACATTTCCTATGGCCGCCGCGCTGGCCTCCGCCAGCGCCAACGTGTATAGAGCTCATTTGGTGCAACTTGTCTTTGCTTGCCGTTGCTCGTGATCACTTGCCTCACTTCGGATCGGTGTCGGTTTTTGGTCACAAATCAAAGGCGCTCACCTGCGCTCGGCCAACGTGTGGGCAGCTCTACAGACCCTCTTCTACATTGGTCGTCTGCATTGGCGTTCGACGAACTTGTCGAATGTGTGGACATTATTTCTTGCCTTGTATCTATTTGCCAATACTCGCGTTGGCCTACGCTCGGCCAACATGTATTGCAGGCTTTACAGAAAAACTCAAGAGTGCTTTTCGCCCGAGCCGGGAATCCGAACCCTTGTGCTCAGCAATTGCGCTTGCGGTCACTAGACTAATGAGGCTTTATAATAACTAGATGTAGTACAAATGAATGAGTTATGTTATTAAATTGTATCAATACTAATAATATAAAGAGGTAACATTTGATTGTAAGTTTGTATGTTTGTTTGTAAGGGCTAATCTTCGAAAGTACTAGATGGATTTGGATGAAATTTGGTACGGAAGTAACATGAAGCTTGGGGAAGGTTATAGGCTATTTTTTACCCGACTTCAAAAGAAGGGGTTATGTTTTTATCGTGATAAAGTCGACGGGAGCGAAGCCCTGTGCGATTGCTAGTATAACATAAACTCAAGCAGAAGTATGCGGTTTATTTACTGAAAAGTAACACAAAAAGCTATTTAACATAAAATAAAACCGAATTCCCAAAAACACAATGCAAAGTGAAAAATTACTTTATGTTCCGTAGTCGGTGCCTTTAGTTTTGTACATATTTTCGTTTTTGGCACCGCCTTCCGAAATTAAAGTTATTTTTCACTTTGTAGTGTTTTTTTTTTGGAAGTCGGTTTTATTTCTTGTTAATAAGTTTTTTTTCTCGCTTTTTAGTGAGTCGGTTTGTAATTTACCTAGTTACAAAAGCCTAAATGTCACCTTCTTATCACCTTTTGCAAAATATTTCTTTTCCCTATGCCGTTAATTTTTGAGGAGTACTCCTGGTACTTCACCATTAGCTCCTCATCACCATAATATGCAGTTCGACGAGCATAAAGTGTTTTACAACCATATCCAAGTAATCGAATCGCAACCATTGAAATACTTATTATTGAGTAGTTCTAGTAGCCATCTCTGGTCTTCATCATCAGTTCCACTACACCAAATGGTGTTTTTCGAGAGCAACTGCGCAAGTTACTATGAAAAATACCCAAATCGCTATAGGTGTGCCTATAATATTTGAAGAGTTCCTTCGATTTCTCAAAGTTTCCATTATCAGATCCTGATTTCATGACAATGGGACCAATCAAAAAGTATACATAACAAAGAAATGCCATGAAAAACAAGAACCTTCCAAATCAGTTCAGCCGTCTTTGAGTAATGAGGTAACATACATAAAAAAAGTTCAAGACGAACTGAGAACCTCCTCCTTTTTTGAAGTCGATTAAAAATGGTTTTCATACTAGAGAAACTATAAACCACACAGTCCGTCCCCTCATTTCTTGGTCTCCTTTTTCTCTGAATTTATCAGTCCAATATAGATACTCAAACTTGGGCTTCTATCTAATGACTCATTATTAAAGCTTTTACCTCCCATATGACATGTAACGTCCAACATTGTTGGAACCCATTACGTGATGAACATTTGCACATGTTGATCACATAAATATGACGTGCCAACACAATGGGCGCAGATGACAAGGCTTTACTTACGGCTTTTGTACGACAACAATGTCTATGCGCGCCGTCCGCAGAGAGCGCGGGTAATGAAGGGTAAGGCTGGCTGCTAGCTTGCGACTAATCGATGCGATTTTTTAGAAACGTTAAGGAAAGCTTGCCGAGGTCGGTCTATAGATGAGTGAGCATCTTGACATTTCGGGATTCCTTCGTGCGTCGGAAAAGATGATAAGCCATTGTATCTCTGACAGTCGTAACGGATAGTCAGAAGACAGAAAATCTGACTCCAGTTATGAATCAGAATCTGAATATTTATTTGTGAAATACACATAGGTAACACATAGGGAACCAGTCAATGTAAAAACTTATGATAATCCTGAAGGAGGGAACCAAGCGAAATCGTGAAAGTAAAAATCCTACACTATCTCTTCTTTTCCCCACAGGATCAGGCGCCTTAAAGGTTTACCCCGTTAACAAAAATAAAAGTTATTTTACTTAGCGGTTAGTCAGGTGTCAGTCAGTCACCCTCGCCCAATTAATTTGAAGGCCAAGACTAAGTTCAAGGTCAAGCCGTACAACTTTTCAATAGAAAAAGTCGCAAAGTCGCAAGTATGTCTCCGCCCTATCAACAGGCCCGTTGTTCCGCTCCGGGCACAGTTTTTCACAGGACGTCCGAAGATTAAATTCCTTTTGTTAACAAACACTTTGCGTTGATTCAAATCTCTGAAATCGTCTTTTACACAAAAACTTCTAATGGATTTTTATGTATATTGTAGTTTTGTATTCTTTGTGGTAAAAAAGAATATTTTTTTAGATAGGAAATTAAGTTTGCAGAAACTTGAAGTGTTGGTTGTATTATGTATTGTGTCTGTAATAATAGCTGTTGCGATTTTATTTTCTTGGAAATTTTGCTTCTTTTCCTGTATAAAATGTAGCATATTATGTAATATAAGCTATTGCGAGATTGTATGTAATTCTATCACTGTGTCAAATTTACTCCAGATCCATTCAGCCATATTAGCGTGATTTTGTAAAAACTATCCATACCATTCTATTGATATCGAAATTAAATAATTAATAATTATAAAAATAAATGTTTTACAGTTATTTAACTAAAAAAGGTTTACCGTATAAATAAAATTTTAATGTCTATTTGTGATTTCAAAATAACCGTGTATAAGTTTATAATCTTCTAATTTAGCTAAAAGACAATTTTTTTGACCTTCAGTCTGTTTTTTTTTTTTGATTGGAAAATCATCGAATGACTTCTTCCGCTCTGGGTCAAGCGGAAGGGTGTGTCAGATTTCCACTGACTAAAAACCCACCCTGTTCCTTCGGCTGCCCTTAATTTCCGGGGCCGCGGTAACTCGGCAGAACTTTCCCGCAAACCCCGGCAGAGTCCTTCAGTCTGTCTGTCTTTCTGTTTTTCGGGCTAATGTCTGGAACGCCTGAACCAATTTTAACGGGACGTTTACTGGAACATTTTTTAAACCGTTGTTTAACTAATGAATAAAACTCACATGAGTCACTTACAGTATCATTAGAACTTAAATTGGGATATTTACATTGATATACTAAAAACTACGGATATTTATCATAAACACCCAGAATAAATACACATAGTAAATATCCCGTTTATAGTTCTAATTATAATGAGTACGTACTGCCCCGTAGGTTATATCCACCAGTATTGAATAAAAGCGTTAATTCTTCACGGTATTTCAATCACACTAGACCTTTATGTTGTAAATCATTGAAACGATGAATAGAGAAAGACAAAGTGATTTTCTTTTATATCCAACCTTTATATTGCTTTCTTCTCTTTAAGCATTATTTAACTGTGTTTTATGCCTACATAACATTTATTTTAACAATGTATGTTTAGTTTAATTTTAACTAAGGACAAACTATCTTATTACAGCAAGCTTCAAGGTTTGTCTGGAAAACAGGAATGGTACACGATTTAATGTGATTTTTAGGATGCCATCTTCTATTACTATCAATGATCGAAGGATGCCGTTGGAACCATTATATCACAATCTCTGTCTCAATCTCTGTTGTTTAGAGACTTAATGCTGTATTTTGAAGCTATAATTTGCCACGTTTATCATGCCGAGAAAGTGTTAAAATAATTTCTTTTTTTTTCCGGGTGGGAAAATCATCGAATGACTTCTCCGCTCTGGGTGGAGCGGAAGGGAGTGTCAGACTTCTGCTGACTAAAAACTCACCCTGTTCCTTCAGCTACCCCTGCGGTATCTTTTTTTATTGATAATAGGTTCGCGTTTGACCACCATCGCACCTGATGGTAAGAGATGATGTGGTCGAAGATGCAGCACGCTTACCTAAAAATAACCTATTCACTCTTGACTTAAACACCCCTAGTTATAGCTATCGGGGAACACAGATTCCGGCAGGGAATTCCACTCCTTAGCCGTTCGCACAATGAAAGTATTCCCAAAACGTTTAGTGCGTATGGGTGGGATGTCCACCATGTAACGATGGCGCATCGCCGTTTGTCTTGTAGTCCGATGATGGAACTGACTTGGCGCAATTAGATTGTGTAATTCCCTCGCACACTCTCCGAAATGTAACCGATAGAAAACCGATAGACTTGCAACTCGTCGATGTT
The DNA here is from genome assembly GCA_943138885.2 of Tholera decimalis. Taxonomy (NCBI): domain Eukaryota; kingdom Metazoa; phylum Arthropoda; class Insecta; order Lepidoptera; family Noctuidae; genus Tholera; species Tholera decimalis. Next base: position 12,843,694 of record OW964549.2, on the reverse strand, counting down.
CAAGGCTCTGGAGCTCTGACTCGACAAGTGCATCGTTGCCAATGAGTCTCTTGGCCCGTTTCTCAATGGACTCAAGGGCTTCCAGTTGGTATTTGGCAGATCCATCCCAAAGATGAGAGCAGTACTCCATACACGACCGCACCTGGGCTTGGTACAGATTGAGCAGCAGCATCTCGTAAGAACATTCCCGCGAACTCGGCAGGCAATGGCCCTATGGGGCCCCGTCACTTTTACAATAATATCTGGTAAGTCTATTTGTTTAAGTTACCTTCCGTAAAGGTAAAATGGGGATTATTTTTCTGAATCGTGCAACCCTTCGTGTAGGGTATTGTTAGATAAGCCTTTTAAAATATTACGGGACGACCGGAAGCATTTTTCCAGTCAGAGATCCGTTCGTAAACATTTATCTTTTGTATTTATTTTTTTTTTTTACTAAGTAAACCGTTATTTTTGGGTTCATAAAAAGTATCCACAATTAGTACCCATTTAAAACAAAGTTAAAAAAAGAAATACAAGTTTAGCTCAATAGAGTTAACAAGGTGATGAGTAAGAGTCAACCAACTGTATTTGAGATGATTAGTGCCTAAAAATTTATTACATTTGTAACTTTGCAATTTAACTGTAAAATTTTCAGTTGAATTTCGGTTGAGGTACCAAGAGAATTCAGCACTTTATGTAGCCAATCACGCAGTTGATTGCATTATTGCAGTGAAAAAATTTTAGTTTTATATGCAAAGGGAAACTGCTTTTATTTGTAGATTTTTTAAAGATAATATAAATTTATTAAAAAAGATTTTTTTTCAATCATCAAGTGTCTGTGGGTATTTTAGAACAATGAGTGATTTCCAACACGGTTCAGGACCAATTAAATAATTAATCTAGGCTGAAATCTTCCTCCTCAATACAGATCCCGACTGTAAAGTCGCTATGTTTATCGAAAGTCGTATTAGAATTTATGGGAATGCGAAAGTAAATCTGTCTGTCTGTTACACTTTTGTTTATCCCGGAATTTCCACGGGACCGAGATTTATGCGGGAAATTTCTCCCACGCGGACAAAATCGCAGGCAAAAGCTAGTACGCATATATTTTTTGATAGTTCCATAGAAAAAGTCTTAAAACTCACTGCATTTGTAACTTTACAATGTAATTTTTAAATTTTCGGATGAAAAACTACAGAATTTTGCACATCATGTAGTCAAACACGCAGTTGACTGCATTATTGCAGTGTTAATTTTTTTTATAGGTAAATGGGAACAGATTTTAGTTGTATTTTTTTCTTAAGATATAAATGAGATATCAAAAAAAATAAAAAAATAAAAAAAAATATTAAAAAAAAATGCTTGTACTTATGGTTCAGTTTTCTTCGTACGAACAATGATCAAGTGAGTTGTTTAGAACAATCGGTGATTTCCCACACGGGACCAATTCAATCATCTAGACTCAAATTAATCTTCCTCCCCAATATGGGTCCTGACTGTAAAGTCGCTATTTTCCGTATTAAAATTTATGTGATTGCGAAAGTAATGGGTTCCGTAGCCGAATGGCAAAAAACGGAACCCTTATAGTTTCGTCATGTCTGTCCATCTGTCCGTCTGTCTGTCTGTGTGTCCGTCCGTACGTAAGTCACAGCCATTTTATTCCGAAACTATTAGGATTATACATGTGAAACTTGGTAGGTAGATGTTATTAATTGTGGTTATGTGGTATGAGGTTATTTATTTATTTATTTTATTCTGTAAACCGCTTTTCGATTTTAAGAAAAAAATAAAAAATATTTAAAATAAAGTGGGCTCCCCATACATGGAGTTAAAACTGATTTTTTTTTTCATGAATCCTATGCGTGTGTTGTATCTATAGACAGGTCTTTAAAAATGACATGGGAGTTTTTAAAACACTTTTTTATAAAGTCAATCGTTTAAAAGATATACGCTTCCAAAGTGGTAAAATGTGTGGTACCCCCTCTAACTTCTATAATAATGGAGTGAAAAATCTAAAAAAAATATATATCTGTAGATCTTAATATAAACTTTCAACCAAAATTAATTTGAACGAAATCGGGTCCGCAGTTTTTGAGATACAGCATATTATCTAAAACCGCAAATATAACTTTTTTATTCATACAAACACTATGAAAAACAAAGTTATTTAGCGTAGTTGTAAAAATGTAAATAAGCTAGTTTTAAGAAATTTTTAAGGTTTTTTTATTCGTCAAATAAATATATATGATATTATATTATTATAGTTACTACGGAACCCTTCATGGGCGAGTCTGACTCGAACTTGGCTAATTTTTTAACCTTGGAGAAAGACAGGTTATTTTTTTGCTGTAAATTACTTTTCATGCTAGCAAAGCCATAGACTGAAAAAACATCATTTTTTAAAAGAGAACTAACTAACTAAACTGTGTGAACTATTTGGACAGAATTCACATTACTGGCAATCTTGTTAACCTCTCCAAGTAAGCTAAAATATGCTTGTGTGTGGAGTGGGTTCACGGTACTAGTTTAATAGCTGGGGTTCGAACCTGCGACCTATCGATCACAAGTCTGACATTTTAGCCATTGGGCTATTTAATTGATGCTTATGTAAAGTAAGTGAAAGTAAGTAAAACCTTTGGCATAAGCTCGTCTCAAACATACGATTCACGAACAGTTTTCCGTGAGGCTCAATGTTTTGCCAAAACATCGTCGGCAGTAAGAGGTTCAAATATAATATGGAGAAAATTTCTCGTTCATTGGCTGAATTTGCCAAGTAGGCACTTACTTTGGTACTTACGATGTGTTCTGGGAATTATACGAACAGATATACGAAGTCACGTGTTAGGGAAGAAAGATGGCGAAGGTTAATAATGATGTCTTTTGATTGGCTTCTGTTTTCTTGTAATACAAGTCTTTACCAATGACTTTGGTAATAGGACCTTGATAATAGGCTCGCGTTTGACCACTACTTCACCTGATGGTAAGTGATGATGTGGTCGAAGATGGAGCACGCTTACCTAGAAGTAACCTATTCACTCTTAACTTCTAAGTCAAGAAAAAGTATGATGTGACCATAGACGATGTCCTTATCCATTTTTTTATTGATGAAAGGCTCGCGTTTGACCACCATCTCACCTGATGGTAAGCTATTATGTGGTCGAAGTTGAAGCACGCTTGCCTAGAAGTATTCACTATTGACTTAAAGATCCCAGGTTATAGCTATTAGAAAACACAGCCTCAGACAGGAAATTCCACTCTTAGGCTGTTCGCATAATGAAAGTATTGCCAAAACGTTTTGTGTGTATGATTGAAAAGTCTACCGTGTAACGATGAGGCATCACCTTTTGTCTTTTAGACCGATGATGGTACAGTTTACTTATCTCCCCTATCCCCAAAAAAAAATGAACATCAGAACTAAATAAAAGTGTTTTTTGCTAGAATCAACTTTATAGTTGATGTTAGCTGAAATGGGAACGGTCTTTCTTGTCTTTTTCGCATATTTTGAATTAAAATATTATCAACACGAAAGTTTGTGGAATAAAACTTTCGTATTGATCATATTTGTGCTAATATAATTAAGGTAAATAAATGGTTTGTAAATAACCGTGGAAGTTTTATTTACTTCTTCATAATTCGGGTGTCCTGAAAGTTTGTTAACGAGAGTACCTCTTATCTTTTTTTGATAGCGTGTGTAAAAAATCTATAAAGCAAGATCTTTTACCTTAAGGAGACCAGCACAACACTGAGAATTAAAATCCTCTTTTAAAGTCCGTACCGGTCAAATCTAATAAAATCAATGACGCAATAAAAATTTACTCAATACTATTTTTTTAAAGAGTTTGTCTCTCAACCCGATAAATAGGATTTTTTGAGTTAGGTCACTTTCATTCTAAGAGTGTGATGTAGGATTAGGTCTGAGGTGAGCTGTTGTGTTTTTCCAAATCGCGTTTATCACAAAAACCAAAAGTAAACACTGAAAAATAGAAGTTACCAATTTGGTGCCAGAAGTTTTGCGAGAATCAATATTCAAAGCGTTAAAAAACAGCACAAAATATATTATATACATCAACTCGATAGGTTGGACAAGTAGAAAGGACTCGGTCCACAAAAAGGCACTTTTGAGATACGGGCATTTGAAGTTTCAGCTGTAATTGCTCTAACAAAAAGTAATTTTTTTATTTTTATTTTTGCACGTTATTATTAAGAAGATAATTTATTTTACAATGTGTAACGGAAACCTCTATGCCCAGTCTCAGCACAAAATAAGTGACTCAAAGAATTGATACGAAATTATCGGTTTCATATGTTTCTTGAATATCAATCATAACAAACGTGTCACAGCACTACGAGGGTGAAGAGAATTATCGTGTTATCACGATAATTCTCTTCAATCTTCTTAATTTGAAAAATTCAGTCTCTGGTATCAATGTATTGAAATTTCTAATTACACATGAAGACATAGGATTACCAAACCCTTGTCACTTCGTTTATTATCATCCAAAGAATTACACGTTATATATTTGTCTATCAAAATAGTGATATATTTTGCAATAGATTTCGAGATATTAAGTGAAACGTAGGTTGAGTCCTTACAATTAAATCGAAATTTGTAAAGACAGGATTTTTTTTATTTTCTCAGAATGGACTCAAAACTACCTATCGACTAGAAAATAAGTTATTTAAAAGAATTAAACGAGTATATATATATTTTGTAACATTAATCATGAAGTTAACAAAAACACGTAAAAACTCTAACTGTACGTAAAAATATTGAAAAAACAGCGCGAAGATGAGCACTCATATCTATTTCCCTCATCCTCTGAGTTAAAGTCAAGATTTGGCCCGTATCCATCAAAATCCTAGTCAATACAGCTGTTTCCATTAAGGTAATTATAAAATGTATGACAGTCTTCGGGTATTAAAGTAAACATAGATCTGAAATCTTCGATCTTTGCTTGAGGAATGACATTTTCCTGGGGCCTTTGGCCCTTCACTTTAGGGCCATTGGCCTTGACTTCAAAATCTTCTTCTGAAAATTGGATTAAAAGCATTTCGTTTCCATAATTTTTTGCCTAACGACTCTGATTTCACGAGCAAATTTACGCCGTAGAAGATATATGAATATATCATGAAAACCGCTTTCTTGTGGCGAGATCTATGTGAAATCGAGAGCAGAACGCGGTTGAGCTAGGACAACTGCTTCGAGAAGTACGCAATGTCAGCATAAGTCGGTGGACAGTCAGAAGATCAGCTGAAGCATGATTGACTGCACATCGACCAGTAAATGGTCCATAGCTCACCGACAGGCCCGACTTCAATTTGTTTCAAAGATGTTTTTTTTTTATATTAGACGTTCTATCTGTGGAAGGCAGTTATGTTTTCTGATGAATGCAGAATGACTTTACATGGCCACGATGAACGCTCAAGAGTCTATAGAAGGCCATCAGAGTGATTTACACAATGCTGCATAATGTTGTCTATGGTGGTGGATCGTGTATGTTTTGGGGTGGCATAATGCTCGATTCTAAAACCGACATTGCTTTTATTACAAGGACCAATACTTGCTTTAGATCGAGAGGAGTAACAGCTCAGCGGTACGTGAAAGAAGTTCTCGAACACCATATTAGGCTGATTTTATGGCTTATGGGGGAAGAATTCGTATTCATGCATGATAATGCGAGGCCATTTATCGCTAGAATAGTTTGCAATTCACTAGAAAAGACGCCAATATTAACGTGATGGCGTGGCCACCTCGCAGTCCTGATCTCAACCTAATCGAATATGTTTGGGATAAGCTTAAAATACGGGTAAGAGCAAGAAATCCAGCTCCTACACAACTCCAACGGCTGCATTCAGCCATCGAATAGTATTGGAAAGCTGGCCTACCCAAATGGTAGGTATTATTCGTCAAATTGTTCGAGCTCCAGGTTGTAAGCTGAGCTACGCAATAACTGACAAATGCTTGCACTGTTTAGACGGGCCTGCTCAAATTTGTTTGATTTTGTCCTCTAAAGGGCTCAACAGACATAAACCTACATTGCTGTCATATGATTTAATCACTACAGATTGTATGGACTTTAAATGAGACGTTAACCGCTGAGTTTGTTTCAGTGTTTCTTAGTTAGGAAACATTGGCCTTTAGTTTATATTTACCTATACCCATTTGCAAAATGAACATAATTATTTTATTTTCCTGATTAATTTCCATTCAATGTCTAATGTCTAGTTCCCTAAATGCAATAGTTGTAATTTTACTTTTAAGTTTCATTTCATCTCCTAAAAGGTCCTTATGAACATTTTTATGAACATTTTGCATACTGTTTGGTGGTATCATTGGAATGGTAATTAATGTACCTTTAAGTTGACATTGCCACCTTTTAAGGTTCTATCAATTTTATTAAGAATATGCAGCTTTTTTGTGAAAATCTGGAGTGTGCGATTATATTACTCTCAAGTGTATATATTTTGATAGATAAATTTGTCTATCAAAATAGTAAACCAATATATAATATATAATAATACAAACTATCTGCTTAATAATAAGGGGCAAAAATTAAACTTTTAGTTAGAAAAATTACAGCTGAAACTTGGAACGCCCATATGTTAAAAGTGAATTATTGCAACTTGACGATTTCTTCATAAATAGTGAACGATTACAATCACATAAATAGTCAGCCTATAAGTTTACCAATGCTAAGACACAGGCCTTTTTGCTATGAGAGAGAATGGGCCGCAATCCACCGCAAAGTTTCTTCACAATGTATTCCTTCACTGTTTTTGATCAGTGATAATGACGATAATTACACAAAGTAATGTGCCTGGGCTCGAACCAACGACTTACGCCCTGTAAATCGTGTCTAGAACCACTGGGCTACCACTGCTCAAACTTACAAGTACAAGAGAAATTTCCTTTATATTACATTGCGTGAACTCAGAGATTTTCCTGTGTTGGAGATATAAATTATGGAACACAAATCTCTAAGACCCGAAATTACAATCAGTAAGCGTTACAAATCTTATTTACCTTCAAAAATAGACAAGGATAAATACAGAAACCTACCAACTGTCTTAAGATATTTAAAGACATTTGAAACCCACGTTATACTTTAGATGTCTACAAACTCCTACATACCGCGTGGGCGGTTATACTAAAAGCCGCAATATTTGTCAATGTTTGTTGTTAAGACTTATTATTGCAACGCCCAAACTTTAATCTTTTGTGGAGTAAACAAAACTGAAAGTGGTGGTTATGTGTTAAAATAACAATATAACCTTACGTAGGTTAATTCAAAATACAACATGAAAACTCTAAATAACACCGCAGACGAACAGACATTGCGATTTAATGTTTTCTTGTCTTACTACGGCATCTTAAAAATCACATACACGGTTTTTTACCATTTACTGTTTTCCAGACAAACCTTCTGAAGTACCTACAGTAAGATTGTTTGTCATATTAAGAATTGAACTTAACATACATTGCTTAAATAAATATTATGTAGGCATGAAAACAGAGTAAAATAACGCTTAAAAAGTAGAAAGCAATATAAAAGTTGGATATAAAAGAAAGTCACTGTCTTTCTCTATTCATCATTTCAATGACAATAATATCTAGAAAATATATTTATTTAAATTACTTACCTTCCGTAAAAGTAAAATGGAGATTATTTTTCTGAGTTAGCCTCTCGCGTGTCTTAAGTTACACAGTGCGACATAAGAAAAAAATGCTCCAAATGTCTTAAGTCGGACAGTTACACTTAACGGCTTGGTCAGGATTGGTTGATAAATATCTGTGGTTGTGTTGCAAGTAGCAATACGTTCTGTATACACCGCTAAAATGAACGAACAAAAATTTACAAAATGCATCTGTGGTTTTTGTTGTGACGCCGCAGACTTTTCGTTGTGTTATCAAATAGTCTTTATTACTTTTTATAATAGTTTTTATTAATTTTTTGGAATAATTTGTGTTAAAATTGCCTACACTTTTTTTTTAATTCGAATGTGAGTGAAAATTATAAAAGTGAAAACATATCACATCACTGCGAGATAAGGTCAGTTTATAATTGAATGATATAAATAGTTAGATAAACTCATAACGATGCCAGGAAGGTATAATATATACCATGATAATGGCCATAAATTGCCGATTTATAATTTTTTCTGAAGTCCTACCCAAAAATCATAAGGAAATTCAACATGCGACACTCGAGTTAGTAACATTCTATATAAAACAAAGTTTAAAAAAACACGAGTACCGCTAACTAGAGCTAATAAGGTGATGAGTAATAATCAATGTACTGTAGTTGTACCTATCCTTCTAATATTATAAATGCGAAAGTTTGTGAGGATGTACTACATTTACTACTCTTGAACGCAAAAACTACTGAACGGAACTACTGTTTATCCCGGACTTCCCACGGGATCATGATTTTAGCGGGGAAACCCTCCCACGCGAACAAAGTCGCAGGCAAAAGCTAGTACGTATATATTTTTTGATAGTTCCTTAGAAAAAGTCTTAAAACTTACTGCATTTGTAACTTTGCAATGTCATTTTTAAATTTTCGGATGAAAAACTACAGAATTTTGCACTTTATGTAGTCAAACACGCAATTGGCTGCATTATTGCAGTGAAAAAACTTAAGCTTTATATGCGAGGTATTCCTCGAAACGCTACCATTTTGAAGCGCACCTAATGAAGCGCTCCTTTTTTATTCCTCGGAGCGCTCCTTTTAGTAGCGCTCCCGATACCATGTTATCGGAAAAGGAGCGCTCCGAGGAATAAAAAAGGAGCGCTTCATTAGGTGCGCTTCAAAATGGTAGCGCTTCGAGGAATACCTCTTATATGCAAATAGAAATAGATTTTAAATTTTGATTTTTTTTAAGGATAGGTAACTATATTATTAATTAATTAACAAAAATCAAAAGATAAATTAAATTTATTTTTAAAGAGATGGTTCAGTTTCTTTCGTTAGAACAATCATCAAGTGAGTTGTTTAGAACAATCGGTGATTTCCCACACGGGTCCTGACTGTAAAGTCGCTATGTTCCTTATTAAAATTTATGCGATTGCGAAAGTAAATCTGTCCGTCTGTCTGTTACACTTTCTCGTCTAACCCACTTAACCGATTGTGATGAAAACTGGTGAAAAGTAACCCATGTCCACTGTTTTTTTAACTTTGGAGAAAGAGAGGTTACCTATTTATTTTTTGCTGAAAAAATACTTTTCACGCTAGCAAAGCCATAGGCAGAAAAAACATCTAATTTTAAAAGAGAACTAGTTATGTGGATAGAATTCACATTACTGGCAAGCTTGTTAACCTCTCCAAGTAGGTAAGCTAAATATGCTTGTGTTTGGAGTGCCTTCACGGCAATAGTTTAATAGGTGCGTTTCGAAATCGTGACGTCACGATCATATGTGGGACACTTTAGCTATTAACACTTAAGTATAGTACGGAAAAAAAAAATTGTGAGTAAACCCTTTGACACAAGCTTGTCTCAAACATACGATTCACGAACAAAGTTTTCCGTGAGGCTCAATGTTTTGCCAGAACATCGTCGGCAGTAAGAGGTTCAAATATATGGCGAAAGTTTCTCGTTCATTGGTTAAACTTGCCAAGTAGGCACTCACTTTAGTACGTATGATGTGTTCTGGGAATTATATGAACAGATATACGATGTCTCGTGTTAGGGGAGAAAGTTGGCGAAGGTTAATAATGATGTCTTTTGATTGGCTTTTGTTTTCTTAAAATAGTAGTCTTTACCAATCACTTTTTTAATTGATAATATCTCACATGATGGTAGGTGATAATGTAGTCTAAAATGGAGCACGCTCATCTAGAAGTAGGTAACTTATTCACTCTTGATTTAAAATCTCCAGGTTATAGCTATCGGGAAACAAAGACTCCGGCACTTTGCCTGCGTGCAAGATTGAAATTGGTCCAAGCAGTTAACACAAAAAATAATATACGAAACGAAGAAAAAAAATTTATGAGATGTATGTAACTACTTTTATCTTTTTATGATTATTGATTAATGGGTCGCGTTAGACCACCATCTCACCTGATGGTAAGCTATTGTCTGGTCTAAAATGAAGCACGCTTACTTACTTACGTATTAACTTAAAGTATAAGTATTCACTTTTGACTTAAAGAACCGCAGATTTTCTATAGCTATCAGGAAACACAGCCTCCGATATAGAATGCTACTCCTTAGCTGTACGCAGCGCACAATGATAGCATTCTCAAACGTTTCGGGTTTATGGATGGGATATATATGTTTTGTTTGAATCGAGTCCATTGTTAATATCAGATAGAAACAGCGTTTCTTATCTTCCCCTAAGAAGAAACGCCGAAAGAAACTCAGAATTAAAAACCACGTTCATACAATCTTTACCGATTTAATATGATTTGATATATTAAAACCATGTCTTACTCTTAGAATGAAAGTTAAGTACCATACACTAAAATCCTGTAACTTCTTATAGTGACATATAAAAACATCTTAATATGACATAAACACATGTAATATGAGCAGAACCGGATTAACCCTGTCAGAGGCCCTTAGGCAATGGCATTCTTGGGGCCCACTTTGACTGACCAAATCGAGTGTGAACGAGGAAACGCACATTAAGGTCTGTGGTTTTTAATAAATTTGTTTACTTATTCCGAGATTTGTTTTGATACTGTTTAATTCTACTACTAAATCTAACGATTTGTATTTTATGAGATAAAAGTGAGGTCCCTAAGTTTACATGCACATCAAATTCTCGTTCGAAGAAACATATTTTCTTGGTGCGTGTGTTAGATTAAGTATAAAAAATAGATAGATAGATAGATAGATAGAATATACTTTATTGTACACCAATAATTGAATCACACTTAAATAACAATATTGTAAAAAAATTGGTTACAATGGCGGTATAGATGTATATATATAGTATATGTATAAAGAATGTTGTTATTTTTAAAAGTAATTAATTATCAATATCAATTTATTATGTATTTACCGATTAATTATCAATTAATCGATATTACCATGATTGTCAGGTATATTATAGAAATAATATAGCAATTTGTATAGCAATATCAATTTATTCATTTACCACATGGTTCGGAAAGGGTTGTTTTCTGTGGAGAAGAACCGGCAAGAAATTCCACAGTTACTCTTTTCAAAACATAATTCATTTTCACATAAACATCAATTCACTATATGTACTTTACAATATTACCACAATGTGATTACTATCTTTATAACTTATAACTTTATATACTTGTGTATCTACTATTTCATTACTCCATTACATATTACATAAGTAATTATTATTATATTATATAAAGCTCGATTACCACTGACTGACTCACTCACTCATTGACATAATTGTTCTCCCAGATGGTGGATGGGGAGGTGGGTATATTTTGAGAGATTCGTAAACAAGTAACTCTCAAACCTACGGGAAAAGTGCCAAACCTCCTCTTTTCCCCCCCCTTCTCCCCCTCCCTATCGTATCTCGGAAACTACGAGACCTGTATTTTTTTTTTTACGGATTCGTATAGAGGAGGCTCGTTAAAGTAAAAACCATTTATCAAAGTCGCCCCCCCCACCCCCTTTCTCACCCCCTTTAGGCGGATCTCGGAAATTAAGAGACTTGGAACATTTTTTTTTTCAGATTAATTTAGAGGGGCAATGCTTTAGTCAAAATATTTTTGCAACACCCCACGCATCACCCCCCCCTTTTTTTTTCTTTCACCAGCATGCGAGGTGCTTGCATCTCGCTCAACACGCAAATATTAAACCCCCCCATCGACCCCCACTTTTTTTTTTTTTAAAGTGAACCGCGATGTGCTTGCACCTCTCGCAACACGCAAATACTAAGCCCCCCCATCTCCCCCCATCTCCCCCCCCTTTTTTATTTTTTCACAAGCACGCGAGGTGCTTGCACCTCACGCAACACGCAAATACTAAACCCCCCCATCTCCCCCCATCACCCCCCATTTTTTTTTTCACAAGCACTCGAGGTGCTTGCACCTCGCGCAACACGCAAATACTAGTGTTATTTATACAATTAATACCAAATGTTCATTAAATTATCACACAATTATCAATTAATAACACTGTCACATTAAAGTAACAAATACAAAATAATTAATTTATATTCAAATACAATAGCAATACGATAGGATTTTTATACCAATTCTACACATAAAAATATAAGAAAATATTAATAAAAGTTAGAAACAACACAAGTTCACTTAACTTAGGCCCGTTCGGTGTGACTGCTCCAGAGCGACTGTGAGTGACTGTGTCTAGAACTTTTTTTTTTTTTTTTTTTGTGTGTGGCATCTCGCAGGTCAACCTCTGAGGTTGTCGGCTGCTTAACCGGGCTTGCCTGTGGTTGCCTTAATTAATAAATTAATTAAAGCCTCCAGCCAGGGCTTATTAAAAAACTTACAAACTAGGCGACTACACGCTAAGGGCACCCCCTGTGGGGTACGGACCTCGGCTTAGGGCGTCGCAGGGGAGGGCAGCTAGGGACAGGCTGGATCATATCATTATTATTATTAATAAGGGAATTTAAAGCTACTGGCTCAGCGTCGCGGGCTGGCTCTGGCAAGGGTCGGGGTGGACTATTACGGGGACGTCGCGGCGGGCCTCGGCGGCGAGGACGGAAGGACGGTCGGTTTTTGTGTTTGTGTGCCACTGTACTTGTTTCCCTACGGCTCTCTTGGAGCAGGGTGATTGCGTCATCGGGAGTGACAAGGGTATGCCTTGGTCGGCGAATCTTAGAGATACGCGAGGGTTCGTATTGGGCGGCCGATACGATAAGGGGATTCCTATGTTGGATTGAAGTTTCAAAGAAACGCTTGGAGACGCGTTTCATGAACTGCTGGATGGTGGGCATCTTGAGGTCTACGTGAAGAAGCTCATTTCGAACATAAAAGGGGGCTCCCGTGACTCTACGGAGGAATCGGTTTTGGAGGGTCTGCATCTTATGGAGGAGGGCTTTGCGTGTGCGAAAACAACGCAGGCGTAGGTCATGATGGGACGGATGACCGCGGTGAAAATACGCAGCTTGCACCTGAGTGATAACTTGCTGCGAGAGCTAAGAATGAAGTGGAGCCTACCTAGAGCGAAAGCGGCGCGCGAACGTGCCTGCTTTATGTGCTCAGCGAAGGAGAGGTGTCTATCGAGGACCACGCCTAAGTATTTGGCTTGCTTTTCCCAAGGGATCGGCTTGCCGTACATGGTAATCGGACGGGGGGAGGGTGGGTTTATCCGCGGTTTAGAAAAGAGGACTGCCTGGCTTTTGTCTGGGTTGACTTCGATTCTCCATTTCCGGAACCACTTGGCCAGAGTGTTTGCGGAAGTTTGGAGAGTGCGAGCGATGGCATCGGGTTTAAGACCGGTATAATAGATAGCCGTATCGTCGGCGAATAGGGCTAGCTGGGTATTTTTATGCTTGGGAATATTACTAGTGAATAGCGTGAAAACGAGTGGGGATAGTACGGAGCCTTGAGGAACTCCTGCGCGAATGGGATGGGGGGAGGAGAGCTCCCCCTCAATTCGATAACGAAAGGTGCGATTCGATAAAAAGTCCCGTAGGATGAGCACGAGACGGTCAGGCACGCCGAGTTGGTATAGCTTTTAGATTAAGCCATTGTGCCAGACTTTGTCGAACGCTTTCGCTATGTCGAAGAATAAGGCTCCCGTTATTGCGCCCCGTTGGAAGCCGGCGCTGACGTGTTCTACGATGCGGTGGACTTGTTGGATACATGAGTGTTCGGTTCTAAATCCGAACTGCTCATTGGGTATTAGACTCTTTGCTTCGGCAAAATCTTTGAGCCGCTTATATATAAGCCTTTCATAGATTTTACCGAGGACGTTGAGTAAGCTAATGGGACGGTAGCTAGACGGGTCAGACTTGGGCTTGCCTGGTTTGGGAATACCTATGACGGTGGCCTGTTTCCTGGTTGCGGGGAACATATTATTGCTCAATGCGCCATTGAAGATGGCAGTCATTAGCACTATAAGCTGGGCGGGGAAAAGTTTGAAAACCCTATTGGTGATGCCGTCGGAGCCAGGGGCTTTTCGTGGTTGGAGACTTTTAATGATATCCTGGACCTCATCAGGAGTGATGGGGCCAGTGGATTATCGGGATCTTCGATGGGCGGAAGGGAAGTTCTACGTTCGACTTCGGCGTTCACCATATCGAGGTGGGCTTGGTCTACTGGTTGAGAGCTGGGAGAACACTGGGACTCTAGGCTGTCGGCTAGGCATTCTGCTTTTTCAGAGTTATCGAAGGCGACACTTTTATCGGGACGAAGTAGAGGAGGCATTGTGGCCTCTTCAGTGGATCGTAACTTCCTCTGAAGCTGCCAGAAGGCAAGATGGGTGGGCTCAAGTTCGCTCAGCATCTTGTCCCAGCTCGCATTACGCTGCTCGGTAATGCGTTTCCTTACAGCACGCTGTAAGTTGCGCATGTGAGCTTTGTTTGCGGCGCAGGGAAAAGCGCTGTACGCACGGATGGCTGCGTTCTTCTCGGTTATCAGATTCCGTACATCATCCGGGAGTTTCCAGCGGTGGTCTTCCACTACAGGAACTTCCCTTGAACAATCGTTCAGGACGGATTGTACGTGATCTGTAAGCAAGTCGATCGCCGCCGTCGTGTCAGCGACTGAGACTATGTGGTCAGGAATGGTGTCCAATTGTGGCGACGTGGTGGATTTCAGTTTTTCACTTACTTTCCTCCAGTCGGTGATCAATTGGGTCGGAGGAGGTTGGGTAGGATCATGGTTACCCGAACGGGAACCTAGGTGTAGGATAACGGGACGGTGATCCGAGTTAAGCTCATGAAGCGCTTCTATGGAGTGTAAACGGAGGTTTACATTCTTTAGGAGCACCACATCGAGGACATCGGGCCTATGGTTGGTGTCGTGTGGGTAGTGGGTGGGACTCATCGGAGCTATGACGTCATAGTTTAGGGTCGCGCCTAGGTTATACACGATTCTGCCTCTGGCATTTGTCGTGTTGCTGTTCCAAGCGGGGTGTTTGGCGTTGAGATCGCCCGCTAGTAAGACGGAGTCACTTAGGCCGAAGAGAGTCGTGAGATCGCTGGTGAGCGCGATAGGATCGTCTGAAGCAAGAGACGCGACCGATGGTGGGGGATGGTAGGCAGAGATGATGGTTATCGGAGGATGACCAGTCATGCCTAGTCGACAGGCAGAGTACTCTAGGTGAGAGAGAGGCGCGGGTGGGGTCAGAGGGATGCAGTATAACTCCTTCCTATAATAAACAAGGGTACCGCCGCCGTGGCAGCGTGTTCTGTCATTGCGAACTAGACGGTAATTCGCAATTTTGGGATCAGCGCGGTGGGGTTTCAAAAGGGTCTCCTGTATAAGGAGGATGTCTAATTGGTGGTCGCGGAGGAATTTAGTTATTTCGGCGCGTTGGTTGAAAATGCCATTGGCGTTGAAAAAACCTAATTTGAGGGATCGAGGCCTAGTGTGGTTTGTGCGTTGGGAATCCATTGGATCAGTCCATCGCATCCATCTGGTCGAGGCCTAGCACGACATCACTGTGTGTGCTGAATATTTGGCTGTACATTTCCGTTGTAATTTTGCCGTTATTCTGCTGCTCGGCAGCCAGAAGGGCATCGCGGAGAGACCTGGCTTGGCGGGTCATAAATATTTTATAGTGGCGCAGTAGAGTCTGGGCGCAAGACTCGCCGTTCCCGACGGGTGAGGGTTTGGGCGGTTGTTTGGCTGCAGGAGCAGCAGTGGTTTGAGGCGCGGGTTTGGGACTGGTTGTGGCCTCTGGAGCCACGTCTATAGGCAGGATCTGCGCTGCGATGGGTATATCCATCAGTGCCTGCAAAGGTTTGGCAGGGGCCAAGGAGGGAAAGGCTTTTTCGTGGTTTAGCCTGTTCCACGGGGATGGTCTCTGAGGAGCGAGACGTTGGGGAATTTGAGAGAAAGGTGCCTCTCTTTGTTGGCGGGTGTTGGCGCGCTTCGCTAATTTAGGAGCGAGTTTGGGGGCTTTGGGACAGCCGCGGTAGTTTGCCGGGTGACCGGTCTGGCCGCAGAGAACGCAGCTGGGTGGTTCCGAACAGAGGGTTCGGTCTTTGGGCCGAGGGCAGTCCGCAGTGCTGTGCTCGCCCAGACACTTGACGCATCTGGGAGTCGCATAGCAGTTGCTCTGCGCATGGCCATACAGTTGGCAACGGTGGCATTGTCCCACTGTTGCGGTTTTGTAGGGCTTTTCAATTGAGATACCGGATAGGGAGCAAATGGACTTAATCTTGAAAATCGGGTGATGACCTTCGGTTGGTTCACAAATGACAAGAACCATGTCGTACAATTCACCGCCTCTCGCTTTATGTAAGCGATGGACGGCGATCACTGGTATACCTTGATCGGCAAGGTCGTCTTTAATATCCTGTACTAGGATTTCTTTAGGGACACGTTTAATAATAACACGAGTGGGCGTGTCCTCGGGGAAGGAGAAAGTGTGAAAGGAAATATTCCTTTCACGGAGGGCGCGATATAGTTCCCTATAGTCGTTCGACGTAGGGATGGTGACTTTAATGCCATTTTGGCAGGCACGGGCGTTTGTGTAGTTGATCTTTCGAACAACACACATCTTGGACACATCAGTCCATTTCCCCTTGTCTTGGATGTAAAAGGGGGGCGGAGGGCGTTGCTTCCTTTGGGCTGAGGAAGTTTGGGCTATTGGGCTGGGGGGACGACTGTTCTGCGCGTGAGTAGAGGTAGTTGGGACGGGGCTAGCGGGTCGTACGGGCGTTTGAGTTGGGGACGGGGGCAACGCGGTGGTCTTTTTGGCCTTGCTGGCCTGGGAGGTTTTCCCTTTCTTCCTTTTGCCGCCGGTGACGACTTGAAAGTCGTCTTCCGAGGACGAGGGGCATGATGACAAATCATTGTCGGAGTTGTTATTGGACACAGGTTCGGTGGTGTCCATTTCAAGGAATTCAGGTGCAGCGCACACCTGCGCGGCGTCCATTGTTCTATGAACAATGGGATTAGTAGGTGGGCCGGAAACAATGGGTGATTTCGGGAATCGGGCGACCGGCACGACTTTGTCAGCGGGCGGGGGCAATAAAGGGCTATCTACCCGGAAGTCGTTCGTTGTTTGACGAACCATGGGATCGGAGTTAATAAATACTTCCGTGAATTGACCAACCGGAATGCCTTGATCAGCAAGCGGGGGAGATAATGGGCTGTCAAGCGCGTCACTAAAATCAGCGACGTTGGCTTCGGTAGCCGGGGGACAATTAGCGATTTCACGCTGGATTTTTCCGCCATATTTGGCGGAAATAGCAGGGTTTTCCCTAAGGATTTCTAACAGTATCTCCAAAATATTGGAGTTTGCCATGATTGGCGAATGGATTAAAAATTTAATTGGGAAATTTTGGAGATTTCTCTCCCGCGGGGGGCCTATTTAAAGCCTAACTGGCCTAACTCCCCGGATGGATGGGTCCGGGGATGTGTAACCCTCCCAGTCGGGTAGAGACTGGGAGGTGAGTACCTAATGGTGAGCCCTAAGCTTGTAACCGGTCGCCAGTCTTATTGTGCGAACCGGGCCCTATTGGGTCTAGTGCGAAGGGGTAGACACACCCAACCGACACTAGGTGTGTAGCTGAAAAAGAAACTCAGTAACTAGGTTTGACTAGGAGATCCCCCAAGGCCAAAACCTAGCACTCGACTCCAATTGACTGCTTCACCCTGAAGGGGATCAGCGGGTGCGTCGGGTCAGCACCCCCTTGGTATTGTTGACACCGTGAGGTTTCCAACCAAGGACCACGAAACTGTGGTTTTACCCTGAAGGGGCCAAACCAAATTGTTTTTGACGATACTCTGTTATAGAAACAGGATATCCTTCACCGCCTCGAAAAAGGCGGATCCGGACCAGGCGTCGTAGTCGGCGACTACGAGTGACGTCACGGCGGGCGTGACGAAGCGTAGCGATGACTCAGGCACGGAACGATCGAGAGCGCGGAGCGGTACGACCGTCGCGGGCGAGCGTCGGAAGCGGAATGATGGCTGTGTCTAGAACGACTGAGCGGCGGCTTTTATACACAGTGTAAACAAGTGACGTCTCATCGTACGATTTTAAAACAGATCTGTTAACCTTTGTATTTTAACATTAAACTATGATTAAATGATATAAAAATACAGTAAATATGTTGAAATTAATTAGTTCAATTACATATTAGTCTTAGAATTAGTAAACAAACAACGTTATTTTTTAAATAACGTTCAAGTATGCTGTTATACAAGACAACAATGAAAGAACAGTTTAAACTATCTTATAAATAGGTTTCGTAATAGTGTTTACAAGGTTTTGATAATAAACAGTTAAATGTTGTGTATCACATGATAAAAGGGTTATAATTATTATAGTGATATTTTAATTTGTGTTCAATTAAAGAAATAAACTTGAGTTAATGTAATAAACCAACTGAAATTATTTTAATAATCCATCACGTGCATTGGGCCTGGGCCCCTAGTTGATGCGGGGCCCCTAGGCAGTTGCCTACATCATTCCGGCCCTGAATATGTGTATTCAGAGTGGTATTTAAGATCAAAACGACTAGTGGGAATAGGAATAGGCATCGTTCCAAGAGAGATAATCTGATTAGTCTTAGTAATATTATAAATGCGAAAGTTTGTGACACTGGATGGATGGATGTTTGTTACTCTTCCGCGCAAAAACTACTGAACGGATATAAATAAAATTGTGTAAGTAGATTGCTAACATCCGGGAATAAACATCGGAAACTTTCTATCCTGGAATTCAAATGGGATTTACGCGGGAAAACCTTTCTACGAAATCGAAGTCGTGGGCGGAGGCTAGTAGTTAAATAAAATATTCAATGAAACAGAAAAAGATTTCATTCATTTCTTACAAAATGACAGCCAGCTCTTATTATAAGATTACTTTTGCCACATTAATCACTAAGTATGTATATTTTTATGTATATAATTTGTACGTAAGGTAGATAGATATTTACTAGTTGTAAGTTGAAAGACTTTTTGCTTAATGAAACAGAAGATGTTTTAATATCCTTCTCTTTTTCTCTCCTAATAATGCTTGTCTACCCCAATCAAATCGAAATCACAACAAAAATCCAGATACATCTACTTATCTGCATCCAGAACAGTACCTACTCAGGTCGTGCTTCACTCGGTTAGGATCGCCAATTCCCGTCGCTGAATAATGCTTCAATCGCTCGCTCGGGTGAGTCGGGTAGTGGCCCCAATAAACATCGGGTTTTCTCGTATTTTTCATTCGCACGTGACGTTGATACTACCCGCGATTGTTTCTGCAACTTCGACGTCTCGTTTCTTGTGGTTAAGTGGTTTAATAATAAAAGTTAGTGTTTACCACCAATCATTGGATCGTTAGCCTTAAGTGGACAGTGATAAAGCTGATTTTTGATTGCTTACGATGTTGTTTGTGTCTTAGAAAAGGCCTTCTATTTAACAATGTTTTGTTATTAAATAAGTTTTCTTAACTTGCTTAAAGAACAGAAAACTTATAAGTTTTGGTGAAACTCAATTCATTTATTTCAATTATCCAATTTTAATAACTGATTTTTGTTTTATGTCTTTATTAATTGTATAAATGACGCACTTTTCAAAACACTTTGTTTTGAAAAGGAACGGACCCGTATTGTTTAGGAAGCATTGCCAATTTATTTATGTCATTAGGATCTCTAACAAAAGATATACATACACATATAGGTTGATACTGAATGGTCTTCATAGCTGATTTCGGCCAAAGCGACTGCATTCCCGTTAGTATTTAGGTGTCCTCACAAGACGGATTTAACCAATTTTATTAGTAATCGTGCGAGCACAAATGTTACATGTGAGGCAAATGTTACATACAGGTTATGTATTAAAAGGTGTAGGTACTCTTTCACTTATAAGAGACCACAGCATGCACGGTAAAATTAACAACTAAGCTAACAGAATAATGAAAATATAAAAAAATATAGAAACGATTTACTTATTACTTTAAAAAATATGAACACTACTTATAATATATCTTTTATACATTTGTTATATTTAGTAAGGGATCAATAAGGGTATATAAATAATTAAATAAAAACTATAGATTTTATTTATTTATTTCTCAATAAATAACACAGTAGATATTTTAAACTCTATTCGAAAAACCAATATAATGTAACTACTGGGCGGTACCTACTGCATGCAAGCATGAACAACTGGTTTTTGGCAGGTTTAACACTAATTTTTCAGAATTATTAGTTTCTTATGAGTTTCCTCAGAGTAACACCTACTTCCATTCTATATTTAAAACATTATTTTATGAATTGACAACAGAAATCTGTAAGGAATTATTAATAATGATCCTGAATATCTTCAGTATGATTGGTTAGTTAATACGTCGATTAACCTACTCGTCGGTCTAGTGATCGTAAACTGCTATTGCTGAGTATAATGTCCTGTTCTATTATAGGGATTTTCCATTAGTAGAGTAATATTAGGTACGTATGGAAATACTCAGCCAGCCATATTATTTTGGTGAGAATTATGTGCGCCTTAATTATATTGTAATTATTCCCTGTTCGGTATCGTTTTGCATTTCTCTATACATGCAGCAAGATTGTAGAACTCCCTTTCACATAGCTTTCGAAATTTGTGAATAGTTAGTTATACCTTTCCTCTTGTACATAGCTTAGAAATCAAATTCTTCTTTGACATGTTCTTTCATACTATCCGTATTAATATTATTGCGAAAGTAACTCTGTCTGTCTGTTACACATTCATGTCAATGGCACTGATCCGGCTTTAACATTAGTACAGGTATAGATTAGACTTTGACGAAAAAAAAAGGATACTTTATCATGCTGAAAATATTTTTTTTTATTGATAATAGGCTCGCGTTTGACCACTATCTCACCTGATGATAAGCGATGATGTGGTCGAAGATGGAGCACACTGTAACACTATTGTAAGTACATAGAGTTTAACTAAATATATCTTACAGTTGCTTTCTGTGCTTACAAATTAAAAAAAAAACTTGAATTACAACTTGCTCCTATCCTGTATCTACATGGTATTGAATATACCAACGAAAGAAGATGAAGTAGAATAATTAATTTTAATTCCACAGAACCAATAACCAATTTATGTACAAGGTAGCGAGCCCAGTAAACAGCCTCTCGATCCGACACACCTAGCTACCGCAACATATTGGCATTCTTCCAAGTAACAAGCGTTTTCAATTAACTCCGAAGTCAGTTCATTTCCTGATGCCACGTGGAGTGGCTTCCTTTTTCCACCCTCATGTCCGCTGTCTTGAGGACGTGTCGCCGCTTATTGGTGTATTCACCCTTAGGAGAAACTGTGATGGGTTTATAGGTATGTGTGGCTTTACGTACTTGAAGTGTACATAGGTAAGGTAGAAGTAGATACACAGGATTAGGCTGTTTATTTTATTTTTAACACACAACGGAAACAGGGATGTTATAAGTTTCTGTGGTGAACCGATTTCGATGCGGTTTTTTCTGTTAGCTAGTTTTCCGGCAGTGGTTTTTAGACATGTTTTGTCAAACCGGCCAATTCAGAATCGCGATACCCCGCCGCGACTATTTTTATTTTTTATTTTTAAGGGATATTTCTTAAACTTATAAGTTTTTTTTTTGAGTTGGGGGTTTTAATTGTTTTTTCTTTATTTATTTACACACATAAGCATATGCATAAAGCAATACATAAAGTTACAAAATATAAACGAGTTAGCATAGGCCCCAAATTAGGCACAGCCTGTATCTTTTTTTTTGTCCGGGTGGGAAAATCATCAGATTACTCCCCTCCTGTGGGTGGAGTGGAAAGGAGTGTCAGACTTCTACTGACTAAAAAGCCACTCTGCTCCTTCAGTTGTCCATACGTTCCGGGGCCACGGTATGTCTTTAGAACATTCCCGCAACCCCGACCGTATCTTGGTGGCCCAATATTGACTACAGAGACACAAATAAAACATAAAAAAGAGTGCAATAAAATAAAGTTACAAATAAAGGATTAAAATAATGAAAAAATTTGACAAAGTTGAACAAACCAAAAAAAGAAGAAAATTGATTATAAAATAAAATAAAACAAAGCAAAAAAATACTAATAATTAGGTATACATGGAAGTACTAGTAAATTATTATTTATACATAACAAAACTTGTAACATAATGCCGGGATTAGGCTATATTTGGGTACATGAAAGAAGTTTGTGACTAACAAATACAATTGGCACGGGATGATTAATTAAAATTAATTTAGGATTGCCAATACGGTTAACAATCACCTGCTTAGCCTGTTTCTGACTATGTTTGGGTCGTCTTACTATTTTACCAGATACAGCTACGAGCCTTATTTTACATGAAGTCACTGCCTCTTAGCCCAGTAGCTGGCTAACACGGTACTCTTTGGCAAGACCGGTGTCATATTTTCTGACTTCTGACTTCGTAACGACTTACAAGGATTTACAGATTACAGTTGGGGCCAACGGCTTAATGTGGTTTCTAAGGCGTGGAGGAATCTCAATAAATGTTAAGTGGTGGAATATAGTCATCCATTCACAGGCTGACCTCGGGAAACCTAATCTTGAAAGATCGTCCCGTATGGTTGTGCATAGGCGGCGTACGGCGTGGGCGGTGGCTCACACTGCCCATGGCCTCGCGGTGCAAAGGGCCTCGCGCCTGACCGCCGATTTTTTTTTAAGTATGGTAAGTAATTAAAAATTATTGAAGAAATACTATGGGTCAAGGAAGCAGATATAGCATCTAAGATAAATTACGAACCAATCGTTAAGGAGTTCAGTAAAACCAAAAGTAGAAAATTTCTGTTTTTAATTTTTCTTTATGTTTTTCCAGTTTCATTTAATTTTCCAAAGAAGGAAAAATTAAGGGTTGTT
Source organism: Tholera decimalis (assembly GCA_943138885.2). Lineage (NCBI taxonomy): Eukaryota > Metazoa > Arthropoda > Insecta > Lepidoptera > Noctuidae > Tholera > Tholera decimalis. The sequence goes on along the minus strand of OW964549.2, from coordinate 12,820,772 downwards.
CCTTAATGAATAAAAATCTGTTCAATTTTAAGTAATTTTTAGGGTTTCGTAGGCTGGCAAATAACCCTTATAGGTTCGCCATAATTATCTGTCTGTACGTTCGTCCGTATGTCACAGCCATTTTATTCTAAAACTATTAGGACTTAGGACTATACGTGTGAAACGTGATAGGTAGGATATATTCTGTGAACCGCTTTCCAACTTTTATACCAAAAAAATATATGAAATTAAGGGGAGTTTTCCATTAATGGAACAGAAACTAAAAATATTATTTTTCATACAACCTATAGGTCGTGTGTGGTGTCTGTGTATAGACATTTAGATTTGAGGTATTTCAAAATTATATTAAGGTTTATGAAAGCATTTTTTCTTAAAGTCAATCGTTTGAAAAAGTTAAGATATACACTTACCAAGTGGTAAAATGTGTAAATGTGTGTTTTAAGATTTAAAAAATCTAAAAAAATAAACTGAAATGTGTGTCCGCCCCCTCTAACTTTTATAATATTGACGTGAAAAATCTAAAAAATATATGCTGTATATCTTAATGAAAACTGTCAACAAAAATTGGTTTGAACGAGTTAGAGTCAGCAGTTTTTGAGATAGCACATTATCTAAAACCGCAAATATAACTTTTTATTTGATAAATAAATTTATTTTGCGTAGTTACTACGGAACCCTTCATGAGAGAGTCTGACTCGCATTTGGTCATTTTTTTATTTTGTCTTGCGCCGCCACTGTATGGCTGTTATTATTTAGTCTCGAGACCCAACACAATTAACAACGCTATATATTAATTAACATCATACACAGAATCGTGTCACATATTTTTTTCAAAAATGTAAATAGCAATGTGGTTAGAATTCGGTAAACAGCGGTTTAGGCGTGAAAAGATAACATACAGACAGACAGACAGAGTTACTTTCGCATTTATATAATGTTAGTATGGATTTGAAAATAAATTAACAATAACGCAGCACTGGTTATAACATTTTAAATTATTGATATTCTTTCTGGGTTCCTTCAGCTAGTTCTATTGAACCGTAAAACAACGATGTTGTTATAATCATTTCTGTCGAACGATGGTCACTGCGTCTTGCATCTAGGGGATTCTCGCTTTAGTCATCGGTCCACCATGTGGGAAGCTTGTTTACTTTACCAGGTAAGGCAAAAATACTTACTACTAAATATAAAGTATATATTTTGTAAAGTAACTAACGAATCAAATGGACTAATAATTTTTAAGCATAGGAAACTACCCTATTGTCACAAAATCATTGAAAGCCCTAGTCAAAAAGATTTTAAATAAGCTTAGTTTAAATACCGACAGATTCTAATTTCGAATTCGTTTTAGATTTGAATTCAGAATCGAGTAATCAGTGGTTCAACTAAGCTTATAGTTAGAACACTTTTATGAATAAGTCCGTGACAGGTTAAAGGCCTCTAAATATTTGAATTAATTCCATGGCTTTAATCTATTTTTAAAAGTTACTCATTGTCTTCATTCTCGCATTAAATATTCAGAAGAATATTGAAGTAGAAATAATGTAATTATTTGTTTGTCCATTGTGGCTAAAATATCTCCGTATTTAGTTGAAAATTATTAAACTTCGTTTTTGTGTTTGTAATTTCCATTTTACAAACAAGCTCTTTATAACAGAAATAAATTTGCACTTTGAAGGGGGATTTGCTATGGCCGGTTGGGATGCACGTGGTTGATTTCAAGTAGAAATGGATACAGAACAATTAAAGTACTCGTAGGTACACTTATTTACTTGAACGCAGTAGTATGATCTCCACAACGCCGTAATTACCGACACAATAACTCCTGGCAAGTATAGTTGTCAGACTTTTCGGCTCCTGGCTACCTGTAACGACTGTCAAAGATCTAAAAAATGGCCAAGTGCGAGTCAAACTCGCCCATGCAGGTTTCCGTTGTAACTAGGGCGTCCAATCCCGCAGCCTAAATTCAATCTCGGTATTTGCGGGACTACGAATTTTCAATCCCGCGGGATCTCGGTATTTGCGGGATCCCGCATATTGAAAATATTCACATTTATATAAGGCAAATAAAACAATGAATTAATCAACTAACTCCACGTTTATTTACGTATTACTATTAGTATGAGATCAATCAAATTACACCGTTTATTTATGACAAAAAAACAATGAATTAATCTACTAACTCCACATTTATTCCAGTATTACTACTAGTATGAGATCAATCAAATACACCGTTTATTTAACACAAAAAAACAATTAATTAATCAACTAACTCCACATTTATTTACGTATTACTATTAGTATGAGATCAATCAAATTACACCGTTTTTTCTTCACAAAAAACAGTAAAAAATACTGAATAAAAAACTTTACTGATATTTTAGGCTACATGCTTAGGCTACCACTGACTGAAATTTGGCTATATTAGGCTACATAAGCTGTGAAAAACGTGTGACATCGGCCCCCGCGTTGTTTGCAACACTGCCGGCCCCAAGTCACTAAGCGATCACGCTCGCGAGAGGTCGTATACATACTTTTTTTCAGTCCCGCAAATCCCGCGGATCCCGCGCCCGTAATCCCGCATCATGCGGGATTGGATAATGACGCGGGATCCCGCAATACCGAGATCTCGGTATTCCGGGATTGGACGCCCTAGTTGTAACTATACCAAATAAATTTGTTTTTTATAGTGTTTGTATGAATTACAAAGTTATATTTGCGGTTTTAGAAAATATGTTGTATCTCAAAAACTGCTGACCCGACCTCGTTCAAATTTTTCATTCCATTATTATAGAAGTTAGGGGGGGAGGACAATTTAGATACCTAGGTAGATAGATAGAATACTCTTTATTGTACACCAATCATTAATAAACAAACACTTGATTTACAATAATGCAAAAAAATGGTTACAATGGCGGTCTTATAGCGATAAGACTTTGGAAGCGTATATCTTTTAAACGATTAACTTTATGAAAAAGTAATTTAAGAAACATCAATATCATTTTTAAAGACTTCTCTATAGATAACACACACGCAAAGGTTTCATGAAAAAAAAATATTTTCAGTTTCAGTTCCATGTATGGGAAGCCCCTCTTTATTTTAAATATGTTTTTAATTTTTTTCTTAAAATCGGAAAGTGGTTCACAGAACACATCTACCTACCAAGTTTCACATGTATAGTCTTATAAGTTTCAGAATAAAATGGCTGTGACATACGGACGGATGGACAGACAGACAGACAGACATGACGAAACTATAAGGGTTCCGTTTTTTACCATTCGGCTATGAAACCCTAAAAATGACGGTGGATACCATAACATAAATAATCAGGCTAGGCTATGATGTTCCTACTGCTGGGACCCAGATCTCCTCTCTACGATTTTTGTTAGGCATCCCGCATGACCGGTGTTGCGGGAATTTCCGGGGTTGCGGGAATGAGATACCGCGACCCCGCAACTTAAGGGTTGCTGAAGGAACAGGGTGGGTTTTTAGTCAGTAGAAGTCTTACACTCCCTTCCCAGAGCGGTAGAAGTAATTCGATGATTTTCCCACACAGAAAAAAAAGGCATCTCGCATGTCAACCTCTGAGGTTGTCGGCTGCTTAACTGGACTTGCCTGTGGCTGCCTTAATTATTTATAGTTAAAACCGTCAGCCAGGGCTTATAAAAAACTTACTAACTAGGCGATTACGCGCTAATGGCACCCACTGTGGGGTACGGACCTCGGCTAAGGGCGTCTCAAGGGGAGGGCAGCTAGGGACAGGCTGGATCAGATCACTCTTCTCTACGATACCACGCGGGCCCAACGCAGGTTAGTAGATATCACATGATGTTTCCTTACGATAATAATATGCTCTTTTTACAACTAAAATTATGTATGTTCATATCAAAGCTGAGGACACTGGCACCCTAAACACAAGTTAGATCTTACATTGGGTACCAGAGACATTGTTTGCTCTATTTGTTATGCATAAGTGTATTTTTGTACAATTTAAGCAAATAAAATCTGTTTTTTCCTACATTATGTTTACAAATGGTCTATTACAAGCCGATACCAATGGTCAATTTATCTCCAGTCCTGCAATGAAGCACCTTGATTTTTGATGTAGTAACAAAGATATTCTCAAAATGTTGGTGGAGCTACTAAGGTTAGGTAATTACATACAGCGTTGCGATTAGGTTATCCCATTAATTGAAACCAGGTACTCTATATTAGGTATTTTATCATCATTATATTATATAAAGCTAAATTACCACTCACTGACTGACTGACTGACTGACTCACTCATTGACATAATTGTTCTCCCAGATGGTGGATGGGGAGGTGGGTATATTTTGACAGATTCGTAAACAAGTAACTCTCAAACCTACGGGAAAAGTGCCAAACCTCCCTTTTTCACCCCCCTTCTCCCCCCTCCCTATCGTATCTCGGAAACTACGAGACCCGTATTTTTTGTTTTTTACGGATTCGTATAGAGGAGGCTCGGTAAAGTAAAAACCATTTTTCAAAGTCCCCCCCCCCGCCCCCCTTCTCCCCCCCTTTAGGCGGATCTCGGAATCTAATATATTAATTAACATCATACACAGAATCATGTCACATATTTTTTTCAAAAATGTAAATAGCAATGTGGTTAGAATTCGGTAAACAGCGGTTTAGGCGTGAAAAGATAACATACAGACAGACAGACAGAGTTACTTTCGCATTTATATAATGTTAGTATGGATTTGAAAATAAATTAACAATAACGCAGCACTGGTTATAACATTTTAAATTATTGATATTCTTTCTGGGTTCCTTCAGCTAGTTCTATTGAACCGTAAAACAACGATGTTGTTATAATCATTTCTGTCGAACGATGGTCACTGCGTCTTGCATCTAGGGGATTCTCGCTTTAGTCATCGGTCCACCATGTGGGAAGCTTGTTTACTTTACCAGGTAAGGCAAAAATACTTACTACTAAATATAAAGTATATATTTTGTAAAGTAACTAACGAATCAAATGGACTAATAATTTTTAAGCATAGGAAACTACCCTATTGTCACAAAATCATTGAAAGCCCTAGTCAAAAAGATTTTAAATAAGCTTAGTTTAAATACCGACAGATTCTAATTTCGAATTCGTTTTAGATTTGAATTCAGAATCGAGTAATCAGTGGTTCAACTAAGCTTATAGTTAGAACACTTTTATGAATAAGTCCGTGACAGGTTAAAGGCCTCTAAATATTTGAATTAATTCCATGGCTTTAATCTATTTTTAAAAGTTACTCATTGTCTTCATTCTCGCATTAAATATTCAGAAGAATATTGAAGTAGAAATAATGTAATTATTTGTTTGTCCATTGTGGCTAAAATATCTCCGTATTTAGTTGAAAATTATTAAACTTCGTTTTTGTGTTTGTAATTTCCATTTTACAAACAAGCTCTTTATAACAGAAATAAATTTGCACTTTGAAGGGGGATTTGCTATGGCCGGTTGGGATGCACGTGGTTGATTTCAAGTAGAAATGGATACAGAACAATTAAAGTACTCGTAGGTACACTTATTTACTTGAACGCAGTAGTATGATCTCCACAACGCCGTAATTACCGACACAATAACTCCTGGCAAGTATAGTTGTCAGACTTTTCGGCTCCTGGCTACCTGTAACGACTGTCAAAGATCTAAAAAATGGCCAAGTGCGAGTCAAACTCGCCCATGCAGGTTTCCGTTGTAACTAGGGCGTCCAATCCCGCAGCCTAAATTCAATCTCGGTATTTGCGGGACTCCGAATTTTCAATCCCGCGGGATCTCGGTATTTGCGGGATCCCGCATATTGAAAATATTCACATTTATATAAGGCAAATAAAACAATGAATTAATCAACTAACTCCACGTTTATTTACGTATTACTATTAGTATGAGATCAATCAAATTACACCGTTTATTTATGACAAAAAAACAATGAATTAATCTACTAACTCCACATTTATTCCAGTATTACTACTAGTATGAGATCAATCAAATACACCGTTTATTTAACACAAAAAAACAATTAATTAATCAACTAACTCCACATTTATTTACGTATTACTATTAGTATGAGATCAATCAAATTACACCGTTTTTTCTTCACAAAAAACAGTAAAAAATACTGAATAAAAAACTTTACTGATATTTTAGGCTACATGCTTAGGCTACCACTGACTGAAATTTGGCTATATTAGGCTACATAAGCTGTGAAAAACGTGTGACATCGGCCCCCGCGTTGTTTGCAACACTGCCGGCCCCAAGTCACTAAGCGATCACGCTCGCGAGAGGTCGTATACATACTTTTTTTCAGTCCCGCAAATCCCGCGGATCCCGCGCCCGTAATCCCGCATCATGCGGGATTGGATAATGACGCGGGATCCCGCAATACCGAGATCTCGGTATTCCGGGATTGGACGCCCTAGTTGTAACTATACCAAATAAATTTGTTTTTTATAGTGTTTGTATGAATTACAAAGTTATATTTGCGGTTTTAGAAAATATGTTGTATCTCAAAAACTGCTGACCCGACCTCGTTCAAATTTTTCATTCCATTATTATAGAAGTTAGGGGGGGAGGACAATTTAGATACCTAGGTAGATAGATAGAATACTCTTTATTGTACACCAATCATTAATAAACAAACACTTGATTTACAATAATGCAAAAAAATGGTTACAATGGCGGTCTTATAGCGATAAGACTTTGGAAGCGTATATCTTTTAAACGATTAACTTTATGAAAAAGTAATTTAAGAAACATCAATATCATTTTTAAAGACTTCTCTATAGATAACACACACGCAAAGGTTTCATGAAAAAAAAATATTTTCAGTTTCAGTTCCATGTATGGGAAGCCCCTCTTTATTTTAAATATGTTTTTAATTTTTTTCTTAAAATCGGAAAGTGGTTCACAGAACACATCTACCTACCAAGTTTCACATGTATAGTCTTATAAGTTTCAGAATAAAATGGCTGTGACATACGGACGGATGGACAGACAGACAGACAGACATGACGAAACTATAAGGGTTCCGTTTTTTACCATTCGGCTATGAAACCCTAAAAATGACGGTGGATACCATAACATAAATAATCAGGCTAGGCTATGATGTTCCTACTGCTGGGACCCAGATCTCCTCTCTACGATTTTTGTTAGGCATCCCGCATGACCGGTGTTGCGGGAATTTCCGGGGTTGCGGGAATGAGATACCGCGACCCCGCAACTTAAGGGTTGCTGAAGGAACAGGGTGGGTTTTTAGTCAGTAGAAGTCTTACACTCCCTTCCCAGAGCGGTAGAAGTAATTCGATGATTTTCCCACACAGAAAAAAAAGGCATCTCGCATGTCAACCTCTGAGGTTGTCGGCTGCTTAACTGGACTTGCCTGTGGCTGCCTTAATTATTTATAGTTAAAAACGTCAGCCAGGGCTTATAAAAAACTTACTAACTAGGCGATTACGCGCTAATGGCACCCACTGTGGGGTACGGACCTCGGCTAAGGGCGTCTCAAGGGGAGGGCAGCTAGGGACAGGCTGGATCAGATCACTCTTCTCTACGATACCACGCGGGCCCAACGCAGGTTAGTAGATATCACATGATGTTTCCTTACGATAATAATATGCTCTTTTTACAACTAAAATTATGTATGTTCATATCAAAGCTGAGGACACTGGCACCCTAAACACAAGTTAGATCTTACATTGGGTACCAGAGACATTGTTTGCTCTATTTGTTATGCATAAGTGTATTTTTGTACAATTTAAGCAAATAAAATCTGTTTTTTCCTACATTATGTTTACAAATGGTCTATTACAAGCCGATACCAATGGTCAATTTATCTCCAGTCCTGCAATGAAGCACCTTGATTTTTGATGTAGTAACAAAGATATTCTCAAAATGTTGGTGGAGCTACTAAGGTTAGGTAATTACATACAGCGTTGCGATTAGGTTATCCCATTAATTGAAACCAGGTACTCTATATTAGGTATTTTATCATCATTATATTATATAAAGCTAAATTACCACTCACTGACTGACTGACTGACTGACTGACTCACTCATTGACATAATTGTTCTCCCAGATGGTGGATGGGGAGGTGGGTATATTTTGACAGATTCGTAAACAAGTAACTCTCAAACCTACGGGAAAAGTGCCAAACCTCCCCTTTTCACCCCCCTTCTCCCCCCTCCCTATCGTATCTCGGAAACTACGAGACCCGTATTTTTTGTTTTTTACGGATTCGTATAGAGGAGGCTCGGTAAAGTAAAAACCATTTTTCAAAGTCCCCCCCCCCGCCCCCCTTCTCCCCCCCTTTAGGCGGATCTCGGAATCTAAGAGACTTGGAACATTTTTTTTTTCAGATTCATTTAGAGGGGCAATGCTTTAGTCGAAATACTTGTGCAACCCCCCCCCCATCACCACCCCCCCTTTTTTTTTTTTTTTTTTTCACAAGCTCGCGAGGTGCTTGCACCTCGCGCAACACGCAAATACCAATTTCTTTTTTTCACAAGCACTAGAGGTGCTTGCACCTCGCGCAACACGCAAATACCAATTTCTTTTTTCACAAGCACGCGAGGTGCTTGCACCTCGCGCAACACGCAAATACTTGATTTAGAGGGGCAATGCTTTAGTTTTATTCACAAGCACGCGAGGTGCTTGCACCTCGCGCAACACGCAAATACTAGTTATTATACTATATAAAGCTAAATTACCACTCACTGACTCACTGACAGAATTGTTCTCCCAGATGGTGGATGGGGAGGTGGGTATATTTTGACAGATTCGTAAACAAGTAACTCTCAAACCTACGGGAAAAGTGCCAAACCCCCCCTTTTCCCCCCCCTTCTCCCCCCCCCCTATCGTATCTCGGAAACTACGAGACCCGTATTTTTTCTTTTTACGGATTCGTATAGAGGAGGCTCGGTAAAGTAAAAACCATTTTTCAAAGTCCCCCCCCCGCCCCCCTTCTCCCCTCCCTTTAGGCGGATCTCGGAATCTAAGAGACTTGGAACATTTTTTTTTTCAGATTCATTTAGAGGGGCAATGCTTTAGTCGAAATACTTGTGCAACCCCCCCCCCCCCCATCTCCCCGCCATCACACCCCCCCCCTCTTTTTTTTTTTTTTTCACAAGCACGCGAGGTGCTTGCACCTCGCGCAACACGCAAATACTTGATTTAGAGGGGCAATGCTTTAGTTTTTTTCACAAGCACGCGAGGTGCTTGCACCTCGCGCAACACGCAAATACTAAACCCCTATCACACCGCCCCAATTTTTTTTTTTTCACAAGCACGCGAGGTGCTTGCACCTCGCGCAACACGCAAATACTTGATTTAGAGGAGCAATGCTTTAGTTTTTTTCACAAGCACGCGAGGTGCTTGCACCTCGCGCAACACGCAAATACTACACCCCCCCATCTCCCCCCATCACCGCCCCCACTTTTTTTTTTCACAAGCACGCGAGGTGCTTGCACCTCGCGCAACACGCAAATACTTTTTTTATTCACAAGCACGCGAGGTGCTTGCACCTCGCGCAACACGCAAATACTAAACCCCCCCATCTCCCCCAATCACCCAACCCCTTTTTTTTTTTTCACAAGCACGCGAGGTGCTCGCACCTCGCGCAACACGCAAATACTAAACCCCCCCCATCACCCCCCACACTTTTTTTTTCACAAGCACGCGAGGTGCTTGCACCTCGCGCAACACGCAAATACTAGTTATACTATATAAAGCTAAATTACCACTCACTGACTCACTGACAGAATTGTTCTCCCAGATGGTGGATGGGGAGGTGGGTATATTTTGACAGATTCGTAAACAAGTAACTCTCAAACCTACGGGAAAAGTGCCAAACCCCCCCTTTTCCCCCCCCTTCTCCCCCCCCTATCGTATCTCGGAAACTACGAGACCCGTATTTTTTCTTTTTACGGATTCGTATAGAGGAGGCTCGGTAAAGTAAAAACCATTTTTCAAAGTCCCCCCCCCCGCCCCCCTTCTCCCCCCCTTTAGGCGGATCTCGGAATCTAAGAGACTTGGAACATTTTTTTTTTCAGATTCATTTAGAGGGGCAATGCTTTAGTCGAAATACTTGTGCATCCCCCCCCCCATCACCACCCCCCTCTTTTTTTTTTTTTTTTTTTCACAAGCTCGCGAGGTGCTTGCACCTCGCGCAACACGCAAATACCAATTTCTTTTTTTCACAAGCACTAGAGGTGCTTGCACCTCGCGCAACACGCAAATACCAATTTCTTTTTTCACAAGCACGCGAGGTGCTTGCACCTCGCGCAACACGCAAATACTTGATTTAGAGGGGCAATGCTTTAGTTTTATTCACAAGCACGCGAGGTGCTTGCACCTCGCGCAACACGCAAATACTAGTTATTATACTATATAAAGCTAGATTACCACTGACTGACTCACTCATTGACATAATTGTTCTCCCAGATGGTGGATGGGGAGGTGGGTATATTTTGACAGATTCATAAACAAGTAACTCTCAAACCTACGGGAAAAGTGCCAAACCTCCCCTTTTCACCCCCCTTCTCCCCCCTCCCTATCGTATCTCGGAAACTACGAGACCCGTATTTTTTTCTTTTTACGGATTCATATAGAGGAGGCTCGGTAAAGTAAAAACCATTTTTCAAAGTCCCCCCCCCCCGCCCCCCTTCTCCCCCCCTTTAGGCGGATCTCGGAATCTAAGAGACTTGGAACATTTTTTTTTCAGATTCATTTAGAGGGGCAATGCTTTAGTCGAAATACTTGTGCAAGCCCCCCCTCCCATCAACCCCCCCCTTTTTTTTTTTTTTTCACAAGCACGCGAGGTGCTTGCACCTCGCGCAACACGCAAATACTTTTTTTTTTCACAAGCACGCGAGGTGCTTGCACCTCGCGCAACACGCAAATACTAAACCCCCCATCACCCCCCCACTTTTTTTTTTAATAAGCACGCGAGGTGCTTTCACCTCGCGCAACACGCAAATACTAGTTATTATACTATATAAAGCTAAATTACCACTGACTCACTCACTCACTGACATAATTGTTCTCCCAGATGGTGGATGGGGAGGTGGGTATATTTTGACAGATTCGTAAACAAGTAACTCTCAAACCTACGGGAAAAGTGCCAAACCTCCCCTTTTCCCCCCCCCTTCTCCCCCCTCCCTATCGTATCTCGGAAACTACGAGACCCGTATTTTTTTCTTTTTACGGATTCGTATAGAGGAGGCTCGGTAAAGTAAAAATCATTTATCAAAGTCACCCCCCCCACCCCCTTCTCACCCCCTTTAGGCGGATCTCGGAAATTTAGAGACATGGAACATTTTTTTTTTTTTGATTCTTTTAGAGGGGCCATGCTTTAGTCAAAATACTTCTGCAACCCCCCCCCTATCACCACCCCCACCCTTTTTATTTTTTATTTTTCACAAGCACGCGAGGTGCTTGCATCTCGCGCAACACGCAAATACTAAACACCCCCCATCTCCCCCATCACCCCCCCCCCACATTTTTTTTTTTTTTTCACAAGTACGCGAGGTGCTTGCACCTCGCGCACCACGCAAATACCAAACCTCCCATCACCCCCCCTTTTTTTTTTTACAAGCACGTGAGGTGCTTGCACCTCGCGCAACACGCAAATACTAAACCCCCCATCTCCCCCCCCCCTTTTTTTTTTTTATGCACAAGCACGCGAGGTGCTTGCACCTCGCGCAACACGCAAATACTAAACCCCCCCCATCACACCCCGCCCCTTTTTTTTTTTTTTTTTTCACAAGCACGCGAGGTGCTTGCACCTCGCGCAACATGCAAATACTAACCCCCCCCCATCTCCCCCATTACCCGCCCCCCCCCTTTTTTTTTTGTTTCACAAGCACGCGAGGTGCTTGCACCTCGCACAACACCCAAATACTAGTTATACTATATAAAGCTAAATTACCACTGACTCACTGACTCACTGACATAATTGTTCTCCCAGATGGTGGATGGGGAGGTGGGTATATTTTGGCAGATTCGTAAACAAGTAACTCTCAAACCTAAGGGAAAAGTGCCAAACCTCCCCTTTTCACCCCCCTTCTCCCCCCTCCCTATCGTATCTCGGAAACTACGAGACCCGTTTTTTTTTTATGGATTCGTATAGAGGAGGCTAGGTAAAGTAAAAACCATTTTTCAAAGTCGCCCCCCTTGCCTCCCTTCTCACCCCCTTTAGGTGGATCTCGGAAATTAAGAGACTTGGAATATTGCCCTCCCATCACCCCCCCCATTTTGAGTTTTACTACTAAAAAACTGTCTATAAACGGGCCTTCAAATTTTTTATGCCATGCCCTCCCCTCCCTAACCTCCCCTAAAATTGAAAAGGCTGTAACTTCATAACGGTTAGAGATAGCCATTAGGTGTTTGAACAAATATTATAGTAAGCGTCAAAACCTGTCCGGTGGTACGTAGGGCCTGAGTAGAGCGAACCTGCGAGACCGAGTGGAGTGAAGGGGGGAGGTGGCGAGCGAAGCGAGTCGGCGACCTCCGTAGCGTAACGAAGGTTGAGGTTTTAAAAGTGAACAATCCACTACCACAAGCACGCGAGGTGCTTGCACCTCGCGCAACACGCCAATACTAGTTTTATCATATATAAAATCAAAATAATTTAATAATAAACAATATTATAGCCGTGGGACCGTTTTTCCATTTTAATATTTCCCGTAACATAATCAGCTGACCAATCACTCAGCGCGTGCTCCGCCGGCGCCGGCGCCGAGCCGTTGTTGCTTTTACAGGTCAGTAAACCAATATTATAAAGGATTATTTATTTTTCATCAATAACGCCATTTATTTTGTTTGAAAATTTATAATATTTTTTTATTTTAGTAAAAATGATATTTTATTATTTTTAAAAGACTGGTAACAACTTGTAATACCTGCTGTACAATTTAATGTAATAACCTAATCGCCACCCTGTATAAAAAAAAATATCCGCGACGAATTGACAATTGAAAAGCGTCATTCACAATCATCATCTGCTTAGCCTTTTCCCAATTATGTTGAGATCGGCTTCCAGTCTAACTTGATGCAGCTGAGTTTTAGTGTTTTACCTGGAGTGACTACCTATCTGACTTCCAAAACCCAGTCTCTCTCTGGCACTGGTCTTGCCAAGGGGTATCGTGTTACCCCGATACCCCTTGGCAAGACCAGTGCCAGATTTACTGGCTTCTGACTACCCGTGACGACTGTCAAAGATTCATGGGGGTATCACACCGCCAACTTCCAAACTCCGGGCTACTATTAAGAAATTCCTTGCAGAAAAACCCAATAGTATTTTTTTTTAAAAAGCATGACACGGGAATCGTCCCCGAGATCTCGTGCTCAGCAGTCGCACTTGTGACCACTCGACCAACGAGGCAGTTTTAGATTTTTGCCCTTTTTACAAAATAGACATCTATACTAATATTATAAAGCGGAAACGTTTGTTTGTTTGTTTGCTTGAACGCGCTAATCTTCGAAAGTACTGGGTGGATTTGGATGCAATTTGGTATGGAAGTAGCTTGAAGCTTGAGGAAGGTTATAGGCTACTTTTTACGCGACTGCAAAAAAGGAGAGTTATGTTTTTACCGTGATAGAATCCACGGGAGCGAAGCCCCGCGTGAGTACTAGTAATTTATAAGACTGAAGATGCATGTTTCTTCTTTCCCACTTTAAACCACAAATAAAACCAAAATAAATCTTAAACCTTTACTTAGTTAATACGAGCAATGTTAGGATGAAACTCAAGCACAAAGAGCCACAAGACGCAAAAAGAGGCACGTGAAAATTTTGAAACAAAGTGAATATTTAAATGTTTTCAACGAGTCGACTTTTGTTGGCGTTTGCTGGACAAGCGGAGGTAATTTGAATAACGAATTTGTTTAAATGTGTTTTTATAAAGTTGTTTTCAGTTTTTATGAGTGGCTGTTTGATTTTTGCAGTAGTGTTTTTGTTTTAAAGGTTGAAAAATAAAATGGCTTTTTTCAATTTATTACTTACTTATTTGCAAATTGAAAACTTTAAGTTGCTTTTCAATTTATTATTATTTCATTTTCGTTATTATTTCATTATTCAAGTAAATGGTGTGTTGAATTTTTCTAATTCAATATATTTCTACTTCCTAGTATATAATACTTATACTACATAAAATTTGTCTTTAAGTAGTATATATATTATATTTTATATCTTCTTCTTTGTTATTTTTAAAACCAGATATACAAATTGCAGATATTAAATTTCTCGGGTATACTAAGAGTCTATGAAGTTACATTCTTCAGATGAATATCGACTACTTTGAAATAAAAGAAACATTACATTATGTTTCTTTTATTTCAAAGTAGTATCTCTAGTGCATGACTTGAAACAATTAAAATTACACCTTCTTGCTACAATATTACTGTCATTAAAAACAGTAATGTCACGATATAATCATGAACCAATAAACCATAAATGGTCTTAAGTAAAGTGATATTTTATTCCATAACTTAAAGAAATGTCTATAAATAAAGGAGTTTGCATTATTATACAATGTTGTTAGTAATTATGGAGATAAATTAAAACAATAACCCGTGTAGATTTCTTTACAGACATTTAAAAGCCCTTCAAAGTTTTACCTATTTAAGAATGCTGTATATTAAGACCCGACTTTGGCCTTGTGCAGTTGATGAATCAACACGTCTCTAGACTACTCGTGGAGTATATTTTTGTGTTGCACGTTGCAACACCTCAACTTCTGTCTATACATTCATTTGAAGACAGGAGTGAAGTTTTGCATACTACCTAATGCACCTGCATAGTGATTTTAACCTCGAACCTAAGAAAATATATAATGTTGATTCCTAATACATACATATAATATGCAGATGAACAAAACATAATGGTAGGTTTTGTAAACTGTATAATAAACTGCTTTATCTACATGCACACATATATCTATCTACATACATTGGCTACAGCCTATATGCGATTCTAGACTATAATCTTTTCTGTGGCATATTTCATCCAGATCAGAAGAGGTACTTAATAGAATACATTTTATAGTACACCAATAATTGAAAGACACTTAAATGGCGGTCTTATCGCTGAGAGCGATATCTTCCAGAAAAGCTTTGGAAGGACTTTACGAGCTTTAACTAAAATAGGGAGGGCTATATTAGTGTACAATAAGTAATAAGTACGTAAGTAAGTACATAAAATATATAAATATACATAATCCTATTTCAATTCTCTATAGTAAATCCCTACACGTTGGTGTTGTGCCTAAACTATGGAAATCGGCATTTATAACGCCTGTGCATAAAAAAGGTGTTAAAACAGACATAGTTAACTACAGGCCTATATCCAAATTATGTATAGTTGCTAAAGTCTTCGAGAAGATTATATATAACCAAGTGTTTTCCGCTCTTAAAAATTCATTTAGTTCTTTCCAGCATGGTTTTTTAAAGGGGAAGTCTACTGTTACTAATCTTGTACTTCTTAATGATTATATCACTGACGCTATGGACAAAGGTAAGCAGGTTGATGTCGTGTACACAGATTATAGCAAAGCTTTCGACCGTATTAGTCATGATATACTACTAACAAAGTTAAATGACATAGGAGTACACGGTGACTTATTGAGATTGTTTGCTTCTTATTTAGAAAAAAGGTCCCAAGCTGTTGTGCTGAACAACTACATTTCAAGTTGGGTTCCTATACCAAGCGGAGTTCCTCAAGGTTCGTTATTAGGGCCCTTGCTTTTTCTTATCTACATAAACGACATTGACTCTTGCCTGACTTCATCCAAATTATTGTGCTTCGCTGATGATATGAAAATCTATACCACAATTTCATCACCTTCTGATGTAACAGCACTTCAGAACGACCTTCGGCGTCTGGAAGAGTATTGTCGAAGAAATAAACTAGATCTCAATCCCGCCAAATGCTCGGTTATTACATATTCACGTAAACGCACGACTATACCTGCAATGTACACCCTGGATGGTCAACTACTGCCTAGATGTAATGCCATTCGCGATCTCGGGGTTCATCACGATTGCAAAATGACCTTTGAAAACCATATTGATGCAATCGTCGCGAAAGCATCCAAATCTCTCGGGTTCATTATGCGTCTATCCAAGTGCTTCACGCAAGCGAAAACTCTAAAAATCTTATACTGTACCTTTGTTAGAAGCCACTTGGAATACGCATCCGAGATATGGAATCCATGCTATCATAAATATATTGACCGCATTGAGCGCATCCAAAAAAGGTTCGTTAAATATCTCTGCTTCCATCAAAGAATACCATATAGGTCCGTAAATTACCTTGATCTCTGTAAGAAGTTTCATTTACTACCGCTAAATATTCGGCGTGACGTTTCTGACTGCGTGTTTTTATTGAAAACTTTCAACAATTCAATTAACAGCCCTGATATATTATCAAAATTTTATTTTAATGTTCCTTGCAAGTCTAAACGGTTCTATCCACCGCTAAAAATGCCACTCGCTACCTCTAAATATAGACAGAATTCGTATGTGTTGCGTGCAAGCAGGAGCTTTAATGAGGTGTGCAGGCAGCATGACATTGATCCATTTAGAACAAGTGTGTCATCAGCGAGAAGGTGCTTAAGCCTTAAATTTTTTAAGAAATAATTAGTTTTAAGTAATCATGTAATTTTATTTAGTTGTTTAGGTTTTTACATATTATTATGTTATTAAGTTTGCCGTTTTCCTGCTGACAGTACTATGTCGTTCACAGTGTTCCTTAATTTAACATGTAACTATACGTGGAGACCTGTAATTGGCTGTCAAATTTTCACACTGTTTCTTGATTGATTTAAGTAGCTGTTGGTCTCCCATGTAAATAAATAAATAAATAAATAATGTATTCTTTAACATTGTGTGAAGAAAAACAAAGGAAAAGTCATAAGTTTGAAAGAAAAGGATTAGCAACTGAGCTTTTAAAAACAGCGAGTGACTGAGCTTGTCTTACTGACACCGATAATGCATTCCACTACCGAATGTGTAAGGGATCAAAATTTTAAAATTCTCTGATGATCTCAAATCTCTGATTTAATTGAGTAACAAACATCCATACATCTAAACTTTCGCATTCATAAAGAGTATTCTATCCCTTGAAAATGTACGATTCCCTTGGAATAGATTTATCAAATAAAAGCCAAGGAAGTTGCAAAAAATAGCTAGTTAGTAACACTAATGTTGAATAAAAATACAGAAAAGTCACGTACCTGTTTATTCTTGATAGGCCATCTGTCTCAATAGCAAACAGTTGTTCTGGCAGGTGTGTTGCGAACGGATAATCTTGGCAAGTTAGTGACAGTATACACTAGACGCTAGGCTTTAGATCTTTTCTCTATGTGAACAACGATTCATAGAGTACCCGACAGAGGCGCTGTACGACAAGGGAATCTGGTGCCGATTTGTAGTCCCTACCAAATATTCGCTCATGAGTAAGTACTTTTTTTAAACGGGATATACATCATTCACTTTGCTTTATCAAAACTATGTTGAGGTCGGCTGAGTATTAGTGTTTTATATGGAGCGATTTCCATTCTGACCTGCACAACCCAGTAGCTGGGATTAGTTTTGGATTTTCTGGCTTATCACTACCCGTAATGATGTCCAAAATGTCAAAGTTGACCAAATTACAGTATGAACCAACAGATTAACATGCGTTCTGAGGCACTGGAGTATTAAACATCCAACTTACGGACTCTGGGCTACTTTTTTTTTTTTAACATGGTAAAACTATCACATAAGTCCTCCCACCCCGGGCAGGGTGAGAGGGACTGTCAGACTTTTACTGACTAAAATCCACGGTGTTCCTTCAATTACCCTTTACGTACCGGGGTCAAGGTAATGGGATAAGTCCCACGACCCCGGCAGGCTTCGGCCCTCTGCAGAGGGGGCCTCGTCATGTTGCTGATGCTCTTTGAGGCACGCGTGGAACACAACGCGCCGTCGATCCGGCCATGGCCCATGGTCGGACAGCCAGTTGCCCTTCACTCGCTGTCCGCATGCCCGCGCCTACGGTGGCTGGAGATCGTCGGCCGACGTCCGACGCCGTGGGCGTCTACCACTGCGGCTGGGCTGGAGGGAGGACGCCATCCTCTCCCTCACGCGGCCCGCCTCCTCCTTCGGAAGCATGACTGCTTCGCAGAAGGAGGTGACCGCTTCCCACTCCCTCTCGCCCCGCAGCATGGCCTCGACCAATGCCGGGCGCGAGAGGTCTCCGCCTATCGCCGCCGTGAGAACACATCGGTGCTCTGCCCAAGCGGGGCAGTCTTGCACCGTATGCTCCACTGTGTCCTCAGGGCGTTCCTCGCAGTGGTGACACCCAGGCGTTTCTTCCTTCCTCATCAGACACAGGTACCTCCCGAAACTTCCGTGTCCGGTGAGAACCTGCGTCATGCGGTAGGTCAGGACGCCGTGACGCCGATCTAGCCACTCCTCAAAGAGGGGTCTTACCGCCGCAATTGCGGCGTGCCTGGACTCTGGGCTACTACAGAGAAATTTATGATAGAAAAACCCAATAGTACTTTTTGCCCGACCCGGAGATCGAACCCGATACCTCATACTCGGTAGTCACGCCTGCAACGATTCGACACAATAATTATATAATAATAACATAATAATGATTTCCATTATTTTTTTAAAGTTACACAACGACTGGTAATCGTTTTTCGCTGCTATTATGAGTGCGGGGCTCATGCTATTGAATGAAGGTCAAAATGGCATTGCATGCGCAGCATTTGCTCTTTTGAGAAGGTGAAGGACTTGTACTAACTAAAACCACTCCGTATCCCTCACACACTTGCGCCGGGGGATGCGGGAGCACTTAAATACTTATCATGATACCTACTTTATTGAGATAAAGAAATTTTATTTTTTAGCCTATGTTGTCCCACTGGGCAAAGGCCCTTAAATCTTTCCAGACTACTTTGTTTGCAGTCTTCTCCGAAAGATCATCTCGTCATCACTTCTTAGGCCTGTCTCGGCTACGACGTCCGTCTTGAGGCACCCATCGCGTGACAATACCATCACCCACCCATCCGTCCAAATGCATCCTGGAGATGCGTCTCACCTAACCCCACTTCAGCTTTGCAGACTTATCAAGTTATCACCAACGACTGCGATCTTATCCTGGAGTGAATAAAAGATTGCTATTTAAGCTTGATATTTAGAATGCTACGCTCCATCGTAGATATCCATATCCATACAGTGGCGGTACCTTCATATAAGCCCAAATGCCTTACTAAAAAATGCTCGATAGAGAATCAATGTCAAACACGAACTATTTAAAAGTTTGCGCGCTTAATTCTTATCAAAATAACACAATGTATCTACTGCTACACTACTACACATCGCGATTGTTCGCGCGCAGAGTTTCGCATTTGTAGCATCTAATGATCTACATATTGCTATCTCGCTTACACGCACCGGCTTTTACCGGGCTTTCAAATACTATATCTGATATCTGTCACTTTCGCACTTATAGCGATGTGCCGTATAACGAGTTAGGCCTTGTGCATAGAACAAATCGATCACTATGGCAGATTTAAGCAGGGCTTTTGGTATGAAGTTGCATGCGTATGCGTGACCTTGTCAGCTTGCCAACTCTGCAGTTTTGCCGTTTTAGCCACACGTTGAAAGATCTTGGAGATTTTTAACGAGTTTGGAAACTTTTTTAACATTTAGCAACGATAAAAACTAGCGACTTTTAAAATAACGAAATTAAATACAGTCAAAACCGTTTACAACAACATCATTTAGAACAACATACCGGTTATATAGACCAAAATCATAGGTACAAAATACTTTGTACCTTGAAAACATCACCGGTTATTACGATTATCGGTTTTTACAACCAAATATGAGTGGTCCCTTGGATGTTGTTATAACAGATTTTGACTGTATTCAAGCAATATCTTAAAAATAAAAAAAAAATTAGCTAGATTTTTCATATACCTGGCGACTTTTTTTGCCTAAATGACAACACTGAGTAGTTCCCGACATCCGAGAGTGCAACTAACTTCAGTTTCATTTGCTTGAGTGGGAAAAGGTTTTGATGTTAAAGTTTTTTGTTTGTTTTCTAAGATTTCCTCAGTGATACAATTGTTTTGGTGATTTACCTACAACAATGGAGGTAATTGTACCTTGTGAGGATTTAAAATGCGTTCAAGTTTTGAATGGCGAAGATAAGGTAAAATCTTTAAACTTTGCTCAGAAAAAACAGTTAATTTCTTCATTAAAACCGACGCCTAATCTGTGTATTTCTCAGACTAGTAAATCGCATAAACGAAAATTTAATAGATCAGTGTATAAAACTAGTTGGATTGTTGGCTGTTCGCACACTAATAAGTTGTATTGCTGGTGCTGCATATTTTTTTCGAATGAAGATTCCGTTTGGAATACATCTGTTATAATGATTTAAATAACATATCTGGCGCCATTAAAAGGCACGCAAATTCCCATAAACACCTGTGTGCAATGGTTTCTTTCGGTAATTTTGGTAAACAACGAATTGAGACATCTATATCACGCCAGTTATCTGAGGAAATTTCAAAATATAACACGCGCGTTGAAAACAACCGTAGTGTTTTTCAAAGATTAGTCGATATTGTTTGTCATTTAGCACAACAGGAACTTCCTCTAAGAGGACATGATGAGTCCAAAACTTCATTAAATAAAGGCAATTTTTTAGAACTGGTCTCGTTAATTTCAAAATACGATGTCGTTTTAGAAAAACATATGCAGCATCAGGAAAGTGACAAACCGGGGCCGAGTTATTTATCTAACAAAATTCAAAACGATATTATTCATTCCGTAGCCGATGTGATGCAAACTTGCATCGATTACGAAGTTAGACAAACAAAATTTGTTTCAATTATTATTGACGAAACCCCCGATGTTAGTCATAGAGAACAACTGTGCTTGATTCTCAGATATTATTATAAAAATGAAATTCATGACCGTTTTTTGGGCTTTCTTAATGTGTCGGAAAGTCGCACAGCAGACTCACTCTCTAATATTATTTTAGAATTATTGAATAGACATGATTGCATCGCAAAATTAGTAGCGCAAAGCTATGACGGTGCTAGTGTAATGTCCGGTGTAAGAAATGGAGTGCAACAAAAAGTTAAAGATGTTTGTCCACAAGCAATTTACATTTGGTGTAATGCGCATATTTTGGCCTTAGTGTTGTTTAAATCATGCAATAGAATTCAGGAGGTTAGTTTATTTTTTTCAGCCCTTCAGGCATTGTGTAATTTTTTTAGTAATAGTACAAAACGAGCTGCTTTTTACGATACTCATTGCAGCAAAAAATTGCCTAATGCTCCCGCAACTCGTTGAACATACATGTCACGAGTTGTAAACACGGTTTTTGAACAAAAAAGTAAACTTATTGAGTTGTTTTCTGATCTGTGCGACAATCCACAGAACTGGGACGGGGATACGATTTTAGCTGCGGAGAATTTTGAAAACACTTTGCGATCTTATAATTTCAATTTTTTTCTTTTTATCTTTCATCGGATATTTGAAAAAACTGACTGCTTGTACAATATTCTACAAAAATCACAAGTTGATGTCGGTTATTGTATTAATAAAATAAAGGAATTTTAGGCATGGTTACGTGCTGAATTTCAATCCAAATTTGATCAAATTTATGAGAACACGTTGCAAAATAACTCGGCTCCTCGTTTGAGACGCAACGTACGCTGTGCAAAAACGGAATACAGACGACTTTTTGTAGAAGTAATTGATAACATTAATACCGAAATTACTGACCGATATTCTGAAATTTATAAATTAAAGTTTTTCCAACTGCTCAACAACAAAAAATTTGACAATTGTCACTCACATTTTCCTACAGAGGAATTAGATTCATTATTTGACATTTATGCAAACTATTTCGACAAACAAACATTAAAAAGCCAATTGATTTGCTTGTATTCTAGTCCTGATCTGAAAGATCGTAATGTTTTCGAATTAATTGATTTCATTCATGAGAATAACCTCGAAGATGCCTTTCCCGAGCTGTTAAAGTTAGCGTATCTTGTTGTAACTATTCCGGCTACAAGTTCTTCCGCGGAACGTGCTTTTTCGTCTCTTAAACGTATCCATACCTATCTGAGAAATACACAAGGTCAAGAGCGTCTTTCCAAATTATCAATGATAGCTATTGAAAAACAGTTGTTGGTAGAATTAAAACGATCACCAACATTTTACTCTGATGTAATTAAATCATTTCTTAAGAAAGATAGACGATTCCAATTAGAATATAAATAATTTATTTAAATTCCTTATTACATTCTATCTAGCTATTTTTTAACTTTCGTTTTGTAACTTTTTGTTTTGTTTTTTTTTTGTCTGTAACCTGGGTTCTGTTACGAAGGAAGCAACTACTTACCATAACTTTGTTCCCTCAAGCAATGAAGCAAACCAAACGGCTTTTTTCAAAGCCACCGGAGGTATGCAATTGCTGACATGTTTATTATATTCTATCTAGCAGTAGCATGCCTTCAGTGTGCTTTGGTTACCTCATTCACCGCACGACAAGCAAGAGTGAAATTGAAGAAAGAAGAAGATGGATGAATTCATTTTTAATTTATTGTACCTAACCAGTAGTTTATGAGAAAATTGCGATGATACATACGTAGGTACCTACATACTCAGTCGAAAACTGAACTTTCTTTTTTTGAAATCGGTTAAAATTTTATTGGGCTTGCGTTATTTTGAAACCCTAGGCACGCCACTGTATCCATACTAATATTACAAATGTGAAAGTAACTCTGTCTGTCTGTTACCTTTTCATTCCTAAACCGCTGAATTGATTTAGTTGAATTTGGCATGGGAATAGTTTAGGACCCTGGGAAGGACATAGGATAGTTTCTATCTCGAAATTCCCACGGGTTCGGGATTTACACGGGAAAATCCTTCCACGCGAACGAAGTCGCGGGCAAAAGCTAGTAATATTATATTTTGTAAATATTAAAAATAATATTGTACATAGTAAAGTAACAAGCCTATATTAACATTACGGATTCTCATATAGTTTAACTTTACCAAAAACTGACGTTTGAAAGTGTTATTTATAATAAAAAAATTAAAAATAAATTTCATTTTAACACGTGTAACTGCTGGATTTGATTTTTAAATACAAGGCTAATTTTGACATCAAAAACGCTAATGAAAGATGGTTTCAATGTTAAGGCCAGTGTGAGCGCTCTTTAATATCTAGGAGCTTAGATTGTCATGTAACTTGAGCACACTTGAGCCCGAATATAATTACGAAAACTCTTCTGTGATGGAATATTTAAACTTCAAACCAATGTTTGTTTTCTTCATTTCACATAACTGTGACAACGAAGTTCGTAATTAAAATAAAACATTGAAACTTTTTAATTTAGCAGTTTGCACTTACTCATACAGCAAATTAAATTTTGCAGATGAACGACTTGAGAAATTCGTTCAGTACATACATACTCTAATACAAATCGTACAGTGGCCATATTTTGTATTTTTTTAAATGATTCGTTTCAAACCTTGGAGGTGTTCGTCACGAAATAATATCTACCACATGGGTCGATATTATTTCGTGACGAAAAAAGTAACGCAACGCCGAAGTCCATGTATGGGTGATTCCTCTATGCCACCGAAGGCACGTAAAGCCGTTTGCTATCTGACACGAGTCTTTCCTATGAGGATTGCGTTACTCAGTTACTGGATTACTGGATTGTGGAGTCGCACGATGTGAAATGTCAGCAGTCACAGATATACAGCTATCTGACTGTATGGTTAGACTGAAAACCGACCTCAAGGCAGTTGGAAAAAGGGTTTTATTTAGTTTAAAACCTAACACCGCACACGCCAAAGCCGACTATAATTTAAGACAGGTGTTCCTGACGTCACATCGAGCCACACACCACTCCGCGATCGCGGGCCTCGCCTCACATTTCACTCGTTCGCCGACACCTTGAGCGTGTGCACACATATCGGTCGTCTCAAAAATTGTAACCACTACCTACTTAAGAAATACAGTACTTGTCATACCATCGGAATCAAGTAGTTTTATTCAAGACCACCAGCAGCACACCTGGAGCTTGATACTCAACAACAGGCGAGTGTTTTAGGTCGTGGGTCCTCACATTGAGATCTGTGACCACCCAATAAATTCATAAAAAGGCTCTACAGATCTTGTACGGTAATAGATATTCCAAATTCTCATAGGAGCAGCCTAGACCTTCTTGCAGAGCGTAGACTTTGTCTCAGCACTTGCAAAGTTACTAACACTACCACTGATTACCCTTTCTAGTGATAGCAGAATGTTTCCAGATTTTCGACTTAAATTGAAAAGTGAACATGCTGAAGATGTTTGTATAGTAAATAAATAAAACTTTTTATTTTGTATCATAGAATCCACAAAATGTTAGTAACTTATAACTTATTATCCACCTATCTCCGTTCGCACAAACTGCTTCATAATCGGAGAGCGTACACTCTTACCTACCGTCCTCATACCTCATGTCTCTAGCTTATCTATCCATGAAATAAAAACAATTTGGTTCGGTTTAGGACGTCTTACAGGACAGCGTATCCTACCGGAGATTATAGTTCTATCCTTATGTCGACAGGGGACCACCATCGTACAGTTTAAGGGATGATTAAGGAGTGCGGATGTTAAATCCACATCGCATTGCTATGCAAGATTTTAGGACCCTTACAATCTTCGGAATCTCTAGGGATTACGTAACCAAGTGCGTAATAAAAACCCTTGAGTAATAAGGTATTTACATTAAAAAAATCTATTTAGGTCATCACGTATACATTTTTTGTCACGTAGGTAAACGCGATGATACTTTTAGTTGAACTTATCCATTAAGCTACTGACGCTTAAGTTATTCGTTTTTCTTTCATATCGTCACAGTTTCTATCCGTTTTTTCTTTAACTTTCCTCTACTTCTCCATCTATCAATGCTAACCCTCTAAGCTACATGCACGTCATATCTCAATAACATAATATACTGGTCAAAATTGTAACCATCCTATTTGCTTCGCCGCAGTTGAGTAAAAACATTTAACCCTTAACAACCCACAAGTGTCTCGTGGACACAATTTTTGGTTCATTTACTCATAAAAAGTTAAGTATTTATTTCTACGAAAAACCACTTTATGTATTCTATCTGCAAGGTTTCAAGATTCTAAATCTGTAATAATAATGTTTATAATATGAATTGTATAGCATTTATTAACAATAAACTATAATAGTAACTTATCGACCCACAAGTGTCCGATGGACACATTAGGTAACTCTTTGTTGCACTCGAGTATGAAGGTAGACTGTTTGTTTACATTCTACTCAGAATTATATCGCAGTAAGTGGGTAATTATAATAAATCACAAAGAATTTGATTATAATAGAAATAGTTGTCACTATATGGCATACCATATCTTGGAAAAGAAGGAAGTAACAGAGCGGAAAATTTGGCGTACAATGTTGTCAACCAGTTATGTGAACCATATTTTCGAACAAACAGAAACATTACTTTCGACAATTATTTTACGAGCATTGAAGTTGCTAAAACCTTGCCTGAAAATAGACTTACAATAGTTGGAACAATGAGAAAAAATAAAACTCGTATTCCTTCAAATTTTCAACCTCACAGAAACCGTGACGAGGAATCAAATATTTTCGGTTTTTAAAAAAATATGACGTTGGTGTCTTATGTGCCAAAAAAGAACCGTGCTGTTATTTTGTTATCTACGATGCATCATAGTAATGAAGTAAATGTGAGCAATAATAACTAATCTGAAATAAATTTGTATTAAGTACAACTCCACCAAGGGATAGTTGACACGCTTGATCAGATGGTCCATGAGTACACAGTTCGACGTAAAACAAAATGTGTTGAATTTTTCCAAAATATTATAGATGTGGTTGGCATCGCATCGCTAATTATATGGAAAAATTTATATCCTTCTTGGAACCAACGGAAGAAGTGTGTACTTAGAAAAGTTTTTTTGCGTAAAGTTGTAACTGAGTTAGTTACACCGCACATAAGGAGACGTAACAGGAAGGGCCTGACAAGTTATCATTTAGCAGCTATTGCAGATGTAGTAGGATTCAATCAAGAAGAAGCTCAATCTTCTGAACCTGCTACCAAAAAAAAAACGCTGTCACATTTGTCCTGCAAAAATATCCAGAATATCTAAACAGTGCTGCGATAAATGCAACCGTAATGTATGCTCTGAGCACTCAGTAAAAAAATTCATTTGTAATGTTTGTAAATAACTACATTTCATATACATTTTAAAAAGTTATATGTATGTAAATAAATGAATATAAATGTTTAAAACCACATTAAAGTCTATAATTATGGTACACCTCGTATTTTTTCCCTAGAAGTACTCTAAGCTTCATACATGGTGTCCGTTGGACACTTCTGGTCAGTTACGTTTGAAAAGCTTACTGGGTTGTTAAGGGTTAAACAAAATGGACATAAACACAGACATTATTATTAAACATAAACAAAGTCAAACTTTCTTTGTCACTGTTATAAATAAATAACACCTACAAAGTCTAGAATAAATATTTGTTCATGAGATGCGTCTGGCAGGACAAAGATCCTCGTTCCTTATACATGGGACGCTATTTTGCATGTGACTTCGTTTCTTTGGCTTTCAAATGGGTTCAAATGTTTCGTATTTACAATTTTAGACGCCATTTTGGTTTGCTATTATATTGTTTGATAGTTTTATCTTTGATACAGTCAGTCGGCTCGTTGCGTTAATATTAAACATACATATAAATGGGTGCAAGAAATGAGCCTCCTCGAGTGACGTACCATAATATTTTCTGTTACGACTGGCGCACCCTGGGCAATCGACTACTGCCGATTGGCTAATCCTTTCACCACGATGACAAACATAATTTCTATCCGGTCCTCCCCAGTGCCAAACAGTCCACTAACAAAACCAGCCTTGTGTGTAATCTCGATCAACATTGAAGGGTTCTCTAAGGATATATATATATTTTTTTTTAACGTGGTAAAATTATCAAATAAGTCCTCCCACCCGGGGGGGGGGGGGTGGGAGGGACTGTCAGACTTTTACTGACTAAAATCCACGGTGTTCCTTCAATAACCCTTTACGTACCGGGGTCACGGTAATGGGATAAGTCCCACGACCCCGGCAGGCTTCGGCCCTCTACAGGGGGGGCCTCGTCATATTGCTGACGCTCTTTGAGGCGGGCGTGGAACACAACGCGCCGTCGACCCGGGCATGGTCCATGGTCGGACAGCGAGTTGCCCTTTACTCGCTGTCCGCATGCCCGCGCCTACGGTGGCCGGAGATCGTCGGCCGACGTCCGACGCCATGGGCGTCTACCACTGCGGCTGGGCTGGAGGGAGGACGCCATCCTCTCCCTCACGCAGCCCGCCTCCTCCTTCGGAAGCATGACTGCTTCGCAGAAGGAGGCGACCGCTTCCCACTCCCTCTCACCCCACAGCATGGCCTCGACCAATGCCGGGCGCTAGAGGTCTCCGCCTATCGCCGCCGTGAGGACACGTCGATATAGCAGAAATTCTTTGTGAACTAGCCCGCAAGACACACAGTGACATGTGCGTTCATGAAAACCACCGAGATTACACTCATGGCAAGCCTCACATTCCTTGACTGTCATTTGTTGCCGAGATCTGTCCGTCATATAAATGTTTTTAGTAAATTTGATTAAATTGCATAAATCCCATAAATTCGTTTTCTGTATAGGTTCCTCGCGTTTTCAATTATACCTATACTGAAGATGTGGGAGAAAATGTAAAGGAAACAAGGAAGTAAAACGAAATGAAGTACTTCCCACACTTTAATAGAGAAAAAAGTATTTGGGATCCATCAAGACAATAAACATAGACAACAAACATGTTTGTTTCCTTTGCCATGCAACAAAATAGAGCGAGCCTTCAAAGCAGTCGGTTTCAATTCTATCTTTTGAATTGTCCCCTTGAATTCTTTGGGAAATGAGGTTTGGAACACAGGGTAAGTGTATAGCGGTACTATACATCTTTACATTATAGAAACAAAGTCGGTTTTAGCTTCTGCACATAGATCTTTCGAACTACGCAAGGGATTTTATGCGGTTCTTGTCTATAAATAGGGGTTTTCTGTAAGAGAAAAGTTTATATGTATATTAATTAGTAAGAAAAATCTTGGTATCCTTTTTGACGAAAATTACGCGGTGGGCCGCGTAATTTTCGTAAAAAAGGATAAAAATGAAATGAAATATGAAATTAACTAAGGTTTCTATAGAGGAGAAGAGCAGGAAGTTAATATTTTGATATAATATTGCATTTCAGATCATTTAAATTTTGGTCCAATTTTGAGCAATCGGCGACCACTAGTATGTAAAATTGTACATAATATTATAGTACCTACACAAAAGTCGAAAATTACAAAGATTTGTAATGTGATGTCGTAAAACCATTGAAACCTTACGAGATAGATCATAATAGTGTAATCGTATATCTTAAATAGATCTACTAAAAAGTCCGCGATGTTATAAGTCTATCTCCTAAGAATAACCCCCCGGTAACAAGGGTTCCGTAGCTGAATGGCAAAATACGGAGCCTTTTGGATTCGTCATATCTATCTACAACAATATACACATATATAAAAAACATAAATAAGGGCTCAGGTGCAGGTATATTGATAGGTCTTTAAAATGGCATTAAGGTTCCTAAAACCAGTTTTTCCCAAAGACAATCGTTTGAAATATAGAGACTTCCAAAGAGGTAAAATGTGTTGTCCCCCTCTAACATTCCTCTAAAATCAGTGAAAAATCTAAAAATGTAACATGCTGTAGATCTCAATGAACATAGCCAGCAGTTTAATCAGCAGTTTTTGAGATTAAGCACATTTTCAAAAACCTCTAATATAAGTGTGTCATTTATACAAACACTATAAAAAACAAAGTAGTTTTGTTATTACGGAACCCTTCATGAGTGAGTGAGACTCACACTTGGCCACTTTTCTAACCATATTACAAAAAGTAACTTGTCATTTACCAAGCTATTTTA
The DNA here is from genome assembly GCA_943138885.2 of Tholera decimalis. Lineage (NCBI taxonomy): Eukaryota > Metazoa > Arthropoda > Insecta > Lepidoptera > Noctuidae > Tholera > Tholera decimalis. The sequence continues at coordinate 12,791,687 of OW964549.2, read as the reverse complement.
AACAATACAGTAGTATTCCTTATTCGATTAAATACGTTAGATACTTTTTGCATACATAAATGTAGATCAAAGTTAGCCTTTACAACTTACCATTAAAATATGCGTCTTAGAAGATATTATAAATTTAAATTTAGCGCCAGACCAACCGTCGGGCCAATTTATTATTGCTCATGACATTTCAGAAACATTTCAGTCTGCTATCGAAATTTACCCAAAGTTAGTTATTGTTAGTCGCGAGGTAACAGACTTCCAAAATAACGTTAAAAGTTCAACTACTAGAAAATGCCCAATTTCGTTTTAAAGTCTAACACATCCCACGCACTTATGAAAGTTAAGGAATAATTAAATCTATAATACTATTATAATACTATGAAACAAAATTTTTGTACCCTGTTTAAAAATACGTGGACAGAGGAGTGTATTTGAATGTTAAGAACATTAATTATATGTCTGTTTTTACTGATTAATACACACACACAGAGATACGTGATCCAATATCCAATAAATCTTATGATGAGGTCTCTCTTAAGGGGCAATATGAAAGTTTAATAAGTTTTCAACTCTGCCAAGTGATAATTTTTATTCGATAAATTGACTTCGAAGTCATTTAGGATAAAAATTGATAATATTATTTCCAAAATCACTGAAACTTTGCAATAATAAACAGAATAAAATATAAGTGTGTGAAACATTTTAGTTTTTTTAAGTTTTAAGCTATTGCATAGCTTTTATCGCGGGCCTTGAGCCGGCGACCGAATCAAGTAAATCCGTAACGAAAATAAGCCTAACACCCCCTGTTCAGTCCTACAATAGGCCAGCCAACGGTAACTGGACGGTCTGAACTTGTCCACGGTTCGTGGAGCCCTACCGTTGCTTTCAACAACAATGAACAAAACTACAGGCTCATCGGCCTACAACCATATATACAAATAACTAATCGGTACCACTAACCTTCTGTGCTGGGTTCGCCAAGCTTCGACCTTCCTAGGTCACGCCCAAGTGTGGTATGTATGTAAATATGAGGTGAGTAAATGAAAGGTGATGTAAGTCAAGTGTTCTGAACGGTCACAAGGCGTCAGTCTCCAGATGGCGCGGTTCAGATCAGCATCACAGCCCTAACTCGTTTCCAGCAAATGCGCGTGCCACGCGGTGAGGCAATACGGCGATATGTTCCGAGAAATATCCCTGTGTTTTCGTCAATGGGAATTACAAATTCTAATTAATCGTTACTCGCGACCCAATTATCGGTTTCAACAGGTGATTCCAAACGATATTTCTATTACAATTAAATCAACAGGTCCAACGCGGACATTTTTCCAACCGGGAACCAAAGTCTATCTGTCAAGAAGAAAAAGTTATGTCAAGTGTCAACATCAAAAAACAACAGAATGTTGCCACACCAAAAAGATCGTTCAAAAATACATTTGGGACGCAACATCTACCCCCCCCCCCGGACGGGCCTACCTGTCCGCTAATCAATTGGAAGTCTTGAACAGGTTGCGAATTCAACACAGCTTCAATGCGGCCAAATACCGTAGCTAGTTCCTCAAAGGTGAGAACGGTGTCTCCCAACAATCTCCGCCAGCGTCCCTTTGCCGCTTTCACTGCGGCCCCAAAAATACCCCCCAATGGGGGCAGGCTGGCGGGTCAAACAACCAAGTGACCCCTCGGCGGGCCAAACTATTACCAATGTCAACCTGGCTCTCATTAAGGAAGGCGTATACCTCCTTCAAATAGTTACTTGTACCCTTGTAATTCGTACCGCAATCAGACCTAATCAAAGAAGGTAACCCACGGCGAGACACAAATCTTTCCAAAGTCGCCTCAAAGGCCTCTGTCGAGAGGGAGGTTACCAGCTCCAAATGTACTGCCTTGGTTGACAGGCAGACAAACACACAAATAAGCCTTAACAATCTTACTATTACGAAGGGTGGACGTCTTCAACAAAAGGGGACCAACAAATCCGTTACGACGCCAGCAAAGGGCCTCGCCTCATTGACGCGATCAGCCGACAAAGTCCAAATTTCTCGCTGCAGAATGGCCAACAGCGCATTGCAACCGGCATGCGAGTTCTTAGTGTGACGATCAGTCACCAACAATTGAACCAAGTGGCCCTCCTTGGGCAACAAAAGGGGGTGACGGGCCCCATAAGGAAGGCTAGAGTGCCTCAACCGTCCTCCAACAGGGTTTCCCGAAGTGGCTCGTCCCAACCAAGTTCAGTTATAACAAGGGCAGGAGCACCAATTTTAGGGTACGGACAACTCACAAGGGTGATTTCAAACCAGGTCCTTCCCTCAACAGTGGTGTCAGCCGGTTCGCCAATTCCCCAAATCTTGCCTGAAAGGTCATTCACCTTCAGGCCAACCTGTCCCGCTAAACAAGACGACAAAAGGCAACCCTGGACTCCCGTGTCCAAAATGGCACAGACCACAATCGAGTCACCCAAGGGTCCCCAGACCTTGACCAAGGCCGTTGGCAACAAACCGTCTTGATCGGGGGGGTCCTTTAGCGGAGCAGGCGTCAATCTCTTAGTGATGCCTGGGCGGCGACCGATCGCCGCATCCAGGCTGCCTTCGTTCACGACGAGGCCAATAATCAAAATATTCGTCCGCGCTGTGTCCCGAGCCGCTCGCCATCACTGGAGGGGCATATCCCACCGGATGCCCGAATGGCGGAGGGCGCGACTCCAGCCGGGGACGTTCCGCCAACGGAGGGGAAAGGCAGCGGCGCCGACCCGGCCACTGCTGCCTAGCAGCCAATGCGCGTTCTCCCTGACGAGGGGAGACCAAATGGCGCTCGCGGGGCTCCCGTTCAACTTGCGCGGGGGGCGGAGTGCGGCGTACAGAATTGCGGGCCTCAGCCCGGTGCTTGTCTCCGGGGTACCCCCCCCTGCGCGAACCCCCCTCAGAAGCTGGTCTGCTGGAGCGGTTCGCGTTGGCGCACAAAATCTCCAAGTGGGACCCTTTACAAATTCTACACGGGCGGGGGTCGGGGCAGTCCCGATGAAAGTGGGCCCCCAAGCACGAGAAGCACAAACGGCGTGCGTTGACAATGCGGCGGCGGGCACTTACGTGCAAATTCAAAAAGGCCGGGCAACGCGCCATGGCATGCCCCGTTGCCTTACAAAAGTCACAATGATGAGGACTCCGGGCGCCAGCAAAACGGGGGGCGGGGCGAACATCAACAGACCCCCTAGCCTGAGGACTTCGGGCGCCAGCAAAATGGGGGGCGGGGCGAACATCAACAGGCCCCCTAGCCCGAGGACTCCGGGCGCCAGCAAAACGGGGAGCGGGGTGAACATCAACAGGCCCCCTAGCCCGAGGACTCCGGGCGCCAGCAAAACGGGGGGCGGGGTGAACATCAACAGGCCCCCGAGCCCTAGTCCGTCCCTGGTCTCTAGGCCGAGAAGGTAGTGGGGGTGACCCCGTGGCGCCACGAGTGTTATCCGAAAACCGACACTCGTCTTCCAAAAATTTGAGGAGGTCGTCAAAGGGGGGAAGGTGGGTGGCACTATCCCCACCATACTTCTGCTCAAAACATGACTTCAACTCCGCGGGGAGCAACTGCAGCACTATGTGCACCAACAAGTAGGACCAATGTTCTACCGGTAACTCCAGGCGTCTCAAAGCGTTGGTCGCTGAGACATACGGGTTCAGCAAGTCAGTGCGCAACGTCGACGTGCTGGCAATGGCCGGTAGTCCCAAAATCTGGTCGATGTGCACATCAGCCAGGCAGCGCTTGTTCTGATACCGTCGGGAGAGAAGCTCCAGAGCGGTCGTGTAAGAGGAATCCGTCACCGGCAAGTGCTGCACCAAGGCTCTGGCTTCGCCCTCCAGGACAGACAATAAATAGGCCAGCTTCTGGGCAGGTCCGAGGTCCGAGCGTGCATCGACAAGACTCTCAAAGAGATTTAGGAAGCCCAGCCAGTGGTCCAAGCGACCGTCAAAATGTGGCAGCTCCAGGGTGGGCAGCCTACTCAATAGTCCAGGGCCTGCAACAACGGGGGTCTGCGGCTTGGCCGCATCAGGCACCCGACTCTTCAAAATTTCCCGCGCTCGCAGACATATGACATCCCCCAGGTGGACAATCTGGTCATAGTCACCCAAAATCTTATCGCGGGCTGTCTGATCCATCACCCCCAAATCCACGTCCATGATGTACTCGTTGAAGCGTGTGAGCGCAGCATCAGCTGACTTGATCCTCTCAATCACTTGCCCATACCGAGCAAGGGTGAGCTCTTCCAATTCTACACGCTCAACCGTTGCAGCTGCCGATGTGAACCACCTCAACTGTGAGGTCAATCCGGCAGCAGCCTCCCTGACTGCCCTTAATGAGGCCATTGCAACAATCAAATATTAATACAACAGGCTAAAATAAACTAAACAAACAACAAAAACTTGTTAGCCGATCAAATAATTTCACCAAAATAACAACTTAAATTCAATTATTTCAAGTCCAAATCCGACCCTGTACTTATCCCAAGTATGAATCTAGCTTGGTACAGATGGCTAGTTACAAAATAAATAACAATTCAATGTATATATTGTGCAGGATCACACCAATTAAACACAACAATTGAAGTATAATATTGAGCCGGACAATCTCTATCAACATAGTCCAATAAGTACCACAAATGCAATAACCAATACACACAATTCAAGTCCTATTATGTTAGACTATGTGTAATTATTATTTAGATAACCTTTTAAATTCAGATCAGTGACATTCAATTATTAATTGCAACAAATACCAAACAACTTTTACAACAATATACCAAATTATGTACCAAATACAACCAATAATTCCTAATTTCACAAATAAATCTTACTTGTCAATTCAATACCAAGGGGCTAGCACTACAAATTACAGTACAAACTACAAGTACTATTTGAGCCCGGCTGACAAAGCAATATTCAAACTTATTAAGTTATTTTCAACAATATTCAAAACTTCCAATTAAACCAGTGGATCTTATAAGACCACGCTTCTGCTACCAAAATGTACAGTCCTACAATAGGCCAGCCAACGGTAACTGGACGGTCTGAACTTGTCCACGGTTCGTGGAGCCCTACCGTTGCTTTCAACAACAATAAACAAAACTACAGGCTCTTCGGCCTACAACCATATATACAAATAACTAATCGGTACCACTAACCTTCTGTGCTGGGTTCGCCAAGCTTCGACCTTCCTAGGTCACGCCCAAATGTGGTATGTATGTAAATATGAGGTGAGTAAATGAAAGTGTGATGTAAGTCAAGTGTTCTGAACGGTCACAAGGCGTCAGTCTCCAGATGGCGCGGTTCAGATCAGCATCACAGCCCTAACTCGTTTCCAGCAAATGCGCGTGCCACGCGGTGAGGCAATATGGCGATATGTTCCGAGAAATATCCCTGTGTTTTCGTCAATGGGGATTACAAATTCCAATTAATCGTTACTCGCGACCCAATTATCGGTTTCAACAGGCGATTCCAAACGATATTTCTATTACAATTAAATCAACAGGTCCAACGCGGACATTTTTCCAACCGGGAACCAAAGTCTATCTGTCAAAAAGAAAAAGTTATGTCAAGTGTCAACATCAAAAAAACAACAGAATGTTGCCACACCAAAAAGATCGTTCAAAAATACATTTGGGACGCAACACCCCCCACTCCGACCGGCACAGTGCGCAGCGGTGCAGCGTTGAAAGCCGTGCATCGTACATCGTCTAACGTCGTTTCAGTTCGGCAGACTTCGGCACGGTGTTTGTTTGCGTGCGACTAGACGTATGAGTGTAGACTAGCTGCTAACTGCTCATAACTGAGTCCACGAGAGAGTTCGAGCCCGCGAATAGTTGAACCTTAACGTGTATGTATATGCTACGACTGTACGAAGCTCGCACGGATCGAGACGAGCTGCTCCGAAATCGGACGAATACGTAAGCAGCTGTTTATGAGAAAGTATATAGGTGTATAGGTATCTATCATCTATGTACAACAGTGAATAGCTATATGCGTAAAATTAGTGTATAACGTGTTTTAAATATGAATAAACAAAGTGCATTTATTGCATAAGTTGATAAAAAATGCAATGCAATAGCTTTACCGCGGCAGTCCCCGACACGGTGCTATAACTTAGAACAAAAGTGACGAAATGATAACCGACTAGTTTAGGTAGGGTTCTGCTTTTGGAGATATCCTACTCAATTCAATTGATTTTTAATTTATTCGTATAGCAATATGCAACGTTTATGTTACGTATTTATAGATGGCACTTTTCTCAAATTATTTACACATTTAGCTTAAACTTGTTCTCCGTTTTACTCAGATATTCTAAATTATCTTTAACTAATAACTATTTTATTTTATATAAATTAAAATATTAGCGATATTAGGACACCTTTTAAATTTTACACCTCTTATAATATATTAATTAACACACGTATCTTCAAATTAATAAAATCCTCTAATTACGCAATCCTATTTTTTCTTTAACAATATTTAATTTTAAACTAAAATGGTAACGAAACTTGCGTAAATGCAGTGATGCCAGATTGGAGGGAATCCCCCCAAATTTGGGGGGTTTTTAAAGTAATGAGGGGAGAATTGGGGGCAATATTTTGGGGGAATATTTGGTAAGCGAAAACTGGGTGTGGAGGGAATTGGGGGATTTTTATTAACACAATCTGGGAAAAGCCGCGGCTAGCCGTAGTGATTATAAAATATATTATCTGAACGCATCAATCAGAGGCTAATTTAGTCATGGACGCTATTGATGAAATTGTATAAAATTGTATCATTAATAAAAGAGAATGGCCATTTGTTGGGGTTTTTTTTTCAATCTTAAATTTTAGGGGGATTTCGGGGAAGGTTTGGGGAGAACGCGAGACGGTCACCTGGAAACACTGCGTAAATGTCAAAGGATTGAAAAAAGTCAAATAATTTGTCAAATAATAAGTCAATAAGTGCAAATAATTCAAGAAATTTAAGATATAATATATTCTTATGTAATTGGTGTGTACCTAAGGATACTTCTAAGTTATTGTGTGGATCACGAAACGATTATAGACTTAATATGGAAGATCAAATTCAGATGGCTATCAAATATTGTAACAGAAGATTTTAATAAAGTATTTGGTGTTGTAATTATATTATTTTATTGTAAATCAACATAAATTACTAAGTACTAAATAAAAAGGAATTAAATACGATGGTCTATGCAGTGGTACCCTGATTTGTAGGTAGCTATATGTATATATATATATATATATATATGCTTCATCCATTGTTGTTGTTACTTATTCTCAGAGGGCGCCCTGAAATCTTCGAGTGACGGCTCTATCTCAGTATATAAAAATGTACTCTGTGGTCCCCGAGTGCCACACTATTTTTTTTTGGATGGATACATGTAAATTTTGTTTTTATTTACTTTACTACACTAACTATAGTGTATGAAGTACGGTCGGCCAAGAAAGTGGTGTACCAGTTTTGATTTAGTTTCCCGGTCATCGAAAATTACAACAAGGTTCGTTATAAAAAGATATTACTGAAAGAGACAACATTATCAAGACGTAAACCTATGTATTTAGTATTCATACGTCATATGTCACATATAAGTACATGACATTTTAACCTTTAGTATAAATGAAAAGGACATTAGTTTCTACAAAGCAATTGAAATGTTTCCAAACAAAAGTAATAAAAACTATTTAGACAACCGAATTCCATTTGAAAAAGAAAACTGACAATTGACATTTTGTAAAATATATGCAAAAAATCGATATATTTTCCGTGTTATTTTTCAATCAACTGCATATAAAATCATCTCAATGCCTGCCAACTTGACCATTGCCGAAAGAGCACAAATAATTGCCCAATTTAATGAGGGAAGCAGTATCAGTGCGATATCCCGGAATTTGAATATATCGAGGCGTTCTGTCCGCTTTTGGATTCGTCGTGAAGGAGAGGAGGGAAGTTTGTTGGATCACAGAAGAAGTGGTCGCCGGCCTGCACTCTCCAATAACGATAGAGAATTCATGAGACGGGAATATGAAATCAATGGTTTTAAGCCCACAAAACATTTTGCGGAGATGTTCGATGTGAGTGCCCAAACAATAAGGAATCATCTACATTACATGGGGTTGCACCACAGGCATTACGCCAAGAAAATATATTTGACGGATGCTCACAGACTTGCTCGTCTGAACTTCGCCAGAGAGCACTTAGAGTTTGATTGGTCTAATACAGTGTTTTGTGATGAAAAAACGTTTAAATCCAGTCAGCATGGACGTCTTCACCTTTGGCGATATAATTCAACACGGTATAAAGATGATCATGTAATCCCAAATAGAGAATCAGGTCGAATTTCCGTAAATATTTGGGGCTGGATGAGTACGGATGGTGTAGGAGAATTGTGTTCTCTACCTCCTCGAGCGACGGCTGTAAATTATATCGACGTGCTTCAGAATGCAATGCTACCGACAGTCCGTAATGTTTACCCGGAGAACGAAGTGCCACAATTTGATTTTGTTCAAGATAATTGTTCAATTCATAATGCGAGGATCGTAAGAGCCTGGTTTCGTTCACACACTGACGTAAGGGTAATTCAGTGGCCCTCAAGATCACCGGACCTCCGATAGAAAATCTTTGGGGCCTTATGGTCCAACGATGGTCGCATCAAAATGAAAGAACAAACAAGCTCTTATTAGTCACTGTAATTATATCTGGGAGGAAATGCGGGGAACCGATATTTGCTCACGGCTTGTTGGTTCAATGAGGTCTCGTCTTTTAGAGGTTATAGAGGCCAACGGCGGTTACACCCGTTTCTAATTTTTAAAAATTTTCAATATCTTCTAAATATTACTATATATGCTATGTTTTTGTTTGTTATAAGTATTTTAAAATTGATTGTAGAAATTTAATAAAAGGATAAATCTATTTTTAGCTTGTTTTTTATTGATATTGTAATTACAAGTTTACAGAAATTGTAGGTTTGTGGACTCGCCTTGTGCCTTTACAATTTTATGTAACTTGTTGATTACAATTCTGAATTTGTAGATACAATTTTGTCATCAAAATCTACAGCCCCCCGCCGTTGATTTTACGACGTCATTGGTTCCATCAAGTTCAAACTAAGAACAGCTGTCACGTTACAAACAGTAATAGTCGTTATCAATAATCAGATAAAGACAGCAATAGAAGTTGTCAGATCGATCTGCAAGCGAAACTAATCTTTATCACCTATGAATCTGCAAGCGATATTCAACCTTAGGGTGGTACACCACTTTCTTGGCCGACTGTACGTGGCAATGTTTAGGGGATGATCTGCACATTTTACATACTAATGTATAACGTGTAGATCACCTAAACATTGCCACGTACTTTTTTATTCGGAATGAAGGCTCATTTCAGGTCAAGAGTGGGCATTCTTAACCTCGATGTCGCCTGATGGTAAGTGATAGATGAGGTCTACGATAGAGTGAACGAGCCCAGAAGATGCCTGCTTGCCTCTTATGACCTTTCAACCTTTAAAGCAAGAGCTTTAAAGGTTGAAAGGTCATAAGAGGCAGGGAACACAAAAGAATTACTTTTAATTTTATTGTGTTAATTGCTACTTAGTCACACACTGGATGGCACTTCCCTTTAAATAATAACATTTTTATTTCAATATCGTTTATCGTCTCCCTTCAAAAAACAAGTGTTGAAAAGGCTTCAGTTAATTCGGATATTCTACACGCGTACGCAGAAATCTTTTCCGCTGTTCATGGAGGTAACACGAAAATAAGTTCTTTTTTCGTATTTCTGTCAAACGGAATTGCGATTTCATTTCGGTGATTTTGGATGTTTTAAATAACAGTGTTTTCGAAACTAGATTGTGTAATCGTATTGTTTTTTTTTTAGATCAACCAAGTTTTTGACCTTGATTTCACCTGGCATAAAGTTTGAGTTCTAAGTTAGCATTACAGATCCTGGTAGAAAGTTAATTGCCATATAATCAAAATTTCATGAGTATGTATGACAAAACATATCGCCATTTTACTGTTTGTCTATTTTGTTCAACTGCTAGATAGAAATATCTTAACTGCCTCAGTACCAAATCACATACTATAAGTAGACATATAAGTGAAATTGTTCCCACACTGAGAGATGTTACTTGAATAAATAAATGAATTATTAAAATCAAGTCGACAGCGCGTCGCACATTCCACGCGCGCTACAAAGAGCAGTCAGCACATAGAACACTATTACCCTAGCGGGAGTCAGCAGCAGTAGGGAGACCTGATATGGCCGTTGACTACCGGGGTTGCGGGAATGCTCTAACAAGATATTGCGGCCACGGAACACGAGGGCAACCGAAGGATCAGGGTGGTTTTTTAGTAAGCGGAAGTCTGATACTCCTTTCCATTCCATCCGAGCGGGATCATTTTGATCATTTTCCCCCTGAAAAGGAGATGCGAGTGATCACTTGCTACCGTGCACGGCGAGGCTTAGACGAGACCTGTTTACAGTCTACCCACGGAGGTCTTCTAAAAGAACCCGAGACGTCCCTCCACGTACTGACGGTAACCACTGTGGTTGTTTAAAAATCCCAAACTCAGTTTTATTTTTGAAGATTTTACCCCAATAACAAGATAAAGGTGGATTAAGTTAGCAACATAACATCGAACAACGTAATGACTAAGTTTTTGTATCCTTGACTGGTCTGTTTTCTGAGTAACAGCCTCGTGTATCAAGAAATATATTTTCGGTACACAAGACGAAAACAGAAAATATTATTATACTAATCGAATATGCAGGAACATAAAGTGGCGTTCCGGAAATGTACATCATCGATTTTGTTGAAGAGTGTAGGGGAAAACAGAAAATGGAACCTTTGAATTTCTTTTGTATTATTTTGCACGTTACTTTGCTTACTTTGTATAATTCACCTTATGCATTACATCTATGTTACATCTGCTAAGTCTTTCCCAAATTTGTTGAGATAGGGTATATTTTACATGAGGCGGCAGCTAATCTCAGCTCACTAAGCCAGCTGCTAGGCAAGACTAGTGTCAGATTTTAAGATGTAGTATTAACGTCCCAGCTGTTACGTTATAATATTCTTTCATGACATGTTAATTTAGATATTTAACCCTAGATCAGTAACATTATTTACAACGCTTATTACTAACCTTCGTCATTTCGGCTACGCCGTATGGAGCTTTTAGGGTTTATGGAATAAAATATTTACCTATATGTGATTTACTTATTCATTACAATAATCATTTGTTAACGTGCTTATAAGCTTTTTATTTACTAAAATCACATTTTAATTACTTTGACAGTCTTTTAATTGAGACCTGAGTTTTTACTCATTTTAACATTTTTGTTTTTTTAATGAAATGCTTTTTTTATGGATAATAGGCTCGCGTTTGATCGCGCATCTCACCTGATGGTAAGTGATGATGTGGTTGAAGATGGAGCACGCTTACTTAAAAGTAAATGCTTAAATCTTATTAACTAAAAAAAAACAGACTTAAAAATATATTGAACTTAAGTAATAAAATCAACAAAAGAAAGAAACATTTTAGGAAAAAATATATTAATTCATACATTTGTGACAAATGTCAAGTTTGCAACTGTGGAACACTGTGGGTAGAATTCACATTACTAGCAATCCTGTTAACTCCTCCAACTAAGCTAAATATGCTTGTCTGGAGTGGGTTCACGGCAATAGTGTAATGGGTGGGGTTAGACTCGCGACCACTCGACCACAAGTGCGACACCTTAGCCATTAAATGTATACCATCTAAAAAGCTGAAGTTGTGAGAATGTTCTAATGAGATAGATACCACGGCCCCGGAACGCAAAGGAAACTGAATGAACAGGGTGGGTTTTTAGTTAGCAGAAGTCTGACTCTCCCTTCTGCTCCACCCAGAGTGGGGAAGGAATTCAATGATTTTCCAACCGAAACCGGAAAGGGGTCAAAATATCTGGGGGCACGGCAGTGCCCCCGCCAAGTCGAGCGCAAAGCAAACACTGCCGTACCATCCTTTTCTGGAACCATTTCGGCGTATTTTCAGGCCCCTATTTGGGGACCTCTGAATAGATTTAGAATGCTGAAATTATCGTTATCTAGTAAGCTACCAGCACACACTTAAACCAGAAAATTTCATGTTTGTAGCTTGTTTATTTCCTAAGTTATGCAAAAGCAAAGTTGTACTATTTCGACATGGATAAACTCACTGATTATCAAAATAGAACTAGTACTTCCCATAAACCTAGAGATCTGAAATTTGGCACAGAGGTAGGGTTTAGTGCCTATATGAAGGGAAAACTATCAAAACTAGGATCATGAAAGATCTAGAGTACCTTACGACCGAAACCGTAACAGACCAGCCAAACTATTGAAATTATCGACATGCTATGTTCACAAAGTTTATTAAGCGTGGTTAGCCCTTTCTTTTGAAATTAAAAAATTGAAGGTCTGAAGTATCTGATATATATAATCCCTAAGAGCTCAGCTGAACTATGAGAAATATGGAAATGCGCCTTGACAAAAGTTATTCAGAGTGACGAGTCCCTTCTACTGATGTGTATAAAAAATATAAGGTCTGAAGTATCTGATGAAGAACTCTTAGAGCTCAGCTGAACCATAGGAGATATGGAAATGCGCCTTGACAAAAGTTATTCAATGTGACGAGCCCCTTCTTATAAATGAATATGAAACTGGAGTCTAAATAATTAAGAAACTAATCAAGTAAAAAATAGCTTTCTGCCAAAAGAAGTGAAATCCCACCAAAACATCCTGTAAAAAATTAGCCAAGCTTCGTCTAAGCTGCTTGTTTCTCTATAAAAAGTAATGAAATCTCTAAGCAAAGCGAAGCCAAGTCTAAGGATCTTTACTGCGATTTCCTTATTAATATAGTTAGATTTTATGTGACTTGGCCGTTGACTTCGATGTATTAACTAGTAAAAGTGCATAGAGTATGTTCAACGGCCGGTTACATAAAATCTAACTATATTAATAAGGAAATCGCAGTAAAGATCCTAAGACTTGGCTTCGCTTTGCTTAGAGATTTCATTACTTTTTATAGAGAAACAAGCAGCTTAGGCGAGGCTTGGCTAATTGTTTACAGGATGTTTTGGTGGGATTTCATATTTACTTATTTCTTTTGCAACAAAGTGCCCGTATATTTTCTTAGCTTAAATTGCGTTTTCAACATGACGAAGACAATTGAATGTTTCAAATCAAAGTGCATCTGCAGAATTTTCTAGAAACAAAACCTTTGAAGCCAACGGCATTCTTTGATTTAATATTTGAATATGGAAAGCGGGATTCAAAATTCGAATTTGTTTCGAACGAATTCCAATGTTGGTTCGGTTTTCGAAAAGATATTGTATTTATATAATGGATCTTTCGAAAATTGGAGTCGGTATAAAGTCTTCTTATATTTGAATTAATAATTTAAGATAATATCAATCGATTGCTACCAACACAAGAATATACCTACTTAATGATTTAGTGCTATTTTGAATGAATTTGTAAGAGACCATTTTTTCTTACAAAATCCTAAAACAGTTTCAATGGAATTTCAGTTTTGTCACGTTGGAAATAAAGTTATTTGAAAACATACATCTTCTTAATCTATGTATACATATACAGTCCTGGTCAACTAATTAGGGACATGCAAGATAGTGAAGAACAATAACCGGTTATGTAATACAAATATAAAACCCTATTGATTTCTCAGTAACTATTATTTGCATAATTTGGTCCGATTATTATGCTTTAAATGGCTGTAAATAAAAGAATAAATAAATAGAAAAAAGTATTTAATATCAAAGGTTGAACATGTATTCAATTTTAAGGTATAATTCTGTAGCTGGACATTTAATTAAGGACAGTAAACTATAATGAAAAATAGAGTTAAACAAAACTAATAATCTGCAGTATTATAATATCTTTAACAGCTCCATTTTATTTCGTGTAAAATCAGTACCCAGTAGCAAAACCTTTGTTAGTAATTACCGCTTGACACCGATGTGGCATAGACATTATCAGTTTCTGGCATGTTTCGACAGGAATGTTTGCCCATGCCTCACAAAAAGCTTCATTAAGTTCATCTAAAGTTGTGGTACGATAAGTGGCTACTTTTTTCTTGATTTCGTGCCAAAGGTGCTCGATTGGGTTAAGGTCCGGGCTATTTGCTGGCCAATCTAGCACCGATACTGACTGACTGGTAAGAAACGACTTGACTGAACGGGCGGTATGTTTCGGGTCGTTATCATGCTGAAACGTCCATATAATAGGGAGATGCTCCTCAGCATAGGGAAGCATCGTTTCCTCCAATATTGCCTTGTATTGATGTTGGTCTAAGTTACCCTGAACTTTCCTCACAGGTCCCACTCCACGTCCAGAAAATGAACCCCACATTTTAATGTTTCCACCGCCATGTTTCACCTGCTTTTTTGTGAATCTTGGATTCATTTCCGCTTTTACTGGACGCCGTACGTATTGCCTTCCATCTGAAGAAATCAAATTAACCTTGGTCTCGTCAGAGAATAATACATGTTGCCATTGGGCGTAGGTCCAATGTCCATATTTACGTGCAAACGCCAAACGAGCATTTCTATGTTCTTTCTTCAACAACGGTACTTTGCGAGCCACTCTTCCGAACAACCCTGCTTCTACCAGACGTCGTCGAACGGTCCTCGCTGAGACACCAGCTCTTTCGTTTGTCCCAAACACTTCGTGTTTAATTAAAATAGAGCCTAGAAACGGATCTTTCTTAGCTAACCTGGCTATCATTCTATCTTCTTGCGGAGTTGTTTTTCTCGATCTTTTTGTTCTGGGCACATTTAAATCTGTGTTATTGCGTCTGACATGTTGCACTGCATTGTATACCATAGTTTTTGAATAATTTAAATGTTCTGCTATCCTTCGGTATGGCCAACCTTGCTCGACAACAAACTTCATGATAATTTTTCGTAGTGTTGGATCGCAACTTTTATTTTTACCCATTTTTCTTCAAAATATTTTTCAAAACTTAAAATAAATATCGGGATTGCCGCCAAAACTACCACGAAACAATAAGAGAAGAAGTAAACGTAAAAAAAGTAA
Organism: Tholera decimalis; assembly: GCA_943138885.2. Lineage (NCBI taxonomy): Eukaryota > Metazoa > Arthropoda > Insecta > Lepidoptera > Noctuidae > Tholera > Tholera decimalis. Next base: position 12,776,606 of record OW964549.2, on the reverse strand, counting down.
GAAGTAAAGTAAGTATTGAGATTCAAATTTTGAAAATAGAACGCAATATCTCAGTGTCCCTAATTAAATGGCCAGCCAGCATTATTTGAACAAATAGCACTACGATAATCTATCAGCTATACTGTAAAGAGGTTTAATGTTTAATAAGTTGTTATTGTTTGTATAATCGGGTACATAAATGACTAATTATACTTACATGTAAGAGATATGGAATATGGTTTAGACTCGTTGGAAAATAAAAAATAAATTCACAATTCGGTTTAACCAAAGAGTGTCCCTAATTAGTTGACCACGACTGTATATTATTAAAAGGCTTCCTATTCGCTTTCGCTTTCTTGACTTTATAATGTGCTCTTTAATTCTTTTCATCTAAATTAACGTTTTCAGGTTCCCTGTGAGACTGTGTGTATGTGGATTAGTAATTCGACGTGTTAAAATTGTATGTGTATTTATGTAAGTAGGTTTAATAACTAATACAGTAACTAATGTAATTGTATGCGTTTTTATTCTATGTTAAGTATATATTAGTATTATAGTATCCATATAAATGTGCCTATAGTTTAAATAGTAATAAGAAAATTCTAAATTAAAATTCATAATAGAAAAGTTACTAATCAGTGTTTAAGTACACATAAAATAGCCGGAAACTTAGCGATCCTATAGTACATGAACAAGATGCGATGGCTATTTTGTTATAATATTGACTCAGCCCGGCAGGGCATGGTCGCATAGAAAAAAACAACCGCCTGAAAACCTGTACAGCTGTTCATGAGTGTATTGCGAACAAATAGACAAGCAGACGCGGCCAGAGACCAGTTTTATAATATGTAAGTATGATGGTCACATGGATGAGCCGGATGGTTCATATCCGGCTAGTTTTCAAAGAGATATTTTGCCTGTTATACGAGTCTCTCGGGAGAATTATTAGACTAAGGTATTGTGGTAAGAATAGTACAATAGCATCCTTATGCCGTGCTTCTTCTTCTTCTTCTGTAGTTTCCGCACTTAGTCTCTGCACGAGACCATTGTGCGTGAGCCATGTCGGCCGTCACTCCATCCAGCCAACCTCCCTCCAGAAGCAGATCAGGTTTTTCGGTCTATTCAGGATATCTGTAAGGGAATTTAATGACCCGAGGGTTTGTTTCCGTATTTCGGTGATTTCCGTGCACTCTAGGAGCACGTGTCCTACCGTTTCCTCCGTCCCCATGCATGCCCTGCACAGGGGACTGTCCGTTATGCAGTGCTTTAAAGCCGTTCATATTTAAAACGTAAGCTCTTTTGCTCTTACAGTGGAGGTGTGCCCTGCTTGGGCAGAGCACTGCCCGCCGTGTCCTCGTGGAGGCGATTGACGGCAGCGATCACTCGCGCCCGGCATTGGTTCGGACTATGGTGCGGAGCGAGAGGGAATGGGGTGCAGTCGCCTCCTTCTGCGAAGCAGTCATGCTAGCTAAGGAGGAGGCCGAACGCGTGAGGGAGAGGCAACTTTCTTCCTCACACTCCAGCCGCCGCGGGAGACGTGCCTGGGCGTCGGGGATCGCGAGCCGATCTCCGGCCATCGTAGGCGCGGGCTTTCGGACGGCGAGCAGGGGTAGCTCATCGTCCGGTAGGGATCAGTTCCGGGTCGGCGGTTTTCCACGCGCGCCTCAAAGAGCTGTCAGTAACAGTGACAGCGCCTCATAAAGCCATTGCCCGCTGGGGTTGCGGAAATGTTCTAACAAGATGCCGCGGCCCCGGAACTTTAGAGCAGCTGAAGGAACAGGGTGGGTTTTTAGTCAGTTGAAGTCTGACACACCCTTCCGCTTAAACCAGAGCGTGAGAAGTCATTCGATGATTTTCCCACCCAGAAACAAAAAGATCTTTTGCTCTGTAAGGTATGTTTTACAAAACTGTATATGACGAACAGAGAAGATATTTTTTTCCGAATAAATGGCGCGTTGCAGAACTAATGAGGAAGCTCGATAGGACCAACGCCTGCCATCTTAACAGGATACCGTGGCTCTGGAACGCAAAGGAAACTAAAGGAGCTGGGAGGTTTTTAGATAATAGAAGTCTGACACTCCCTTCAGCTCCACCCACAGCGGGGTTTATTTGATGACTTTTGTACCCAAAAAAAGAAAATAGTGTTTGATCGCTATCAAGCTAGAACTTGATTCACATATTTATGAAGCAAATTTTTTTTATAAAATGTTTTGAATAGAATGATGTATGACGTAATTTCACGTTTATACCAACTTTTCTAGCCCAGTTTATGTCCATTTCAAACCTAACGTAAAAGCGAAATCGTCTAGTATTAGATTTAAGAACTTCGTTTTCTAAAAATACGATATCTTAAAGTACGAAAGAACTTGAAAGTTTATTCATAACTTCTTTTTTAGCGACGTCTGAAGTGTGAGCATTGGACAAATTATTTTTTTAAGATATGCCCTGAGGTGTTAGCGAGCTCTTGTAAACTTTTGAGGCGAACCACTCAAGGAAAGGTTGGAAATATTTTTCTTTTGGATGGATACAAATAAAAATCTGTCTGGGTTTTTTCAATAGTACGTTTTGAGATAAAAATAATAAGTATTTGAATACTCTAACGGTAATGTTCATAGTACTAGCAAAGTAGAAAGGTTTGTATATATCTATACTAATATTATAAAGCTGAAGAGTTTGTTTGTTTGTTTGTTTGCTTGAACGCGCTAATCTCAGGAACTACGTTTCTGATTTGAAAAATTCTTTCAGTGTTAGATAGCCCATTTATCGAGGAAGGCTATAGGCTATATATCACCACGCTAAGACCAATAGGAGCGGAGCACTAATGAAGAATGTTTCAAAATCGGGTGATTTTTTTTCCACGCGGACGAAGTCGCGGGCAGAAGCTAGTCATATTATGTATTGCAAAATACCACTATTATTTTGAGGAACTTAATCAGTTAGCGACCACATAATCGGAACCAATTTTTATGAGTAAATTAAACAAAACGTGACACTAGGTGTACTTACTTAAGAGGTTCTGAGTTCTAAGTAATTTGCCTGCCTACGTTGAACCTGTGCAGGCAAATTACTTTCACCAAGGAATCAAAAACTTATAAAGACATGCGGACATCTACCAATCTGCAAGGGCCCGCGCGATTTCGGCCTTTCCTTCTGATAGAGACGAAGGCTTTGTCACTGTCTTTGTTTGGGAAAGTTATATTAGCCCATTATATTATGTAGTATTGTACAGTGGTGTAAGAGTGGTGGGTGCTCATGAGGTGCTGGTACGTTGGTGCCGCGGATTATAAAATAAAAGGCGAACGAGTTAAATTCACGTTTGTATTAGACCAGTGTCAGATTGACATATGGAAGGGAAGAATGTTGCCACAGTTTACTTTACAATTTACATTTTTATTTTGGCCTTGCAATACTTTAGTTAAAATATCCAACAAGTATAGCGTCACATTAGCAAACCTTGAGTTTAGACTTTGGATGCTACGAGAATCTTAAGAAGTCTGTGCACAGTCCATCAGCTTACACTTCAGTAATGTGAACAAAGTGCCCTTAAATAGTTGTTTTATTAACCAGTAGCATTTCTGTGCATTTCCACTTCATCTATCCATTTCAAGAGAAAATAGTCCACTCCACAGAATTGATTATTTTATCTATTCGCATATACCCAAAGACTATAAAACCACTCTCTGCATATACCTATCTCCTAAGTTGATTGTACAAAAACAAAATGTCAACGTCCCTTATGATTAAAATTGAGTTTCGCTGTACCTTAGCTGCCTTAATTAGTTTAACCCTTCCACCGTCCCATGAGATGGGTATAATTAATCTTCAGCGACAGGAACATTGTAGACAAATTAATCTATATTTTGATAAAGATTGCACGCTGTCTGATCGCTAGCCCCCGTGGACGGTTAATGTGCCTGCTGAAATATTTAGGTATAATCGAAAATTTCAGGTATTTTATCATGTACTAACTACTCGCGGTTTCGCTCGCGTTTAAGGTTTTTCAGAGAAAGTAAAGTGTCTTATGTTACTTACAGATAATGTAGATTGATACTGATGAAATGACTTTCAAAATCGGACTAGTAGTTTTTATTCTTTATAATTTATACAAAAGAGTACAACATTATTCATAATATTATGTAATATTAAGTAGCAATCAAAAACAACTAAAGGTTAAACTTGAGTTATCATGAATATACGTAGATGTCTCAATATCGAACAATACAATAATGTTTTTTACCTACAAAAAACATTATTGTATTGTTCGAAGATGTTATTAATTATTTTTGACGATAACTCCTAAGTTAAAACTCCTACTAATAACATCTTTAGGTTTTTAAATAGTTATAATCATCCCCAAATAATACTTAAATAACTTTATATTGGTATTTTTATCACTCCCTTAAAAAGTATTTTTCAGCAAAAAAAGGAAACCGATTTTTTTTTTTTTTCGATTCAACTATGTCTACAACAAAAACGATGCTCCGTTTTGACGTGATAGAAAAACATTCTTTTTTTAATTACAGAAGAGCCCGCTCTCGTCCCCGATTACACCTGATGGTAGGTGTTAGATGAGATCTACGATGAAATGAGTGAGCCCAGAAAATGCCTGTTCACTCTTGCTTTAAAGGTTGACGGGTAATATGTGCCAGGAAATACAGAAGTCAGCAGAGAGTTCCACACCTTTGTTGTGCGCACAATAAATGTAGAGGAGAAGCGTTTAATACGACAAGACGCGGTATATTTATTTATTAAAACTTTATGCAACACAAAATGTACAAAGGCGGACTTACTCTAACAGTCAACCATGGATGGTGAAGAGATAACATAGCAGGTGCATAAAAAAACTTAAGTACATAATATATTCAAAGTAAAAGTCTTATTACAATTATATATATATACATAAATAACGATTATAAACTTACATACATATTATTTATCATAATAGGTACATACCAAATATATCAACCATGTATGGATTATTGACCTGAGCAGTAGTAAAAGGGATTTGGTCGTGGAGCTCCTGTGCACACTCTCCGAAGTAGAATCTGTAGAAGACCGACAGGCAAGTAACGTTTTGCCAGTACACATACATCATACTTGCCACATACTTTAGCATTTATGATATTAGTAGGAATAATAACATCATACCTACCCGGTCAGCAGGATGACAAGTTATCTTTTATACAACGTGTAATTTAAAGGGTATATACATATCAAGTGCACGGCTTCTTTGGATGATAATAAACGATATGGCAAGGGTTTTCTAATCCTATGTGTATATGTGTGGAGAATATTAGAAATTTCAATTCATTGATACCAGAGACCGAATTTTTCAAATTAAGAAGAACGAAGAGAATTATCGTTTTATTGGCAAGTGACGTGGAAAGTTATGACCCTCGTAGTGCTGTGACACGTTTGTTGTTCAAGAAATATATGAAACTGATAATTTGGGGTCAATTCTGTGAGACACTTATTTTGCGCTGGAACTTTGAATAGAGACTCCATACCAGATGTTGTCTTCAGTCCTTTTGGATAGATATGAGGTTTCCGTTACACGTATATTTTCTCTCACAATGCATCTTATCTTTAGTCTTGCCCTCCCATCTTCATTTGAGACTCACATGCTGAGACTCCGATCAAAGCACGGGTTCCGAAGAGTATTGGCCCTTTTCTTTGCGGGGAAATCATTAATTGACTCCGCCCGATCTGGGCGGAGAGGAAGGAGTGTCAGACTTCTCCTGACTAAAAACTGACGCTCTTACTGCAATTTCCCTTGCGTTCTGGGGCTTCTGTAACTTGTTAGATCATTCCCGTAAGTTAAGGAGCTTTGGTCCCTTGGCTTGCGCCGTTCCACTGCCACCACCAACAACCATACCAAGAATTATTAAATTATTAGACGTAAGGTTATCAATATAGTTTTTATAGTTACTAAAAATGCGCTAGCACAATCTCTTTTACATCCTATCCTAGACTACGCTGATTAGGGCATGCAATTATCGAAATATTCCGATAATCGATAAAATGAAAGATATCGATTTTTTTTCGATAAAAACCGGTAATTACCGATAATTATCGTTTTTTATAAAAAAATACCTAAACTTGTTTTTTACTTGTAAATAAAGGGATAAAGTGATGCAATTACTTACCTAAAATAAATAAAACAAGGCGTTTTTTTTTTAAATCAACGTTTGTATTATACTATATAAAGCTAAATTACCACTCACTGACTCACTGACATAATTGTTCTCCCAGATGGTGGATGGGGAGGTGGGTATATTTTGACAGATTCGTAAACAAGTAACTCTCAAACCTACGGGAAAAGTGCCAAACCTCCCCTTTTCACCCCCCTTCTCCCCCCCCCCCCCTATCGTATCTCGGAAACTACGAGACCCGTATTTTTTTTTTTACGGATTCGTATAGAGGAGGCTCGGTAAAGTAAAAACCATTTTTCAAAGTCCCCCCCCCCGCCCCCCTTCTCCCCCCCTTTAGGCGGATCTCGGAATCTAAGAGACTTGGAATATTTTTTTTTTCAGATTCATTTAGAGGGGCAATGCTTTAGTCGAAATACTTGTGCAACCCCCCCCCATCACCCCCCCCCTCTTTTTTTTTTTTTTTTTCACAAGCACGCGAGGTGCTTGCACCTCGCGCAACACGCAAATACTTGATTTACAGGGGCAATGCTTTAGTTTTTTTCACAAGCACCTCGCGCAACACGCAAATACTAGTTTCTTTATAATATTTAAATTATATAACATAACATTTTGGATTGTCTCACTAAACTCTTCTTTCTTAAGAGATCTTTTAAATAAAATCTTAGAAACCTCTAGCTAAATTTAAAAAAAAGTTACTTTTTTAAATAATTATAATAATTATGAGTTAAATATTGCAACTTTTGGACGTTTAGTATAATTAAATTAACTTTAAATAATTTCGTAGTACAGTATGGACATCTGAGTCAACAATTCAACATACACAATGTGTATGTTGACTCAGATGTTAATCGTTAAGAAATCTTGTTAGGATGTGTATTACACATCCTAACAAGATTTCTTAACGATTAATTAACGACAATAGGTAAATTAACATATAACAATTCCGTATTATAATTAAAAGAAATCCCATTTAAAATAGTAATTTTGTATTATAATTAAAAGAGATCACATTTGAAATAATCACATTTTAAAGAGATTTTTGTTTTTTTTTTGCTGCTGAAAATATGTCCGCAGAAATGACAAACAATCAATTGTTTTGTCATTTAGGCTAGTACGCAGCTTATTACATAGTACTCCAGCTGCGGAAAAGACACGTTCGCTTTCTACACTAGTTGGCTTAATTGAGCGAAGCCATCGGTATAGTTTTGTTAGCAGTTGACCACGATCACCACCGTTTTCAAATAGTAGCATTTCAACTTTAAGAAGTGTCAAAGTGTCCTCCGTTGAAGCTGAAATGCCTGGGTCTCTCGAGTCATAATTAATTTTATTTATATAGTGATCAAGCAAGTCTTTATTGGTCACTTGGGCATTGCTGTCAGTGACTTCAGTGACTTGGTCACTTGAATGAGCTTGACTGTGGTCATCTTCAATCACATCCAAAGCAGTCACTGCAGCAGAACCATACTTTGATAAAAGGTTTAGTATCATGTCCTGTAAACGATCATTGGTTAAGCGAGGGTATACATCTGTATTATATTCGTCGTCATTAAAATAACGGTTTGGATCATGCAGGTACTGCATAAGACTAGCAATTGGAAGCCGTCTTTGTTTTAATCTATTTGTGAGATTTGTATGAAGGTCCCGACTAAGTTGCGTATTGCGAACTTCAAGTTTCTTTAAAGAAAAATTCGTAGCAATATCCGCACTAACTAGAGTGGCATCTTCTCGACAGAGGGCCTCAACTGTGACCTTAATAATTTCAAGATTCTCATATATGTCTCGAAGAACTGACCACTCCTGTTCCGAAATTTGAATTGCGCATTGGACATCAATGACAGCTTTTAAGATTGCAGCTTTTACTTTAATGAATCTACCTATCATATCACATAGTGTGCTCCATCGTGTCTTGCAGTCTAACAACAATGCGTTTTCGTTGCCAAGTTCCATTTTTATATATTTCTGAAGAACATCTGATTTTGTAGGTGACTTTCGAAACATTCGTACGACTGCTCTAACCTTCTCTATAATGGGTTTGAATTGAATATTTGTTTCAACATATGAAAACGCTTCCTCTATTTCTAATCCACCAGCATCATCATTAATAACAAGTGCGTCATCATTATCATTTTCCTCCTCATCTTGAGCTTCGTTATAATGAGTTACTTCTAGAGATTTGGCATAAAATGTATCTACTATGGCCAGTTGCAAGCCGTGAGCTAAGCAAAGTTGATGAATGCAGTTTAGATTTCGGCCAAGTTTTGTCATGACTGAAGCTCCATCGGATGTTATACAAATTATATCAGTGTCAAAGTTTATACCAAATTCATTTAGCCTCTTTCGAAGGTATTCTTCACATTTATCAGCGTTTACAGAGCCATATGTTCTACATAAGCCAAGGTTTTTTGCAGTATCCTTACATTGGAAAAATGCACAGTGAATGTTTACATTTACATATCGCCTATTTCTTGACGATGTCCACTCATCTAAAGATAAGCAAAACTTGTGTCCTTCATTTTTTAGCTCTTGTATCTCTTTTATAACCTTACTCTTAATTTTATCGTAAAACTTACCAGTTATATCTTTTATAGAATTTGCACTAGAGGGTAATTTATAACCAGCTTTGTTAAAGATATGCCTAAGATCTTCAGACTCTGTAAATGCCCTAAAAGGCATTCCGTCTAAAGCTGTCATTTTTGATATCATAATATCTAAAGATCTGTTTGATTGTGTAAAATAATCAGACATTTTACTTTTTTTAACTGATACAGGAACAGGAGCATCTATTGACGCCAAAGACGATAACAAAGATGGACCGTCGTTTTTTCTTTTTGAAGGCCCAGCAATCTCTCTTCTACCTTCATCCGGTTCCGGTGTAAACTTTTCGCTGTCAAGTGTTATGGCATGTAAGGACCTTAAATGACTGCGAAGTCCCGTTGTTGTACCACCCACACACTTAATAACTTTGTCGCAGATCTTACATTTTGCTGTGTCACCTGTTTCTGCTTTTAAAAAATGCCGCCATACCGACGTTTGGTCCGAACACTTTTTGTACACAGGTACATAGTTAACTGTGTTTTTATTAGACATGCTAAATATACTTTACTGAATGAGTAGGTGCAGTACGTAAAGTACCTAAAACAAAAACATACGAAGTTTTGAATTTACTGAACTACATGAAAATATTACGATGTAGATTAGTTATGTAGAATTGTAGACAGAACTTCTGTATTGAATTTTACATTCACATCAAGTAACCATTTAAGTGGTAAACAAGATTCTAAACTGAAAAAGTAGGTACCTAAAACAATAAAATATGCTTTATGTTCACTTTACAAGAAATTAATAGGTAGAAATTGATTGTGTGTATGTCGTAACTCGTACTACAAACTATATATTTTTTCATTTTTAAGGTAAAAGCCTTGTTTAGGTACCTACTTTCTATATTTATGTTTAAATGGTGTAGCATTTTGAACGGAAACATTTCGAATAACAACGCTAAATGTTTGCAATTAAGTAGTATAAATCTGACTTACCAATAATATTCTTAATTTCTTACTGACGCAAAACTCTCAATTCAGTTAATCCGGGCGTCCTCAACTCCTCACTCACATGGTAGAACGACAGCGATCGACACGTTCACAGTTCATAGTCACACACAAATATTGCGCAATGAGCAAATGACAGTGACGGGAAAGAAAACGCGCGCGGCGAGGGAACGGGACGCATCCAACGTTCGTTCAGAAATGTGTCAGAATTCTTTATATAAAATTATCGATTATCGGTAGTTATCGTTTTTGTTTTCGATATTTATCGTTTTGTCAGAATGGATCGATAACCGATAAATTATCGATTATCGGTTATCGGTTTGCATGCCCTAACGCTGATGTCAGTTATCTTGATCTCACAGAGGCACAACTTGATAAACTTGAACGACTTCAAAATTTTTGCATAAGATTTAAATTTGGCTTGCGCAAATATGATCACGTATCCGAACTTCGTACGAAACTCAATTGAGTGGCTTCCTATACGTCTTCGCCGGAACTTACACATCTTGTCTCTGCTTTACAATATTCTGTTCAATCCTAAAACCCCCTCTTATCTTAAAGAACGTTTCAAGTTCCTCCATGACACACTTGCCAAATTTCTGAGGTCATCGGAAAACTTGAAGCTAAGGGGTACCGAGTCACTTCACCAATTTCTTTGGTAAGTCGTTCGCAGCTCAAGCAGTACGACTGTGGAATACTCTTCCCGTGTCAGTAAGACAAGCACAAACCCTTCCTTCTTTCAAAAACATGGTATAAGATCTCTATTTCTCTCTTTAATTTGTCACTATTTTTTTTATATGTCCTAGCATTTTATTGTGTATGTATATATATGTGTATTGTGTATGTAGCTTATTACATATGTATTGTATATAAGTACACCATGGACTACCCGCGTATTTATTATCTCCTGCAGTGTCAAATCCATCCAAAGGTTATCTGTAAAAGGTCGCTTTTAGCGATAAGGCCGCCCATTGTAACATCCTTTGTAGTTTTTAAGTCCTCATTTAATTCTGTTATGGTGTACAATAAAGATTATATCTATCTCAGTAACAAAAATATAAAAGTTCCACCACTTTACTTATACACTTCAACTGTGCCCAAATAACCTTTAATATTCTAGGAACATTTAAACTTTGGTAAAACATCAAACAATTGAAGAGTTTCTTGACACAATTTCCAACTTTCACAAGTTCCAAGTACTACAGTTATATAAATCCTTATGGTTAATTTTTTGTTTTTGAGACTAGTAACTAGCCAATTTATTGGTTTACCTGGAAATTGGCTTTGAACTTTGCTTTGTTTAAGAAACTTTATCAGGTTTTAACTCAAAACGTATTTCAAAGTAGTAGTAACTTATAGCGTTCCCACTGGTGATCACGGGTTGCGGGAATATTCTAACGAGACATCGCGGCCCCGTAAGGCAACGCCAGGTAAAGGAATGAGGGGGGGGGGGTTTAGTCAGTAAAAGTCTGTCCCTCTCTTCCACTCCACCCACATCGGGAGAAAAAAGGCCTCATCTGTATGAGCGGGTGAGGGACGTAATCCATAACTCGGACCCAGTACCGGTTGATGAATAAAAATAATAAATAAGACGTTTATTTACACAGATCATTTAGAACAAAACATTTTAATTCTACCTCTTAAACTAGGAGTTATCCTGTATCTTAAGAGGTAGTTGAATGGCACATATCTTCGAATTTTTCTAGGGTATTTTCCCCACGATATTTTTCTTCAACGTTACGAGAGCAGGCAAGGTAATGATATTCAATATTTCAAAACAAACGTGGCTGCCAGGATTCGTTGGCTGAAAGATTTTAACTTGCAAGCCACTACTTAATAAAGACTAAACAAAGTATTAAAGAACTATGTTACAAAATTCGTAACCCAAATTGTAATGTTTCAACTAACATTGCAGGCGACTCGACATTAAGTTTGCAAAAGTATGTAAGGATAATTTTCTTCCACGTTAAACTATGTCCATGCTAGATTCAGTAGGTTAGACATAATTTTAGACAAGAGTGAATCCCCTTTTTTTCTTTTGCCATGAATTCCTCCATTTAAGTGTTTACTGGTATCGTTAGACCAATACGCTTATAAACACTATCATAATAACTTTACGTTTGATTTTATTTCTTATTTGTAAAACAAGAGACATGCGATGTTTACCTTTAATTAGTTGCGCAGTATTGTTTGTTCGAAGCTAGCAATCATTAATTATGATTATCATCTGTAAGTAAACTATACAACGTGTAACGGAAACCCCATATCTATCCAAAAGGACTGAAGATAACATCTGGTATGGAGTCTCTATGCAAAGTTTCAGCTCAAAATAAGTGACTCACAGAATTGACCCCAAATTGTTGATTTCGTATGTTTCTTGAATACCAATAATAACAAACGTGTCACATCACTATGAGGGTCATTACTTTCTACGTCACTTGCTAATAAAACGACAATTCTCTACGTTCTTCTTAATTTGAAAAATTCGGTCTCTGGTATCAATGTATTGAAATTTCTAATAAGTTCCACACATGTACACATAGGATTAGAAAACCCTTGCCATGTCGTTTATTATCATCCAAAGAAGCCGTGCACTTGGTATGTATATACCCTTTCAATTACACGTTGTATAAACAAATATAAATAAGTTATTTTATCTAATCTTCACTACAGATCAAAGATAGTTCCGATACCAGATCATAATGTCTTTCAACTAAACCAAATAATTTACTAGACTCACCGACATCATCTATGTAGCTTTCGCATATATGGTAGGCGTAGGCTGCCAAGCTAAGCTCGCCGCCCGACTGAAACCAGGCCCGTGTAGACGGCGCGTCGTGTTCCACGCGTGCCTCAAAGAGTGTCAGCAAATTGTCGGGGCCCATAAGGGGGCCGTTGCCTGCCAGGGTTGCGGAATTGTTTAAAAGTGTTACCGCGGCCTCGGAACAGGAAGGGCATATGATGGAACACGGACGGGTTTTAGTCAGTAGAAGTCTGACACACCCTCCCGCTTTGCCCAGACCCGGAGCCAGTTATAGGATCATTTCCCACCATAAGAAAAAAAAGGCTTCCAAGCTAACCAGATTTCCCGATGCATAGCCGCTAATTTTTGAGGAGTTCTCCTGGTACTTGACCATCAGCTCTACACTCTATACTCGTATGTATTGCGACGAGCATAAAGTGTTTAACATCTGTACTCAAGTAATCGAATCGCAATCCACGAAATACTTATTATTGAGTAGTTTCAGTGGCCATCTGTGGTCTTCATCATCAGTTCAACTACCCCAAATGGTACTTTTCGAAAGCAACTGCTCATGGTACTATAAGAAATACCCAAACCGCTATAGGTGTGCCTATAATATTTGAAGAGTTCCCTCGATTGCTCCAGGATCCCATCATCAGATCCTGATTTCGTAGCAATGGGACCAATTAGAAAGTATACCCTTTCAAACGCAAGAAGAATTTTCCAAATCGGTCCAGCCGTCTCCGAGTAATGAGGTAACATACTTAAAAAAAAAGTTCAAGTCGAATTGAGAACCTCCTTTTTTGAAGTCGGTTAATAAAACACGCTTGAGAGCAAAATGGCAAGCTTTCTTCTATTACATATTATATAAAAAATCTATTGAAGTGAGACCTGGTACACATACGCAAAATATACAGGTACAGGTAAAATGTGTTCAAAGAGAGTTATATAGAAAACTAAATATTTAATTGAATGTCTAGTAAATAATGACATCTTGATTTTTTGGTCGAAGCCAAATTAGTTTAATTTCATTTATTAGGTTGTAAATAATATTAAGAAAACTTTCTAACTAATTTACAAATACTAGAGGACGCCCAGTAGTCGAAATTCGACAATAATTGTATCTCTTTCAAATTTTAACGATTTCTTAATTTTTATTTTATTAGTTTTCTGTACATCTTCTCCATATAAACTTTAAATAAGCCAAATTTCATACTTCTTCGTCTGCGTAATTTTCAAAAAAAAGGGGTACAAAATAAAAGGTCTTGCTTCACATATTAATAATGATACCTAATAATACTCTTTATTATTTATCTCATAATACTCTTGATAATACTCTTTATAAATTTTTTCATACACATGATATACATAGTTTGATATCTCGGTTGGTCCTGTGGTTGAGCGATTGGCAGTCGTGGGGTTGGTCGGGCTTAGATGTATTTGCCCATGAGTTTAAATGTTTGTAAGGGCGCCCACAATATAGAAAAACAGAATAATATGAAGCAAAGTTCTGGGAGGTGACCTTTGAAATCGTCTTCTGAATCGTCGGATATTTAAGCTTCAAAAGTAACCCGTAACCGTCTTCGATTATTTTCTCTTTTCCGCAATTTTTTACCGAACTAATAAGGTTTTACCCAATTACTTATTTTATCCGCGTTTAGGGACCGAAGGCTGGTACCATCTGCGTCTCTGACATGCGCCTTTCAGCTACTTCTGACAGCCAATAGCAACTTGTTGATGGATCGACAAGAAACTGTTGCCTAAAAGAAAAAGAAGGTATATTTTTTTCGCCAAAATTGATGTATACGCATGAACATAATAATGTAGATACAACACGTGTGGAAGCTAATCTTCCGTGAAACACTTTTTCTGGAGTTTTATTTTTTGGGATATATTATAAAATTATAATACACAGAACAGCCGTTACAGGGTCTATTTTCAAGGTAAAGCATTGGTAGCTGAGGTAGGTTGTGGATGGGTTGGCATCTAAACATATCATGCTTCCTCCTAACCTCGGAAAGCATGTACAGCCATTAGTCCCAGCTGTCAGTTGTATGAGGTATTCCTCGAAGCGCTACCATTTTGAAGCGCTCCTAATGAAGCGCTCCTTTTTTATTCCTCGGAGCGCTCCTTTTAGTAGCGAAAAGGAGCGCTCCGAGGAATAAACTGCCCATACATAGAACTGAAACTAAAAATATTTTTTTTCATCAAACCTATACGTATATATCAGACAGGTCTTTGAAAATGAGGATGATATTAAGGTTTCTAAAACCACTTTGTCTTAAAGTCAATCGTTTAAAAGATATATGCTTCCAAAGTGGTAAATTGTGTGTCCCCCCTCTAATTTCTACATGCATTATAATAATGGAGTAAAATCTAAAAAAAAATATATGCTGTAGATCTTAATAAAAAATTTCAACGAAAATTGGTTTGAACGAGATCGTTTTCTAAAACCGCAAATATAACTTTGTATTTCATACGTTTGTAACTTTGTTTTGCATAGTGTTTACTATGAAAAACAAAGTTATTTGGCGTAGTTACTACGGAACCCTTCATGGGCGAATCTGACTCGCACTTGGCCAATGTTTTCTTCTTTAAATGCACGAAAACTAATAATACAATCACCGTATAAAGTTCCCACAAAGATGGTCATGTAGTTAATGGTCTTACGTGTAGTTGTGGGTCATGGTATACTTTGCCCAAACCGACCAAAAAGACACGTGTACAAGTGTTTAACTTTAATACCAAATAAATAATAAGCTATTAATAAATGTACTGCCACTAACTTTGATTGTAACGTTCTTGAAATATTTTGTAAATACATTAAAATACGACATCACCAAAGAATCATCTATTTATTTAATGAAGGGATTATCTTCAATGATTTCTCTCGGGATCCTTATAATAATCAAATTGTATTAAAGTAAATTAGGCTCACCGTCTTAAAACAATATTTTGTTACTAATGAAAAATGGCGCCTTTTGAAGTGGGACACGAAAATTATGGTTTTAACTGTAACGCAAATTTACATTATAGAGGTTAAAAATGTTGGATTTCTGCAGTAAATTTAGTATATTTTATATACAAACTGCGAGTCAACTACGTTACAAGAATTGTTATAAGTAAGTGTTTTGGTTACAATGGCGAACTTACCGCTTTGAGTAATAGCTATATAGATATGTCACAGCCACTTTATTCCGAAACTATTAGGACTATACAGTTAGTAGTTAGATGTATTCTGTAAACCACTTCACGAATTTAGTAAAAAATAATAATGAGGGGGCCTCCCCATACATGGAACTGTAACTTAAATTTTAAAATACTAATACGTCCCGGGATCTAGAGACAGGTCTTTAAAACTGACATTGAGGTTTCTAAAACCTATTATTCTCAAAGTCAATCGTTTGAATCAAAAACCGAAACTTTTTCATTTATACAAACACTGAAAAACAAAGTTATTTTTCGCTAATCTATGCATGCTACTACGGAACCCTTTACCAACGAGTCCAACTTGTACTTGGCCACTTTTTTTGAAGTGTGAAACAAAAAAATCTCTTTTACAGATATAAAATATTATTTTTAAATACGACTACGTACCTATTACTTAAACACCACAGAGATACAACTGGGTTTTAGTCCGAGTAATGTGTTTATCTCGCTTACACAGACAGCCGAGGAAAAAGGGGAAAACGCCTTTGTCCTGCAGTGGAACAGAGCAGATGATTTATTACAAAACCAAGGAAAACCTCCGAAAATGTTCCCTAAAATGCTTTCACAAAGAAAATTTCACAACAAACGAATGAGAATATTCACGGACATGAAACCAAATCATATCAGTGAGCATCTCTCAGTGAACGCCAGTGAACAGTGCATCTTATCACTTAGCTGAATAAATCGCTCTATAGTTCCCTAGAGGTGTACACTGTAGTCTAGGTAATACTAGTGTTCACTCCCCGTATCCGTGTCAAGGATTTTAGTAAACAGGAGATATAAAATTGATACTGTATTCTTTTGTTTGAAGGGGAGTGTACGCTCTGAGGTTGGCGATAGAAAGTTTTCAATGAAAGGCAGGCTGATAGGTAGATATACTGTTTTAAGAGACTAACATATTTTCCCGTTTTTACTTATCTCACAAGAATCCTGTTTTTAAGTAATGTTTAGCGATATCATATTGCAGCAATAAAATTCTTTCAATTACTGAAAAATGTTCATTACTGAGTATGCTATGTCAACATTACATCGTAGGGAAAAGAGTGATGGTGCTATTCTACCTGTTTTCTTCCGTCTCTATCTCACAATCGGAATTATGATAGTTTTATCGATGGTTCTTGAGCGGCCGACGACGCGACGCGGACGGTGCGACGTTTCGACATCTCCTGAGGGTTTTACGTGTAGGGGTAACACACGTGTCGAGTCCAGGTTTGGGTTGCATATAGCATGAACGCCTTTCTTCTGCATATTTCATTAGGGGTGCTGCATACAAGATTGAACACATATTTTTGGCTGATTTCTGCAAAACTTTATATTTAGGTACTTGATTCTATTTTGGTTTTAAGACGTCATTGGCATGACCATGTTCGTCATGGCAAGACCACCAGGGAGTTTAAGGGAATCTCATAGAAGTCTGAAAAGTAAGATTGCTTTTCATCTGTTTTAGGCTTAAAAAAATGTAGAGCAAATTTACATTTTTACAATACCTATTAATTTAGATTGAGGCCGTTTTGGAGCTGTCTATAATAATTCCTGACGTTCAATACTGGCTGAGCCCGTTATAAATGAAAAGTTTCCAAACTCGGCAAACAATTCTCTAGGTAAATCAATTTTTACTCCACTTTGCTCGATTGGTTTTGTAACTTTTTGGCATAACTTTTAAGTCTGGCAATACAATATTAAACTGACGATTTAAAAAACCAGTTTTTTACCATTCGTGTGAATAACTACGTCAGCTGTTTGCCAATGTTACAACGGTATAGTCTACCATATCAACTAAAGTGGATTCAGTTTATGTTAACTGCCGGCTACTGCGTTTCCTACCACGTATGACTCGTCATCCTATAAAGCAAAAGTGCACAGGCATCTTCTGGGCTCCCTCGATCCACATCTTTCGTTTACCATCAGGCGTGATCGTGGTCAAGTTGCTTGTTTTATACAGGGTGGGCAGGGACATCGACGCGCAACCGCTTGCCATGGATTCAGAATCATTCCCGAATCCCTGGTAAGCGTTTGTGCGTCGATGTCCCTACCACTCTGTATTGTCATTGTATACTAGCTATGACCGTGAATTTGTTCGCGCATGCTTTTCGTATTTAGAAACAAATTTTGATATGAAGTATAATTATTATACATAAGTACACAAAGTCACTAATGTACTCATCATTACATTATTTTGACATTCTTTCGACGTGATAGCAGTTAACGAAACTTGGCTACGATTGTGCGAAGAGGAAAGAGCACCCTGCTACCGTCCATATGTACCAGGCTACCGTCTCCGACACACGCCTCGGCCACTAAGCGTACACGGTGGTCGGGGAGGTGGTGTGGGCTTCTACCTCAAACGTGGCCTAACCGCTCGGACTTGGGCCACTTCCATTGACCTTAGATACGCTACTGTTGAACGAATGTGGATTACTATTACAATCAATGGAAATAAAATTGTGATTGGCACAGCATATCGCCCCCCACGTTTTGACTTGGAACTCTTCGTTGATGCCATTACCGACTTCATTAGCTCCTCGTAAAAAGTGACCACGTTATTTTACACAACTTGGTGATTTTAATGTTAACTTACTGTGCACTCTTGAATTAAAGACCCCCAGGTTCTAGCTATGGGCGCGAGAACTTGTGATACGGTCTCGGTCAACTGATAATCTTTCTTCCCTTTGCGTATGCTGTTTCTATAGACAAAGATTCAGCATAACGTTCTTCTAAAAAAATAGTTTCAAGCTTGAGGAAGATTATAAGCTACTTTTTACTTGACTGCAAAAAGGGAGGTTTAAGTTTTTATCGTGATTAAGGCCACACTACACAGGGGGCAACCTTGATGATTGGAAAATCGTTGAATTCAAAAACAACTAGAGATGAGTCGTATTTACTAGAACAGATCCGAAGAATAGGTAAATTTCGATACTAGGCGGCACCTATTCTCACTTTGACAATACCTAGTATCATGAAGTATTGCGAAATTCAACTGCTCTTAGGCCTCATAGCACTAACGCGTAATTGAATTCCATTCACTCAACACGTTATAAACATGCTTTACGCTCATTCATGTTTGTCAAAATCATTCGTTTGTCAGTCACATGAATTAAAACCCTAATTCAAAGTAAATAAAAGTAACGCGACGCGCACGCATGTTATGCGAGAATATAATTATTCTGTCCTTTTTTAACTACGCTATTCCGTAGTCTGCCCATCTTTATCTTTCAATACTCGAGACTAGTCAGTAATCATTCGATCCGAGAATACTCGATCCGAATGAGTACCAACTAGTCTCGAGTAGACTAAGTATATAGATACTTCGTAATACTTAGTCTTGACGAGACTAGTTGATACTCATTCGGATCGAGTATTCTCGGATCGAATGATTACTGACTAGTCTCGAGTATAAAGTCCAATTACTAGGTACGAACCTAGTCTTATCACTGATTGCTGGTGCTAACACACTAAGTTCAATAGTAATATCAAGTACAGGAAAAGTGGCAACGAAGTGAGTCCATGAAGCTTAAAGACCGTCATCGTAAAATTTAATCAAAATACGGTGTTCATTTGTTGTTTAGCAGTTTCCTGCAAAATTAGTAGCCACAATAAAAACTTGACTTGGACTAAGTACGTGCACCATGACCACATTCGATAAGTAATAATTGATACTAGGTGGACTAGGGACTAGGTGGACTAGGGACTAGGTGGACTAGGTGGAATAGGTATCTGGATCACGTATTTTTAAATACTAAGAATAGGTGCACCTAGTCCCAAATTTACCTAGTATAACCCATCTCTAAAAACAACTAACGATTTGTTGACACAAAACATTAATTTACGATTACTGAATTAGTTGATAATGAAAGGTTGCTCAAAAGTTGCATGGCTCACTTTATTAAATGGTTTAAACATTTTGATACCGCGATGTAGAATACAGCCAGAGCCATCTATTGTTGCACGTCTGTACAATATGGCATTCTTAAAAAAATTAAAGTCGAGCACCTTATGTGGAACCCTCATAAAATTGAAGCATCTTGTTGATGTTTCAATTTTATGACGATGCGGTTCCACATCTGGAGCTTTAGACTTTTATTTTTTTTATGTCGATAGAAAGTACTTATCACGTGTCCCTCCCACCCCGGGCAGGGTGGGAGGGACTGTCAGACTTTTACTGACTAAAATCCACGGTGTTCCTTCAATAGCCCTTTACGTACCGGGGCCACGGTAACGGGATGAGTCCCATGACCCCGGCAGGCTTCGGCCCTCTGCAGAGGGGGCCTCGTCATGTTGCTGACGCTCTTTGAGGCGCGCGTGGAACACGACGCGCCGTCGACCCGGGCATGGTCCATGGTCGGACAGCGAGTTGCCCTTTACTCGCTGTCCGCATGCCCGCGCCTACGGTGGCCGGAGATCGTCCGCCGACGTCCGACGCCGTGGGCGTCTACCACTGAGGCTGGGCTGGAGGGAGGACGCCATCCTCTCGCTCACGCGGCCCGCCTCCTCCTTCGGAAGCATGACTGCTTCGCAGAAGGAGGCGACCGCTTCCCACTCCCTCTCGCCCCGCAGCATGGCCTCGACCAAGGCCGGGCGGCCTTTTACCGACTAAAAACCTACCCTGTTCCGGGACCGCGGTATCTACTTAGAACTACTTTCGAAGATCAATTATATAAACTTACTAGTACTCACGCGGGGCTTCGCTCCCGTGGATTCTATTACGGTAAAAACATAACTCTCCTTTTTTGCAGTCGCGTAAAAAGTAGCCTATAACCTTCCTCAAGATTCAAGCTACTTCCATACCAAATTGCATCCAAATCCACCCAGTACTTTCGAAGATTAGCGCGTTCAAGCAAACAAACAAACAAACAAACAAACTTTTCCGCTTTATTATATTATTAGTATAGATATATTCGGGCATGCCGCAATTGCGGCGGTAAGACCCCTCTTTGAGGAGTGGCTAGATCGGCGTCACGGCGTCCTGACCTACCGCATGACGCAGGTCCTCACCGGACACGGAAGTTTCGGGAGGTACCTGTGTCTGATGGGAAAGGAGGAAACGCCTGGGTGTCACCACTGCGAGGGTCGCCCTGAGGACACCGTAGAGCACACGGTGCAAGACTGCCCCGCCTGGGCAGAGCACCGACGTGTCCTCACGGCGGTGATAGGCGGAGACCTCTCGCGCCCGGCATTGGTCGAGGCCATGCTGCGGGGCGAGAGGGAGTGGGAAGCGGTCGCCTCCTTCTGCGAAGCAGTCATGCTTCCGAAGGAGGAGGCGGGCCGCGTGAGGGAGAGGATGGCGTCCTCCCTCCAGCCCAGCCGCAGTGGTAGACGCCCACGGCGTCGGACGTCGGCCGACGATCTCCGGCCACCGTAGGCGCGGGCATGCGGACAGCGAGTAAAGGGCAACTCGCTGTCCGACCATGGACCATGCCCGGGTCGACGGCGCGTCGTGTTCCACGCGCGCCTCAAAGAGCGTCAGCAATATGACGAGGCCCCCCCATAGAGGGCCGAAGCCTGCCGGGGTCGTGGGACTCATCCCGTTACCGTGACCCCGGTACGTAAAGGGTTATTGAAGGAACACCGTGGATTTTAGTCAGTAAAAGTCTGACAGTCCCTCCCACCCTGCCCGGAGTGGGAGGACTTATTTGATAATTTTACCACGATAAAAAAAAAAAAGTATAGATATATAGTTCAAGTTTTCATATAAAATTCTCAACAATAAGCCTGAATAATTACATTGATATGTCATTTATTAATATCCATTTTTTTAAATGATGTCCATTTAGAACTGTGCCTCCACTCGTTTTGTGGCCTTCCTACCCTTAAGTTTGGTGCGTGGCTCGTTTCTCTTGTGAATGATTATGCGTTCTCTTTGAACTTAATACTAATAACGTACAAGAATCGGAAGTTATTTATTTTCTATGAATGCCTCATATGGTGTCTGCTTTATATGGTGGGTTAGTCATTTCCATTTGATGTCATTACAATCAGATTTACAAAATTTTAGATACATATCTAGCATAGTATAGTTCCTATATAAGAAGAGACTAGCCTCTGATGGTTCTCTTACCATTAAAACTAAGTAGACAACGTACGATATTTGTTTCCATGAACACATCCCGCGCCGCGTAGTGATAAAACAACCAAAAAATAATCATATCCTAAATAATAAATTTAATATCCATTGAAAACATGTCAGCCTAAATTCTTTATTTTCAATTGGCAGGGCAGTTCTGTGCTCTATAGCCCTGACTAATAGCCCTTGAGGTGAAAGCACTCACAGTTTATTATTACTATCTCAACATTTATCTTTTACTAATTTGCTTAGATTACCATGAAAAACAGATTGAAATGTTCCTGATTAACTGTAGAAACGTCTTTATTTTCTGTTTGGCGAAGGTAGGTAGTGATTTATCACAAGTCAGTAAAATTTTTTTCGTGTGCGGGGGAACGTGTTGATAGAATCTGACCCCTTCGCCCTTCGAAGTCCGAGGACATCCATGAGGATTTCCACCACGAGAAAAAAGACATACATGCAATAAAATGACGAAACTCATACATTGATATGATATGGCAGTGCAGGCTCACTGCACGGCGTCTTACGAGTACTGTATACAATACCGCTCACACACACACGACACATTTCTACGGTCTGTGCCTTCTGTAGGTTTGTACAAGTTGGCACCTAAGTAGCTAGTCTTTTCTACTCCCCTCAAGGTAACTGGAGGGCTTACCTTAGGGTACAGACCGATGAGGCACGGCAACGCGACTCGCTTGCGTCTCGCACACTAGCAAGAACTCACATAGGTGCGTGCGTGCTATTCATTTTTGGGCAGGCGCGCGTATTCAAATCTCTCGGCCGTATTAGTTAACCCAACGAGTGGTCTGTGACCACCCACCACGACCCATGCAAAGTTACAACAACTAAAATTCGATTCTCTAAGGTCACATACCCTTCCAAAACCAATTACTGATCATCAAGATCGCCTGACCCGGTGTTCCACAATATTGATTGATTGCGTAAACACTACATCGTCATTAATGCGTCTTGATTAATGATTCTGTATTCAAACTTCTATAACGATGATAAGGCAGTTTATTTTTTGAGGAAATTGATAAAGTTTCTGTTTTAGTGTGTGAAAAAAATATATCAAAATCAAGCTTGGATAATATTCGAAGTCGAATGCAGGTTCGGCTGAAAAAGGAATACCTACGTTACGGATCAAATATTTAATATAAAATAATCATAAATGTATGTATGAGTAGAAAACTCAACAGGAAGGTCCTTATTTATTTTTTATTTTTCTGGGTGGGAAAATCCTCGAATGATTTCTTCCGCTCTGGGTTAAGCGGAAGGGTGTGTCAGACTTCTACTGACTAAAAATCTACCCTGTTCCTTCGGCTGCCCTAAAGTTCCGGGGCCATGGTATCTCGATAGAACTTTCCCGCAAACCCCGGCAGGCAATGGCCCTATGAGGCCCCGTCACTGGTGTTGACAGCTCTTTGAGGCACGCGTGGAATACGACGCGCCGCCGACCCGGTACAGGAAGGTCCTAGAAACTCCTCTACGTTATATCTTCCTCTACAATATTTCTTGTCTTAAACTGTATAAAACTGTTTTGCAAAAAATAAAACCGACTTCCATATCAAAACACTACAAAGCCAAAAATAATTTTAATTTCGGTAGTCGGTGTTATTGGTTTTGTATTTTCTTTTTTTTTCACACCGCCTTCCGAAATTAAAATTATTTTTGGCTTTGTAGTGTTTTGATATGGAAGTCGGTTTTATTTTTTGCAAAAAAGTTTTTATTTTCGTGCTTTTTAGTGGGTGGGACGGAGTTATGCGCGAACAAAAAACGCAATGCAGAGTAAACGAAAATATTTTATGAAATATTTTTTAAATAAATTTTAAATTTTTATTTTTAAATAATTTTTTTAAATAATGAAAATATTTTTTTTCATCAACGTAAATATTTTTTTTAGACCTTTGTTGTTTTTTCAGAAACGGCTTGTCCGATTCCGATAAAATTTTCATGGGACCATTTGGAAAGTATACCCTTTCTAACAGAATAAGAAATTTTCAAATCGGTTGGCGAGCGACTGAGTTCTGCGCGGACAAACATAAAAAAAAAAATACTTACACCCGAATTGAGAACCTCCTCCTTTTTTAGAAGTCGGTTAAAAAATACGTAGGCAATATCTCTTCATGTAATCGATCATTTTATCGAATTTGGATAAATGAATACTCTGTAAGATTTTTAAATATCTCGACAAATTATGAACTGTCAATAAATTATGAACAATTCTTCCATAATGATACAAATCAAAATGCTAAAGTTACTGTTATGGTGTATAATAAAGAGTATATCTATCTATCTCTTAGTGTGGTTGCGAAAAATTTAGAACTGAAGATGACCATCATATTCCTACCTACTTAAATTAAAACTGAAAACATGACTCTCAAGCATACCTACGTAGCTACATAGCTGAATATATGCAGCTGTCATGTCCTAGACGAACCCGACGACCCCACCACTTTCCGACAAGAGAGCAGTAGGGAAACTAGCACTCTTAGAAAATACAGAAACAAAACGCGTTCCGTAATCCGGCCTCGCCGACGAGGCCCATCGCGACGTCCGCGTACTTGTAACGTGAACCCTCCCCGACCTTTGCCAAACGAGCCAGCCCGCGATGCTGAGCTAGTAGCGATAAATAACCCCTTAAATAATATGACCCAGCCTGTCCCTTTGCTGCCCTCCACCAATGACCCCGCTATGCCGAGGTCCGTACTCCACAGGGAGTGCCCTTAGCGTACGGTTGTTTAAATGTAATTCTAGTTTGTAAGCCCTGGCTGGAGGCCTTTAAAGTTAGAGGTCACCACAGGATAGCCTGGTTAAGTAGTCACCAGCCTTAGTGTGTTGAACTACGAGTGGTCTAAAAAAAAATAACTTAAATTTCGGTGGTCGGTGTCATTTGTTTTGTATTTTCTTTTCTTTGACACCGCCATCCGAAATTTAAGTTATTTTTGCCTTTGTAGTGGTTTAATTTTTTGCTAAAAAGTTTTTGTCACGCTTTTTAGTGGGTCGGTTTGTAATTTATCTAGTTACAAAAGCCAAAATGTCAACTACTTATCACCTTTTACAAAATATTGCTTTTCCCGGTGCAGAACCGTTAATTTTTTAGGAGTTCTCCTGGTACATCACCATCAGCTCTACTTCACCATATACATTGTGACGAGCATAAAGTGCTTAACATCTATATTCAAGTAATCTAATCGCAATCCACGAAATACTTATTATTGAGTAGTTTCGGTGGCCATCTGTGGTCTTCATCATCAGTTCCACTTCCTCAAATGGTGCTTTTCGAGAGCAACTGCACAAGGTACTATAAGAAATACCCAAAACGCTATAGGTGTGCTTATAACATTTGGAGAGTTCCCTCGATTACTCCATGATTTCATCATCAGATCCAAACGCGACGACAATGGGACCAACTAGAAAGTATACCCTTTCACACAAAAAATCTTCTAGCGTATGCCATTCATATCTGGAGTGAGGCCATTGAGAAGCACGGCGAAGCACTTGCTGTTTTTCTCGATGTCTCCAAGGCTTTTGATAGGGTGTGGCACGATAGCCTTATTGCTAAACTTCTTTCTTTCGGTATACCCACTGAACTTTGCGTTTAAATAGAAGACTTCTTGAGAGATCGGTCTATTCGAGTGGTTATTGATGGTTGCTCGTCTGGCCAATTGGCTATTAATGCCGGGGTCCCTCAGGGGTCAGTTCTCTCAGCAACTTTATTCTTGCTGCATATTAGCGATCTGCTAATGCCCGGTACCTTTGGGTATGCAGACGACAGCACTGTTGCTGAGAGATATATATCCAACACGCGTGCTAGTGCGTCAAAAGTCCAGTCTCTCCGAGAGGCAATGGTGGGGCGCTTGAACTTGACTTTGAAGGCTGTCTCTGAGTGGGGCGACGCCAACTTGGTCAAGTTTAATGCTGCCAAGATCCAGGCGTGTCTTTTCTTCGCAAAAAGGAGTCAATTTCAACCGGCTCCTTCTTTCCGTGGTGTAACCATGCCGATAACTGATCGCATCGAGCTTCTTGGGGTTACGTTGACATCCACCCTTAATTTTGGTCCGTTTATCGAGGCTAAGGCTCAATTGGCTGCCAAAAAGTTAGGAAACCTAGCAACGGTGAGACGGCACTTCACATCGGAACAGCTGTTCAACCTCTATCAAGCGCAAGTTCGGTCGTGTATGGAGTACTGCTTTCATCTCTGGGACGGATCTGCCAAATACCAGCTTGATGCACTTGAGTCTATAGAGAAACGGGCCAAAAGGCTCATCGGCAACGAGATACTGATCGAGACAAGTCTCCAAAGCCTAGAACATCGGCGACGTGTTGCAAGCCTATCAGTTTTCTATCGGTTACATTTCGGGGAGTGTGCGATGGAATTGCACAGTCTTATTCCGGCAAGCCCGCTCCATCATGGGACTACAAGACAAACGGCGATGCGCCATCGTTACATGGTGGACATCCCACCCATACGCACGAAACGTTTTGGGAATACTTTCATTGTGCGTACGGCTAAGGAGTGGAATTCCCTGCCGGAGTCTGTGTTTCCTGATAGTTATAACCTGGGAGTCTGTAAGTCAAGAGTGAATAGGTTACTTCTAGGCAAGCGTGCTTCATCTTCGACCACATCATCGCTTAACATCAGGTGAGATTATGGTAAAACGCAAGCCTATCAACTATTAAAAAAACGAATTTTTTGAAATCGGACCAGCCATCTGCGAGTTAAAAAAAAAGTTCAAGACGAATTGAGAACCTCCTCCTTTTTTTTTGAAGTCGGTTAAAATCAACATCCGTAACTAAATAAATTGAAACCAAACCTAGACATTTTTTATAAAATAGTTATCTTTACTAAACTTGCGTCATACAATATCCTTACGCAGACGCATACACTCATGCATTGTTAGCGGCCGACACATTCACGAGTGCATTTCCTTGAATTAAGGATTGTATTAATTTGTCATGATACTGCCATTCCATTTTAAGTTAAATGAAAGATTTTTCCGTCAAAATTTAACACCAATTTTTTATGACGGAATTCGATTCAGAAGCCGATTCTTAACCAACTACTTTCTGGATTTGCATTTATTCTGTTACACGTTGTACAGTACAATATAATTATACATTATAGGACAGGAAGAGGTTATAGGGCAAGATAATTATAGGCTTTTATCCTGGAATTCAACATAGATCGAGAATAAGGCGGAAAAACCGCGTAAGTAAATATATATCAACTCTCGTATAATCGACAACAATAAGTTATTTCGATACCATCGCATACACAACGTTTAAAATAGTTTGACTTTTACAAATATTATGAATTGTAAAACAGTGACCTGTCTGTTGTTTGATTAAGAATATTATAATAGTTACACAACAACACTGGCTTTGATGTCACTGAATTTATTCATCAATCAATGCTGATGGAAGTGAAGAAATAAGGTGAAAAATGGGTGGTCTTATCGCTAAAAGCGATCTTTTACAAACAACTTTTGGTTGGAACTTGATAGAAACTATTGTTTACTTACAATCATATCTATCGCTTATCATCAGGCGAGATCGAAGTCAAGAGTGGGCTCACCCGGAATAAAAAATAATCCTTTCCCAAATTATACACATTAACCGTACATAATTTAATTCTTCTCTAACTTCGTAATTTTGGTGACTATCAAAAGATTAATATGCTTCATGTTTACATAATGTAATCAGCCAATAACATTCCAGCTCATGGGACAAAGGTCTCCTCTCTAGGACACGGAATGGGCTGGAATGCACCACGCGAACTGAGTGGATCGGTCAGATTAGAGTATTTTTTAGATTAGGAAGATAATAATATATTAATATAACTATCGGCGCAAATACAATAATTTGTCTATTAAAATAATTGAAATGATTAAGTTTAATAATTTGATTGTATAAACTACTTAAATTACAATGCTTTAAGTTGAAACATAAAGCATGTTCAACTTAAAGCATTGTAATTTAAGTAGTTTAATATTTAACTAGAAAATGTGGGTACATGTGTATCCCTCTATATAAGGCCGCACTGTGAGCGCTAGATTCAGATTCAGATTCATTCTTGTTCGAGCCGCTGGACAGTGCGGACCTCTCTGTAAATTCGTTACGCTGTCAGTTGAATAAACGAGTCTTCGGTAACATTAACAAGTGCTTTTATTTGAAAATCAAACATGAGTGATCACCAGTGATCGGAGTAGGCAGATTGAAATGGGGTCATTGATCCGAAACGTATATGTTAATATGGACATTCCTCCGGAATTGGTGGATTATTAAAAAAAAACCGGAACTTATGTAGGAATTTTATTCTGCCAGAGTGGAAGGAGTCATTTGATGATTTGCCATCCTCAAAAAAAAGGTAGGAATTGTAATAAAATGAGCAATATTATTCTTTATTATTCTTCATATTTTTTTAACGGCACACAGTCACGATTTGACAAAACCAAACGACCAATCAGAACAAAGGATCATGGGTGGTACAATAACCGGTTATCAGAACAATGCGTACGCCCGCCGACGACATGCCTGGTAGCTCACTCGTTTACTTCGGTTCGTAGAGTGCGCATCTTTGTTTGTTACTGTGTTGTGAAAACGTTACTTGACCCTGGCTTGTGTACATACTGACTTCTGGAATCTGCTCTAAACCACGATTTGGCTCGAATATACGGACTCAGATTTTTCACTATTGAATTGGATCTACATATTTAAACCAAGCTTTGGTAAGTAATATTTTACTAGTTACAAGGAGTATAAAGCATGTTTGGATGTACTATAAGAATATTTTTAGTATTGTGTTTGTTCGCTTAACCTGCTGAACATACCATGAGTCTTAATATTGTTAAATCTTTAATAGAGTATGAACCAGTGAGCTTAGTGCGAAACAAAATTATGATATTCTAGTAATGTAGTCGCAATTCAGCTAACTCCATTATTAACCGACATTTTACTGGAATCCGTATATAATTTGAATGCCCTGTGTGCTGTGTCCTCTTGCAATGTATTGGTAAAATAAATTACTATAGGCCTTATCTACTTCTCTACAAAATATTCTACGTAACAAGCCCTTTCATTTGATACCCATATTGATGGGATTGAAAAAAAACTAAGTTGTCCGCCATCTTGTAGCGGCAGCCATTTTGGATTGACAATAATATTGAATATACATAATTGTATTGTCACCAGAATCAAAGGCAAATACCAAATTTTAGATTAATCGGTTGACAGGAAGAGGGTGAAATTTCAATGACTAAATTTGATCCACGAAAAATAAAACAAACGGAGTAAGCTAAATAAACTAAATAAAATGTATTTTTTTCATGTCTTTGTTTTAGGTGATATATACGAGGTTCCATTTCTACAACAGAGTTCAGATATGGCAAACGTCAAGGCTGAAACTGTAGAAAAATGGATATCCGGTCATCCCGAACTACTTTACGATCACGCTAGTGGTACAATATACTGTTCAAAATGTGAAAGCCATTTGAAAACCATAAATAAAGGAAACGTTAAAAGACATATCGAAGGAGCAGTACACCAGGGAAAGTTTGAGCGGCCCGAAGAGGAATTTTATTTCGATCTTATAAAATTTCTCATTTTGTGCAATATTCCGTGGTCTCAGATGAAAAATACTACTATTCAAGATTTCTTTAAAAAATATATGTGTAGTACCTGTTGTTGTACGTGTACTAATCGTACTCTGCCAGATGAATCACAGTTACGGAAAGTTTACTTAGACAAGTTTTTTAAGAATAAAATCAATTCGATTCGGCAAAATTATAAAAATGAGAAACTATGGATATCATTAGATGAAACGACAGACTTTTTAGGTCGCTATATAGTCCATTTTTTAATAAAACCATTACATCCTAGCAATTTGACTAGACCTTATTTGGTAGCATGTAAAATGCTAACTGTAGTTAATGGACAAACAATCACGCAATTTGTGTTGGAATGTTTGGAAAACTTTTGGGAAGATTCTTTTGAATCGAAGGTAGGTAACATTCTTGTCCTCTGCACTGATAGCGTTGCATATATGCTGTCTGCAGGACGAAATTTAAAACAATACTTACCTGAAATGAAGCACGTAACATGTTTGGCGCACTCTCTTCATCGCGTATCTGAGCAAATTAGGTTAGAATATCACGATGTTAACATTTTAATAGCAAATGTTAAAAAGGTATTTTTGAAAGCCCCAAGTAGAGTCAAAATTTTAAAAGAAAAATATCCAGATTTGCCGCTACCTCCAACTTGCTACGTCAAAACTTTGAAAAAATAAAAGAAGTATTATCTTGTTTAAGCAGCTCTGATGCGGTATCTATTCGAGAGGCAAAAAATATTATAGAAAAAGAAAATTTAAAAGAAGATTTAAATTACATTAAAGACAATTATTTTATAATTCATTTGTCTTTAAAAGAATTGCAAAAGCATAATTTATCGTTGACAGATTCACTTTTAGCATTTGACAACGTCAGAGATGCTATAAATCAGTGCAATTCAGAAAAAATAAAAAATAAAATAGAATGTGTTATGGAACGAAACCCAGATTTAGACACACTTAGAGAATATATATATTTAGGTCCCTTTTTGTTTCTTATTTATATAAATGATTTGCCGTACCTGATCAAAAATCATGACATAGTGTTATTCGCTGACGATACTTCTCTTTTATTTAAAATTAAACGTCAACAGCAGGTTACTGAAGAAGTAAACAGAGCCCTTGCGACTGTAGTTAGCTGGTTTAATGTTAATAATCTTCTTCTTAATGAGAAAAAGACCAAATGCCTAAAATTTACGTTACCTCATGTTAGACAAGTGAATACTAGTGTATCAATAAAGGGCGAAATATTGAAACCCGAAGATACCACAGTATTCTTGGGCATAACTTTGGATGCGAAGCTTCAGTGGGGCCCCCATATAGATAAATTGTCAAAAAAGTTAAGTTCTGCAGCATATGCCGTTAGAAAAATACGTGGATTAACTGATATCGAAACAGCACGTTTAGTCTACTTTAGTTACTTTCACAGTGTGATGTCATACGGCATTTTACTTTGGGGAAATGCTGCCGACATTCACACAATATTTGTATTACAAAAAAGGGCCATTCGTGCAATTTATAAATTGAGTCCTAAGCACTCCATAAGAGACAAATTTAAAGAGATTAATATTATGACTGTGCCATCTCAGTATATTTATGAGAATCTCTTGTATGCACACAAAAATATTAATCTGTTTAAAAAATACAGTGATATTCATAGTGTAAATACAAGGAACAAAGACAAATATGTCATTCCTAAAACAAGGTTGAAAAAAATAGGTGGTTCGTTTAGATGCCAATGTATACGTTTTTATAATAAAATTCCTAGCCATTTTCAAGAACTAAGTATTCATAAATTCAAATTGTTTATAAAACGTAAGCTATGTCAGAAAGCTTTTTACAGTGTTAAAGATTATATTGAGGACAAGAAGGCTTGGGAATGAGATGCTCCAGTGATATACGTGTGCCTTTTTTATTTCTTTTTAAAATTATGATTGATGATTTATTTTTGATTAATTAAAATTTTGCTTTCTCAAGTATTGTATATACCTATTAATTTTTGTTTTTGTTTGTTGTTTTTTTTATATTGTTGTTTTTTTTTTATATATATATAATTATTTCATTATTGTAAATGTGAGGACGATGTAGGTTATTCTTTCTTCATTGTTTTTGCTTTCACTATAATTTATTTAATGATGTCAAGCAGTTTGAGTACTTGTGTGGCCTACCCAAAGGTCCTTACTTTGGTATTGTTCGTCAAATTGTTGAGCTCCTTAAGTTCTAAGTTGAGCTACACGATAACTGACAAATGCTTGCACTGTCTGGACAGGTCCGCTCAAATTTGCGTGGTTATTTCCTCAAAAGAATACCACAGACATGAACCTACATGCTTCTCATATACAAATACAAATTGTCTGGACTTTAAAAGAGACTATGACCTCTGAGTTTGTTTCGGTGTTTCTTGTCAGAGTAGTCAGTTAGGAAATACCGGCCTCATCTAGCTAAACTTAACACGCAAAAAAACATGACGTGTAAAAGTGTTATTTATAACCAATTTACAAAATAAATATTTCATTTCATTTCATTTCATTTTTTTGACTCCTTTTGATTTGTTTTTTTTTTGACTCCTGTAACACAGGTTATTACCTAGCTCAGGAGTCAGGGCTTCAAATAAAAATGTAACATCATTATTTTTATGACAATAAAACATTATTTATTATTTATTATTATTATTATTTCATAGTGAGGCCATTGAAAAAAATGAAGAACATAATTTAATATCTTTTTTTAAAATTTGCTCCTTTGACATCGTCAGATGTAGAACGGTCTTTTTCCATTTATAAATGGATTTTAGATGTTAAAAGAAATAGGTTGAAAATTGAAAATATAGAGAAACTCATAGTTATATATTTTAATTGTAAAGATCAGGATTACCAGGATGCTGACATTGTAATCGATGAAGATTAAAAATGTGAATAAATGTAAAATGTACATATTTAACGATAAACAATGTTGATTTTTATCTTTTTTCTTTATTCTACCCCTTTTTTTGGTCCTAAAATCTGACTAAAATCAACCTCTTCCTTCGTATGCCCTTTACGTTTCAGAGTCGTGGTGCATCCTTAGAACAGTCTCACGACCCCAGCAGGCATTGGCCCTCTATGGGGCCCCGTCATTTATTCTACCCTTAATGCAAATTACCATGACCACTATGAAAATATTTAAATTTAAGTGCAACAATTTATGTCTATCTATAAAAGTTCTAGCCATAAAAGGCTAAAAATAAAAAAAATAAAATTATAGCTTCGATCGGAATTAGATTGTTTTTATTATTCAACAGATAAATAATGAATTAATTTAGTTTTTATACCTTCCTTAAAATTTTGAATTGAGTAGGAATAATATCACTACCAACATTAACAATGTTTAATTGAATCCGGAAATACCGGAATTACTTTCCGGGAAAATGGCTTATCCATGTTATTCTTTCTGTGTGCATTTATGATACAAGTACCAAAAATCAATCTACCTACTCCGATCACTGGTGATCACCAAGACAACATTCGTGACGTCGGCTGAGCTGATGTCACACTTTTCAAAAACACATACGACGCTGTCTCTCCGTCATAACTTATTTGAAACAAGCTTAATACATAATATAGGCATTTATGGTGAAAAGTATTACAATATATATAAATATTATATTATCAATATTTGACACTGCTAAGGTATGTTAACAAGTACGGTTGCCTTCTTCTAGCCAGATGCAGTTTATGTTCTTGTAGGTACCTAGTAATTGTGTATGTAACATGTAAAAGTAGATATAACGTTGTCTCATGTACGCGAATAAGTGGGATTAGCTGCGAATTGGCAGTCGGTTAGACATGCACCCGCACTGAGAACTGGATGTATTTTTGAGCCAGTAAACAATACTCGTACGAAGACGAAGATTACCACGGTAATATTATCTATACAGTATTGTAACTCGGCATCTTAGAAATAAATGCTTACAGCTGCGCGGTACGTAAACATGCGATAGGGCTGCCCGCCTCCAGCATTTTAATTACATTTGCCTACTTTGTGTTTCCATTGTTTTGTGATTGTAAATATACTTTTTTACATAAACAAATAAAATACTTTGTGAATTGAATAGGAAGTGTTCAATAAAAATGCGTGTTGTTTTTTGATTGGTAGATTTAATTAAAAATCAATGTTTATGTTTACTACTTTATTTATTAATCCAGACATCTTTTTTTCGGGAGATAAAAGGAAATACTTATCCATTAAAAAGACACATTATGTACCTACCTACTAGTAAGTAAAATTATTTTATAGTCTTACCTTTTAGTTTCCAGGTAATCTAAAAAAGTCATCTCTGGATGCGTTATTGACGAATTCATGCAACCAATAACAGCACAATATATCCTACTCATCATATTAAATACATATGTACTTGAACTTATTTTTAGTGAAAAAATCGCGCTGTTATTGTTAAAAAAACAAAACATCGTCCGTTCGTCACTGCGGCACAGTCGCGACTGTCTGCATACCGAGTGCATACCGAGATCGAGGCGCGTAGGCATAGCTCGCGCTTCGTCCGTTTGTATGAAGTTGGAATACCGTATAGATAATATTACCGTGACATTACAGTAGGTATATACGAAACAAATGTTTTACTTCCAAAAGCCAGTTGCTAGATAACACTTTAGATATATCCTAATTCGATTGGTAGTCAGACTTTCGGGTTAATAGTAATGACTCTCAAAGTCGAATAGTGGCCGGGAGCAGCTGCTAAACAATTTAGCGATGAACTTGCTGTTGCAAAGTACGTAGCGATAATTAATTAATTAGGTTATTCCGATCCTTTTTAGGTATCCATAGGCAAATGGCAAAAAGGGAACCTTTATTTTTTTATTACGAATGAGCCCGCTCTTGACCTCGATCACACCTGATGGTAAGTGTAAGATGAGGTCTACGATCCAACGAGCGAGCCCAGAAAATGCCTATTCACTCTTGCTTTAAAGGCTGATGGGTCATATATGGCAGGGAACACAGAAGCTGTTGTTGGTCCATCAGTCTGTCCGTCCTTATGTCACAGCCACTTTATTCCGAATTATTAGAACTAAATAATAATAATAATAATATTCCACAAATTTCACACAACGCCATCTAGTCCCAAACTAAGCAGAGCTTGTGATATGAGTACTAGACAACTGATAAACTTACATATATACAACGTGTAACGGAAACCCCATATCTATCCAAAAGGACTGAAGACAACATCTCATCATCGTATGGAGTCTCTATGCAAAGTTTCAGCTCAAAATAAGTGACTCACAGAATTGACCCCAAATTGTTGATTTCGTATTTTTCTTGAATACCAATACACATCACTATGAGGGTCATCACTTTCCACGTCACTTGCCAATAAAACGATAATTCTCTTCGTTCTTCTTAATTTGAAAAATTCGTTCTCTGGTATCAATGTATTGAAATTTCTAATAAGTTCCCCACATGTAGACATAGGATTACAAAACCCTTCCTATATCGTTTGTTATCATCCAAAGAAGCCGTGCACTTGGTATGTATATACCCTTTAAATTACACGTTGTATTTCTAAATACATACATATTATAGATAAATAGTTGAAATTTGGAAGGTAGATGTATTCTGTGAACCGCTTAGAACTGAAATTAAAAAAAAAAACATCAAACCTATATGTTAGGTGTGTTTATAGATAGAAGATTTAAAAATGAGGTTTCTGAAGTCAATCGTTTGAAAATTAGACTCTTCCAAAGTGGTAAAATTAGTGCCCCCCTCTAATTTTTAAAATAAGAGATTTAAAAATATAAAAAATACATACTTAATGAACCCGTTCAACAAAAAATGTTTTTCAGACATTGCGCATTTATAAAAACCGCAAATATAACTTTGTCATTTATGTAAACACTATAAAAAACCGGCCAATTGCGAGTCGGACTCGCGCACGATTATATATAAAAACGGCAAAAAATCGCGTTTGTTGCATATTACCCCCCTTAAATATTTATTTTTTAGTATGTGTTGTTATAGCGGCAACAGAAATACATCATCAAAATTTCAACTGTCTAGCTGTCACGGTTCATGAGATACAGTCTGGTGACAGAGAGACAAACAGGCTAGAAAGCGGGGCTGTAGTCCTTGTTTTTAGGGTCCCGTAATCAAAAAAAAAAACCTCACGAAGCGGCGAACCATGGGCTAGTCCGACTCGCACCTGGCTAGTCCTTTTTCTGGAAGAGATTCATCAAATGAATTCTCCTGCTCTGGGTTGAGCGAAAAGAGTGTCAGACTTCTACTGACTAAAAAGCCACCCTAATCCTTCATTGGCCCTTGCATCGATGGCTGCGGTATCTCGTCAGAAAATTCCCGTAATCCTGGCGACTAAAATAGATCCTTAGGTCATTTTGCTCCTTTTTTGAACGCTGTCAGTAAATGTTAGCTAGTTATAGATATAATATTAATGATGTTAGTAAATCGAAATGCGGTGTAGATAGATAGATAGATATACTCTTTATTGTACTCCATAACAGAATTAAATGAGGATTTAAAAACTACAAAGGGTGTTACAATGGGCGGTCTTATCGCTAAAAGCGATCTTTTACAGACAACTTTTGGATGGATTTGACACTAGAGGGTGACAATAGATAATAGAAAGTTAGTACCAAGCCGCTTACATATAAAAGTGAGCAGAAGTGAGCACGAAGGTCGTGGTGAGCAGAGAACCGCCACATGCCATACTATCAGAGGCTTTAGTCGCGTGACAGTAGCATCGAGAGGCGTTTCACTAAACGTCAAACAGGTAAGTACGTTACTGACAAAAATGCTGTTGAATTTTGATGCATATGATGGTGCGCCTCAGCCTTGAAACTTTTTAAATAGAATTAGATTCTTTATTTAAATAGTTACAAAATTGCACTAAAAACCGCTACTACTACCGTCACTAATATGATATGTACTTTACTTTTAAAAGGCAATGTGTCAGTGATGACTTTCGTAACAGATCACTTAGTTACCTATAAAGTAATTTCATATTCTACAAAACGATTAATTATTATTTGTTTAGTGTCTGCTGTTATCATGGAACTCCTAGCCCGCACAACATAGAATTTTGAGTATCTCGCACGTTCCATAAATGTCATGACTGCTTCCGAAGACACCCGATTATTTCTGAAGCTTGCAATTCTAATACGAGCCTGGTCTTTCATTATTTATATGAATTATTTTATGACAACATTTTTTTAAGTATAGTTTCTTCACATTCTTAACCATAGAACGCGCTTTAATGGTCTGCATATCTGACTGACTTTTAGACACTTCAAAATTCTGTGTAAATGGTAGAATGAAATAAAACCAAAGGCATGTTAAAAAAAAACAATTGAACGTGCTAAAAACACCGCTTGGTGCGAACATTCCTGAAGGTTTCTACTAGTGCATTTAACTTTATAACCGGATTGTCGCTCCGTTGCCAACGTTAATGGAATGTGTAAACTATTCAAATAACGTTATACTACTTGCTTTTGTACTTTCAACTAGCTTTTGTACTTTCAAATAGCTTTTGTATGTCCATTTCCAAAAGTTTTATGATATATAGTTTACCTTTACCTTGATTAAGCACTGATATCTTTTTATTTTCTTTATCCTGTTTTGTGTTTTATTTTAGCAATGTAGTCTATTTGCCATAAGTGTGTCCATGGTATCACAGATGGCTCCATCCGAATATAAACACTGTGTATTTTTTTATTTTCTGAGTTAACATAAATGTATAAGCCTTATCATCTCGCAAACGTTTTAATAGAGATTTGAATTGTTTTAGATACCTACAAGAACCTATCTGAAATTTATTTTCAATGATGCAGAATACGTATTTTAATTTATTTAAGAATATGTTTATGAAATACTCTGCCAAACTGCTGTTTTTTTGTTTCTTGGATCTATAATAAAAGAAGTTCAATATAGCTTGCTTTTAATCGCTTAATTACATCGAGAGGTCTCTGTGTTGAATTTCTTCAGACCCAAATTAATAAATATATATACATATATATATATATATATTTAATTAGCTACACATACTATCTAGTAACATTTGTTGTTTGATAACATTATAATAATTTAAAAACGGTTAACGATAACTGAAATTTAACAACGATAATTAGTTTTCTACTTACCGACTGTGTGTTACAAGATTATTAAGCATTACTTTGACATAAGTCAATCAATTTAAAGCACTTTATATTATTTTTCATATAAAGATCTTATTTTAGGAGCCATTCTTAAGCTCGGCAAATATTTGAATACAAGAGACATAAAGAAAGTGCTAAAGAAAGGATTGAAAATCGATTATAGAGAAACTGGAACGAAAAAAACTTAGATAACGGAGATTTCCTTTGACTTCACACTATCTAAATCTCTTGGGAGGGAATGATCCTTTTACCCCTATTTTCGGATGCTTTAAATAGTGCGAAGAGGGTTTTGACCAGACAATGACTATACGAAAAGCTTAATCTACTTGTGAGCCGTTTGGGATCTAAACGCCCGTCATGAGGTCAGAGTACCTACGTGTTTCCTTTTTCAATATATTTCTCACCGACAGATCGACAAACTGCGTGACCAGAGGCTCTAAAGTCTTATTTTATTAGCGAACTAGTGACCCATCCCAGCTTTGCACGGGTGCAATGTAAATAATGTGATAGCAAGCAAGCTTATCGGTTCTCTATCGGTTTCAGGAAGTGTGTTTTGGGGAATTTCACCAAGCCCGTTCCATTATCGGACTACGGGACGAACGGCGATGCGCCATCGTTACATGGTGAACATTCCACCCATACGCACAAAAAGTTTTGGGAATGCTTTCATTGTGCGTACAGCTAAAGACTGGAATGCCCGACCGGAGCCTGTGTTTACTGATAGCTATAACTTGGGTATCTTTACTTTAAGAGTGAATATGTTATTTCTAGGTAAACGTGCTTTATCTTCTACCACATTGGAAAGGAACGGGGTATATCCTAATGGTGGTGCTAGGACGAAAACGCCCGTAATATTATAGTGGACTGTATTTTAACGTGAACGGTTATAACAAGCAGATATCAAATAATGAAATTAGATGGCGAAATATTAACAAGTGTGCGCTTAGTAAGGCGGACGATGGCGCAGTGGTTGTGCCGGCCGGCGCTCGCTCGTCGTTGCACCACCCCGCACGCCCGCAGCCCCGCCGCGGTCTCCGCGAGCGTAGTGATGTTCTCAACATGCTCCCGGCGTTGAAGACTCGTCTTCAAGGATTATACTGGAAGAGGATAGATGGTGTTGTAAGCGCGTCGGACTATGCCTTTCTTCTTCCTTACGTCTGCGACCCTGCTTATGCCGTCTCTCCCAGTATGAGACGTACGATACGGCGGAGTGGTCATATCAGTGACGGAGTCAGTCGCTCCTCGAGTACCACCATGGCTCCACTTCGTTTTCTGTTGGAGGTAAAAGATGTACTCGTTAGAGAATCTATTCCAGAATTGTTGCTTCAGGTGCACTATACGCTGGTAACGTTTCAGGCTGGAGATGTTCTCATTGATGACTTGCGGGTGTGGAAGAGCAGTGAGAGATCTTCCAATAAGGAAATGAGCAGGAGTTAAGGGGTATAAGTCGGAAGGATACCGATCCTTAAATTAATTAAACAATATTAAACTCTCGTCCTTTTACTCCTCTGTCCACCGACAGAGGAGTAAAAGGACGAGAGTTTAATATTGCTTCAACCTGAATCAGACACGTAGACATCTCTTCATAGTTGAGATGTGCTAAGCCCAGTAAGCGCCTTAAGTGATTTTTATAGATAAGCCACCGAAGTGTGGGTGTATGCATGAAATGAAATGAATGAAAGAAAAGTTGATACCTGCATATGCCATTTCTGAAGAAAATATTGTCATAATATGTCAGCTAGCTCGTTACAAGTACCAATAAAGGTTGTACCAGTGTCAGAATAAATAGTGTTTGGTTTACCACGACGAGCAATAAACCTGTTCAATGCTGCAATGAAAGCATGTTTCGTTAGATCTGAGACAAGCTCCAGATGAACTGCCCTTGTGGCTGGACAAACAAAAACACATGTGTAAGATTTAACAAGTCTAAATTCTGAACTTTGCGGTCGGCTATGAGGATAGGTCCTGCATAGTCAGTGCCTGTCTCTAAGTAAGTAAACTCTAACTAAACTAGCTCCTTAGGTAAGTTACCCAAGATGGTTTTAAGTATTCTACCATTGAATCGTTGACACTTGAAATAACTGAAGTGATAAGAATTAAATATAAGTTAAGAAACTATAAGTTACGCTTACTATAAATAATGATTGAATAAATAGATGAATTAATTAAGTTTTGAAATAAGTTATCTTTGTATTTTGATTTTGATTAGTGATATGTAGTGATTAATTATTTATTGTATGTAATTTTAATAATTCTGGAAATATTATGTTTTTATCAGAGTTTGGCGTTGAATAATAAGATAAGATATAGAGATAGATAAGGGTCTGTTGATAAGTATGAAGGTACTGACCACCACATGGAAGCTTGACCTATGAGGTCAGCGCTCAGACCACGGGATATACGATCAGGTGGGTTGGTCTTAGAAAGCACATAGCGCCGGGCATAGTCACCAAAACCTTCCCGTGTCTCAGATACTTGATGCCTGGCAAATGGGTTATGTGTGACTTGACGGAAGAATTTATCGGTATCTGAAGAAGCCACGTAATTATGCTGACGAAATTTCAATAATATGGATATGAAATCATGGTGAATCCTAGGGCCTATGACTTGAATGTTGTTAAACGATTTGCTTGACGTTGTGACGGCTGACGCGTCAAAGACAATACTAAGCTTAGTCGTTTTGCTAGACTCTCTGATAACACTATGGTGTGGAAGATAAGATGTAGATGACGATGATGAAGTAGGAGTAGAGACTTCGCTCTTATGCCCTAATGCTTCGGATGTGAAATAAAATTTGGGAGAGATGGACTCAAGTTCCCCAAATCTAGTAAGATCTGTATTAGATTCGTATGTGGTGTGTGTGTTTTGCATGAACATACACACTGATTGAATCATGTTAGGTTGAGGTATGGCGCCTGATATGAGCCATCCGAGCTTAGTCTCGAATAGCGTTGGCATATGTGACTGATGTGCATAGTAGCGCCCTCTGTCGTCGCATAGCGAGAATATGCTAACTTTCTGTTTGCGCCACTGGCTAAAAGATGGCAACAGTTTCTATGAAACATTTGCTAGTTGTCAATAACAATTCGAATATGATTCCGCTTTGCGACGCCAGGGGGTGGATTTATGAATGGAAGTTATATGAATTATGAATGAATATTGAAGATGTCGCCTCTCGACACCAGAGGAAGCACTGTAGTACAACCTAGATTAATCTCGAAGTTTCTGGAAGCCGGAAGTTAGAATGTTTGTATGCCTTTTCCGCCCACATTTTGTTTCTCAGTTCAGTAGTCCTTAAGTTCGCTTCCATGACAGTAGTGTAAACTAGTCTCGTAATGTTTTAACCGCGTAAATATCAAACCGAAGACATGCTTGCCTTAATCCAGTAGATGTAATAGTTTAAACCTGTGGAATTTAACAATAAATCTGGTAGTAACGTTTGAAAGACTTTTCATTTATATTACCAGAAGTCCGCTACACATCAGTGTTGTGCTCCATATTGTTCCTTCGTAGCCGGATTACATCACTGTTGTGCTCCATAGCATATGTTTACCTAACTGTATGCGATTATGACCGATCACATTCCAAAAAATGTCGGCTCCAACAAGTATGTCGATGGAGAAAGGGACATTAAAGGACGGATTGGCTAGACTTATTCCTGCCGGTAGCTGCAAGTCAGATAAGTCGATGTATGTATGAGGTAAGTTTGAGGTTATGTCGGGCAAGACAAAACAATCAATGTCGATGTTATAAGACCCATCATAAGATTGTAAGTGTAGAGCACAAGATTGCGTAATGGTAGACAGTTGATTGTTTATACCTGCAACATGTGAACTTACACTACAAATAGGTAAATGTAGCTTACCACAAAGATCCTTGGTAATGAAATTTGCAGTGCTTCCATTGTCAAGTAAGACTCTGGCAGTGTGCGGCGTCCCGGAATGGTCCGTGACTTTTACCAATGCTGTGGAAAGCAGTACATGACGAGATGAAAAACAAGTACCAGACAAAGTTATATGTTCTTTTTGATGGCTAGAATCATCATCATGGGAATGTAATAACGTATTATGTCTTATTTTACAATACTTGCAATTGCCAAGCGGGCATTTTGACTCCAAATGCCCGTGCCGTAAACAATTTATACAAAGGTTTGAATTCTTTAGCCTTAGATAAGCGTTCAGCTACTGATAATGCTCTAAATTGTTCACAATTAAATATGAAATGATTATTTTTACACAAAGGGCATGCATTATTAAATTTACGTTTACCTGTAGATACAGAGTAACTTTTTGGCTTACTGTGTGATGATTCTGGTTTTAATTTTGATACCTTTGCCTCTTCAAGTGTTTCTAAAAGATTACAACGGTTAGAAATGAATTTAGTAAATAAGTCTAAAGATGGAGGTTCAGTTAAAGAGTTTCTATGTTCTTCCCACTCTCTACTGGTAATAGGGTCTAATTTTGATGCCATTAAGTGAATAACTATGGCATCCCAATGTTGTACGGGCTGCCCTAGCGTTGCTAGTGAGCGTAAGTTTTTGTTTGTCACGTCGATTACTTGGCGTAAGCTCTGACTACTCTCCCTTTGAATAGATTCAACATTAAATAAAGCCTGAATGTGATTATTTACTAACAACTGTTTATTGTCAAACCGTTCACATAACAGTTGCCATGCATTATTATAGTTGTCCCCTCTAAAGTCTAAACTCTTGATTACCAACGCTGCACTGCCGTGAAGAGATGAACGTAGGTAGTGAAATTTATTAATAATGTCTATAGTTTTTTCTTCATGAATAAGTGAAACATATATATCTTTAAATTCTAACCAATTCTGATAACCGCCACTAAAGTAAGGTAAATTAATCTTTGGAAGTCTAACGTTATTTTGTCTCGAAACCACTGGAAGGAGTTCATTGGAGCTTACCTTAGACGCTAGTTGAGCGCGGTCCTGTGACAGAAGAGCTCGAGCAGATGCAAGCTGCCTGTAGTAGTTACTCTCGAATTGTTCACGTTCAGAAAATTGCTCGTCGGGCTTGGTAGACAGATACTCCAATTGACCCTGTAATTGATCATAGGTGACATATAAGGAAACTATTTTTTCAATTCTTATCTCGAGTTCGACTAATTGTTCCTCGCTAAGCTGTTCGCAAGACTTAGTTGTAGTTAAGAAAGAAGTAAACTGAGTAAGCTGTGATTTTATTGAGGCTCGCTTTTTAATAAGCTCTTTCATTTTTGTTTCTTCAGCCATGGCTAAACAGTAAGCTAATTATAAAGCGTGAAAGAAAAAGGTACGAAGATAGGCTAAAATTATGCGTAACGTAACGGCTGTTGTGTAAAAAAAAAAAACAACCAGCTGACTGCAGAGGCGTCGCTATTCGAAAGCGGTGGGCGGTTAAGAATATTCAAGTTCAAACCAAAGATCAATCAAAACATGTAGGTACTTTGCTGCAATACTGAATACTTTTATGGGCTAAATTATTATAATTGTATCTAGAATAATGATAAGATTGCATAGACTATTAAAAATTAGTGAAATTCATATGTACGGAGTTAAAACCAAAAAATAAATCGAATAGAGGGTGGAAGAAAAAGTTTTAAGATTCAATTCGGAATAAGTACGTAACGAATGTTATCCGTAACTAATTAGTAAAATGAATAATATGTATGATTCTACGGTTTAATGCGATATTTAACACTCGAATGTAATGGGATGATAAGTAATTGTATGTAAATAAATGTTAGTAAGAAATGGAAAGATCTCACGAAGATACGTTGACTGCGAGTCCTGATGAAACGTCTTCTTGTTTGAAGTGCTTGTAATGGATGGCGATGTCCTTGGGCTCTGCTTGGGTTGCTGTTCAGCAAAGACCCAGCAATGATGACCACTGAAGAACAATGATCGCTCCAACAAATACTTCTTGTCTTCAACAAAAGCTGGAACCGGCCACGTACGCTTGATGCGAAGTCCTCTTGGTATCCAGATGTTCAACGGCCGTTTTCAAAATTTGAAAAACCGCTTGTCACTCCCGTTAACTGGTCAGATTCACGTTGAAGCTTGAAGGACCATGGAAAGGAACGGGGAATATCCTAGTGGTGGTGTTAGGATGAAAACGCCAGTAAAATTATAGTGAACTGTATTCTAACGGTTATAACAAGCAGATAATTAAATAAAGAAATTAGATGGCGAAATGACAAGTATGCGCTTAGTAAGGCGGACGATGACGCAGTGGTTGTGCCGACCGGCGCTCGCTCGTCGTTGCACCACCCCGCACGCCCGCAGCCCCGCCGCGGTCTCCGCGAGCGTAGTGATGTTCTCAACAACATTATCGCTTACCATCACGCAGATATGGTTTGACCAACATTTCGTAAGCCAGGCTAGGATAGGTTGACGAACGGCCCGATGTGTCGGCCGCTCTGCCCCCGCATTGTCAATCACTGATATCTGGTTGAAATTAATATATTTATTTTCCTCGTAAATAAAAATTACATTTCACATAAAATGAGAATTATTATAAAAGTATGTTGCAATGTTTACGGATTTTTTTGCAGGGAAACATCATCAAATAACTCTGCCCACACTGGGTGGAGCGGAAGGGAGTGTCAGACTACTACTGACTAGAAACTCACCCCGTTCTTTCAGTTGCGATTGCGTTCCGGGGCAGCGGTATCTCGTTAGAACGTACGTTTTCGGATGACTGCGATATGGACGAGTACTTTCACGAGAAGGTAATTATTTACTTTGATAAAATTAAGTAGGTATAGAACGTGTAACGGAAAGGGTATATACATACCAAGGGCACGGCGGCTTCTTCGGGTGATATCAAACGATATTGGAAGAGTTTTTTAATCCTATCTCCTTTCTCGCGCCGACAAAAGAACACCGCCTTTACGCTAGGCCACTACAGTACTAGGCGCACAGAATTACGGAAGAGATTTATCTGGGGGCACGGCAGTGCCCCCGCCAAGTAGAGCAAAAAAAGCGGCACGGCCTTCTTTTCTCGAAGCAACTCAGGCCATTTTCGACCCCCTATAACTTCGTTGTGGATAAAACTAGAAGCCTGAATTTTCAGTAACCAAACAGGCATTGTATAAACACGGTATATTTCAAATTTCATTCAATTTGAACCAGTAGTTTAAGAATTATAACGAGTCAAAGTTTCTTAATTTTGTTAATTTTGTCACTCACTGATTGACCGATCATCAAAAGTCTAAGGCACTTCTGGCAGACATAGAAGCTTCAAATTTAGA
Source organism: Tholera decimalis (assembly GCA_943138885.2). Lineage (NCBI taxonomy): Eukaryota > Metazoa > Arthropoda > Insecta > Lepidoptera > Noctuidae > Tholera > Tholera decimalis. The sequence goes on along the minus strand of OW964549.2, from coordinate 12,731,901 downwards.
ATACAATTAGTGTTTAGTATATGAATCAAGGAAAAACTGTAATATTTTTCAATTTCGTTCCAGTTTTCTAGATACATTAACTGCATAAATAACTTTGTAATCCCATATAAATATATAGGATTACAAAGTTACATTTGCAGTTAATTAATCAGTGTACCTGCATAATATAATGAAATAATAGATGTAGATGGGTACTTTTTTTTTTCTTGGTGTTAAATATCATCGAATGACTTCTTCCGCTCGGGTGTATCAGAATTCTACTGACTAAAAACCCACCCTGTTCCTTCGGAAGCCCTTAAGTTCCGGGGCCGTGGTATCTCGATGGAACTTTCCCACAAACCCCGACAGGCAATGGCCCTATGAGGCCCCGTCACTGGTATTAACAGCTTTTTGAGGCGCGCGTGGAACACAACGCGTCGCCGACCCGGGCCTGGTCCTTACCGGACGGTGAGCGACCCCTGCTCGCCATCCGCAGGCCCGCGCTTACGGTGGCCCGAAATCGACTCGCGATCCACGACGCCCGGGGCGTCTCCCCCGGCGGCTATGGCGCGAGGAAGAGAGTTTCCTCTCCCTCGCACGTTAGGCCTCCTCCTTCGCTAGCATGACTGCTTCGCAGCAGGAGGTGACTGCATCCCATTCCCTCTCGCTTCGCACCATGGTCTAAACCAGAGCATGGCGCGAGAAGTCGCCGCCGCCGATCGCCTCTATGAGGATACGACGGTGCTCCACCCATGCAGGGCACACCTCGACCATATGCTCCACCGTGTCTTCCAGTGTAGATAGGTACCTAGATATAATAATTATGCTCAAAGGTAACTTGTTAAATGGTCAACGGAATAAAAAAGCAAGAAGTATTAAGAGTATTGGGGAGTATTAAGTACAGTAAATTGCCCGAAATTGCATAATTACTTACTTATGGATTAACTTTAACCGAGACGTTTGACGAGTGCGGCATTAATTATTACTAACTAATGCAAAAGAAGTACGTGCGTATTCATATGTGCGTATCAAAGCCTCCGAAAGAAACCCATAGAGACAGGGAGTGGGCTTTGAAAAAAACTTTAGCTGAAGTTCAAGAAGTAGTACCGGAAAATAAAAAAAGGAAGCCTACCTACAAAAATAAGAAAAGCTCATAAGACAGAGAGAGGGCTTTAAGAAAACTCGTTGATGGTATACAAGAAGTAGAAGGTACCGGAAAGGAAAAAAGTAGGACTTTCTACAAAAAGCAATGAGATCCCATAAAAAACAATACTTGTCAAAAACCCAAGTCTCGCAACTTAGTTGTTCTATCGTAAAAAGTTGTGAGATCCATGTAATACCAAGTCGGTTATTAATTTATTCAGTCCCTACTTAAGGGACCTTCTGTCTTAAATTATTACGTAATTATCTAACCTAACGACATCTTATAGTGACCATATCAATATTAAAAATCTTTACCGTTTTAAATAAATAGATTGACTTGGCAATCCTACGTAGTGCGGTGACACGATTGTTATGATTACAATTTAAAAAACTTACGAAACCTAAAATTTGGTATCAATTTTAGAGTATTTTATTTTGAAGCCCTTGAATGGGGAGCTCTTGGTAAAATAATCAAAAACAATTTCACGGTATCAAACCGTGACTTAAAGTCCAGGTTAAGCTACGGCTACTATTATTTGCTCATTTATTATCATGCCTTAAAAATACTTAATAATATTTACTTAAAAACCAGTAAAAATACATTGAGCTGACATAACGATTATCAACAAGTCTGATCATAGTAGTCTCGTTACATCCTACATATTATAATAGATAATGCCTTGGTTCTTTGAAATCCGATTATAAAAACTTTTATACCTTTAATATTTTTATGTGCTCGTTGAATAATTGAGACGTTTTAAAAATTTATGGTGTATCAAAAATGGCGAAAGGGATCAGTGGTAATAAAGTTGTTGATAAATGGTCGTGTTAACAGATTTAGTAAGAACGTCTGCTTTAAATCTTTCGTCACAAGCCATTATCTGAGTTGAACTACAAGACTTTTCTGAATGAATCACTAGAAAGTAGCGCCTTTCGATACAAAAAGAGTATGTACATACATTTTATGTTCGATACACGTTTTTTTTTTTGTAGATTTTGGCAGACTTTATTGCTATTTCTGTTAATATAAGACGCTTCTTCTTACTCTCAAAACTGACTAACTTTAATCTTATTATTAGAAGACGGTTTAGAGTTGAATGGTAAGACATATTTTCGCACATACTTATCTTTCCGCTCTTCAAGAACTGCACATCAAGCTGATTCATAATGCAATCTCTGTTATGTTTCTAGAACCAGTTGTCAGTCCATAGTACAATGTGTAGAGAATCTTGACGCCCTGGAGGAGAGTTCTACATTACTACGCTCTGAATTGAGCACAAGGGAGAGTCAGGTTCCACTGACACAAAACCCACTTTGTTCCTTCCTATCCTACTGTTCCGAGCCACGCGGTGTCTCGTCAGAACATACTCGCAAGCCTGCAGGCCATATCAGGCCCTATCAATTGTACTGGCTGCTCTTTGAGGCGCGTGCGGAACCCGAGTCACCGTTGACTTGGGAAGATCCGCCTTAGTTCATATCTACAATAACCTATAATATAAGTGGGTTTTTGGCGTCTTATGCGTATGCTCCGCGGTGATTCCCTTTCAGATGCTTCCTTCTTTAAGCAGGACTGGCCCTCCCACAATCGAGCTCAACTCCCTCCTTCTAAAACGATCTGTCTCATCCTTTGTTCTAGCAAAACAGAACAGATCTTCTTAAAGAAGTTATATCATTCTTCAAATTTGACCTTAGCCTAACCACACCTTTGCACCAAAAGCAGAAACCGTTTTACAAACTTAGTAACCCGAGAACTTAATTAACTTAACGTCATAACAAAGTACAGTTAAAGTAATACTGGAACAAAGTATATTAGTGCAATGGAGTTGTGTAAGCTCCTTCTATCGAGCTCAGACTATGAAACGGGTAACGGACGGTTTACCTGGCGGTTAAGTGGTCCGCTTCGCTCAGTTTAATGTAAGTGCAGACTGTAATGACGTTGAGTTAGTGTGAATGGTTACTTTTTGTGACCATTGTCGGGTGTTAGTAGTTCATGTAAAATCCTACAAAGAGTGAATATTTGGGTGTTTGTATATTTGTGTTTCAATCATGCAAAAATAACATAAGCGATTTGGATGAAATTTGACATGCATATCGTTCACAACCTGGAAAAATACATTGGCTACTATTAATCCTGCGAAAATGTGCGGTATGTAAATGTAAAGTATTTCTGCACCAGAAACAACCCGGAACTATGATCCCACAATTAAATCACATCTTTTTAATAAAACAAAATACTTGTAAAACAACAACATATGATGAAACAATAAAAATATTGTGCCTGTACATTGAAAATATTAACAAAAATAAAGAAATTAAACCGACTTCCGAAAAACACTGCAAAGTGAAAAATAAGTTTAATTTCGGTAGTCGGTGTTTTTAGTTTTGTATTTTCGTTTTTGGCACCGACTTCCGAAATTAAAGTTATTTTTCACTTTGCACTGTTTTTTGGAAGTCAGTTTAATTTTTTGGTAAAAAGTTTTTATTTCACTCTTTTTAGTTGGTCGATTTATAATTTACCTAGTTACAAAAGCCTAAATCTCAACTACTTATAACCTTTTACAAAATATTGCTTTTCCCAATGCTGGGCCGTTAATTGTTGAGGAGTTCTCCTGGTACTTCACCATTAGCTTCATTTCACCATATGCATTGTGACGAGCATATTGTGCTTAATAACCATATTCAAGTAATCGAAGCGGAACCCATGAAATACTTATTATTCCTACTTATATATTGAGTAGTTCCAGTGACCATCTGTGGTCTTTATCATCAGGTCCACTTCACAAATGGTGCTTTTCGAATGCAACTACACAAGTTACTATAAAAAATAATCAAATCACTATAGATGTGCCTCTAATATTTGAAGAGTTCCCTTGATTTCTCCAGAATCCCATCATCAGATCCTGACTTGGTGGCAATGGGACCAATTTCAAAGTATACCCTTTCAAAACAAAAAGAATTTTCCGAATCGGTTCAGCCGTCTTCGAGTAATCGGTGATCATAAATTAAAATATATATATATATATACGCGTCGAATTGATAACCTCCTCCTTTTTTGTCGTCGGTTGAAAAATAATTGAGGAGGATTAAGAAACAGTAATAGAGTTCAGAAATTAAAGCTAGAACGAAACAGTTACATACTTGGTCGTCAACTGCTTAGCCATTTGCAACTAAGTACTGCTGTTTTTACCCGACTGCAAAGGAAGGGTTATGTTTTTCGCGCGTATCTTGTATGTATGTATGTAATATTCTTTATTACCTCATATCTCCTTAACCGCTGAACGGATTCAAACAATTGAGGTATCGTTAGATTTGTCTTAACAGCCCGAGTGTTCTTAAATAGGTGACATTAAAAAAAAATAAACATTGCGGCTGTGCGAAGCCATTATAATTGGTGAAAAAAAAAAAACTTTTTTTCAAATAAATGTGTATCAAATTAAAGGGCTTAACATAAGAATTTCAAAAAGGTATATCATGTTTATCATTAGTGTAATACTAGCAAAACAACACAATGAGAAAGTTTAAAAATATGGTCTCACTTTCTGAATCCGGTGGAGTGCCAATGTGACACGACCGGGAAAACTAAAAAAATTGTTAATTAATATTTTAACTAAAATGTTGAATAAAAAAAATGTTATTTAATAAATCTAAAAACCCGACTGCTCAACTGAAGTGTAAGAAACAAGCACATTTTTATTTTTAAAAGTGACGAGCAGGCGGACACAACCCATTTTAAAAAAAAATATGTTCAATTGGGACCCACCTGCTTGTCACTTTTAAAAATATAAATGTGCTTATTTCTTACACTTCAGTTGAACAGTCGGGCTTTTTAGAATTTTTTTTTTTTTTTTTTTGATTTTCTGGCTTCTGACTACCCGTAAAGACTGTCAAAGATGTCCAAATGATCGCCAGACCCATAGGCTTAACGTGCTTTCCCGGACTCGGAGGAAAGTCGATATGTCAAGTATGGTCACTCATCCGAGGACTTACCTCGACAAGGGTTGCTTAACCTTTAAATGACCCGCGCGGCTTTAGATTTAGCCACCGGCTCATCGCTGTGGTTTTAGTGAGGTAAACATCTCACACTCCTTAAATTTCCTAACCTAACCCTTTTTTTGTTTTTTTTTTTTTTTTAATATTAAAAAAAAAATCCACGGTGTTCCTTCAATAACCCTTTACATACCGGGGCCACGGTAACGGGATGAGTCCCACGACTCCGGCATTTTTTTTTTTTTTTTTTGTGGTGGGAAAATCATCTAATGACTTCTCCCGTTCCACCCAGAGCGGGAGAAGTCATTAGATGATTTTTCCACCACAAAAAAAACCTCAACGTATATGACAACTTTCGTAAGTTTTCGTTCCAACTTATCCAATAGATACTAGTCTTTATGATGGGTCACAAAACTCAGCACTCAAGACGGTAAGATGTGTGATTAACAGGAACGCTTAGTGTAATCCTTAATAGATTTTCATTAGCGGATCCGCACATCTAGTTCGATTAATGCCGGTTCGTTTGGTAATCCTATTTGCTCTGGTGAAGCTTACTACCTGTGTTAGTAGTAGTAGACTTACTGCTCAAACTGGGCTGTGTAAATTATACTAGGTATTGGCCATAGTACGATAAATGATATTTATTTAGTAAATTGGTTTTATGAATGACACATTTACACGTTTTTTTTTCGTTTTGAACTAGATGAAGCTGGTGTTTCTGACCTGACTGACCCTGAGAAGAAACATCGAGTTCCTTACAGAATTTCAAATTTGGAGTTGGTTGGTTGGTAGGTTTTCAACATTCGAAATTCAAAAATATTTTGTTTCGTATAGGTCTACATTAGGCATTTATAAAACGCATAGTGCATGGTTTGAGTTGATAGTTTCAAGAAAGAAAAACTGACATAATTATATCTCCACGGATTCTTTATTCAAAACGTAACTGATTTTTGAATGTGTCCATTGTACAGTATGAGAGAATATTGCAGATCATTCGAAACTGACCATTCATATTTATTTCATCTCAATTACAGATATAGCTGGATAATATAGATACGCTCTATTGAGTATAATTATGTATGTACTTATATATAAGGTTGGGGAAAAGTCTTTTCGCATTATAGTATGTATGAACTTGTAATAAAATCTCTTTGGCTATACTATTTGTATCTGGCTGGTTTTGGTATCATTGAAAGTTTAAATTTTTAAGAACATAATTCCAAATTCAAGTTAGGAAAATGTGTGATTTTCATTTGTTTTTCGTACTGTCAAGATGAGTGAATCTAATGAAGAAATTCGATACATTTTAAAATTTTACTACAAAAAAGGTAAAAATGCAACACAAGCTGCGAAAAAAATTTGCGATGTTTATGGACCTAGTGCAGTGTCTGTGAGAGTAGCACAAATTTGGTTTAAGCGTTTTCAATCCGGAAATTTTGATGTCAAAGATGCACGTCGCTCTGGTCGCCTTATCACGGATAAAATGGATACCATTTTTGAAAAGGTGGAGCAAGATCGGCATATCAATAGTGACGACGTAGCTGAAGAACTGGGAATTGACCACAAAATAGTTTTGGCGCATTTGAAAAAAAACTGGGTACATAAAAAAGCTTGATATTTGGGTACCTCACGAGCTCACTGAAAGAAACCTAATGAACCGTGTACTCATTTGTGATTCTTTATTACGACGTAATGAAACCGAACCATTTTTGAAGAAGCTGATAACTGGTGATGAAAAGTGGAACATGTACAACAAGAACGTGCGAAAAAGGTCGTGGTCAAGGGCCGGTCAGGCTTCACAGACTGTGGCGAAACCCGGGTTAACCCACAACAAGGTGATGCTGTGTGTGTGGTGGGATTGGAAGGGCAATATTCATTATGAGCTGTTACCACCAGGCAGGACCATCGATTCTGAACTCTTTTGCGAACAACTGATGAGATTAAAGAAAGAAGTTGAGAGAAAATGGCCGGAATTAATCAACAGAAGGGGTGTGGTTTTTCATCATGATAACGCTAGACCTCACACATCTTTAGCCACTCAGCAAAAATTAAGAAAGTTTGGCTGGGAGGTGTTAATGCATCCGCCGTATAGTCCTGACCTTGCAACTTCAGATTTCCACCTGTTTCGGTCTCTTCAGAATTCTTTAAGCAGTGTCAGGTTAACATCACGAGAAGACTGCCAAAACCACTTGTCGCGGTATTTTGATCAGAAGTCCCAAAATTTCTATAGCAATGGGATCATGTCCCTACCTACAAGGTGGCAAAAAGTTATCGAACAAAATGGTACCTACATACTTTAGTTAAATGTAAATAAACTATATTAAAAAATGTTTTGAATTTTTTTTAAAAATGCGAAGAAACTTTTTCCCCAACCTATTATTTTTAGTCATTTTTTTCTATCTCTAATAAGACAAGTTGTCCTCTGATCAAGTACCTACCGACCTACGCTCCAACGTACATTAAAAAATGCCCATCAGTAAGCAGATAACAAAATATTCATTTTACTTCAAGACTCAGCGAAGCAACCAACTCCTTTTGAAAAGCAGATTATCAAGTTTTACGCAAATTGTATCCCATTCTATGACAGTTGAACACCTTAGGGAAATTCTGCTCTCAAAGATAAATGGACGGTAAATGATGCAAAATTTGATATTATTTAGAAGAGGATAGGTGGGTATTGGAAAGTACTAACTCTTATTTTAAATGTACAGTGGAACCTGAGCAACTGGTATCTAACCTTATTTACACATTGAAATGGCAATTGTCTTAATTATAGATTTTCCTGCTAAAAGAGGTCGAAATACAATTTGCTCCCTACATCTAGTACAAACAAGTGTCGTAATTATTTTAAACCAGATAATATATTTTATACCTTTTTTATTTTAAATTTTAATTTTATTCTATAAAAAAATGTCTCTAAGTTGTCTTATATAGGCTAAGTTAAATTAAAGAGGAAAATGTTGACAAAACCTGGGAAATCAGATTTTAATTATTCAGGTTTAAGAATTTCCAATAAAAGAGGTTTCTAACTAATCTAAGGTCTTGTTTTCGCAAGTGTTTCAAGTTCATAATTTTTCTTCATTTTACGACTCTATGGTTAACTCATTACACTAATTATAACGTTTTTTTTTTCTGGGGGGAAGCCAACTTCTTACGCTCTGGGTACAAGAAAGAACCAGAATAATCTATACTTATAATAAATCTGTAGAGAGGTCAATTCTGTACATGAAATATATTTCCAAAATAACTATCAGGGGGTGATTAAGGATCGATACTCATGCCAAAAATGCAATCAGTTAAATTTTTGTCTGTCTGTCTGTCTGTCTGTCTGTCTGTCTGTCTGTATAACCGTTATAGAAACAAAAACTACTCGACGGATTTTAACGAAACTTGGTACAATTATTTTTCATACTCCTGAGCGGGTTATAGTATACTTTTCATCACGCTACAATCAATAGGAGCAGAGCAGTGAAGGGAAATGTTGGGAAAACGGGAGAAGTTACTCCATTTTTTAAGCTTCCGTCGCGTGTGCAACCTTAATGGTTAAAGCTACACAAATCATTTCATGACGGAAATGTTCTCCTTAAAATTATATAAAAAATATCCCACGACAGCATATGTCTAACTTTTATGGTTGACTCACAATAACACCTGTAACTCCCGATAGCTTAGCAGTTCGAAGCTTTCTGATTATAATATTTGTCTACTCTTACGTTTATAACACTCTCAGTCACCCCTAATTGAAAAAGTTAACATTATTAACTATTCCATAAAAAAATTGGCCAAGTGCGAGTCAGACTCGCCCATGAAGGGTTCCGTAGTAACTATAATATAATATGCAAATTTATTTGACGAAAAAACAACCTTACAAATTTCTTAAAACTAGCTTATTTACATTTTTTACAACTGCGCCAAATAAATTTGTTTTGAAAAAAAACCTTACAAATTTCTTAAAACTGGCTTTTTTACATTTTTTACAACTGCGCCGAATAAATTTGTTTTTCATAGTATTTGTATGAATTACAAAGTTATATTTGCGGTTTTAGAAAATATGCTGTATCTCAAAATCTGCTGAACTGATTTCGTTCAAACTAATTTTGGTTGAAAGTTTATATTAAGATCTACAGACATATATTTTTTTTAGATTTTTCACTTCTTTATTATAGAAGTTAGAGGTTGTGTCCGCCACACACACATTTTACCACTTTGGAAGCTTATATCTTTTAAACCATTGACTTTATGGAAAAGTGGTTTTTGAAACCCCGATGTCGTTTTTAAAGAACTGTCTATAGATACCACACATGCATCGATTTCATGAAAAAAAATATTTTCAGGTTTAGTTCCATGTATGGGGAGCCCCCCTTTATTTTAAATATTTTTTAATTTTTTTCTCAAAATCGGAAAGCGGTTCACAGAACACATCTACCTATCAAGTTTCACATGTATAGTCCTAATAGTTTCGGAATAAAATTGCTGTGACAGACGGACGGACGGACAGACAGACAGACAGACAGACGGACAGACATGTCGAAACTATAAAGACTCCGTTTTTTGCCATTCGGCTACGAAACCGTAAAAAGAATCATATAAATCGGTATAGAAACACCAAAGTTATACATGAAATACGCTTATAATAATAAGCCATCGCGCGTGAATACTGAATCATGCTATAAGGATTATTTTTGAGAATCGGTCGCCGCGCTCGACGCGTCTCGCGGTCGAAGCGTTCTCTAGGTACTTAAGCCTCATGTGAACGTGATCTAAACAATATTACCAATACATTAACTTACGCTGACGGAGTCGCGGGCACAGCTATATTGTATCATTACGCTAAGGCCAATAGGAGCGGAGCGCCAATGAAGAATGCTTCAAAATCGGGGTTAAATTTAACGTTAGCCCAAAGTAACTATTCCACGCGGACGAAGTCGCGGGCAAAAGCTAGTACTATATAAACTACTAAATAATAAGTATTTCGTGGATTGCGATTCGAGTACTTGAATATGGATGTTAAGCACTTTATGCTCGTCACAATGTATATGGTGATGTAGAGCTGATGGTGAAGTACCAGGAGAACTCCTTAAAAATTAACGGCTCTGCATCGGGAAAAGCAATATTTTGTAAAAGGTGATAAGTAGTTGACATTTTGGCTTTTGTAACTAGATAAATTACAAACCGACCCACTAAAAACGTGAAAAAAAACTTTTTAACAAAAAATAAAACCGACTTCCATATCAAACTACTACAAAGGCAAAAATAACTTTAATTTCGAAGGCGGTGTTAAAAAAAAATAAAATACCAAACCAATAACACCGACTACCGAAATTACAGTTATTTTTGCCTTTGCAGTGTTTTGATATGGAAGTCGGTTTTTTTTTTTTTTTAAGTTTTTTTTTTAATATTTAATGAAATCAAAGACAAGCAAAGTCTGTGGCACTATTTCCTCAAAAGTGCAAACAAAGTAAGAACTTGGAGCACTCCTAACCTTCTAAAACTTTACAATGGCAATACGAAATTTTCAATTAATTATAGTTAAAGAATAGGCACTATGAAATACAACAAATTTCGCGACAAAATTGCTTATGAATAATGAATTAAACGCTGTGGAAAATTTATTCAAAGTTTTACACGACTAGCGAGACTAACGAGGGTTTCATACTGATTTCACGATAAATAATTATCGTTTCAGAAACTGTGCGTGACAGCTTTGTTTCTAGAGATATATTTTTAAAATTATTAACTCTTCACAGAGTCATACCAACTGGAAAGCCTTCGTTTTGGAAATTAATTAACCAAAGACCAAATATTAAGTACTGAAAATAAGTGTAACATCACTTACTAAAATCTCTGTAAATCTCATTTAAGTAGTTTGCGAAAAACAGAAATTGCCCTAGGTACCTTACGCACATTGAATATTAGGTTTCATTAAAACCAGTTCCTTCATGTCCAGTTTGTATGAATTGAATCAAAAATTCAACTAACTCAGCTACTACCTATGTACTTATTTTGAAAATTAATTTGAAATTGCAAAAGGCATTAAAAAGCCACCACATTAAAATCACATTCCAAAATAAAATGAAGTTAAGTATCTTCGCAAAGTTGGTAAACCCAAAACTGTACTGTCGAAACTGCAATGCAGTCATCAAATTGGAAGAACGTTTCCTTATATTTCCTAACCAAATATTAGGGTACCTGAAACAAATTAAATGGAGTCACGTTATTATACAGGACCACAAAATTCAACCTTAACGTTTTAGTAATAAAGTTCTAATCTATTTGGTGCATAAACATTCATATAGACGTAATCTCTGCCTAGGGAAATTTTATATTTTAAGGAGAATATTGCAGAGAGCCGCATTCGCGTAATGAGGTACTTACGCCGTTATTAGGCAGTTTAGTGCTAATTACAATCTTAAGAATGTAATTGCCTTAAGAAAGAATTAAATTCTGAGTGGTACATACACCTTTGGTTTTTGAGAAATGAATTTTTAATACGTATGCTAGTTTGGTGTTTAAAACCTTATTCAATATTCAATATTCAATTCTTTATTGCATTCCACAATGTAGGCTTAGGTGGTAAACAAATTTTTTTGGAGACAATCGTGGACCCTGACGGGCACAGCAAAAGTAAGATGTGTGGAGAGGACTTATCATTTAAGTATCTTATAATCTAAATTATTCTAAAAACTTAAACATTAAAATTACTAAAAACATTATTTTTCGAGTTTCAATGATTTATCATTCAAATATTCGTTGACACTGTAGTAACATTTGCTTAATAATAACTTTTTTAACTTATTTGTAAATAAATGGATTTATTTTCTTTTCTTATTGATTCGGGTAACATATTGTATATTTTTATTGACATGACTAAAGGACTTGTAGAATATATTTTTAAGCGGGATGATGGTAGGTTGAGTCGGTTTTTGTGTCGGAGTGTGTATCTTGTTTGAATGTCTTCCCGTTTAGTGTAAAAGTCTTGGTGTTTATGAGCGAATTTGCATAATTCAAGTATGTATATACAAGGCAAAGTTAAAATATTTAGTTCTATAAAATGGGGTTTGCAACTATCTATCTGTTGTATATTTACCAGGATACGAATAAATTTCTTTTGAAAGGTGAACAGTGTAGGTGCATCTGTACTGTATCCCCACATTATAATACCGTAGCTAAGCCAAGCATAAGCATAGGCGTAGTATGTAACCAGGGCAGTCTCTAAATTTGTGGTTTTTTTGACTTCACGAAAAGCGTATAAAAATTTTGAAAGTTTTGATTTTATGTTTTGTATGTGTGACTTCCAATTTATATTTTTGTCTATTGTTATGCCTAATAATTTGAATTCATTGACTGTTTCTATTTTATGGTTATTAAAAGAAAAGAGTGCATTTAGAGGATTTTTTTGGTGGGGATGGAAAGTTATGAGTTTAGTCTTTGAAAAGTTGATTTCAAGGTTGTGCTCGTTCATCCAGGTTATTATTTTACCGAGAATTTCGTTAAGGGTACTGTTTAGGTTCGTGTTGTTATGACATTGGGTGAGAATGGAGATGTCGTCCACAAATAAAACGCAAGGTCCGGTTTCTGCTATAAATTTTGGGAGATCATTGATGTAAATGAGAAACAATAGACATCCAATAACACTTCCTTGTGGTATTGATGCGTTAATCGCCTTTCTATCAGACCGGAACTTTTGAAGTTCGTTTATATTGTTATTGAAGTATTCTATTTCTACTAGCTGTGCTCTGTTTTCAAGATAAGATTTGAACCATTCATATGATTTACCGCGGATCCCTAATCTATATAATTTATTTAATAAAATATTGTATTGAACTTTATCATAGGCTTTGGTCATGTCAAGCATTAACCCCACTGCGTATTTTTTATTATTTATTATGCTTAAGGCTTCCTGTATGAATTTATAGACTGCCAATGCTGTTGACCGATTTTTTCGAAAGCCGTTTTGGCATTCATCAAATATTCTATATTTTTCGCAGAAAGTGTACACGCGATTGCACATTGCTTTCTCGAAAATCTTTGAAGCTGTAGGCAGTAAAACTATTGGACGGTAACCTAACCTAACCTTAATAGAGAATAGAGTAACACCGGCCACGGGCGGACTGGAGGGAGTAGCTATAGTATTTTGTCCCGATACAAAACTTTCTGCCATCTTTTGCGGGACTGAAATCTACGCGACGCATACTATTTCCAACTCTTACATAATACTTGTCTTTTACAATGAAACTAATACATACTCGGAACAATAAAAAATGAGCAATTTCGCATATACATTCTGTGCTGCTTCCCTGGCTTATTGTGACTGCGTTATTGTATAAAGGTCTATTAACAACCCCACTTTTTTTTGTTGTTGTTATTATTTGTTTTTTTTTGTTGTTATTTTTATTTTATTTTACTTGTATATAATTTTTATTTTTATGTCATTTGCTTTAGTTTATTTGCAGTTTTGTAAAGTTAATTTTTAATGTAAATGTGTGAACACTATAGACTCTGAGATTCATTTCTGATTAGTTATATTACATTTTATTATGTCAATTAGTCTATACAGTCCTCTCATACCAAAAAAATAAACAAAAATTGTATCTGTTATGCAAAGATTGTGAAAATCAAGATTTTTTTTTAAAAGAGTAACCGTGGAGTTTCTTGCCGGTTCTTCTCCATAGGAAACGACCAATTTTGAACCGTGCACTAACTTCTGACGTTTTATGAGTGCCCATTTAGGCCTATGTAAAATAAAAACAATTTTGATTTTGATTTTGATTTTTTGATGCTACTACATTGACGAATTTCTATGTTCTCGAGTGATGAAGTCCGCCTGTCACGTAAGAGTGCTACGCAAAGTTTAAATTAGATTATTAAATGACTTTTTTATCAGAAAATAGTTTACATAAGTTATGGCATTCGTAATCAGACAATAGTTTTAAAATCTATAAGTTTTGCAGCCAAGACGAAAACGTCGGTGGCGGCGTACCAATATTTATACTAATGCGAACCCAAAGTATTGACAAATTGTCGTAGTTTCGCCTTCTTTGAGTTGGTGTAAGTATTATAATACCAGTATTTTCTTTTGGCAAAATGACTTTTCCAATAGTTTGAAACGTCACGATAATGTAGTCCATCATCTTTATATTTAAGTAATATTCGATATTTACTAGTAATCTGGGAGCGCTGTAAAGCCTCCGCCAAGTTAAGCGAAACCTTTTTCTCAAAATAGCTCAGAGCATTTTTAAGACTTGTAAATTTCAAGGTACCCATCAGACCTAGAGCCGAATCCAGATTTCATATAAATATTAATAAAAATATATATTTTGTTAAAGTCTTGGCACATAATAATTTATGTACACATAACATTACATTTTTTGACTACCTGCCAAAAAAATTAGCATATTGCACCACAAATGATCGCATCTTGCATTTGCTGCTAAGTTAAGTGGTCATGAAACGAAGATAATATAAAATCATAAACTCAAGCGTGTGGTTGTTAATCAGATAATATGGTACTAACCTATAAGGTTACATTGTTAGAAAAAAAAAATCACCTTATAAAGTTTATGTTATCAACTTTGCACTATTGGGTATTTGTCACTGACTGAGTCCTAATCACCAGCATTTTAAGCACCTAGCAGAGATAGAAACTTAAATTAAGCTACTCGCTAAGGTGTCGGATTTGTGATCGAGAGGTCACGGGTTCGAACCCAACCAATTACACTATTGCTTAGTTGGAGGTGTTAACAAGATTGCTAGTAATGTGAATTATACCCACATTCATTGTACTCTTTTTTTTTTTAAAAAAGTATGAATATTATGGTAGCTTGGCAGTTGCACTATTTTTTTACAAACCTACTTGTAGCGAGACTTCGCACGAGTTTCACATTTATTCTTTACATGAAATACCTTTTCTAAAGAAACATTTATAGCTCGTTCGGGACATGTTTTACGATACTCAAGAGAATTGACCTGATTTATTTACTCACGACAAAGGCATTTAGAAAAGAAAAATTAAAAGGTACAATTTTTGCATATCTTTTTTTTTATTCATAATGAGCTCTTGATCTCAATCTCGCCTGATGGTAAGCGATAGATGAGATCTACGATGGAACGAGCGAGCCCAGAAGATGCCTGTTTACTCTTGCTTTAAAGGTTGAAAGGTTGAATGAGTGGCAGGGAACACAGAAGCCGGCAGAGAATTCCACAGCTTGGAAGTGCGCACAATAAATGTGGAGGAGAAGCGCTTGGTATGACATGACGGTATATCAACAAAGTGTGGATGGTAGCCAGCTGTGCGTCTGGTAGACCGGTAGTAAAAGGGAGTCGGAGGAATATCATACCATTGATTATGATTATCAAATACTTGGCTTGTATTTACTTATTAACTATGTATACTAATTTATTTAAACTTTATGTACAATAGTGTTATACGGGCGGACTTAATGCAGCAAGGCATTTTCTTTGGTTTAACAAATTGGCCAAGTGCGAGTCAGACTCATCCATGAAGGGTTCCGCAGTAACTCTAACAATATAATATATATATATATATTTAATTGACAAAAAACTTTTTACCAAAAAATTAAACCCACTCCCAAAAAAACACTGCAAAGTGAAAAATAACTTTAATTTCGGTAGTCGGTGTCTTTAGTTTTTTATTTTCGTTTTTGGCACCGACTTCCGAAATTAAAGTTATTTTTCACTTTGCAGTGTTTTTTTGGGAGTCGGTTTAATTTTTTGGTAAAAATTTTTTATTTCACTCTTTTTAGTTGGTCGATTTTTAATTTACCTAGTTGCAAGAGCCTAAATGTCAACTACTTATAACCTTTTACAAAATATTGCTTTTCCCAATGCTGGGCCGTTAATTGTTGAGGAGTTCTCCTGGTACTTCACCATCAGCTCTACATCACCATATGCATTGTGACGAGCATAAAGTGCTTAAAATCCATATTCAAGTAATCCAATCGCAATCCACTCAATACTTATTATTGAGTAGTTTCGGCGGCCATCTGTGGTCTTCATCATCAGTTCCACATCCTCAAATGGTACTTTTTGAGAGCAACTGCACAAGTTACTATAATAAATACCCAAAACGTCATAGGTGTGCCTATAATATTTGAAGAGTTCCCTCGATTTCTCCAGGGTACCATCATCAGATCCTGACGTTTATAAAAATGGGACCAATTTCGAAGTATACCCTTTCAATCAAAAAAAGAATTTTTCAAATCGGTTCAGCCGTCTTCGAGTAATCGATGATCCACCATAAAAAAAAAATATACGTGTCGAATTGATAACCTCCTCTTTTTGTCGTCGGTTGAAAACAAAAAACCTTACAAATTTCTTAAAACTAGATTATTGACATTTTTTACTACTACAATAACTTTGTTTTTCATAATGTTTGTATGAATTACAGAGTTATATTTGAGGTTTTAGAAAATATACTGGATCTCAACAACTGCTGACCCGATCTCATTCAAACCAATTTCGGTTGAAAGTTTATATTAAGGTCTACAGCATGTTTTTTTTTTAAATTTTTCACTCCATTATTATAGAAGTTAGAGCGGGGGACACACATTTTACCACTTTGGAAGCGTACATCTTTTAAATGATAAAATTTATGAAAAAGTGGTTTCAAAACCTAAATGTCATTTTAAAGACCTGTCTATAGATACCACACACGCATTGGTTTCAGGAAAGAAAAAGTTCAGTTTCAATTTCATGTAAGGGGAGCCAGCCCCCCTTTATTTTAATTTTAATTTTTAATTTTTTTTGTTAAAATCGGAAAGCGGTTCACAGAATACATCTACCTACCAAGTTTCACATTTATAGTCCTAATAGTTTCGGAATAACATGGCTGTGACATACGGACGGACAGACAGATAGACATGATGAAAATTCAACAGGTTCTGTTTTTTGCCATTCGGCTACGGAACCCTAAAAAAGACACATTGTACACCGGACACCTATCATGAACAAGAAAATGTAATTAAATAATATATACAACGTGTAATTTAAAGGGTATATAGGTACATACCAAGTGCACGGCTTCTTTGGATGATAATAAACGATATGGCAAGGGTTTTCTAATCCTATGTCTACATGTGTGGAGCATATTAGAAATTTCAATACATTGATACCAAGGACCGAATTTTTTAAATTAAGAAGAACGAAGAGAATAATCGTTTTATTGGCAAGTGACGTGGAATGTGATGACCCTCATAGTGCTGTGACACGTTTGTTATTATTGGTATTCGAGAAACATATGAAACCAATAATTTGGGGTCAATTCTGTGAGTCACTTATTTTGAGCTGAAACTTTGCATAGAGACTCCATACCAGATGTTGTCTTCAGTCCTTTTGGATAGATATGGGGTTTCCGTTACACGTAGTATAACACTAACAATATACATGTGTTAAAATAATAAACTAATAATTACTACTTATCTGAGACATGTAAATATTAATGTTACATTTAAATTAATAAACTAAGGTTGTGTTTACTCTCTTGACTACACAAATACTTAGAAACCGAGTGTATTCCGGGAATTTTATTTATTTTAGGCGTCAATAACCTAATGGTATCAGACTTGGGAGCGAAAGGCCACGGGTTTGAACCCCACCCATTACACTCTTGCCGTGAACCCACTCCAAACACAAACATATTTAGCATAACAAGAATTCTTAATCTTTTAGTTTTTCATTTTTCAGCTTACCTTCAAGCGTGATCGAGGTCAAGAGCGGGCTCATCAATAAAAAAACCGGTCAAGTGCGTGTCGGGCCACGCGCAGTGTAGGGTTCCGTAGTTTTTATAACAGGTAAGTGCGTGTCGTATTCGCTGACTGATCGTTTCGTACCATGCTCTAACTAAAAGCCAAACATGACTACCTAACTAATTTGACTTCCTATACAAATCCTCACCTGATCCGACAATTTTGCACGGAAAGTTTTGATTTTTTTTAGAGATTTGTATTAAACTTGTCATAGCCGGTGTTTTGAATTTAAATACGGACACAGAGCTACACTACTCAATCGTCACAAGAAGCTAGCATGATAACACTGGCGCTTAGCGCCATCTATCGACATTTCTATAGAGTTGTTCGAAATTTTCGAGTCAAATACAATTGGTCGACTATTACTCGTAAACTTGTAAAGCCCATTTATGTGTGATAGTTTTCCTTTAAATTTCGTTATATATAGGTACTACTGCCGTGACATTTGAATTTCTAACTACAAC
This sequence comes from Tholera decimalis, assembly GCA_943138885.2. Taxonomy (NCBI): domain Eukaryota; kingdom Metazoa; phylum Arthropoda; class Insecta; order Lepidoptera; family Noctuidae; genus Tholera; species Tholera decimalis. The sequence continues at coordinate 12,713,564 of OW964549.2, read as the reverse complement.
CGTTTAGTTGACACTTGACTCTAACCAAAATTGGCACTTTAAAGCTTGATAAGTCATGAACGGTTTACTTAATCAAAAAACAGTTTTACCAAACCCCTAATAGTTTTGAAAGACCTATTCAACGATATCCCACACTATGGGAAGAACGAAAAAAAAATATTATCATCCCACTTTACATGTATGGGAGGTACCCTAAATAATTGTTTTTTTCAAAATTTTATTTACCACTTTTTCGGCGTCATTAACGTGTATACTCATGCCAAAGTACAACTTTCTAGTACCAATAGTTTTTGAGCTAAACCGCGGACAGACGGACAGACAGACGGACATGGCGAAACTATAAGGGTTCCTTGTTGACTACGGAACCCTAAAAATGTCCATAAACATAACTAGACTATACTAACAAACATAACCTATGATTCTCCATGTATTCAAATAAAGACTAAGTCACAAAATGGCACACCCAGAGGACGTAAAAACCTTTCATTAATACCCGGTTCTACAAAACATCTCTTCCAACAGGTAACCATTGGCACGTTATAATTTAACGAACGTCTATCGAGAACTCAATGTCTAACGGCACTGACAGGATAAAACCCATCTAAAAAAACGATGTTGGCATATTTCCTCCTTTGCAAAACAGAAATGAGAAAATAGAGGTACGACGCTTTCCGCCAATATACAAACATGGGATATAAAAACCTTCAGTGTACTCAAAAAAGATGGCAAAAGGGAAAACAAATATTTTCGTGTCCGATATGCGTGGGTACACTATGTGTCATTCTATTGAAATAGCTAGTTTCTGTTTGTACTTGTGTGTGTTTGTGAAAATATGGTAGAATAGCTTTTATGTTCGACGGGCAAGGTTAGGACTCAGCTAAGGAGCTTTCCGCCGAAATTCATACCGTTATATTAGTTGTTTTTTTTTTTTATTTCCATAAAATTTGACACCTTTAAAACTTTTCCTGGAGTTCCAAAAATATTTTAAAACCAATATTAGACTAATGGGTCGTGCCATTCTCAAGCTTTAGCGAGACTAAAGAGAAGACAGCAATTGATTTTTAATTAGCGATAAGACCGTCATTGTAACAAAAGTTTTAGCAATGTTGTTATTTAGGCATGTTTAAATTTTTGGTGTACAATAAAATATATTCTATCTATCTATCTATAATAATTTATTTCCAAAAATATATTCTTACCTAATACATTATTGGATACCTAATCTCAAATGTGGACTATTAGTTTTTATATTATTTTACAAATCAGTGGGTGAGTAATTTCTAGCAATGATATGAAGTTTTTTTTTTTAATAAATAATTATATTTATACATATAAGATAGATAGACTAAACCTTTAACAGGAATTTTTGTTTATACCAGGATTTGCAGCAAAGAAGTTTTTTTTTTAATTCAAAATAAACAGCAAAAAGTGATATAATCTCTTATTATTCGATAGGAATAACAAAATATAGTGAGCCAGTATATATTTTATGCATATTATGTGTACATTGTGCTTGCCATGTTTGTAAACATACTATTGGAAATAAACTTAGTATCTTTTCTTTTATTCATGTTGAGCCCACTTTTGACCTCGATTTCACCTGTTGGTAAGCGATAGATGAGGTCTACGATGGAACAAGCGAGCCCAGAAGATGCCTGCTCACTCTTGCTTAAAACGTAAATAGACTAATAATGTTGGGACCAATGTATTGTGTAGCTAGTGTTTGCTTTATGACGACTATTTAATTTTTTATATTGTAACATTTGTAACCACTGTTCAACACAAATGTAATTTTTTTGAGAAGAATGAATAAAAAAAGGCTGAAAGGTCATGAGTCTCGGAACTTAAAGTCCTCTTTTCTTATTATTATATTTCGTGCAATTTTCTTTCTTCTTCTTTATTCTCGAAATTCAAGCAACTTCAGTAATAACGTCCTCCATCCGCGTAAAGCACAATGTTACAATGTTTGCTTTAATAAAACTCAGTGCCAGGTTTTTAAAATATTACTTCTGTGCGGGCTTTTAAGCAAATGCATTCCGGTCGCCAGTCAGCTTTGTCAATATACACCTGAATTGAATGGAAATTGAAATGTTCCTAGCACGATCAGTAAGCTTTTCAATATCTGAACGTGTATGGTAAGGTTCAGTTAGTTTGCACGGAGGGAATCTAAAATGGCTTCTTTCGTACTCCTTTGAGGGGATTCTTTATTTGGTATTTTTGCATCATAATGGCGAGAATTGGGATGAGATGAAAATTTTAGTAATGGATTCTGTGGTTAGTGAAATCTATTCTGTCTGTATAAGTTCTGGTGACACTAAAAGCTTACCTATAATTGGTTGGCGAGGCAGAGAAGCGCTTCACAAATGAGAGCATGCTTAGGAAAGGAAGAAACAAAAAAAAATTATTATTTGTTTTGTCATATATCGCATAAACTGAGAAAAAGAAAGAAAAAGAAACAACAGAACTATAGGGAAAATACACAAGCACACACACGCGAAACGGTCATCGCTCAGTATAATGATTCTGACAGTGGAATATTGAGAGCCATATATGAAGGTAATTATTATTTCTTTGTATACGGCTGTTAATATTAGGTACTGCTAATAATCTAATTTAACTCATTCATTTCCTCTTTTTAACCGACTTCAAAAAAAGGAGGAGGTTATCAATATTCGTCTTGAACTGTTATTTAATTAAATTTCTCTGAGCTTGCGTGCCTCCATTAAATATTATACTATATAAAGCTAAATTACCACTGACTGACTGACTGCCAAACCTCCCCTTTTCACCCCCCTTCTCCCCCCCCCCTATTGTATCTCGGAAACTACGAGACCCGTATTTTTTATTTTACGGATTCGTATAGAGGAGGCTCGGTAAAGTAAAAACCATTTTTCAGCGGCCCCCCCCTCACCCCCTTCTTACCCCCTTTAGGCGGATCTCGGAAATTAAGAGACTTGGAACATTTTTTTTTTCAGATTCATTTAGAGGGGCAATGCTTTAGTCAAAATACTTCTGCAACCCCCCCCCCCATTTTTTTTTCTTTTTTTCACAAGCACGCGAGGTGCTTGCACCTTGCGCAACACGCAAATACTAAACCCCCCCATCACACCCCCCCTTTTTTTTTTTTTTTCACAAGCACGCGAGGTGCTTGCACCTCGCGCAACACGCAAATACTAGTTTTTTTTTATATATATAATTTTGTGCTGTCACGCGAGGAGCTCGTGGCTAAATAATCATAGCCACAGGGGTCGATTTTCAATGTTAAGCAACTCTTTCCGAGGTCGGACTATGGAGGGTGACCACATTAACTTATCGAGATTCTTTCGTGTTTGGGAGAAACGTTAAACCGTTGGTCCCGGCTGACATTTGTACATCTTTGACAGTCGTTAAGGGTAAGCAGAAACCAGAAATTCTGACAATGTTCAAGACCAGACCATGGGTTTTTTTTTAAGGATGGGACATCATCATAATTATGACTGCCTCCCGATCCGGGTGAAGCGGGAGGGTGTGTGAGACTTTTACTGACTAAAACCCATCCGTGTTTCACCATATGCCCTTTGTGTCCCGAGGCCGCAGTAACTCTTTCGAACCATTCCGCAACCCCGGCAGGCATCGGCCCCCTTATGGGCCCCGACAATTTTGCTGACACTCTTGAGGCGCGCGTGGAACACTACACGCCGTCTACACGGGCCTGGTTTCTTTCGGGCGGCGAGCTACCCATTGCTCGCAGCCCGCAGGCCTGCGCCTACGGTGGCTGGGAGTCAGCCTGTGACTCCCGACGCCCGGAGCGTCTCCTGCAGCGGCTTGGGCGCTAGGGCTGTGAGACCCGCCTCTCCCTCACGCGTCCCGCCACCTCCTTCGCTTATTAGACTGGAAGCTGACCCCAACATAGGGAGAAAGCTAAGCAGCTGATGAATGCTGTACTTTGCAAGACAATATCACAACGCTATATAGTGCAGTTCTGATGCGAAATTCTTAGCATAGTGAGGTAATTTTACGTATAAAAAATTGGCCAAGTGCGAGTGAGATTCGCCCATGAAGGGTTGCGTAGTAACTACGCCAAATAACTTTGTTTTTCATAGTGTTGTTTTAGAAAATATGCTGTATCTCAAAAACTGCTGACCCAATCTCGTTGAAACTAGTTTTGGTTGAAAGTTTACATTAAGATCTACAGCATGATTTTTTTTTTTAATTTTACGCTCCATTATTATAGAACTCAGAGGGGGGACACATTTTACCACTTAGGAAGCGTATATCTTTTAAACGATTAACTTTATGAAAAAGTGATTTTAGAAACCTCAATGTTATTTTTAAAGACCTGTTTATAAATACCACTCACGTATGAGTTTCATAAAAAAATATTTCAGTTTCATTTCCATGTATGGGGAGCCCCCCTTTATTTTAAAATTTTTTTTTTTTTTCTTAAAATCGGAAAGCGGTTTACAGATTACATATACCTACCAAGTTTCACATGTATAGTCTTAATAGTTTCGCAATAAAATGGCTGTGACATACGGACGGACGGACGGACAGCCAGACAGACAGACATGACGAAACTACAAAGGTTCCTTTTTTGCCATTCGGCTACGGAACCCTAAAAGCGAGATATGTGTCTGAGGAATGCGGACAAGGAATATGTGTCCGCACATATGTGTATGGCTAAACAGAGCCCGCATTAAATCACACACACAACGATGCGTTGCTATAGTGTAAACAGTCACACATTTTCACACCACATTGCTACGCATTCCCGAGCCGCCTCGCTATCTACCACATCCATTCACAGACAATATTTTGATCTTTATGTACCTATTTTATTTTATATTACTATGTTTAATTGTATTTTTTTTTTTATTCTCATGATTCAAAACATGGGCTATTTTTAACCGACTTCAAAAAGGAGGTTCTGTATTCGATCCGACTTCGAACTACTAATCCAATTTCGATCGCGTTTCGTTCACCTCGGGTGTGCCCGAGAATGCGGCATTCTTTGCCTATCAAAACTATTCATTGGCTTGGCACCGACTTCAGCCATGTGAGTAGATACCTAGCCCTTATTTTTAACGGAATTAGATGTCCAATAGAACAATATTTAAGGTTATTTCTCTCTTTGTAGTGCAAGTCTTTTTGTAAGTTTTGAAGTCGGTTAAATTTTTTGTAAAAAATGTTTTTTTATGATTATCTTATTGCTAAGAGTGTGGTGCTGTATGCCGAGCTACAGGACATGTCCTAATTCGACTACAGATGCTCATATATCTTGTACTAAATACTAGCCTTTAAGTTTTGTGTTATATGCTGAGGTATTGTTATGGTAAAAATAAAATTACAAGTTCTAGATTAATATAATTTAATTAATCTATTTGAGAGCGTTTATTGTCCTGCGCAATAAGACAGCTGTTTCTTTATCTTGTGTAAAATAAGCACTCTTATTCTGCATACTTCACTTAACATACAAATACAACTAAACAACGCTGATACACTTCAAAAGATTTCATTTAAATTACGATCAGCAAACAAATATTGAAAGAATAATTTTCTCTATTAAAAACCTCAATTCTTTTACAAGAAAAATCCTATGACGTCAAAGTGATATTTCATTTTACGATAGCCAAGATTCATAAGGCAATATCTGTGAGTGAAAACGAGCACAAACCACACAGCACGCCAATTCTGCTAGGATTGCCTTTTAAACCCTCACTTTACCTGCTGCTGAATATCTGCGCTTCGCTGTGGGGCTGCAGTGGTAGAGGTTTATTTTGCTCATTATCTATACTAATAAATATTACAATTAATATGTATAATTATGCGAAAGTCACAATCTTACTAATATTATAAATGCGAAAGTTTGTGAGGATGGATGGATGTATGTTTGTTACTTTTTCACGCAAAAGCTACTGAACGGATCTAAATGAAATTTGGTATGTACATAACAGACATCTTGAAATTACACATAGGCTGACTTTTCATCCCAGAATTCCCACGGGATCGGGATTTACGCGGAAAAACCCTCCCACGCAGACGAAATCGCGGACAGAAGCTAGTAAGAAATAAGATTAACACATTATGTACTCTCTGCAGTCGATCCTTCATGGCTGAAGATGGCAATCAGCATTCCTCAGCATCTAGCAGTTCGTTAGGCTGTTGTAATCGGTGGCTATTCGGACTGAGAACATTTTCGAGAGCCGTTTGTCTTCAGTTGCTTCGACCACTGTAATGATGATGATTAAATTACTTTACATTATATTAACAAAAAAAATTGTCGGTGTAGATTATAACTTAATATAAATTGAAAACGAAAAAACAAGTTCAGCTTAGTTACGTTACTTTAGAAAACATATCGATCCCCCCAACCAAGAACTCGGTAATATGCTATTATGGTCTTTATGCTGTTATGTCAAATTCGGCATCTATAGACCGGAATACACCCATGCAATTTTTTTTTAGATTTTTCCTAATGATATTTACAAAGATACCATGACACATATGATATTTTATGTAGGTGTAGAATTATAGGTATTTTTTTTTCTTAAATAACTAGGTTTGGAATAAAAAGAATTTCATGTCATTGAACCAGTAAACATTTCGCAAAAAATTGCTTTAGCAAAAGCCAACATAGATTGATACTCGTAAATCCGGTTCGAACTAGTCTGTGAAAGGCTCAAAGCCCTCCATTTATCGGGTGGAATCGATTGTTTGACCTCAAGCTGAAACAACTTGGATGGCGTTTGTAGGGTTTCAGTTTCAGCGTTTTCTAATATTTTATCAAACAAAATCTTTTGATTCTAAATCTAATAACTGCAATTCTTAAATTATAAAAAACTTTCAAACAAAAAATTTAACTGACTTCAAAATAAACAAAAACACTACAATGCGAAAAATAACCGTACAGATTGTTTCATTGGATGTCTAATTCCGTTTCAAATAAGCGCTATTTGAGGGTGTGAGCGTGTATTTATAATTAAGGGGGGCTCCCCATTCATGGAACTGAAACTGAAAATATTTTTTTCATGAAACTTATGCGTGTGTTGTATTTATAGACAGGTCTTTAAAAATAATACTGAGGTTTTTGAAACCACTTCTTCATAAAATTAATCGTTTAAAAGATATACGCTTCCAAAGTGGTAAAAAGTGTGTCCCCCCTCTAACTTCTATAATAATGGATTGAAAAAAAAAAATATATGTTGTAGACCTTAATGTAAACTTTCAACGAAAGTGGTTTGAACGAGATCATGTCAGCATTTTTTGAGATATAGCATATTTTCTAAAACTGCAATTCATGGACGAGTCTGTCTCGCACTTGGCAATTTTTTTTTGTTCTTGGCCCTATGTTCAGTGTGGTACAAGTAGTAGTCGTTCCGTCTCCTCGTAGCTTAATTTTTGCAAATATTCGTATATATTTAATTTGCATTTTTTCTAGTTAAGGGGTAAATATTTATTATTTTGTTAATCTTATTATAAAGGTACGGGCCTAGAAAACTTGCAAGTCGTTTACTTGGTTTTATATTGTCACATACATAAAATAAAAAATAAAACATACATGATAATTGCAACGTCTCTGTAATAACATTGGATTAAAGCGTTGTTTGATGTTCTTGCAGGATAATCTTAAGGATATAAAACTATTTTACTGTCAAAACCTCGCACAACTAGAACAGTATGACAGCAGGAAAACGCAAGGGTTTAAACATGCTAACTTACAGTATAGCTCTCTGGGTGACGTCAACTGCCTTTAACGTTGTTTTGCAGATGCCTCCTCAGGATGAAATGTAGTAGTTAAGAAGTGATTGACCTGGTATACACGCTTCAGCAGCGGAGGGTCCGCGACATAGCGTAAGTTTTTAAATACGTAGATTAACTTTTGTAGTTTACTACAAAAAAATTTCACATGTTCTTTAAAATTAAATTATTAGCCAAGGTAATGCCAAGGTATTTTATAGAGTTAACGTGTTCCAGAGGTGAGCATGCGCAACTATCAGCCGAAGTGCAATAGTGTGAGGCTATTTGTAGATCACTGCGAATACTCACTGCTTGCCTAATACTGAAACAGATATGCTTTGTTTTACTAACGTTTAATGTTAGTAAGTTTTTCTGCAGCTATCCCTTTGTAATATCAAAACCATTTGTTGCGATAGTGAACACCTCATCCCAGTTATCACTGGCAACACCAACGCTGTGTCATCTGCGAAAGAAATAATTTCACCTTTAGTATGATTAAGGTTAGTAAGCTCATTTACGTACACGAGGAATAAGGTGGGCCCCAGTATACTACCCTGCGGCACATCATGTGTAACAGGAAGGTGAGTACTTTTGTGATTTTCCACTCAGACATACTGAGTTCGCCCAGAGAGGTAGCCGTTGAAAAGCTCGAACTGCGTGCCCCTGATACCTAGAGCCTCCACCTTGCTAAGTAAGAGGGAGACAGAAATCGTATCGAATGGAATTACACAATCTAATTCCACCAAGCCCGTTCCATCATCGGACTACGAGACAAACGGCGAAGCGCCATCGTTACATGGTGGACATCCCACCCATACGCACCAAACGTTTTGGGAATACCTTCATTGTGCGTACGGCTAAGGAGTGGAATTCCCTGCCGGAGTCTGTGTTTCCCGATAGCTATAACCTAGGAGTCTTTAAGTCAAGAGTGAATAGGTTACTTTTAGGTAAGCGTGCTCCATCTTCGACCACATCATCACTTACCATCAGGTGAGATGGTGGTCAAACGCGAACCTATTTTAACCCTTAACCACTTAGCACGGGTCTCACAGACCTCGACGATTTAAAAATTGTGAATATTTCGGTGCCCGAGTTTTGTATAAACTTGTTCTAGCGTGTACCTTCTCCCCGCCTCCCGAGGTGCCGCACAACCGCTCGCCGAGGTCGGACGTGCGCGCGTTGGTCACAGGTGAGTAAAAAACTACTACCCCGGGTCTGAGAGACCTCTGTTAGGTGGTTACGTGATTTTTTTTGAATATGTTTTTTTTATTGATTTAGTTAAAAATGGCTCTAAGTGGTGATATTATTGCGCGTTAGTTGGAGCACGATCTGTTAGAAAATGAAAAGCTACCAAACGACGAATTTAGCGATATGGAGACTGATATTGGACCATATCACGTATTGGAAGAAAGTTGTTCGTCTGATTCCGAATGTGAAGAGAGAACTGCTGTGAGCAATAACTAGAATTCACCATCCCATAATATTGCTTCTTCAAATTTAAATCAAGACCAAGAGTTTTCATCAGAAGATGATGAACCTTTATCTAATATTCAATCGAGACCGAGGAAGACGAATTATTTCGATAGAAATCGTTTTCACTGGTCATGTACCCCACATTCTTCGCGGTTGAGAACTTTGCAACATAATATAGTGCAGAACACCAGGTATAAAACCAGCATAATTATGGTGGTGAGCTAAATTCCTCTTCTTCTCCGCAAAGCACCAATTTGCCTCGAATGCTCAAATAAGCTATGTATTCACTGCCGTGAAAAACTCTAAATTAAGGGGTTGCAATTTTGTTGATTTTATTATTTTATTTTGAATTTAAATAATTTTCCATGTTTATTGTTAATTGAACGTTTAAAAAATGTTATAACGATATTCCTGATTTATGTGATCATTTTTGTGGATCTCATTTTCCAAAGGTGTTCGTGTGTAAGTTTAAAATTAGAGTTAATAACAATTATTAGAGTTTAAACAAAAAGAAAAGTTTATTTTACATGTTCCTTTATTTTTAATAAATATTTTAATATATTCCTAAACATATTTTATTTAATTACAAAACCTTTCTTGGCTATTTTTTATGAAATTGAATTATTTTACTTTGAGGTCCAACAGACCCTTGTTAGGTGGTTGTGTGACAAAAATATATGCTGGGTGGTAAAGGGTTAAATAAAAAAAAAAAAAAAGAATGCCTTGGCCAGGTCGAGAAAAATAGAAAGGCACTTTTTTCCTTTGTCCAGGTTATGACTGATAAAATCAATAAATTTATTCACTGCCTGTTATGTTGATTTTTCTTGTCTAAACCCATATTGAATAACAGATAGAAGTTTGTTTTTTCGAGATATTTTACAAGATGGGTGTTTATAATTTATTATAAGATTTTGGATATAGCGTATATATCGACCCTCCCAAGCAATAACTTAGTAATCGAAAAATCAAAATTTTACAGGAGAAAAGATTTAGTGATTATATCAAATATGTTTTAACTAGTGGGATTATTGAAGTCATTGATGTATTAAATGGAAGCAATTTTTTGCGAAATGTTTACTGGGTCATTGATATGAAATTCTTTTTATTCAAAACCTAGTTATTTAAGAAAAAAAAAATACCTAAAATTCTACACCTACATAAAATATCATATGTGTCATGATATCTTTGTAAATATCATTAGGAAAAATCTAAAAAAAAATTGCATGTGTGTATTCCGGTCTATAGATGCCAAATTTGACATAACAGCATAAAGACCATAATAGCACATTACCGAGTTCTTGGTTGGGGTTGGTTTCTCGACCTGGCCAAGGCATTCGATACGATTTCTGTCTCCCTCTTACTTAGCAAGGTGGAGGCTCTAGGTATCAGGGGCACGCAGTTCGAGCTTTTCAACGGCTACCTCTCTGGGCGAACTCAGTATGTCTGAGTGGAAAATCACAAAAGTACTCACCTTCCTGTTACACATGATGTGCCGCAGGGTAGTATACTGGGGCCCACCTTATTCCTCGTGTACGTAAATGAGCTTATTAACCTTAATCATACTAAAGGTGAAATTATTTCTTTCGCAGATGACACAGCGTTGGTGTTGCCAGTGATAACTGGGATGAGGTGTTCACTATCGCAACAAATGGTTTTGATATTACAAAGGGATAGCTGCAGAAAAACTTACTAACATTAAACGTTAGTAAAACAAAGCATATCTGTTTCAGTATTAGGCAAGCAGTGAGTATTCGCAGTGATCTACAAATAGCCTCACACTATTGCACTTCGGCTGATAGCTGCGCATGCTCACCTCTGGAACGCGTTAACTCTATAAAATACCTTGGCATTACCTTGGCTAATAATTTAATTTTAAAGAACATGTGAAATTTTTTTGTAGTAAACTACAAAAGTTAATCTACGTATTTGAAAACTTACGCTATGTCGCGGACCCTCCGCTGCTGAAGCGTGTATACCAGGTCAATCACTTCTTAACTACTACATTTCATCCTGAGGAGGCATCTGCAAAACAACGTTAATGGCAGTTGACGTCACCCAGAGAGCTGTAAGTTAGCACGTTTAAACCCTTGCGTTTTCCTACTGTCATACTGTTCTAGTTGTGCGAGGTTTTGACAGTAAAATAGTTATATATCCTTAAGATTATCCTGCAAGAACATCAAACAACGCTTCAATCCAATTACAGAGACGTTGCAATTATCATGTATGTTTTATTTTTTATTTTATGTATGTGACAATATAAAACCAAGTAAACGACTTGCAAGTTTTCTAGGCCCGTACCTTTATAATAAGATTAATAAAATTGTACGAGCCAATAATGCTCATACAGCAAAACTACGTATATAAGTACTCATTGATATCACTTATGAATCAAGTCGTAACTAAACCTCCGACACGCGTTAATGTGCGGAAAAACATAACATTAAGTGCGGCTCAGATTACTAAACACTCCTAAACTGTTTAGAATAAACTCTGGAATTTAACAGTGGTTTGGTGTTCCTTTAAACAACGACCGGGTTACCCTTCAACGACGAGAAGACCCCAACATCTTTTGGTCCTTCGAACCGGAGGTCACGGATCCACGGAAATACAACGTGAGAATCATCGTGACTCCTCATCAGGCAGAGTATTTAACGTGGCATAACCCAGATACGTTAGCAAATCGGTGCTACTGGCCTCCCACAAGCGGGTCTCACCAGTAGCATTGAGACGTTGCACATAGCGTAAAGGAGGGTGAGCTACACTAAGTGCCTGCCACTAACGAACCAGCAGAAATTACGTCTACTGCTACAAACAGGAAATAATCAGCGGAGATAGCGTCTACTGCGATTACTTCGAAACCAGCGGAGATTACATTTACTGCAGAAACAAAATAACAATGTCCACAGAAGACTCCACCGCGTTTGCTGAACTAATAACTAAGCAGCAAAACAGCTATGAAAACATCAAAACTATTCAAAGTAACTACAAAAAGGATGCTATAAGTAGAAAAACCATAGCATACCTCAACAAGCGCATCGACTCCTTAAAATCCCTGTGGGATGAATTTCGATCCAATCACGATATCTTGAAGTATGAGGCAGTCCAAAGACACCACGACTACTTTACACAAGATATCTTCATCATAACAAAAGGTATGTTTGACGAAACAATGCGATCAATGTGTCAACTGCGAAACGAGTTGATAAGCGAACCTGGAACTTCAGGAATATCAAAATCGAAAATACCAGAAACTTCCGGAACACCGCGATTTGATACAACTGAAATACACCAAACAATGAAAGTTGAAACGGACAAACATCTAACAACGATGTTACGTAATCAAATGTGTAACTTCAACGCCTTGAAGCGAGCGGTCTCCAAAATTAACCTTGATGGCATGAACGAGAAGTGGCAACTTCAAGATCAACTCAACATATTACGATCTAAGTGGGAATCTATCGACAAGATTCACTGGGAACTAAGCTACTTACTGCAAGGGAATGACAAAGACTACGAAGCAAAATATGACCATTGGGAACAAGTCTACGATGACCTAAAGGAAAATATAAACAGAAAAATCTTTGAAACATCCCATCATGAAAAAACAACACCGCGTATGGAGTTGCCGGAGTTCGACGGAACTTACAGCAATTGGATCTCTTTTAGGGATTTATTCTTTGAGATGATCCATAATAATCCAACGCTGAAAAAAACGCAGAAAATGAAGTTTCTCAAATCAACATTGAAGGGTGAAGCGGAAAAGCTAATCAAGTACCTTCCTGTGAGCGCTGAGAATTATGACTCGTGCCTCGATATCATTCAGCATTGCTACGATAACAAGCGATTACTGTTCACTTCATACATAGACACACTTCTCCATCAAGCGTCAATCTAAAAACCGAATTCGACCAACTTAAAAAAGCTGTATGACACAACGAAAGAGTGTCTAAATGGCTTAGAGAACATTAACATCGATATTCCCGCATGGGGTCCACTTATCGTATATTTGCTATCTTCCAAACTGGACGAAGTCACTTACGGTGACTACATCAAAACCATGAAGCATTCAAGAGAGCTTCCAGATTTAAAAGAGTTTATGGAGTTCCTAGAATTGCAGTTTATGACGTTAGAAACATCCCGTACCAAAAAAAAGCGGAGGAAAACAAAATAATTCAACGAATAATCAACATAAAAGTTATAACAATAACAAGTCAGCGAACTTTAAAGACTCAGAAAAGTGGACAAAAACCTTTCATGCATCGCTAAAGAAATGTCCACTTTGCAAAAACGATCACAAGCTGATGCAGTGCGCAACATTCCTGAACATGGATATCGCAACGCGAATCCAAACAACAAGTAATTTGAACTTATGCAAAAATTGCTTCTTTAGTCACGGCGAAAATAAATGCAAGTCAACGAGAAAATGCCGCACGTGTAACTACAAGCATAACACCCTTCTTCATGATAAATACCTATATAATTATGTAATCAACACCTGTATGCAACCCATGTATCACAAATAAACGATTTGATTTGATAATTTGAAAGGGCAGCGATCAAAGCCGACCTCATCTACAGAAGCTGAGCGAACATCTAATCACGTTAACGGAGAACAAGAGATACTCTTAACGACTCTTCAACTTAGGGTCAAAAACAGGGAAGGAGATTACGTCTTCCTTCGGGCATTACTGGATCAAGGATCTCAAGTGACCTTAATCACAGAAAATGCTGCTCAACGGTTGAATTTACCCCGAAACAAAATGAACGCTTCTGTCACTGGCGTTGGCACTACAATGGGCAGAAGTAAAGGGATGATAAAATTAGAATGTAAATCAATCCACTCGGATTATACATTCCAAACTGAAGCCTTGGTAATGAGTAAGCTCGTCAATAATCTGCCGAACTCAACGATCAACACAGAGAGCTGGACGCATCTTCAGAATATCAAGTTGGCCGATCCAGCCTACAACATCTCTGGACCTATCGATATACTGCTTGGAGCTGATGTTTACTCCGATGTGATCTTAGGAGGAATAATCAAACACAATAATGACTCGCCAGTAGCGCAACAAACAAAGTTGGGCTGGATACTGTGCGGTGCGACAAAGCAGTTTAACTGTCTAGTTACTCTAACAGAGCTAGAAAACTTAACAAAATTTTGGGAAGTAGAGGACATTCCTCCGGAAGCCGAACTTACCTCGGAAAACGAATACTGTGAAAAATATTACACAGAAACCACAAAGCGATTAAGCGATGGGCGTTATGAGGTCAAGATGCCTATGAAGGCTAACTACGAGCAAAACATAGGAAACTCGAAACCTCAAGCTACAGCTCAATTTCTTCATTTAGAAAAGAAAATGTCGAGACAAGAACACTTCGCTAAATTATACAAAGAGTTCATTAGAGAATACATTGAACTGGGCCACATGAAATCAGTGACAGATTCCGAAGGTCAAGTACAAGCCTACCTACCACACCATGGCATAGTCAGGGAGTACTTAACGACAACCAAACTACGAGCTGTTTTCAACGCATCGATGAAAACCGACTCCGGATACAGCCTGAATGACTTGATGGAAAAAGGGCCAAATCTTCAAAAGGACATTTTAACTCTGATCATAAAATGGCGGAGCTATAAATATGTTCTAACGGGCGGACATTGAGAAAATGTACCGTCAAATCCTTATTCATCAAGATCAGCAATGTCTTCAAAAAATTATTTGGAGAGACTCCATTAGAGAACCACTTCGAGAGATGCAGCTGTGTACCCTAACATACGGGACAAAAGTCGCACCATTCATAGCGATGCGCACTCTCCATCAGCTAGCCAAAGATGAAGGCAACGCTTTCCCGCTAGCCCAAACGGCGCTACAAAACGAATTTTACATGGATGACGCCATCACAGGTCACCATACTGTAGAAACAACAAAACAACTTCAAAAGGAGCTAACCGAACTCTTAAAGAAAGGTGGTTTTGTTTTACGGAAATGGTCCACGAACGAATCATCTATTCTCAAAGAACTGCAAAAGAAGGAGAAAAGAAATAACAATGAATTTAATTTCAAGCAACAAGAGTTCAGCAAAACACTTGGGCTCGCATGGAATGATGCAAGTGACACATTCCATTTTATTAGCGAAGCGCCTAACAATAAAAAAAATGCACCGTACAGTAAACGCCGACTATTGTCAGAAATAAGCAAGATTTACGATCCGCTTGGTTGGTTAGCTCCAATGACCCTCCAAGCGAAACTGCTTTTCCAAAAATTGTGGAGTGACAACTATCATAACATTGGCTGGGATGAAAATGTACCAGATAACATAGAAAAAGAATGGAGGCAAATTAAATCCGATCTACCAAACATAAACAACATAAGTTTACCAAGATGGATAAAAAACGAAAACAATCAGACGATCGAATTGCAAGCCTTCTGTGACGCGAGCGAAAAAGCCTACGCATGCGTTATCTACAGCCGAACTACGTCACCTACCGGCGCGTACGAAACTACACTACTGGCAGCAAAAACTAAGGTCGCGCCACTCAAAAAGAAAACTTCGATACCGAAGTTGGAATTATGCGCCGCAGTTTTGCTAGCAAAACTCTTAGAAAGGGTAACTAAGATCCTGAAAGAAAACCATCTTAAGATTACATGCTGGACCAATTCTAAGGTCGTTTTAGCATGGCTTCAGGGCAGTCAAACTAAATACGAAAAGTATATAACTAACAGAACGGCTCAAATATTAAACATCGTGCCTGCGATAAACTGGGGTTATGTGAAGACAAACGAAAACCCTGCCGACTGTGCAACAAGAGGACTCGCACCGAAAAAACTGGTTGATTTTACCCTGTGGTGGGAAGGCCCTAAATGGCTTAAGGAGCAAGAAACACAAGCCCTTAACGCAAAAAAAACTTATACCACAAATGAGGGCTTCTTATCTAACTGTTACACGATTAACAGTACGGAACCCATGTCGAATAAAAATGAATTAATTAATTCATTACTTGAGCGACATAGCAACATGGATCGTATTACAAGAATACTCGCCTTAGTGATACGTTTCGCTGATGCATTACGAAACAAATGTAGATCAACCGAGTGGCATGAGCTCACCTTGAATGAAATAAATAACGCACTATGTGTAATTATCAAATCAGTGCAAGGGAATCATTTTGAAAATGAAATAAATTCTCTCAGTAAAGGTGAAAAACTTCCAAAAAGAAGCACCATTTTGAAACTAAACCCATTTTTGGATACTAATGGAGTTTTACGTGTTGGAGGACGTCTTAACCACTCAAACTTGCCAGTGGAGACCAAACATCCCATCCTCGTCCCAGGAGAGGGAAGATTAACTCAACTCATCGTTGAAAAGGCACATCAGCGAACCTTACACGGCGGAGCAAGATTGACACTGGCCGATACTCGAAACAATTACTGGATTATCAGCGGCAATCGAACCGTCAAGAAAATATTACGATAATGCATCCGATGCCGGCGTTACGCAACTAGCCAAACTGAACAGCTGATGGGCAACCTTCCTAAAGAAAGGATCACTCATTCGAGGCCGTTTTCACATACTGGCATTGATTTTACAGGCCATGTGGATATAAAGATAAACAAAGGCCGAGGGATAAAAACCTGCAAGGGCTACATAGCCATATTTATATGTATGTGCACAAAAGCAGTACATATCGAACTCGTTTCGGACCTATCGACACAAACCTTCATCGCAGCATTAAAAAGAATGTGCGCTAGAAAAGGAACCCCAAAACATATATTATACTCCGATAACGGAACCAACTTCGTCGGAGCCGCAAGAGTCTTACAGGAAGAGTTCCAACTATACAAAACAATGCTATCCTCAGAGTTCTTTAAAGAAATCAACAACCTTCAAATTGAGTGGCACTTCGACGCTCCATCCTGGCCTTCAGCAGGTGGCCTATGGGAAGCTGCTGTACGTTCCATGAAAGCACACCTGAAACGGGTAATCGGACAAACAAAGCTTACCTATGAACAATTTGCAACGCTTTTGACAGAAATCGAAGCGTGCATGAACAGCAGGCCATTGTGCCCTTTATCAGAGGATGTGGACGATCTGGATTATCTTACTCCCGGTCACTTCCTCACGGGAGGTCCAACACTAACGCTACCAATCAACGAACCTGAAGAAATGAAAGCTATAGACATCAGAAATAAATGGAAACTCATTGAGCTCATGCGTCGACACTATTGGGAACGCTGGTCGAAAGAATACCTTCATTTATTACAAAACCGGAACAAATGGCAACAAACTAAGGAAAACATACAGAAGGAGCAACTAGTTCTCATCAAAGAAAGTAATCTACCTCCAAGCAGGTGGGCAATAGGCCGCGTAGTGGAACTACATCCAGGCAGTGACAATTTAGTTCGAGTGGTCACGCTCAAGACACAAAATGGGTTACTCAAAAGACCCATAACCAAAATAGCCCCGTTACCTATAAACGAGGTATGTGGAGGCACTGAATCACAGAAAGTGAGTCCGGAAACTGAGCCTTGCAAGCAACGTAAAAGGACTAACAAAACCCAGAAAAGGGTGAACAGCTTGCTTATGGTGTTACTAGTAGTGTTTACAACGCTATAATGTGGACTAGCAACACCCCTGCAACATTTTAAAATAACAAAACTGCCTGAAATCCAACCAATGTACTTTGATCCAGTCGGAAATATCCAACTAATTCACGACGAATGGAAACTTCTGGTTTACTATAACCTGACCACATTCTGGCAAAGTACAACAAAGGTGGAGAAATCCGTGAATCGTTTAGGACAATTATGTGATACGATGCCTAACGAACCATGTCACGCTACGACACAACAACTCAAGTTCAAAATGAACCAGTTGAACGAGTACAACATATTGTTACCTTCTCAACATCAACAACGAAAGCAACGGGGCTACGTTAACGGCGTAGGAAACCTTGCACGAGCCCTATTTGGTGTCCTTGACAGCGATTTTGCTGAAAAATACGCTCAAGACATACAAAAAATAAAATCGAACGAACAATATTTACTGCAGCTCATAAGAAATCAAACACTGATTATCGAGGCAGAAAACAATGTCATAAAGAAAATGAAGACTTCGTAAAAACACAACTGGAAGTAATTCAGCGATTCATGAATGAAACGAAATATAATACAGCAGTGATAGAAAACAGATTTCAAATAATGAAAACAATGACTGACGTCAATTCTGGAGCCATAACTGCTAGCTTGCTTATCTCAGTACTGAGAAGAAACCAACAAATGCTCCTAGATGCATTGACCGATATCTATAGAGGTCATCTGGATATGAAATTATTCACTCCAGAGCAACTATATGAACAAATGCGTAGTGCATTATTGCAGGTAATATACCGAAAAGATTGACACTACCAATCAAAAACAGCAATGGAGCCGATAAGAGTATTTACAACATTATTTATGTCAAAGCCCGGCTCAACGAACAATACCTACTCTTCGAATTACACATACCATTACTAAGCGATGATGAGTATATATTGTATCACAATATAGCTATACCTAGACAACAAACTCCTAACCTGTGTCAGGTAATAGCGACAAGAACTCAGTATATTGGAGTTAACTTCGCAAAGAATACCTACATACAGATGGACGAGGTTGATCTACAGCAATGTTCAACAATGACAGCGGACAACCACATCTGCCATGCCTCCACAACTATCAGCAACCTGCATGGAGCCACGACATCTTGCGAAGCCCAAATACTAAGCCAGAATGTGAATAACATTACATGTGATTGGGTACCACAAAAATGCTCTGACCATTGGACAAAATTACAGAGGCCAAACATATGGCTGCATAATTGTATCAATGAGTGTACGACTCGCATTGTATGCGAGAATCGCATTACAACAACAATCATAACAAAGACGGGGCTCCTTGCCCTAGGTCAAGATTGCATACTTCAGCACAAAGATGCGACGATTTATTCCCATAACGTTCTGAGTAGTAGTACCAATATTGGAACAACTTTGGAAGTACCAACTATAGACTCACCAAATGATATGTGGAATATGTTCAAAAATACAAAATTTATATTATCAAAACAAAGCTTATCAAGTAAACACAAATTATTAGATGACCAGATAACCGCACAAAAGGGACAAGAGAATCTACCTAGCGACTTAAGTGTGCACGACATTAGCAACTACGCTATGAGCGCTTTGCTGGTGGGAGGAACTATTGCCGCTATAATAGTGTGGCGAATCAGAAGGTATAGAGCTAAAGGAGATTCCTGCCTACGCTAAAATACGAAGAGGACATACATCAAACTGCCGTCCTCAGCAACCAGCTATTGGATCAAGATTTAGACTTTAAATAATTATTTAAGAATTTCTATTTAAGTCTTGCTTATTGTTTTGATTGCTTTTGTTTTTACATAATTTAACAATTACCTAAATATCTAACTTGTAACGCAAGTTTGGTGATCTGAACACGTACCTATACCTTTCCCTCGGGAGCATGTACGAGCCAATAATGCTCATACAGCAAAACTACGTATATAAGTACTCATTGATATCACTTATGAATCAAGTCGTAACTAAACCTCCGACACGCGTTAATGTGCGGAAAAACATTCAGATTACTAAACACTCCTAAACTGTTTAGAATAAACTCTGGAATTTAACAGTGGTTTGGTGTTCCTTTAAACAACGACCGGGTTACCCGTCAACGACGAGAAGACCCCAACAAAAATAATAAATATTTACCCCTTAACTAGAAAAAATGCAAATGAAATGTATACGAATATTTGCAAAAGTTAAGCTACGAGGAGACGGAACGACTACTACTTGTACCACACTGAACATAGGGCCAAGAACAAAAAAAAAATAATGGTCAAGTGCGAGACAGACTCGCCCATGAATTGCAGTTTTAGAAAATATGCTATATCTCAAAAAATGCTGACATGATCTCGTTCAAACCACTTTCGTTGAAAGTTTACATTAAGGTCTACAACATAGTTTTTTTTTATTTTTCAATCCATTATTATAGAAGTTAGAGGGGGGGACACACTTTTTACCACTTTGGAAGCGTATATCTTTTAAACGATTAATTTTATGAAGAAGTGGTTTTAAAAACCTCAGTATCATTTTTAAAGACCTGTCTATAAATACAACACACGCATAAGTTTCATGAAAAAATATTTTCAGTTTCAGTTCCATGTATGGGGAGCCCCCCTTAATTATAAATACACGCTCACACCCTCAAGTAGCGCTTATTTGAAACGGAATTAGACATCCAATGAAACAATCTGTACGGTTATTTTTCGCATTGTAGTGTTTTTGTTTATTTTGAAGTCAGTTAAATTTTTTGTTTGAAAGTTTTTTATAATTTAGGAATTGCAGTTATTAGATTTAGAATCAAAAGATTTTGTTTGATAAAATATTAGAAAACGCTGAAACTGAAACCCTACAAACGCCATCCAAGTTGTTTCAGCTTGAGGTCAAACAATCGATTCCACCCGATAGATGGAGGGCTTTGAGCCTTTCACAGACTAGTTCGAACCGGATTTACGAGTATCAATCTATGTTGGCTTTTGCTTTACACTGCGTTAGATAAGTTTGGCTAACAGATTTAGTTTTAAAATATCTTCGGTGCTCTGTATGTGGGATTTGGTAACTTTGTATAAGGTATTCGGTTGATTGGTTCATGTATTGATGTCGAGTTCATGTTTTGTGGTTTTTAGTAAAACCATACGTAGTTAGTTTTATGTTATATTTATCGGTTTATGTATATCGGTTTCGTTATTTTTTTAAACATTGTGGGTAGAATTCACATAGGTTATTACCCTTATAATGTTGTTACCCTTCCACCTAAACTAAATATGCTTGTGTCTGGAATGGGTTCACGGCCATAGTGTAATGGGTGGGGTTCAAACCTGCGACCTCTCCATCACAAGGCCGACACATTAGCCATTAAGCTAATGCCGCTTCTTTTTTACTTCTTATATATTTTACATTATGTATGGGCGTTAATGGCTGCGACACACTTTACTACATTATTGGAACTAAAAATGCAAATACAATAAATTAGAGTACGATAATGACTGCATTAGTCATTATCGTACTCTAATTTATTGTATTTGTGTTTTAGTTGCAATTTTTTTTTTATTATCACCTGGCAATACGTGTTCACCAATTCGATCGCCCGAAACGTATGAGCTCTATTTGGGGCGCTTATTACTAGGTTTTAGGGTAAAACTGTAAAGTTTGGGGATGTGGGAATGTTCTGATGAAATAATAATAAAGATAGAAATAATAATATATTTATTGCCAGTTTACAATTTTTCAACTTATAACTAGGTCATCATGTAATAATGCATCACATTAAACTGTAAATTTTTACAGAAAAGTTATTACCTCTGACTCCCAAGCTAAGATCAAACTTGTGTTATGGAAGTCAAGGGTTGTCAGTCATTACGTCGAGTAAATTATTCACATATTATTACATAACAAAGTTCAAAGATCACTCGGCTCAGATGTACATAATTATAGTTATAACACTTAAGCAATAAAATTTTTAAGACATAGCGAAAGTGTCAAGCATTAAATTTCACTGTGTATGTGTAATGTGTATAAAATGTTGTTGTATGTTTGTAAGTGTGAGAAGGTGGGTGTATTATGAGTGTAAAAGTAAGTTTTCTACATCCTCATAGTTAAGGGTCATTATCCATTTACTAATTCTGCTCTTACATTCAAATTTATTCAAGTTATAAATTTTACATTTCTTATTTAGATAGTTATAAACACGACCGCCAAGAACTCGGAAATGTCGCCCAGCCAGCTTTGTTTTATGCCTCTCTACCGGGCACACATCTGTTGCAAGGACGTGTGCTTTCGTAAAGCGATATGTAGCACGAAGAGCTGTCTCACGGTCAAGACTTGGCAATCCTTATACACCTGTACAGTACTGTAACGATAGTGCCTGAAAGTCATGACCTTGAGGACAGCTCTTTGCGCTCTTTCCAGATGAATCATGTAAGTCTTCGGAGCGCCACCCCAAACCGTAATGGCAAACGACAATATTGACTGACATAATTAAAAATAAACCATTTTCAAGGTATCAATGTCTGCACTACAACGTAATGTTTTGAAAATAGTAATCAATTTCCGCACCCGGCCTGACAGCCCATTAATTTGATTGTTCCATGATATAGTGCTATCTATTAAAACACCGAGATATTTGACATAAGTTGTTCTTGTCAAGGAAAGACAGGAACATTGCTCCGAAGCCATATCACAAGTATGGGCTCTTATTTCAAATAAATCACTTGGTTGTGAGGATGATTTAAGAGAAAAGGTAATATACTTTGTTTTTTGAATGAGACACTACGGCCCCGGAACGCTAGTGCAACTGAAGGAACAGGGTGGGTTTTCAGTTAGAATAAATCTGACATGCCTTTCTGCTCCACCCAGAGAGAGAGAGAGAGAGTCATTTAATGATATTTCCCCCAAAAAAGGCAAAATCTGTTACAGCAGAACAGTCATAGTTCGCAGCGTAAGATTGCCTGATGTGGACCATGAGAAACTAACGAATGCGAGAAACACTGAGCGGGTTATCAACGATTCTGCCCTCTCGACTCTAATGCTATCATCGACGATATATCTTCCAAAGGGTCCTATTTGTGATTAAAAATTAACGAAACCGATTTGTTCAGAGTAAAGCCGACGGGAATTCAGCGAAAAAAAGTTAATATATTCAAAAAATATTTAATAATACTCTTCAGGTAATTTTTGTTTCGATACCAAGTATGGCGTTTAAAATTGATTGAGAAATTGAGAAACTACAATTTTAATTTTATTCCGGTTTCATTAAAAATATCGTATTGAGTTGGCAAATGGAATTATTTTTAGATAGCACATATAAAATTTTAATTATAATAAACGTATAACATTTTGCACAATAAACACTTTTTTCGGTGAGAAAATCATCCTACGACCCCTCCCGTTGTGCGTCCACAAGGGAGTGTCAGATCTCTACTGACTAAAAGCTGACGCTGTTCCTTCAATTGTCAAAGAAAAAGAGTAACTGTAGAGTTTCTTGCCGGTTCTTCTCCATAAAAAACGACCAATTTCGAACCGGACACTGACTTCTGGCGTTTTTTTAGTGCCCATGTAGGTATGTGAAATAAAATATTTTGAGTTTGAGTGAGATTGAGTGAGTTTGAGTTTGAGTGAGTTTGAGTTTGTCCTTACGTTCTAGGGCCGCGGTAACTCATTAGAACATTCACAATTTCAGCAGGCAATGGCCCTTTCGGGTTTTGTCTATGCTGCTGACTGCTCGTTGAGGCAAAATAAATACTTAATTCTTGTTTTTATAAAAATTACCGAAGATGGCCGACTTTTTCCTAAATGAGTGCGTTTACATTTTTTTTTTTATTAAAACTCACTTGGTGTCTCGTATGCAGCTCATATGCAGTATCGTTAAAACTATGTATCGGTAGGCCATACAAACTTTAATTTTTTCCGTCTAAGAATCGAAACTAAAAATATTGAATTTTAAGTTCGTCTAAATAATTATAAGGACTGGAGCCAACACAATTATTCTGAAATCACAGACAGACACTTACATTTTATTTATAGTATATAAGTTATATATAGTATGTATTTATGTAGTATTCATGTATAGATTTATTGTAATTTAATTCCACAAAACGGCACAGTACTGCATACTTCGAAACCATAAATATCGAAGGCGTCATCTTTGAGACGAGACGCCATGACTCGTCTCTGTCAAGAGAACTCTGTGCCACTAGCAAATCTTTGTACAACAAGTGTAGATCGTGATGCAAGGGCAGCATTATCCACCGTAGCAGCCACCACAACAGCCTCAAAAGTCCACATATTTTATCCTATTAAAAGTGAAAAGTAGGAAAGTAACAATTCTTCGAAATTTTTGAAATTATTAAAGCTTTATTTTGGGAACTGTTAGTTATTTGGTAATAAATTAATAGTTTAAAAAACACTAAAAAAATACTGTTGCGTCCAAAACGTATTTGAACACATATTTTTGGTGTGGCAACATTCTATTGAATTTTGATGATGACACTTGACATAACTTGACAGATAGACTTGGCTTCCGTTGTTGAAAAATGTCCGCCTTGGGACTTTGATTTTATTGTAATCGGAAATATCGTGTCCAATCGCCCGTTGTAACCGATATTTGGGTCGCGATTGGCGATGAGTTGAAGTTGTAATCCCGAATTGACTAAAACCCTGGGATATTTTGGAACAATAACTCCGTATTGAAGTAAAACTAACTGCCTGCTTGTTGAGATCGATTTATTGGTTTTTGTTGGAAATCGTGTTGAATCTGCGCAGTTAAAGACAGATTAATCGTGATCAGTGACTAATTGAACTCTAGAATCCCGAATTGAGTGGAAACCTGGGATATTTGGAGCATAACGCCGAATGTCGTCTACCAGTCTGACACGCGAGATTTGCTAAAAGAAATTGTTCATAGTGATAAATAGCTGCTTCAATCTGGTGCGAAGTTTGTGCTGTGATTACTGACCCCCGGCCTGGACCACATATTGAAGCTTGCGTCCCTTGTGATCGCCGTGACTCCACTCAACACCATTACACATTCAAATATACTTACATACACACACACACGGACGTGATCAGGAAGGGTCGTAACTTGGCGTCCCAGCTCAGAAGGTAAGTGTTTAGTATTATGTATTGGTAGGGCCTAAGTCTAGGCAATAAGTTTAACTGCATATTGTGTTTGTAAAGCAACGTAGTTAGAGCTCCACGTACCGTGGACTATTCGACCATACCAGTTAACGTTGGCTGGCTTCTTGTAGTCTCGAACAAATACGCTTTTATAAATGCACGTAAAAACAAAAAAGATCGTTTTCAAAGTCCATTACGATTTTCCATCATGAAGTTCCAGTTCATATCTTTCGGCTCCATCATCAGATCAGTTTGACAGTACCATATTATTGTATTGTCATCAGAACTACATACAGCTGCCAATTTTTATGATGCTACGACCCTTGGAAGGTGTTTAAATTAGTTACCTTAGATTCCATTACATAGTTAGTTACATACAGGTCGACCTAATAAAAGCGTATTAAAAATGTGCTTTATCCGAGTGATTTGATTATACTTATAGTTATATCCTTGGATATAGACATTCTTGTCGTATTAATTTGAACTATATTTTCATATTATTCCATGAATCTAAGCAATGTAATTAAATTAAATTGCCTTACTAGTTTATTCAATTACAGTACTACCATACCGCACGAATTACTGTTCTAAAAATGTATCAGCACGATTCATGTTTGTTGAAAAGTACTAAAATATAGATCGGGTTAATTAAGTCTTTCGACTCGATATTCCAATGCTCACAAAATTGACTGCCCTGAATAATGTTTTCAACTTACAAACGAAACAAGTACGTTTTCTGACACTGATTTCAAAAGTAAACTTACAACAAGGTAAAGGTTAATTAAGGGGCTAATCATATGTGTTAATCCATTTTTAACTTTCGAGGTCTATTAATGGCTTTCTGAAATGTTTATAAGATGTGTGAAGTTTTTAACTCGTTAATGTTCAACTTGTCTATATTATATAGAAAACGAGTTGAAAACTCTTTCAGGTTTAGGCATATAAGATTTAACTATTCAAAGCCTACTTTCAGAACTTCTACAACGGTTCCCTGTGGACTCACTATTCGCGTAAAGTACTAAGATGTCCTGCGAGTGCAGTATAATAACGGTTTCAGAGTGCTGTTGGGACTGCCGAGATTTTGCAGCGTTTTAGGTATGTTCGCTGAAGCGCACACAAATGACTTTTACGCGACTATAAGGAACAAGACCGCCTCATTATTGAACAGAATACGAGGCAGGTCCAATAGCATTCTGAAAACGCTATAGGATATCAACTCGCCGATTATGAATCATTTTATCATGCATATCTTGGTGTGCCTTGTCGTCAGAACTTGTAATAATAATGTTTTAAAACTGTATTTTACTAACTCTTCAAAATTACGTGTTACTAAGAAGTGAGCCTCTGTAGCGTCAATAAATAAATAAATAATTATTATATCCATTTTCTAAATCAATCTGCGTTGCCTTTTTCAACTGGAAAGCTATGCTGGGACAGCTTTCAGGTCAGACGGGTAAAAGATAAATCCTATATCGCAATTATTATACATCAGGGATAACTAGTGTAAGTACACCTTTTTACAAAAATGATTCATACAGAAGAGTATGAAATCTAGCACAGTAATATTTTAAATGAATAAGGATTATAAAATACTATTAATTTGATAATGTCAATAAAATAGCGGCAATAGCGTAATGCCTTTTTTTTAGGGATGGGTAATGATCCAATGACTGCCTTCCGATCTGAGCGAAGCGGGAGGGTGTGTCAGATTTTTACTGACTAAAACCCATCCGTGTTCCATCATATGCCCTTCGTGTTCCGAAGCCGCGGTAACTCTTTCGAACAATTCCGCAACCCCGGCAGGCAACGGCCCCCTTGTGGGCCCCGACAATTTTGCTGACAATCTTTGAGGAGCGCGTGGAACACGACGTGCCGTCTACACGGGCCTGGTTTCAGTCGGGCGGCGAGCAACCCATTGCTCGCAGCCCGCAGGAACGCGCCAACGGTGGCTGGGAGTCACCCTGCGACTCCCGACGCCCGGAACGTCTCCTGCGGCGGCTTGGGTGCAAGGGCTGTGAGGGCCTTGGGACTCGCCTCTCCCTCGCGCATCCCGCCACCTCCTTCGCTTGCATAATTGCTTCGCAGAAAGAGGTGACTTCTTTCCATGCCTCCTCGCTCCGGATCATGGACTGAACCACGGCCGGGAGCGAGAGGTCACGGCCTATCACCCCTACGAGGACTCGGCGGAGCTCTGCCCAAGTGGGGCAAACCTCCTATGTATGTTCCACCGTGTCCTCAGGGCAATCCTCGCAGTGGTGACACCCGGGCGTTTCCTCCCGCCGAATCCGACGCAAGTAGCACACGAAACAACCGTGTCCGGTGAGCACCAACGTCAGGCGGAAGGTGAGGACGCCATGACGCCTCGTTAGCCACTCCTCAAAGAGGGGACTTACCGCCGCTATTGTGGCATGCCCAAGTCTAATGGCTAAGGGGTCGGCATTGTGATCGAGAGAACCCCACCAATTTCATTATTGCCGTGAATCCATTCCAGACAAAACTATAGTTGGAGAGATTAACAAGATTGCTGGTAATGTGTATTCTACCCACATTGTGAGTTCCCTTTAAGAATATATATAATAGTAATGCATTTGAAATCATTCTAATAACGGTCGAATATTAATCACTGGGCGACAACTAGTAATATTTATTTTGCATAATTTTATAGTTTAAAATTATTTTCTGGCTTTAGAAATACAAGGCCAATGTTTTTCAGCTACAGTGAGCAGAAACAAGGAAACTATAAGACCGCTATTGTAAGCATAGAATAAGCAATATTGTTAAATAGGTGTGTTTAAATTTGGTTGTATTATATTCTATCTATCTACCTATCAATCTTTATATAAAAACAGCTGAATGTTTGTAGATTCAGGTTAGATTTTTCAGAGAAAAAGTACTAATCTAACCTGAAAACACCATAAGCTATTAAGAATGTTCAATTGACTGCTCAAGATTACCAAATTGCAACTGAAGCAAAAATAACCACTAGATTAAAATTATTAGCAATGGATATGAAATGAGAACGCAACATCGCCATCCAATAAACCGATACACGGCGAACGGATTACATAACGCAAATAAAGTAAGTCCCTACTTATCTTCTTACCTTTATATATAGTAATATATATTTAGTAATTTTTGAAATAAGATTAAGATTAAAATTGTAATTGTAATTAGGTTTAAATCTATTATTAACAGGCTCTGTATGTACCACCAGGTTTATGGAAGAAGGCTTTTGTTACAGGTATCTTTTTACTTAAAAGAAGAGCTCTGCAATGTTTTTGTTAAAACTAGTTGATTGTGAAATAAACTTTTATTATTAT
Organism: Tholera decimalis; assembly: GCA_943138885.2. NCBI lineage: Eukaryota > Metazoa > Arthropoda > Insecta > Lepidoptera > Noctuidae > Tholera > Tholera decimalis. The sequence continues at coordinate 12,685,325 of OW964549.2, read as the reverse complement.
TATTATGTATATGTATACAAGTTGTACCCGCGATATCGTTCGCGTGTAAATCTTGAACCTGCAGTAGTTCTGGGATACAATAGAATACACGTGTTGTCCTATTAACTTCTCTATCTTCCAGTGAAAGTCCCATTTAAATTGGTTCAGCCCTTCTAGTTATTATCTCTGACAAACAGTAAGACAAAAAATCATTAAAAAAATATGTACAATGTCTCAGAATGTTTTTCGTTTTGAATTGACCAATACGCGCCAACTGCAGGTACCAGGGTAGGTAGTCGCCGAGAAGACATCAACTGGCCACCGAGGAGCCCTGATTTAATGCCTGCTGATTTTTTCTTATGAGGCTACCTAAAAAGTATAGTTTACAATCCATTGCCACCCAACCTGAATGTTTTGAAGCAAAGAATCACTGAAGAAATCAACTCTATTAAAAGAGCGATGCTCCAGGAAAATTTTGCAAACGGTTGTTTTTCATAAATAAACTTGAAGAACTGCTCTTTAATTTAATAATAAATAAAACGAGTTTTAGTTATTGATATTGTTTTTTTCTATTTAACTTTTAAATACGAAAAATATTCTGAGACACTGTTAGTGTCGTGTAAATTACTACATATAAGCATTTGAGAAAACACAGTTGTTTTGAAGCAATAGACAGACACTTCATTTTTTTTTTATAAACACTTTTTAACCCTCCTTCTTTTGCAGTTGGATATAAAGCCTAACCTTCTCCAAGCTTCAACCTACTACCATACCAAACTTCATCCAAATCAACTCAGTACTTTCGAAGATTAGCGCGTTAATATAAACAAATAAACTTTTCCGCTTTATAATATTAGTATAGATATGTATGTAAAGATGGTATGTATAGAACAGATGTATACCAAGCTATGCAAATATAATAAAAATTTGCTTAGTGCGAGTCAGACTCGCCCATGAAGGGTTCCGTAGTAACTATAATAATATAATATAATATGTATATTTATTTAACGAAAAAAAAAAACCTTACAAATTTCTTAAAACCACCTTATTTACATTTACAAATACGCCAAATAACTTTGTTTTTCATAGTGTTTGTATGAATTACAAAGTTATATTTGCGGTTTTAGAAAATATGCTGTATATCAAAAACTGCTGAACTGATTTCGTTTAAATTAATTTTGTTTGAAAGTTTACATTAAAATCTATAGACTTGTATTTTTTTAGATTTTTCACTCCATTATTATAGAAGTTAGAGTGGGGGATACACATTTTACCACTTTGGAAGCTTATATCTTTTAAACGATTGACTTTATGAAAAAGTGGTTTTAGAAACCCCGATGTCGTTTTTAAAGACCTATCTATACATACTACTCAGTTCAGTTTTAGTTCCATGTATGGGGAGCCCCCCTTTATTTTAAATATTTTTTTATTTTTTTCTTAAAATCAAAAAGCGGTTTACAGAATACATCTACCTACCAAGTTTCACATGTATAGTCTTAACAGTTTCGGAATAAAATGGCTGTGAAATACGGATGGACGGACAGACAGACAGACAGACAGACAGACGGACAGACATGTCGAAACTATAAGGGTTCCGTTTTTTGCCATTCGACTACGGAACCCTAAAAAAGCATAATTATGAAGATTCCGTCCCAAACGCTCTCTTGGGTACGGTTCGTTACGTTTCATTAGAGAGAACCCCGAGTTTCTAACTTGGAAACTACTTGGTCAGTTTAACTTAAACAAAAGCTCGGCTTGAGGGTACCGATAAACTTAGCAATTACTTATGTACTGATATTACACTAAGTGATTTGATTTATACGGGTCTGCTCTTGAAATGGGTTTCGTGTTTTGTATATTTCCTGTTTGATTCTGTTTTGTATAAAAATTAATAACTACACTTAATATATCTTAAGTTTATATATTATTAATTACGAAATAGTAAACATATGCTTTATGAGTGGAGTCACAGGGTGACTACCAGCCACCGTAGGCACGGGCCTGTGGGCTGCGAGCAATGGGTAGCTCGCCGCCCGACTGAAACCAGGCCCGTGTAGACGGCGCGTCGTGTTCCACGCGCGCCTCAAAGAGTGTCAGCAAAATTATCGGGGCCCATAAGGGGGCTGTTGCCTGCCGGGGTTGCAGAATTGTTAGAAAGAGTTACTGCGGCCTCGGAACACAAAGGGCATATGGTGAAACACGGATGGGTTTTAGTGAGTAAAAGTCTGACACACCCTCCCGCTTCGCCTAGATCGAGAGCCAGTCATTGGGTGATATCCCAACCATAAAAAAAATGCTTCAGGAGTAAGAAAAGAAGGCTACAATCTTGAACAACTTATAATTACTGGCAAGGCTGATGGCAAACGACCTAGAGGCCGTAGCTCAGCAAGGTGGGTTGATCAAGTTCGTTCCACACTGGACGTCCAACTACACGTCGCTCTACACGATGCCATGAACAGGCATAGATGGCGGAACACCATCAGGGAGATACTATTTGTACAGGAGCGTCACGACCCTCAATATTGAGGAATTCAATGCAAGGAGGAGGAGGCTGGATAAGTAAATTAATGTTTTTCAAAATGAAAGAAATGGCGTATGCTCCAACTGAGATGCGTGTCTTGAAGAAATGAGGAATTTTTATTAATAGGGTAAAATGAGAGCATTGTGCGGTCAATCTTCTTAAGATACTTTATGTAGGAGCGGAATACGTGTAAAGAATAGGTTTGGGTTGCATGTTGCACCAAATGCTTTATAAACTACCGTCAATGATTAACAAATGATAACGTAATCTTTGTGGCATCGGTGTGTAATCGATGCACACCTATCTAAGGCCATACCTTGGCAGCCGTTGCTTAACTTTAAAGATTGACTTTTGCGGTTGTTATTATTTGGACTAAAACTCCCCCTTTTAAAGCTAAAATTGCAGCATTCCAATAAAATAAGAAACATAGTACTTATCTTACGTATCACTCGATATTCTATGTATTAGAAACAGACATTATACCCTCTTCCTTGAAACGATAACGATTCCATCAATAATCTATAACTGATATATAATGTATCGATTTTAGAAGTTCAATACCACTATAAGATATATTCTAGGAAGCCTGCTGTACTTTATGGGAATCGATAAGCTATGAACTTGGCACGATCTCTCATCGGCCATAGAATAAAAAAAAATAGAAGCGGTGCCTGCCGCGATGGTCGGGTGGTCGCAAGCACGACTACTAAGAGCAACTTCACTAAGCGTCCAGCGTAGGCGTTCGATAAACGTATACGCAGCGCAGACGTCGCGACAACGTGACGCCTGCGCTGCGTAGCCGCGGCGTCTGCGCTGCGCGTACGTTCATCGAACGCCTATGCTGGACAAACGCTAGTGTGAAGGCACTTTAAGCATGAGATCTCGGGTTCTTCCCCGGTCGGACAAAACGTGCTATTGGGTTTTTTTATAAGAAATTTCTCAGTTGCAGTCCGGAGCTTGGAAGTTGGCAGTGTGATACCCCAGTGCTTTGGAAAGCACGTTAAGCCATTGGTCCTGGCTGTCATTTGGACATCTTTGACAGTCATTACGGGTGGTCAGTAGCCAGAAAGTCTGACACTGATCTAGTCAACGAGTATTATCCAGCAGTAGCTGGGTAACACGAAACGACACGATACACGACTATACAACGTGTAACGGAAACCCCATACCTATCCAAAAGGGCTGAAGACAACATCTGATATGGAGTCTCTATGCACAGTTTGAGCACAAAATAACAGACTCAAAGAATTGATACCAAATTATTGGTTTCATATATTTCTTGAATACCAATCATAACAATCGTGTCACAGCACTACGAGGGTCAATAACTTTCCACGTCATTTGCCAATAATACGATAATTCTTTTCGTTCTTCTTAATTTGAAAAATTCGGTCTCTGGTATTGTGTATTGGAATTTGTAATAAGTTCTACACACGTAGACTTAGGATTACAAAACCCTTGCGATATCGTTTGTTATCATCCAAAGAAGCCTGGATGCACTTGGTATGTATATACCCTTTAAATTACACGTTATATATACATAGTATAGTTGCTTGCGCAAGTTTTATTTAATTTATAATTTTCTACTGTCACATTTCGGAACGCACCTCTAATGGTATAATTATGTTGTTATCATCATATTTCCGAACGCATCTTACATATTAGAATACAGATTCTATTTGACCGCAGTTTTTGAGCTAGCCATATCTCCTTCCCTCCTATCTTATTCCCATAAATCAGAGAGAGAAGAAATGTTCACCGCACGCGCCACTGATTGGCGCATTAATCGCCAACCAATCATCGCTCAGACGCTGTGATTCGGAAGAAAAAGGTTGCCATATTGTGTCTTCGTATTCGTTAGAACACTACCGCTAAGTTATTATCCCGCGCCGAGCCAAAAATTAATAAACCCGCTAATATATCTATAAATCTAAAAACTATCAACTATCCGTGTTGGCCAAAGCACACGTGTGACAAAATAAAGACCAAGTGAAGTGCACAAGCAACTAGGAGGAAGAGATTCAGCACACGTGCAACGTCTTCTAATACTGTCCTTGCATCCACGCGCTTCAGCCAGAGGATATCCAAGTAAGTCCTTCACCACCTACTTCCTACCCTGGTCAGCTCATTACTGTGTGTGGTCAATATTTTACTGCCAAAATTACATTCCCGCATACGGTCCTTCGAGAAGCCGCATATTACCTCCCCGCATCCGCACCAATAGTGCTGGTAATTCCTGTAACTATAGTCTGAGGTGTAGGTACCTTCATATAGTACCGATATTGTTTCAGTTTCATTCAGTTCAAATAAGATTTTCTGGCTTTTGTAACGAACATCAAATAGGTATACTAAAGACGACCAGGACCAAAGAATCCTAATATGTTTAGATTGTCACCAAGCCACTGAGTGACCTCGGTATTTGCGTTCCTTAAACTTGAAGAGCCCATAAATAAATAATAACAGCCGCACTGTTATCATTTATTTATGGGCTCTTAAGTGGAAAACAAAAATAGACCAACTCAATACAATCCTTAAGTAATGAAATCTATTCTAAAAATACAGATAGGTAGGTACGTAGAATAACCTCGACAGGTTGTCATAAATAAATATATTCCACAACTTTTTCACACAACGCCATCTAGTCCCAAACTAAGCAGAGCTTGTGGTATGGGTACTAGACAACTGATAAACATACATATATATTTCTAAATACATACATATTATAGATAAATTACACCCAGACAAAGAACAAATGACCGTGCTCATCACACAAACATATTTTGTCCTAGGTGGGAATCGAACCCACGACCTTGCGCATAGCAGTCAGGGCCACTGACCACTATACCAACGGGCCTGTCCAAAAAATGTCGATCGACTAGTTTTTCTTTGTCCACCATGTATTTTTAATGACCCTTTTACTTCGGAGCAACTTTTATATATGATTACTTATGGGCGCGCTTGATGACTCGAGTCGCGCCAACGTTTAAGGAAAGAAGTCAGTTAAAGGTGTTATTCTATAAGCGTCAATAACCAAATGACTAAGGGTTCGGAATTGTGATCGAGAGGTCACGGGTTCGAACCCCACCCATTTAACTATATATATATATATATATATATTTTTTTTTTTTTTTTTTTTTTTTTTTTTTTTTTTTTTTTTAAAGGTTACTAGCAATGTGGGTAGAATTCACATTACTAGCAATCTTGTTAACCCCTCCAACTAAGCTAAATATGCTTGTGTCTGGAGTGGGTTCACGCCAATAGTGTGTCTTGCCGTGAACTCACTACAGACACAAGCATATTTAGCTTAGTTGGATAGGTTAACAAGATAGCTAGTAATTTGAATTCTACCCACATTACTAGTTAACTTCTAAATAAAATATAGTGGAAAGTCCAAAGTAACCACTTTTAAAACCATGGTAAAACATCACCACGTTACTCCTTGATTGTATTTCGTTTATTTAATTCCTTTTATTTCATAACTATAATAAGGCATTTTCCTGAAATTTTGTTTAATATATAAAAATCTCTTTTTTGTTATCGAACTCCTCTGAAACGGCTTCACCGATTTTTATGTTTTTTGATAGATCTTAAAATATATTGTAGGCATTTTTTCACTTTAAATAATTTATATGCGAGCTGGTGGGTCTCAGATCCAGTCTCTCCGTGAGGACATGGTTGGACGCTTGACCTTGTCCTTGAAGGCTGTCTCCGAATGGGGCGATGTCAACTTGATCAAGTTTAATGCAGCTAAACCCAGGCGTGTCTCTTTTCCGCAACAAGGAGTCAATTCGAACCGGCTCCTACTTTCCGGGTTGTAACCGTGCCGATAACCGACCGTATCGAGCTTCTGGGGGTAACACTAACTTCTACCCTCAATTTTGGCCCGTTTATCGAGGCTAAGGCTCAACTAGCATCGAAAAAGTTGGGAATCCTAGCAAAAGTGAGACGGTACTTCACACCCGAACAGTTGCTCAATCTCTATCAAGCCCAGGTTTGGTCGTGTATGGAGTACTGCTCTCATCTTTGGGATGGATCTGCTAAATACCAACTGGACGCGCTTGAATCTATCGAGAAGCGGACCAAGAGACTCATTGGCAACGATGCACTGGTCGAGTCAAAGCTCCAGAGCCTTGAACATCGACGTCGAGTTGCAAGTCTATCGGTTTTCTATCGGTTACATTTCGGGGAGTGTGCGATGGAATTACACAATCTAATTCCACCAAGCCCGTTCCATCATCGGACTACGAGACAAACGGCGAAGCGCCATCATTACATGGTGGACATCCCACCCATACGCACAAAACGTTTTGGGAATACCTTCATTGTGCGTACGGCTAAGGAGTGGAATTGCCTGCCGGAGTCTGTGTTTCCCGATGGCTATAACCTAGGAGTCTTTAAGTCAAGAGTGAATAGGTTACTTTTAGGTAAGCTTGCTCCATCTTCGACCACATCATCACTTACTATCAGGTGAGATGGTGTACAAAGGCGAACCTATTTTTAATAAAAAAATATATAGTAAAAAGCGCTTCCTGGGCCAGCTAGTAAATAAACAAGATACTCGTGTCACAGTGCTATTGTTATTGTTCGGTCGCAGTCCTCTGAAACGGCTCGACCATTTTTTTCTCTACTTGGTAGGTATAAGAATAGATTGTAAAGTATTATATATTATCAAACATAGGTACAGGAAAAAAATACGATGGCAGCCTTGACAGCTAGTTATCTCTAAAGTCCGTCTCTTAAATTACCAGAAAATGGACAAGTATTTTTTCTCATGTCATGCAACAATTATCAATCAATCAATCGACAATACAGTCAGATGAAATTTCTCATAACGGCACTGTTTAGTATACTTATTTTCCAAAGATTGACGTCACCAACACCCATTATTGAACTTCGAGGCTTTTGATCTTTGTAATTTTTATTGGTATAAAAAAAGCATAAAATACGAGTACTTGGAAATCTTGCAGAGGGATTAAAATAATAGAATAATATTTTTTTAGCAGAGAAAACTCTATAATAAAAAACGGTCAAGTGCGTGTCGGGCCACGCGCAGTGTAGGGTTCCGTAGTTTTTATAACAGCCAAGTGCGTGTCGTATTCGCTGACTGATAGTTTCGTACCATGCTCTAACTAAAAGCCAAACATGACTACCTAACTAATTTGACTTCCTATACAAATCCTGACCTGATCCGACAATTTTGCACGAAAAGTTTTAATTTTTTTTAGAGATTTGTATAAAACTTGTCATAGCCGGTGTTTTGAATTTAAATACGGACACAGAGCTACACTACTCAATCGTCACAAGAAGCTAGCACGATACAACTGGCGCTTAGCGCCACCTATCGACATTTCTGTAGAGTTGTTTGAAATTTTCGAGTCAAATACAATTGGTCGACTATTACTCGTAAACTTGTAAAGCCCACTTATGTGTGATAGTTTTTCTTTAAATTTCGTTATATATAGGTACTACTGCCGTAACATTTGAATTTCTAACTACAACCGTTTAGTTGATAGAGGGGGAGGACACTTGACTCTAACGAAAATTGGTACTTTAAAGCTTGATAAGTCACGAACAGTTTACTTAATCAAAAAACGGTCTTAGCAAAACAAATCTTTGGAAGACCTATCCAGCGATATCCCACACTATGGGAAGAACGAAAAAAAATAATTATCATCCCACTTTACATGTATGGGAGGTACCCTAAATAATTGTTTTTTTCAAAATTTTATTTTACCACTTTTTCGGCGTCATTAACGTGTATACTCATGCCAAAGTACAACTTTCTAGTACCAATAGTTTTTGAGCTAAACCGCGGACAGACGGACATGGCGAAACTATAAGGATTCCTTGTTTACTACGGAACCCTAAAAATTATGTACGAGCAAAATATCATCCAAATTCTTAAAGTTATTTTGCTTGATTGAAACACAAACATCCAATCTTTAACATTTTTGATAATATAATATTAGTAGGATTGATATAACAATATTGTCGCTTCGTCCAAAACCTCTTGACTGCGACATAAACGGAAAGGATCTGAATGTAATGTAATTCACACGAAATAAAAATATCTTTATTTGACCATTGAGTTTTGGATCGGTAATGGACTATTAGTGTCTCAGGTTGGGACAAGGGTCTGAGTAAGGCTAGGCCCGAATATAAGCGGGGCTTTTGTACGATAAATAAACGAAAAGAATATCTCTTTATCGGAGTGACTTAGACACCAAAATGGTTAGTAGGATTTTCTTAAAAACAAAGTAGCATTTGCTTGCACGTAACACAGTATATATCTATTCACCAGAATGGGTCACCGCTGCTGCATCCCATGCGATTTGACACAACACCGATCCGTAAAAGCGTCAATAGCCATAAGCAATAGCGTATAAGGTGTCGGACTTGTGATCGAGCCACAGTATAAAAATATGGACAGACAGTACGGAAACTTCCTACAAACGCTCGAAACGGCACATTCACAGAAACATGCGCACCGACGAGACTCACTGCGGTGCTCTCAGTACTGAAAGCACTGCACTGAGTCTCGTCGGTCGGTCTGATCGAGCGGTCAGGGGTTCTAACCCCACCCATGACTATTGTCGCGAACCCACTCCAGACACAAGCATATTGGTCCCGTCTGTCATTTTTGCAACATTTGCACTCGTCATGGGCAATTCAGTGCTTCGCTGCTACTGAGTTGTGGAGATCAAATAGACAGTCACTCCATATAAAGCATTAATGCTCAGTTAGACTGGTAGCCAATCCCGAAATACACAGTTAAGAAAAAAGGCTGAGCAGATGAGATTATTATTCACACCAGTCTCGACGCCTGGCGTTTAACAGTCATTCTCAGTACTGTCAAGAGTAAGGGCTTTATCACACTAGCGAGTTGCGAGCGAGTGGAAAGCGGGGCGAGTGCACAGTGAGCTCGCTGCGAAGACACCGCGGATGGGCTGCGAGTTCACGGTATGCGATCTGCGTTTTGTGCATTCATTATCAGAATAGATTCTGACGAGCAAACACTGCTGTTAGCTTTGTTACTTCGAAGATGGAAACGAACCTACCCGCGGCTTTTTCGCGGCGTGTTTGCCGCGCACACGTTGCGAAGTCGCGGTGAACTCGCTGCGTACTCGCCCCGCGTTCCACTCGCTTGCAACTCGCTAGTGTGATAAGGCCCTAATCAGGATAGTAAGTAATTAGTACTGAGGAGCTTGTGGCTTTAATAATAACTACCGTTTGCGTCAACTTTCAAAGGGAAGCAACGCTTGCTAAGGTGCTAAAGAAAAGCATGTTGAGTCGTTGATCCTAGCTCAGTCCCAGTCATCAAGGAATATCTTATTGCGTAGACACTAGGTTGTGAAAGTCAGATCAGCACGCAATGCCCATGTTAAAATCGTCTGTCTGTCTTTCAACCGATTGACTCAAAGAAAAAATGGTTTAAGCAACCTCAATGTCATTTTTTTTTTCATTTTTTCATAATAGCTTTGTTTTAAACAGTTCAATCGCTAGAGTATTTAATTGTTTTAATCCACGAACAACACCAATTAAAATGGTTTTAAAAAATACCTTTAAGTTCAGTTTACCGAAATACCTGAACGCGATTAGTAAATCTAACGACACTAAACTTGCCATTTAAAGTGCTAATCAATTGTAATCTTGTTGGAAAAAATCCTCCTACGTCTCACAAAACGCTATCAACTTACAAAGTGACCAATACCCACACTTGACTAGACTATTCGAAGCAGAAAGCCGAGTGGAAAGTTGGTAAATTGTAATCTTCTATCAAGTGGCCCTTCATTCGTCACTTGGATTTTTGGTCATTGTCCTTTCTTGTTCATTTTGAGGCGTTTTAGTCCCACTTTTAGGCTTTTCAATAAAATCTGAAGGGTACTCTATTAGGTAATGTATCGAGTTGAGGCCCAAAAGAGGATTATAAGAGTTGTTTTTGTGTTAAACTAGCAAACCATTGAGTAATTTAAATCTTCAGGCACGTACATTGACTTAGCACCTATTCAGGGTTCCATTTGATTCACATTTGATTTTACTAATTAATTTCTTTGCAAATTCACAGGTAGACTGCGTTTTTAGGGTTTCTTAGCTGAATTGCAAAACATGGAACCCTTATAGATTTGTCATGTCTGTCTGACGGACAGACAAACATGACGAATCTGTGTCATCCGTATGTCACAAAGCCACTTTATTCCAACACTATTGACTACACAGTTGAAACTTGGTAAGTAGACGTTTTTTGTGTATTGCTTTATATTTGTATTTCTAATAAAAAAAATTAGGCGTTTATCAGTATTATTATTACTGTGAGTAAGTGCATTTTTCTTATAATTACATATTTACACGATACTAAGACAAACATTTTTTTTACAGTCTTTCTGTTTTCTGTTGGTCTGGGCTAATCTCTAGAATGGTTGAATCAATGTTAATAGAAATTTCACTGAATGACAGAAGAGGTCACAGAGGCCAATCTCAAGAGACTAGCCAAGTACGCAGATGATATAGCGGGCAAACACTGTTATATAATGTTATTTTACCCTCACAGTTCGATGAATAGGCATGAACGTACATCGAAAAACACAGGACAAAGGCGTTTTGTACACGTTCTCGAATTGACGGCGCGTCGTGTTCCACGCGCGCCTCAAAGAGCAGTCAGCACCAAGCCTTTCGGGATTACGCGAATGTTCTAAGGAGATACCGTAGATATCCCAGAAAGCAAGGGCAACTGAAGGCACTAGGTGAGTTTTTAGTCAGTAGAAGTCTGAGAGTCCCTTTTGCTCCGCCCGGAGCGGGAGGAGTAATTTGATGATTTTCCCCAGAAAACAAAAAGGCGTTTTGTTCACTCTGAGGTACGGTTCACATCATGCTGTTTGGTACTTCATGTGATAAAAAATCTAGTATTAGTTTTCGCCACACCTGGGACTAAAGAAAAACGGGACAGTGTAAAAGAAACATAGCCTGTATTCACGCTCAGGAAGTCACTTTAGTAGAAAACATAAAATTCATAGATTATAGGATAGATTTTTATCGTATAGATTGAGCTTTTGCAATCTTGCTGTCTTATCCTCAAAGAAAATCTACTTAAGCGGAGCAAAATGTTCTTGTTAAAAGGATAAAATACTGAATTGAAAATTTAATAATAGAAGATTTTGTATAAAAGCTTTGACTACCCAGTAATACTCTATTGTTAGGTGTTATATAACTATGCAATGTCGACAGGTTTAAAGGGAATTTGTCTGTGTTCTTAACGCAATCTCGTTAAAACTAACCTTGTTCAAGAATTTGTTGTTTGGAATACATGGTGTTCCTTGTTAGGTAACTCAAGAGAGGACCTTGTTTGTTTTATCTGGATTAGAATATGTTTATTTTTTTCAATATTTTTTTTTTTTATACAAAACCTATACAAAACTGTTGTTTTAGTTTGTTATATGAATATCGTATATCGGGTATCGTAGTACCCAGGTAATGGGTTGTGGAGGTCAGATAGGCAGTCGCTACATTTAAAACACTATTAAGGCCGGCGCTCACTACCGGCACGGCACAGCGTGTCATGGCAAAGGATTTTATGACTAAAGCTTTGGTTTCCTAGGATAGCGGTGCCGTCAAATAGCGGCCGTAATGCAGCGGTGAATGACGTCACTAGAACGTTGTCTATGTAAACAAAATGGTGCGGTTTCCTAGAGAGCGGTAACTGACACCGTAACGTCAAAAAGCGGTGCCACCATTTGCATGACGGCCGTCTTGTCGGTGTCAGATGATTTCGTGAACGTTTCCAAAGAGAATGTAATACACTAGATAGCGATGAAGCAGACAGTGTGATAAAACGGCCGTGGAACTTTCCACATGTCGTCACCGTAAAGACGGCCGTCTTTGTGCGTCCGTAATATTACGGTCGCTATATGACGGCACCGGTTTCCTAGGAAAACAAAGCTTTATCAAGTTATTTTGAATCTTATTTCAATGAGTTTAGAATTCATGTTACTTTATTTCAATACCACTATGCCGCGACGCGCCGCGGCATGCTGCGGCATGACGTGTCATGCCGTTTCTTTCCACGGGATGCCGCGGCGCGCCATTGCATCCCGCGAGACGTAATGGGTCACCTTGTGTCGAGGAATTATGATTTCCAAGTTAGTTGAAATATGGTTGAAACTTGCGCAGCGGTCATTTCGGTTAATGTGGTCCGGTCGGTGCGCGGGGGCAAGGGAATGAGAAGACGCACTTGCGTGCGCGCGATTTTTTATCTCTCAAACTGACCGATACCACGGAATGCCGCGGGATACCGTAGCGCAACCTGCCGTGCCATGCCGGCAGTGAGCACCGGTCCTTACTCAGCTGCATACAGTTAGACTGAAAGCCGACCCAAACATAGTTAGGAAAAGGCTTAGCAGGTGATGATGATGAAAATAAGTCCTAGGCTTCTTTACCTCCTGGGTGACGTCATTATGAGGACCACACGGAGAACACGGTGGAGCATACGGGCGAGGTGTGTCCTGCTTGGGCGGAGCACCGTAGTGTCCTCGTAAAGGCGATCGGTGGCGGCGACCTCTCACGCCCGGCTCTGGTTCAGGGGTAAGTAATGTATGATATAATTACAAAATCTCTAATATCTACTAGAAATAACAACTGAATCTATAATTTTATTTGATATAATGATCAGTTTATATATTAAAGGATTGGCATAACTTTAAAGCAGTTAATTTTTATTAGTATTACACACATTGAAAATAAAATCGTTTGACATACGACTCTAAGGACATAAAACCTATTAAGTATAATATGATAAAATACCTAGTTTTAATTTCCCTGTAAAAACATACAAACAAGGATATAAGATGAACAAAAAACCGCAAATTAAACTTTTTACAAAATGGTGGTAACGAATGGTAGTACTATGACTTCTATGACTTTAAGATACTACGTTTTTTTAACATCAATTAAATCACGGTGCTGCGATATCTCTAAAATCTATTTTTTGGTACGTTTGCTTCAAGATTTCTCATAAGCCTGACGTATAAGTTTGGACGTCAGATTTGAATTTAGAGCATCGAAAATGTTAAGAAAAGTGTGAAACTGTTGAGTGTATTTAAAAATTTAAAAAAAATTATAAAAGTAAATAAGATTCATAATTAGATTCCGTTAGTTAGCTTTAGGGAACGGATCCCTTAAAATATCGAACCCATATTACTCGATATCAGATTTATTGGAATCGTATCTTACTTACGCCCAAGCACTAAACCATAGATATTATTGACAGAATATATTTATACTTTGAATTTTCTTCTGCAAATATCATTTTTGTGGCTATTGAGAACCTACAATGAAATAACTTCTTTTGACACTAGCTATCAATTTTTTAGTTCCAAAATGCTTGTTCTTTATAAGATACTGGTACTTCGATAACCATTTCTATTTCAGTATTAAGAAGATAAATTGGATCTCCTTTTTGGTACGTAATAAATCTTTCAAAAATAATAATAGGGCAGGATTTTCGGGACTATAAATATTACTCACTTCAAAATTGATCCTTATTGCCGATATCGTTAGGGTCAAAATTTAGTGTTTTAGTTCCTTTTCCTTTCCGAGGACGTATATCTTTTATTCTAATTCCTACAGGCAGAAGTGAGATATTTTTTTTAGTTTCAGTTAACATTGTAATAACATTGCTGGCACACATGCGTCCTCTCTATGAGAGAGAATTGGCCTTAGTCCACCATGCGGGCTGAGTCCGGATTCGTGGATGTCACATGTCTTCGATTTTTAGGGTTCCGTAGCCGAATCGCAAAAAACGGAACCTTTATAGTTTTCGCTATGTCTGTCTGTCTGTCCGTCCGTCCGTATGTCACAGCCATTTTATTCCGAAACTATTAGGACTATACATATGGAACTTGGTAAGAAGATGTATTCTGTGAACCGCTTTCCGATTTGAAGAAAAGAATAAAAAATATTTAAAATAAAGGGGGGTTCCTCATACAAGGAACTGAAACTGAAAATATTTTTTTTCATGAAACCTATTCGTGTGTGATATTTATAGAAAGGTCTTTAAAAATGACAGGGAGGGAGGACAGGAGGTTTCTTAAACCCACATTTTCATAAAGACAGTCGTTTAAAAGTTATACGCTTCCAAAGGAGTAAAATGTTTGGCCCCACCCCCCCCCCCCTCTGACTTCTATAATAATACAGAGAAAAATCTAAAAAAAATTATATGCTGTAGATATTAAAAAAAAAAAAATAACGCGATCGGATCAGTAGTTTTTGAGATATAGCACATTTTCGAAAACCGTAAAATTAACTTTGTTTTTCATACAAACACTATAAAAAACGAAGATATTTTGCGTAGTTACTACGGAACCCTTCATGGGCGAGTCCGACTCGCCCTTGGCCAATTTTTAGATGTTAATTCCTTCATCAATTTGAGAGTTTTGGTGATGATATACTTAACCTCTCAAGGACCGCGATTATTTACGTCAACCATCCTTTAAGTACCGCGGGCGGGCTCTTATCGTAATCGTAATCTGACCCCGGTCACAAACGATTTTAAGACTTATCTTTACTACAAATACAGTTTTAAATCGGTCGGGGTTTGGTGGCACAAATTTGTGCCAGCGGGGCTCAACTAATACTTGTTTACTGGCACGTTTTTGTGCCGCTGGGGCTCTAGAGGTTAAATTACATAAAGAGTAACAAGCCCAACCCGCTACCACTGGGCTCTACTGCTAATATTGTATTATTAATACTAAAACTTTTGTTTATACAAATATATTAAATATCAGACTGTTTGACAGCTAGGCTCTTTAATAAATTAAAATTGGCCAAGTGCAAGTCAGACTCGCCCATGAAGGGTTCCGTAGTAACTACGCAAAATAACTTTGTTTTATAGTGTTTGTATGAAATACAAAGTTATATTTGCGGTTTTAGAATACGTGCTATATCTCAAAAACTGCTGATTAGATCTCATTCAAACTAATTTTATTTGAAAGTTTTTATTTAGATCTACAGTATACCTATATACATTTTTTAATTTTTCACTTCATTATTATAGAAGTTAGGAGGGGGGAAACACATTTTACCACTTTGGAAGCGTATATCTTTTAAACGATTGACTTTATGAAAAAGTGGTTTTAAAAACCTCAATGTCATTTTTAAAGACCTGTCTACAGATACCACACACGCCTAGGTTTCATGAAAAAAAATAGTTTCAGTTTCAGTTCAGCCCCCCTGTATTTTAAATATTTTTGTTTCTTAACATCGGAAAGCAGTTCACAGAATACCTACCAAGTTTCACATATATAGTCCTAATAGTTTTGGAATCAAATAGCTGTGACATACGGACGGAAAGACAGATAGTCAGACAGATAGACAGACATGACGAAACTATAAGGGTCCGTTTTTTGCCATTCGGCTGCGGAACCATAAAAACCGAACACCGGTGATATACTGAAGGAATCTGTGGCTAACGAAGGGTTACTGTTACTGTTAGCCTGCTTCATCCCACAGTCCCACTGCTGGGCAAAGCTCTCTCCTCAAGATTTCATGGTAGTTCTGTCCAGGGCCAAAATAATCCACTGGCCGTTAGTTTGATCCAGCTAGTCCCGCCATCTTATACGAAATCTACCGCGACGCCTTCTAGCTGTGTCAGGGCTCCAAAATGGATTGATTTATTTGTTAGAGTTTCGTACCCAAAGGGTAAAATGGGACCCTATTACTGAGACTCCGCTGTCCATCCGTCTATCTGTCTGTCACCAGGCTGTATTTCATGAACCGTGATAGTTACACAGAAATTTTCACAGATGATGTATTTCTGTTGCCGCTATAACAACAAATACTAAAAAACCAGAATAAAATAAATATTTAAGGGGGCTCACATACAACAAACCTGATTTTTTTGCTCATTGTTGTTCGATATTGATAACGGCAACAGGTAGACGCTTGAAATATTCATAGAATATTTAGTTATATATTCACTTTAAAATTAATAATTAAATTAAATTAAAACAAATATTTAAGAGGGGCTCCTATACAACAGACACAATTTTTTGCCGTTTTTGTAGATAATGGTACCTATTTTTTTATAGATAATGCTAACCCTTCATGCGCGAGTCCGACTCGCACTTGGCCGGTTTTTTGTAGTTTTGTTCTGAGATTACAAAATTAAAGTATTAGTTTTTGTTTTAATTTTTGTGCTTCTTTGATAATATATCTACTAACATTCTTTTACGTTTGTACGAATACAATAAATATGTGGTCTGAAATAAAAATTATTATTATTATATCGACGGTTAAAAGGAAATAGGGTATAAGCGACATTTTGGACTTGTATTGTTTTGAAAGCCGACTGTTTCTTGTGTTCTATTGTCTTTTATACAACCACTGTGAAAAGTACCTTATCTTTTTTTTTACTATAACACTTATTCGTCTGATGTTTTAATAAAAAATAACATCGGTTTTTCTAAAAATCTAAACTTTGAACGGCTCTTCTAAACATTTCTTTTTTTGTCGTTTATACCCTATTTCTTTTTAACCGTCGATATTAATCGTAAAAGCTTGTTGTAACTTGACATAAATGGGGAGATTCTTTGACTTAGGTCGTGCGCGCACTGCACTGCGGTGGCCGCAATTACGGTAGTTCTACCGCACCGGTAGAATGACCGGGGCCACCGGTGACTCTACCGCACGCATTTATTCCACCGCAGTACGCGCACTTCTATGACACTCCATACTTCACAGATTTTGCGTTTCCAAAACGCAACGCAGTGCGCACACGGCCTAAAATGTCGCCGGAGTTTACGATAACCTACGCTTTTCTTTTTTTTTTTTTAACGTGGTAAAATTATCAAATAAGTCCTCCCACCCCGGGCAGGGTGGGAGGGACTGTCAGACTTTTACTGACTAAAATCCACGGTGTTTCGTCCTCTCTTGATTTATAAAGAAAATAAAGAATGCAACGTAACATACATATTAAGACCACGCTCGTTTGCCCCGCAAGAGTATGAAGGTGTATTCAGAACTGATGTGATTATGTCGCACAAATTCCGGGACTCAAGGAGGACTGATTACAAAGCTTGTTAATTTGTGAGTGTCATTAATGTTCGTCGCAATCTACGATTTAGAGTTTTATATTGTTCTGTCTCACATTCTCTATAAGTACCTAAAAATAAACTGCATGCATATTATGCATAAGCGTCAGTAGCCTAATTGCCGTGAATCCACTCCAGACATAAGCATATTTAGCTTTGTTGGAGAGATTAACGAGATTGCTAATAATATATAATAATAAGGAGAAAAAAATGATTGAAATTAATAAGCACTTTCAAATTTACCACCTTGAATGCTTTTTTAATTTGCGAAATTTTTGACCAGCACCGTTTGAAGTTTAGAAAACTTCATAGAAAAACCTTCTCTAACCTATCACTATTTAAAATAAAACCATAACCAAATACCTTAGATCCATTACATCCTAGTAACACACCACAATTTTATTACCGGCAACGGCCCGCCTATAATCCGGCGAAATTTAGTCGGCTATTCAGCATGGACCGTGGCACGGCGAGTAAGGGTAATGCAACTTGATCGTATAATAGAATGCCGTGTATGGCACCGACGCGACGACCCCAATAGGTAATCTACTTTGGTCTTCGTCTAGCGATCTATTAAGTGTAAACTACATTGTTAGTGCTTATTTTATATTGATGAGTTGGTAAAATGGGACGCCGGTATGGGTGAGGTGATTTATTTGTAGGTGTGGCTATTCTTGGGTTCGCCATACTATCCTTAAAACAGATGACGGTTGGAGTGAGCAAGGTTTTAGTTGGAGACCGCAAATAGATTGTCGTGAGTTATTCACCTCGACTAGCTTTTTAACCGACTTCAAAAAAAGAAGGTTTACAATTCGTCTTGAACTTTTTTTTTTATGTACCTCATAACTCGGAGTCGGCTGTACCGATTTAGAAAACTCTTTTTGCGTTTGAAAAAGTATACTTTCTAGTTCGTTCCATTGTTACGAAATCAGGATCTGATGATGGAATCCTGGAGAAATCGAGGGAACTCTTCAAATATTATAGGCACACCTATAGCATTTTGGGTATTTCTTAAAGTACATTGAGCAGTTGCTTTCGAAAAGTACCATTTGGGGAAGTTGAACTGATGATGAAGACCACAGATGGCCACTGACACTACTCAATAATAAGTATTTCGTGGATTGCGATTCGATTACTTGAGTACGGATGTTAAACACTTTATGCTCGTCGCAATACATACGAGTATGGTGATGTAGAGCTGATAGTCAAGTACCAGGAGAACTCCTCAAAAATTAACGGCTATGCATCGGGAAAAGCAATATTTTGTAAAATGTGATAAGTTGTTGACATTATGGTTTTTGTAACTAGATAAATTACAAACCGACCCACTAAAAAGCGTGAAATTTTTTTTTTACAAAAAATAGAACTGACTTCCATATCAAAACACTACAAAGCCAAAAATAACATTAATTTCGGAAGGCGGTGTGAAAAAAAAAGAAAATCCAAAACCAATAACACCGACTACCGAAATTAAAGTTATTTTTGTCTTTGTAGTGTTTTGATATGGAAGTCGGTTCTATTTTTTGTAAAACTAATTTTTAATTCTTGTGGTAAAATAATCAAATGAGTAGTCATTTGATGCCCTCTCTGGGTGGAGCCGAAGGGAGAGTTTTAGACCTCTGTTGACTAAATATCCACGCTGTTCCTTCAGTTGCCGTCGCTTTTTGGGGGCGTAGTATATCGTTAAAACATACCCGCAAACCTGTAGGATTCTCGCAACCCTAGCAAGATTCTCGCAGGATTCCCATAACCTGGACAGGGCACTGAATAGCTGGAGCGACTGTTATATAGGGTTTGGCTGTTTAAAACCGATTTTTTATTATTACGTATGAGCACACACTCGATCTCGCCTGATGGTAAGCGATAAATTCTAAGAAATGAAATGATCTATTTTGTCGGTTTAAGGGTAGCCTAAATATTATGCCAGTCATGAGTATTCATAGCCTAACCGCAGGTTGCTACTAAGAAACGATGGAAAAACCTAATAACCCTGGACAATAATGCGATTCTACGCCTAAAATCAACTCTCAACTTTTAATATTGTGGGCAAAAAATGGCTTCATCCTGAATAGCGCAAACCTTATACACTGTTCAGGACGAAGCCATTTTTTTAGTTGTATGTAATGGCTACAGACTAAAACCCCACACTTGTAACTAATTTACTTTATTTATATATTTCTACTACTACTTTATTACTACTACTTTATTTATAAATTACATGTAATACTCGCTACTCGCTAAACAACAGCCCGCTTCAAGAGGTCGACACTATTAGGGACCTAGGTGTTTTAGTAGATAGCAGTTTAAGTTTTAGGAGCCATTATGACCACATGATCAGCCGGGCATCTAAATTATCAGGATTCATCGTCAGGGAAATGAAGATCTTTGGGGAACCAGCATTGACTATTGCAATTTATAACAGTGTTATTCGGAGTATTTTGGAATATTGTAGTGTGGTATGGAACCCTTTTTATCAGGTACACTCAGATCGAATTGAACGTGTTCAAAAGAGGTTTCTGTATCACCTATCGTATTCTGATAACAGATGTCGCAGTCTAAACTCGTATAGTTCTAGGTTGAGACATTACAAAATGACATCATTAAGTACGCGTCGGAAATCATTAGATTTCATGTTCTTATTCAAAGTCATAAATGGTCAAATAGATTCTCCTGAGCTTTTAGAAAAGGTAAACATCAGTATCCCTCGCAGTAGTAGTCGTTTAGTTAATCGAAGAACTTTCGTCCAGCCTCATACTCGAACCAATTTAGGAAATTTTTCTCCCATAAGCCGCATACTTTCCATAGCTAACGCCGTTCGAGGCGAAATAGATATCTTTGCTGGGTCTGTAACCTCAGTAAAAGCCAAATTACGGGATATAATGTAGAAACATATTTTTTATTATGTATCATTTTTCTCTCCTTTTTTCTCTCCTTGTTTGTTATATATACCATATTTAAATTGTCTATTTTTCGTTACCGTTGGATATTTAGGTTTCGGCAATTTGTACGTTGTCTTAAATATTGTAAGTGACTTATTATTGTGCATGTTAGATTCACATCTAGTAGGTGTCAATCTGGCATATTATATTGTGTGTTTTATGTTTTAATGTGTGATTGTACACCAGTTTTGTGAATTACAATAAAAAAAAAAAAAAAAAAAAAAAAAAAATATGCAACTGAAGCAGAGCAGCTCCCATAGGTTCTATATATAGGTCCAGAAATGGTCCGTTTAACCACTGACCACAAAAAATGGTAAAACTTGACTTGACCTGCGACAGGAGAGTTGATTAAAAGATGATAGACACAGTGTATATAAATACTAATTACGTAAATTAAAACATAATATTTATGTGATTACTGATTATGAATAAAATTATTGCAATTAATTTTGTAACTGTCACAAAACCAGCAATTAGATAATTACATTCTCAGCTTCTCAGCAACAAGCTTACATATAAGATAAGATGAGATAATATAAGATGCTGTTGCAATCTTCAATTGAGATTCCAGGAGTCGAGCGCCAAGATTGCTTCACTAAGGTATCCATTCGGTTCGAGTCGATATTTTAAAATGGAAATCTAAAATATTGGCTCCCATCTTACTGGGACCGTCATGCCTCGCCGATATTGACTTGGCGAGAAAGTTTTATACAGAAAGTTTTAAAATGTATGGTCATATTTAAGGTAGATTTATACTAATACCTATTATAAGCAATAAAGATTGGTATCGCCATAAGGCGACATTATATGGCAGCGACCTTGAGCGACTGGGGAGAAGCTTGCGTCACTCCCCGCGACCGCGCAATGCACCCCCGCAACGCAAGCTCGAAATTTCGTAAGGTAACCATACGTTTCAAATAGTAAAGACTGTACTGCCTGCTTTATTATCACCATCCAAATTTTTTCTGGACTTTAATTGTCTGGTCATTGAAAACTACTATGTGTATTTAGACAAGTAAATCTATCTATCTATATATATAAAAATGACTATGTGGCTACGCTACTTAGACTCATTTGATACTCGTAAATAATTAAGTTTTAATAACATTGAAATCGGAATATTGAAATAAATATGAATTTACTTGTCAGCAATCATGTCCTCATTTTCGACATGCTGAGTTGAGTTTTCCCTTTTGTATACAGCCAGAGCTGAATTTTTTTTTTAATAGTTTATAGGCTTGCGTTTGACCATAATCTAACCTGATGTTAAGCGATGATGTGGTCGAAGATGAAGCACGCTTGCCTAGAAGTAATCTATTCACTCTTGACTTAAAGACTTCCAGGTTATAACTATCAGGAAACAGACTCCAGCAGGGAATTCTACTCCTTAGCCGTACCCATAATTAAAGTAATCTCAAATCGTTTCATGCGTATGGGTGGGATGTCCACCATGTAACGATGGCGCATCACCGTTTGTCTTGTAGTCCTATGATGGAACGGGCTTGGTGGAATAAGACTGCAATTCCATCGCACACTCCCCGAAATGTAACCGATAGAAAACTGATAGGCTTGCAACACGTCGCCGACCGATGCTCTAGGCTCTGGACCTTTGTCTCGACCAGTTTCTCATTGCCGATGAGCCTTTTGGCCCGTTTCTCTATAGACTCAAGTGCATTAAGCTGGTATTTGGCAGATCCGTCCCAGAGATGAGAGCAGCACTCCATACACGACCGAACTTGCGCTTGATAGAGGTTGAGCAGCTGTTCCGGTGTGAAGTACCGTCTCACTTTTGAAATGAAATTAAATTAAATATTTATTTTGTAAATTGGTTATAAATAACACTTTTACACGTCATGTTTTTTTGCGTGTTTAGTTTAGCTAGATGAGGCCGGTATTTCTTAACTGACTACTCTGAGAAGAAACACCGAAACAAAATCAGAGGTCAAAGTCTCTTTTAAAGTCCAGACAATTTGTATTTGTATATGAGAAGCATGTAAGTTCATGTCTGTGGTATTTTTTTGAGGAAATAACCAAGCAAATTTGAGCGGACCTGTCCAGTCAGTGCAAGCATTTGTCAGTTATCGTGTAGCTCAACTTAGAATTTAAGGAGCTCAACAATTTGACGAACAATACCAAAGTAAGGCCATTTGGGTAGGCCACACAAGTACTCAAACTGCTTGACATCATTAAAGAAATTATAGTGAAAGTAAAAACTACTAGATAGAATAACCTACATTGTCCTCACAAGTACAATAATGAAATAATTATATTTATATACAACGTGTAATTTAAAGGGTATATACATACCAAGTGCATGGCTTCTTTGGATGATAACAAACGATATGGCAAGGGTTTAGTAATCCTAAGTCTACGTGTGTAGAACTTATTATAAATTACAATACACTGATACCAGAGACCGAATTTTTCAAATTAAGATGAACGAAAAGAATTATCGTGTTATTGGCAAGTGACGTGGAAAGTTATTGACCCTCGTAGTGCTGTGACACGTTTTTATGATTGGTATTCAAGAAATATATGAAACCAATAATTTGGTATCAATTCTTTGAGTCAGTTATTTTGTGCTGAAACTGTGCATAGAGACTCCATACCAGATGTTGTCTTCAGCCCTTTTGGATAGATATGGGGTTTCCGTTACACGTTGTACATAAAAAAAAAACAATAAACAAAAACAAAATTAATAGGTATACACAATACTTTTTTTTTCTCTTTATTGATTATAAGGATATACAATACTTGAGAACGCAAATATTCTAATCAATCAAAAATAAATCATCAATCAAAATTTTAAAACTAAATAGAAAAGGCACACGTATATCACTGGAGCATCTCATTCCCAGGCCTTCTTGTCCTCAATATAATCTGTAACTGTGTAAAAAGCTTTCTGACATAGCTTACGTTTTATAAATAATTTGAATTTATTAATACTTAGTTCTTGAATATGGCTAGGAATTTTATTATAAAAACGTATACATTGGCATCTAAACGATCCACCAATCTTTTTTCCTTGTTTTAGGAATGACATATGTGTCTTTGTTCCTAGTATTTACACTATGAATATCACTGTATTTTTTAAAAAGATTAATATTAATACCTATAACTGGTCCCCTTCTTTCTCAATTATACATGTAATATTTATTAGTATATGTTTTTCGTATTTTATATTATTATATTAAGTTAAAATTATGATGTTTGTACACTGACAGCCCTTAAACTGTCTCCTTTAAGTTTGTCCATCCAAAGGTTGTCTGTAAGAGATCGCCCTGTGCGATAAGACCGCCCATTGTACACTAATTTAAATTTTTTGTATCCATATTAATATTGTAAGGTGTACAATAAAGTATATAATAAATAATAAATAATAAATAAATAAATAAATATTTTTATGTGCATACAAGAGATTCTCATAAATATACTGAGATTAATATTCATAGTCAGAGTCATTCAGAGTCATAATATTAATCTCTTTAAATTTGTCTCTTAAGGAGTACTTAGGACTTAATTTATAAATTGCACGAATGGCCCATTTTTGTAATACAAATATTGTATGAATGTCGGCGGCGTTTCCCCAAAGTATAATGCCGTATGAGATCACTCTGGTAAAGTAACTAAAGTAGACTAAACGTGCTGTTTCGATATCAGAATTAATCCACGTATTTTTCTAACGGCATATGCTGCAGAACTTGGCTATTTTGACAATTTATATGGGGGCCCCACTGAAGCTTCGCACCCAAATTTATGCCCAAGAAAACTGTGGTATCTTCGGGTTTCAATATTTCGCCCTTTATTGATACACTTGTATTCACTTGTCTAACATGAGGTAACGTAAATTTTAGGCATTTGGATTTTTTCTCATTAACAAGAAGATTATTAACATTAAACCAGCTAACTACAGTTGCAAGGGCACTGTTTACTTCTTCAGTAACCTGCTGTTAACTTTGATTTTAAATAAAAGATTATTGATACACTTGTATTCACTTGTCTAACATGAAGTAACGTATATTTTAGGCATTTGGTATTTTTCTCATTAACAAGAAGATTATTAACATTAAACCAGCTAACTACAGTTGCAAGGGCACTGTTTACTTCTTCAGTAACCTGCTGTTAACTTTGATTTTAAATAAAAGATAAGTATCGTCAGCGAATAACACTATGTCATGATTTTTGATCAGGTACGGTAAATCATTTATATAAATAAGAAACAAAAAGGGACCTAAAATTGAGCCTTGGGGACCCCCAACTTGACGTCACAGATCCCGGCGATCTTTTGCCGTTCAAGTCGACTCTCTGAATCCTTTCACTCAAGTATGAGGTCTGAAGATTCAGAGAGGCGCTCCGGAATCCGTAGTGGTGCAGTTTCCTGATTAATGTTTCATGGGGAACATAGTCAAATACCTTTGAAAAATCGCAAAAAATGCCCAACACTTACCAACACTTATCTTCCCATGCATTATAAATGTGTCCTAAAAGTTCAACACCGGCCATCAGTTGTTGAACGTCCTTTTGTAAAACCAAATTGTTTATTATGTAGCAATTTGTGTTTATTAAAATATCTTTGCATCTGCATTAAAATAATTTTCTCAAAAATTTTACTGAAAGTGGGCAATACAGAAATAGGTCTATAATTAGTAAGGTCAGATGTACTAACTGATTTAAATAGTGGGATTATTTTACTATATTTCATTAAATCAGGAATCTCACCGCAATCAATACAATCTATACTATAATATTATAAAGCGGAAAAGTTTGTTTGTTTGTTTGTTTGCTTGAACGCGCTAATCTTCAAAAGTACTGGGTGGATTTGGATGCAATTTGGTATGGAAGTAGCTTGAAGCTTGAGGAAGGTTATAGGCTGCATTTTACGCGACTGCAAAAAAGGAGAGTTATGTTTTTACTGTGATAGAATCCACGGGAGCGAAGCCCCGCGTGAGTACTAGTTATTAAATATAACAGCTAATGTAGGAGCTATAATGTGTATAATGGACTTAGTAACATGAACAGAATTACCCCACAGATCTGCAGCCTTTTTAACATTCAAAGAATGAAAAGTTTTGATGATGTCATTAGAAGTAACATATTGGAATTTAAACTCTGAACTACAAACTGGAACACTTTTTTTAAGTAATGTGTCTGCAGCAATGGCAGATGATTTTAGCGACTTGATTGTCGATACGGGTATGTCAGTGAAAAAATTTTCAAATTCTGTGGCGACTTGTGAATCTAATGTTATTATATTATCATCAATAGTTAGGATGTAATTACTAGGATTCCCAACTTTTTGGCAGCCAATTGACCCTTAGCCTCGATAAACAGACCAAAATTAAGGGTGGATGTCAACGTAACCTCATGAAGTTCGATGCGATCTATATAATATAAAGCGAGTTATATAATATAAATTAAATTTAGGTAAGTATAGGCACGGGCGCGAAAGTAGGATTGACCATATGGGTGAAAGTTGGAATATTGGAGAGATGTGCGTAAACAAAACATTAGATATCCGCATTCAAGGTCATGGTACTTTCGTACCATAGCTAGCTATAAGTACCTACAACTATGTCAAAAACCGCACTCAAGTATTTTTTAAACTAATCTGGACTGTTCTTACTACGCTGTAGTATGGTTACATTATAGTTAAATACTCACCTCGTACTCACCACAAAAAAACACTATTATTTCAATGAAATAAAAAATTACTAAACATTAGATCTCCGCATTCAAGGTCATGCTACATAAGTACCTACCCTAGACCTATACCTACAACTCGTGTCAATATCAGCTCTCAAGTATTTTTTGATACTCTAATCCGGACTGTCCTTAGTACCTACGCTGTAGTATGGTGCTATTACATTGCAATATTTACCTCGTCTCTGCATTTTCGCGGCGAGAATCTAAGTTATTTGATATACTCCTAAAAAAAAAACATAATTTGAATGAAATAAAAATAATTTTAAGTAAGTACCTACTAAATATTAGATCTCCGCATTCAAGGTGCTCCGCATTGAAGTCATGCTACTTACGTATCAAGAGCTATACCTACAACTATTCCAATATCAGCAACACTCAAGTATTTTTTGAAACTCTAATCGAACTGTCCTTACTACGCTCCAATATGGTTACCTACTCGTAAATTACATTTCAATACTCACCCTGTCTCTACATTTTTGACTCAAGAATCTTTACTATTTGGTGTTCTCCTAAAAGGAAATAACATAATTATTTCAATAAAATAAAAGTTTGTTTACTACATTTAAATCACATTTATTTTATTCCAATATGCTAATTTAAACTATTGATAGAGATTATATAAATAATCTTCTTCTTATCGTGTGGGTAGTAATGTCTAATGACCCCATACACCCTAGTGTCAGAGTTTCTAGACTGCCTGACTGACCAAGAGCCTCTGACGTGGTCTATTCTGACGACCGCCATTTGGCGACCGGGACTACCGGCTTATATGTGTCTTCCGAAGCACGGAACCATCTTTTTATCAGACAATCAGGTGATTCAGGCCTGCAATGTCCTAGCCAAAATGGAAAAAAATTTACAAAGTATGCGTCCCGCGGGAATCGAACCCACGACCACACACAAGTTAAACCCCTGAACCACTCGACCATGGCGGCAGTAAATTATATAAATAATTAAAATTCATTACTTCATTAATCTATTTTTAACATTGTAAGGCGTTTCTTTTTTAGTGTTTTGGGTTTACCAACCATTTTGGCGTTAAACTTCTATGCGAATAAAATCATTTTGTATTTTTTGCGCGGAGCGTTAGCGTCTACTCGTGACAGTGGTCAGCGATGCACTGCCGCCCGTCGCCCGCAAGAGCCCCCGATTCATTGCGCACCTAGATTATTCGAATAATAATACACCATGACTTTACCAAACACAATATGAAGAAAAGCCGTATACTAAAAGATTGGCAATTAAATTATCTTTTAGACTGTGAAAGTTTCATAAAAATACACCCAATGGTTGTTGCCTGATCTTCGCTTTTATGCCCGCGTTAGACGTACTTTTAAAAATAAATTACACAATGTTTTACAAAAAAATATTTAAATATTCATATATCAAATTATTAAGGAAATAGTCTAGTTTATCATTATTTTTTTTCAAAGCATACCGACTAGCCGTTTAGACGTGATCTTGGATTAAAAATCATCGAAAATCGAATATCTGCCCCTTATTTGTTTGTCAAGAATAAACTCAAAAAAACCAACTACGCATTTATGCATTTGTGTGCTCGCTTTTAAGTGCTTAATATTTCATATTTCTATGAAAAGGTTTTCCACGAATTAAGTGAAGTTACGATTTTTAAATGCAGTTGTTATAAAGTAAAACCTACCAAACCTGCAGTGCAGGTAAAAACTTTTTGCGTGCTTACCACAAAACAATTGAAGCAGTACAATTTATGTTCTTTTCGTGAAATAAAAATTCGTTTGATAACCGCAAAACTTACTGAACATAAATTGTGAAGTTATTGCGAATAGGTTTGAGTTTGTCTTTTTATGAAGTTTGAGTTATATAAAAATTAAATTCAGATAGCATATATATTTGTAGGAGTTGCGGGAATCTTTTAAAGAGATGCCGCGGCGCCGAAACGCAAGAGGGGCGCGCGTGAAGTACGTAGATACCGATACCTCGAGTCTCGTATTATAGGGGTAGCACACGTCGTTTTAAATATTTATCTATTCAGATGTTTGTTATCAATGAGTAAAAGAGTGGAATTCCCTGTCAATGTCTTCAATATGGTTGAACTGGGTAGGAATTACATTGAAATTGAACAAGTTACGTACTTCTACACAATTTGAAACATTTAGATGATCGATCTCTAAGGTTAAGAAATTTGCTAGCATGACTGCTTCGCAAAAGGAGGCGACTGCATCCCATTCCCTCTCGCTCCGCACCATGATCTGAATTAGAGCCGGGCGCGAGAGGTCACCGCCACCGATCGCCTCTAGAGTTCAGAAAGGCTCGGGCACGCCGCAATTGCGGCGGTAAGACCCCTCTTTGAGGAGTCTTACCGCCGCGTCGGCGTCACGGCGTCCTGACCTACCGCATGACGCAGGTCCTCACCGGACACGGAAGTTTCGGGAGGTACCTGTGTGTGATGGGGAAGGAAGAAACGCCTGGGTGTCACCACTGCGAGGATCGCCCTGAGGACACAGTAGAGCATACGGTGCACGACTGCCCCGCTTGGGCAGAGCACCGACGTGTCCTCACGGCGGCGATAGGCGGAGACCTCTTGCGCCCGGCATTGGTCGAGGCCATGCTGCGGGGCGAGACGGAATGGGAAGCGGTCGCCTCCTTCGAAGCAGTCTTGCTATCGAAGGAGGAGGCGGGCCGCGTGACGGAGAGGATAGCGTCCTCCGTCCAGCCCAGCCGCAGTGGTAGATGCCCACGGCGTCGGACGTCGGTCGACGATCTCCGGTCACCGTAGGCGCGGGCATGCGGACAGCGAGTAAGGGCAACTCGCTGTCCGACCATGGACCATGCCCGGGTCGACGGCGCGTTGTGTTCCAAACGCGCCTCAAAGAGCGTCAGCAAGATGACGAGGCCCCCCCTGTAGAGGGCCGAAGCCTGCCGGGGTTGTGTGACTTATCTCATCACCGTGACCCCGGTACGTAAAGGGCTATTGAAGGAATACCGTGGATTTTAGTCAGTGCAAGTCTGACAGTCCTTCCGGCCCTGCCCGGGGTGGGAGGACTCAACTGATGATTTTACCACGAAAAAAAAAAAGAGTTCAGATAGGCTGTCCCTCTTTTTCATCTCATCTGGTTAGATTGGAAGCCGACCCCAACATGGTTGGGAAAAGGCGAGGTAGATTTTGATGACGTACTTTTACATAGGTAAGCGTGATCCACTGTCGCCACATCATCGCTTACCATTAGAAATACATAGTATAGAAACACGAGCGATTAAATGATGAGTGATTTTTATTACGGTTCCGTAGCCGAATGGCAAAAAACGGAGCCCTTATAGTTTCGTCATGTCTATCCGTCTGTCTGTCTGTCTGTCTGTCTGTCTGTCCGTCCGTCCATCCGTATGGCACAGCTATTTTATTCCGGAACTATTAGGACTATACATGTGAAACTTGGTAGGTAGATGTATTCTAGGAACCGCTTTAAATTAAGTATTAAAAAAAAATTAAATATATTTAAAATAAAGGAGGGATTCCCATACATGGAACTAAAACAGATTTTTTTTCATGAATCCTATGTTTGTGTGGTACCTATTTATAGACAGGTCTTTAAAAATGACATTGAGGTATCTAAAATCACGTTTTCATAAAGATAATACGCTTCCAAAGTGGTAAAATGTGTCCCCCCTCCTCTAACTTCTATACTAATGGAGTGAAAAGTCTATAAAACATTTATGTATCTGTAGATCTTAATGTAAACTTTCAACCAAAATTAGTTTGAACGAGATCAAGTCAGCAGTTTTTGAGATACAGCATATTTTCTAAAACCGCAAATATAACTTTGTAATTAATACAAACACTATGAAAAACAAAGTTATTTGGCGTAGTTGAAAAAATGTAAATAAGCTAGTTTTAAGAAATTTGTAAGGTGTTTTTTGTGAAATAAATATACATATTATATTATATTATTATAGTTACTTCGAACCCTTCATGGGCGAGTCTGACTCGCACTTGACCAATTTTTTTACTAATTGGTAACACTCTTTTGCAAACCATTTATTTTCCTTAATTTAAACTAGATGAGGCCGGAAGGAACAATATTGATATCATTAAACATAAGTCATCCGATTACTAAAATCATGAACTGGATTTTTTCGTACAAATTGCAATTAATTATTTATAAAAGTAGATTCTTTCGGCTTCTGTGCAGTGACTTCATAGAATGATGTCGTCATTAGTTAAATTAGCTGGCAGCACACAAAAGCTAATGGTTGATACATTTGTGTCAGCGTTGGTCCTCACCTTTACTTTCAACGAACGTAAAATCTGTTTTTTTTTTTTTTTATAGAATTACAAGGATGTGTGTCGCTGGAAGTGCCATGATATTAGAAAGTATACTACACCTTGGATAATTATTTGGAATACTGAAAGTTGACTAGCTGTTAAGACATATTAAGTATGTGGACTGATATTGTAATGTTGACTTTTTATTTTATTAATTTTAAGGTAACATTGGCAATATGTAGGATAATGAAAATTACAAGCTTCCGCTATCAAACACTTCTGTATGATAATTTACGAAACGACTGTGTCTAGTAACTTTGTTACAGTTAGGAATTGTTAATTAAAAAAAAAAACATAAATGTGCACCATGTTGTAAAGACAGTTCGGGTCTGAAAAGTATTTTTCACTCCAGTACCTCAAACATGTAGGCTTTGCTGCCTGAAATCAGTGAGCAAAATGCGATTTTGCTCACTGAGTGAGACAAAGTAACTTTTTAATTTTTGTTTTCAGAAAGCCACGAATATCTTATTCAGCCTACACTATCTCTTTCCCGCCATTGGAAAGAGAGAGAGACAAAGACCAGCCCTTTCGAAGTTCCGATTTTGAATTCGACCTCAAAGACAAACACGTTCGGAATTTCGTACTAACTAAAGAAATTTTGCAAAAAGATAATTATGTCTTTTAATATAATTTATTGAATTTTTTACTCATTGTTGCATTTAAATGAAAATAAGTATTAACTGTAAATAAAACTGATATTTAACCTGTAAATATTTATGTCTAGTTTCAATAATGTTACGTAATATATTTTGAATAATAAAATATCATGGGTGCTATTTCCGAACACGCCTTAATTTAGAAAAAAGAGCGGGAATAAAATTTTGTGGCTGGCGTAAAGAGTTGAATAAGTTAAAAAATATTAAAATAATCGTAAAATATGAGTGAAACTAGCGACGAGAACAGTGTTTTAACATCGGAAGAATTAAAACAACAAGTTATTAATGCAGAATTAAGTTTCCTACCTGAGAAGTCTCGCGAGGAATATCTGAATGCATACCATGTCTTCAATGAATGGAGCTATCTTATTTTTTAGATTTATCACAGACGAGGCGATCATTTACAATGTGGAGTATTTACTCAATGTTGAAAGCTACTTTAAAAACAAAACACAACGTGCATATTGAAATATATGCAAAACTCGTATCTTTTCTAAAAAGAATGTCAGTTGGGCACAGTGCTTCCAGATGCACTGTAATTACAGTAGATTTACTGTATTTAAGACTTTTCTACTGTATACTGTAATGATAAAATACAGTGTATGAATATACTGTATTTAATTTTCATTCTTAAAACTTCATCAAATCTGATACGTGAAACGAAATGTTGCTAACCTACACCCACTGACCTTTATTCATAGACAATGTAGAGTGTTAGTAACAGAGTTGCAGACAGTGCTTCCAGATTCCAAAAGTAAAATTACAATGTTGGCAGCTAAAAAATACAGGAGTTTCTGAAAAAAATACAGTAGATTTAAAAATTTGCATTGTTTGCGATTCTTCTTTGATTGCCGATCTGGGTGCAACTAAAAGACACATTGAAGGTGCTAAGCATAAACTTCATCTTCCTGGCCTATCGCATGTGCGTACCATTGATATTATTTATTGATTTTATTTATTTAATAATATATAGCAATTTGTATTGACAAACAAAGTCATAAATCAGCTTATTTTTCAATCAATATTTAAACAAAGTTTGTCTGTAATTTTACTGTAATCGATTTTTAAATCTACTGTATTGTTTTCAGAAATTCCTGTATTTTTTAGCTGGCAACACTGTAATTTTACTTTTGTAATCTGGAAGCACTGGTTGGGCATAAGGGCAAAGCTAAAAAATCCAAAATTTTCACGGCCCTTAACATAGAAAAATTTGTTAATGAAGCTCCGGACTGCAATTTTCTTGCCCCTAAAGTAAGTGGTACCTTTAAATCTATGTTGTTAGTTGTTAACATTTTTGTGTGTAGACTGTTATGTATAAAGGTACTTACTGCCTACTATTGATTTTTGGAGGCGCAATGAATCCTAGTCTGGCTCAGCAATACTGTTAAAATATTTATTACGATATGTAAAAGATGCTGTAAATGTTAAATTATGCATATTAATTATGTAATATTTTCATTACAGGTTGTACTGATCATAGGAATTAGTGGAGCGTGTAGCAATTACGAGCTATTACAGCTAACAGTTAATAATATCGGAGAGCATTCAGATAAATTACTGTTAGTAAAATTGAAAAATACGAAGACAAACCTTGACAGGTCTTTTGTCGTACGCGAAGAATATGTAACTATTGTAGAAAAATAACAAAATTTACGTCCATCCAATATAAAAACCGACCGATTTAAAGACAGCCTATGGGAGTAAATAAAATAGGTGCTATACCGCGGGAAATTGCCACTTTCTTAAGACTGGAAGAGCCTCAGCTCTACACGGGTCACTGCTTTCTGAGAACTTCTGCAACGCTCTTGGCTGATTCCGGAGCCGATCTCACCACTTTAAAACGTCACGGTGGGTGGAAGACCAATACGGTTGCAGAAGGCTATATTGAAGACTCAATAGAAAATAAGTCGAAAATCTGTAAGCGTACAGTGGAAACAATAAGTCTGAATTCGACCTCGGATCCTTGGTCTCACCCACGCCCATCCACTTCCAACGACGCACAGTGTACTTTACAGAAAGCCGATCAGAGTCAGCAACGTTTACCGTTGTTCCTTCTCAATCCGCCATCGAAACAGAAACCTTAACCCCAGATAATCAAACTCAACGCAATGCAACTATAACGTTGCCAAATAAATCTGTTACTTTTAATTTGCAAAATTGCAGTAATTTTACTTTTAACTTTTAAAATATTCCATTTTATTCAGTTGGTACCACTACCTACAATGTTAATTATTTTGATTCACAACAAATACTTATTTCAATCCATTCCTGTTTATTATTTTATCTCCTAAAATGTTCTCGCTGCTGAAGTGAAAAGTTATGTGTGTTACACGAGAGCTAAGTTTTTGCATCTCGTGCCTTTGAATCCCTCGCCACACTCAGGATTCAACTTTAGAATGACTCGCTACGCTCGTGATTCTATCGTTGAATCCTTCGCTTGCTAATGATTCAAAATCAGCACTCGCAGCAAACAACGAATTTGCTCTCTTGTTGCACAAATAACTATTGTCCCACTGCTTTGCAAAGGTCTCCACCAAGGCTTGCACAACCTCCCGTAGGGCTACCCTTTCCGACCAATCCGTCATGAATACCTGTCATTACAGCGCTTTCTAATTCTTCCTCCGCGATGACAGCGACGCCCGTCTTCTGTTTCCCACAGCTTAACAACTTTAACCCATCGGCCTAGATGCATCCTACGTAAGTAACCCAATAAAATACATTGCCTTCTTGCACATTGGATTACAATAGATATTTGTTTTTAAATGTAAATTTTGTTAATAAACATTAATTATGAAGTAACTAAAAAAAAATATATATATAAACTAAATTATGTTGAACAAAACTAACATCCACAACAAAAAAGCGACCGAGATCAATTACTCTGATATCCTTGAACTGCTTATGGCTATGGACAATATTGACAGATAGTACTTTAATAACATTTTAGTAGTATCTTGATTTTCCACACAACACCAACTTTGAGGTTAGTTCATTAATTAGCCACAGAGTCACCAATTTTCTTGCGCAAAACCCTTTGGTAAGTTAGGATAAGCAATTTCCTGTTTTCGTGTGTACCTACATTATATCATCTCATTTTCATTTAAGGTATTGGGATACTTTTAGTGCTTACTATTTTCTACAACTATCGTGAAGGCGGTTGGTGGTGTTGATGTTTTACTAGTAAGTAGGTATATTACTAGGTAAAACACCATTTACATTCGCCTCCCTCCTCAAGTCCGTTCCTCAGTGCTGAGGATCGTGGGTACAACGGAAGCGTGGCAACAGGCTCCTCCATCTACTACGGTTTTCAGCTTGATTGAGAGCCTGGGATATCAGCATCTGCCAGTACCTACTTCGTGCACCTGATCAGCGATTCGCCTGGGATTAATTTCTCTTTGTCGTTTGCCATCTTCATTGCGCCATTTACATAGACATCTCTTTTGTTATTATTTTTGGCATAATTAACTACTACATTATACTGAGCATTGTGTATGTGCGACCCTGCAATAAACGGTTACTGTTCTAAAATGCTGAATCACCATGATAAAGTATTGGTTATTTTTTAAATATAAAACGATTTTACGGATATTATGTTTTTGTTACGTTATGCCTACAAGATATTAATCGATTATTTTAAACATTTTTTTTTAATCTATTAGGCAATGTTTTTGCATAATTTGTAAATTAATTCTGTCAATCACATTCAAATTCATAAAAAAATTGGTATGTTGTTGGAGAAAAAAACTAGTGGTTAAGTGGTAAGTAGTTGCTTTATATTATGTTGCGGTGTTTTGCGTATTTGCATCACGTAAGCTTGTTGAGCTGCCAAGGTTACTATAAAAACGTTGCTGCTAATACTCAATGGGTTCCCAGAGAGCGGAGTCCTGAAGGACATGTGCGACTCCACAGACAAACCACTATTACGGTTTTCTGGGGCTTAGTTTATAAGTTATATGTAATTAATGTTTATAAATAAATAATAAGAGAAAGCCAGCTTGTCGAAACCTGAGCAGTACTGCGTTGATCGGGCCGAACCACTACCTACTTACAGCATCTACAAGGGCAGAGGACATTGTTAAGTACAAAGTGTCGATAACCAATTTTGCACTGAGAGTCGAGCGGTTGGAGGTTCATCATGATTTTTTTTTATGGGGAAAGCGCTGACTGAATATTTGATGACTTTTATGAAGGAGGAGTTTTGAGAGGTGTAATATTCTGGCGTTTTTGAGTCCGGTTACCGGACACCACGTGACATACGACGCCAATAATTAGTCGTGTCATATACTTAGTTTTGGTTAAAGTAGTATGGATGTACGTATTCGTTTATTTTATAACGTGTCTATTTTTATCCTTAAATGTTACGAATATGTTAATTTTCAGTAAAGGTTAGGTTTATTGACTAGTTTAAGAAATAAACAATAACAAAATTTAAACTTTCGAGCTGTTTAACCTTTAAACTATCCATCTTGAGATCTCAGGTTAAGTTTCCAAATGATAACAAATAACAAAAAGTAAATATGAAGATTGTAAAAGATCTAAATATATTCTAAGTATAAACTAGTATCGCCGTAGTAACGTCAAGTAGAAATCTTCGATAATGTTATATTTTTTAATTGATCTACATATTAAATCTATCATCTATCGATATACATATGAAAAAAATCTACCAATTTCAAGCCGTGCACTATGTGAGGACGTGATACAAAAACTTTTAAAATACCATTTTTACAAAAAAAAATACAGGAGAAGGAATTTGGAATGGTAATAACAAAAATTAAATGAATGATGGTCAAGTTTTGACTACTGAGCGACCATAAGTTGTAAAAATTCCAAAGTCTCCTCCATAATTACAACATCTTTGGCACACCGATTCCTCACGACAATGACAAATCAATGGGGAGTCTGATTTGCGCTGAAATATGAGCTCAGGGTTGCCTCCAACGGGAATTTGTCTTCATTCACAACGTCTGCAGTCAGACTGGTTGGCTTTCGACTAACTTTTTAACTTTAAAATGCCATTTATAAAACGTCAAAATGTTCTCGGAAGACTTTGTTCCAAGCGGTTGGTTTTAAAGTGATTCAAAAAGTGGTTCTTATAATGGAGCCATTCCTTAAAAAAAAAAAACATTTTTTTCACACTAGGAATAAATATCCTTTGTTGTGAGTGCATTTTATAAACTGCCAGACCATACAAACATTTTCTCTGGAGCGGGAGTTGAACCCGTAATAAGCAGCGCAACAGCCAATTGCTCAGTGTCTATGCCAACCGTGTCATCGTATCCTAACTATATCAAAACTGTTTAATTTTCTGATCAAAATTTTCTTTGTTTATTTTATTTACGTGTTAATTTGGATGACAAAGCACGATAAGATATGTGACATAATTTTCAATCCAATATGGCGAACTGATAAAGATGTCGATTATATATTTTAACACATGGGTGTGAAATGAAAAACTTAACTGAGCGGAATAAAAAGCAGGCTTGAGTTAAAAAGATTTTTAACCATGAATTTTTCAATCATTGCAAAGTGTGGTGGGTTTATATACATTTACATAATCATTAATAGAACGTAGTTTCTTAGGCTAATTTGTAATATTTAACTTCTATTTGATTATTGAAATTTTAATAATTAATTTCAGAGTTCAGACAACGGTTCGGCAAGGGCGACATCCCACCCATACGCACAAAACGTTTTGGGAATACCTTCATTGTGCGTACGGCTAAGGAGTGGAATTGCCTGTCGTAGTCTGTGTTTCCCGATAGCTATAACCTAGGAGTCTTTAAGTCAAGAGTGAATAGGTTACTTTTAGGTAAGCGTACTCCATCTTCGACCACATCATCACTTACCATCAGGTGAGATAGTGGTCAAACGCGAACTTATTTTTAATAAAAAAGAAAACGGCCCAATGAACAGGAGTAATTATTAATATCAGTATCGATTTAATTTGTAACTTCTTACAATTTACTAACCTCTCACTAAGTACGAGGTCCAGAAGATGAGATAAGAAATATTTCACCAGCGGTAACGTTAAAGATGATATGGATGACGTTGACTACCTGACTAAGAAACCATCATTTGGTTCTATCATCAAAATATAGAATTTCTATGTAGCAAACCGAAATGAAGAATTCTAAGAATGAAGAAGGCTAAGGGGTCGGACTTGTGATCGAGAGGTCGCGTGTTCGAACCCCACTCATTAGAGTGGGGTTCGAACCTATTTTAACCTATTTTAATGAATATGGCCGTGACTCAACTCCAGAGCAGATAAGCATATTTAGCTTAGTTGGAGTAACAAGGTTTCTAGTAATGTTTATTCTACCCTTATTGCTAGTTATCTTTTTTACCCGACTGAAAAGGAAGGGTTATGTTTTTCGCGCGTATCTTGTATGTATGCATGTATGTATGTTTGTAATATTGTTTATTACCTCATATCTCCAGAATCGCTGAACGGATTCACATAATTGAGGTATCGTTAGATTCGTCTTAGCAGCCCAAGTGTTCTTAGATAGGTAACATTTGAAAAAATCAAACATGGCGGCTGTGCGAAGTCATTATACAAATAGAGATTGAAATATTTTTTTTCGAATACTGCAATATGGGTATCAAATTAAAGGGCTTACCACAAGGATTTCAAAAAGGTATATCTTGTTTATCATTAGTGTAATACTATCAAAAATAATACAAAGAGAAAGTTTAAAAATATGGACTTACCTCTTTCACTTTCTGAATCCGGTGGGGTGCCATTGTGATACGACCGGGAAAACTATAAAAATTTTAACTAAAACGTTGAAAAAAAAGTTATTTAAAAAATCTAAAATACCCGACTGCTCAACTGAAATGCCATCCCATTAAACCAACCAACCATTGAACCCATCCCATTAAAAAAAAATCAATTGGGTCTCGCCTGCTTGTAATTTTTTAAAATAAAAATGTGCTTGTTTCTTGCATTTCAGTTGAGCAGTCGGGTTTTTTAGATTTTTTAAATAACTTTTTTTTTACTTATGTGGTTACATAATATCCCGCTAAAAACATCCTGTATAAAACTAGCCATGTTTGATGGAGCTGCTTGTAAAAAGTTATGAAAGCTGTAAGCAAAGCCAAGCCAAGTCTAAGGTTTTTTACTGCGATTTCTTTCTTAATATAGTTTGATTTTATGTGACCGGCCGATGAAAATTCTTTATGCACATTTAATTGTTGACACATCCAAGTTAACAGCCAATTCGCTGATAGAATGCCACTTTATCATAGTTTTAATATAAAACATGTGAAATGTTAACATACGTCTCAATTTCCGTAATAATTACTTGGTCGGCAATCGGGGTCGTGAATAGAACTATAGATGTACCTAGGAATCGATGACTCAATAAGTTGAAAGGGTCCATTACCCGATGAAAACTCTCATTTGATTATTATAAATAAGAATGACCAAATAAAAATAAAACAAAAATGTCTAGCGAATAGGGATGCTATTCGTTTTTTTTTTAATTTCGCGGCATGTACTAAGACTGACTCGTCTTGAACCTTTTGACCTCGCGTAGTTCAATTATTAATTATTGTTGGTAAGCAACTAATTTATTTATTTTATTTTATTCTTAAGATGAAGAGCTCGTAGCTAAATTATAACAGCCATATGGGTCGATCTTCTAGGTTAAGGAAGGCTTTCCGGGTTGGTCTATGGATGAGTGACCACCTTGCCCATGCCATGCCTCGGAAATAGGGCTGCCATCACCAAATTTTCCGGCCCCAGATAAAGACTTATTAACCCCGGACATTTGGGTAAAATCACAGTTTTTCCCTGGACACCGTAGAAAAATACATTTTTGAACTTTAAACTAAAAACGACGTTGTTTAATTATGGTTTTTATTTACTGATAAAGTGATAACATTGCAGAGCTTTAGCATTTTTGTAATAAGAGTCTCTTCCTTTTTATTTAATCAACGTAACATAAACAATGAGACGAAATACCATAGGAAAATAATAATAGAGATCGTATTTTTTGGTACCCGTAAGACCAATGTGTGTCCGGGTTTTACCTGGACGCTTATTGGTAAAATCCCTCAGGACGCCCCCGGACGCTCTCCAAACTAAGATAAATCCGGGAAAACCCGAACGGATGGCAACCCTACTCGGAAAAGACGTTAAACTGTTGGCCTCGGCAGTCATTTGTACATATTTCACAGTCGTTACGTGTTATCAGAAGGTAGAAAGTCTGCTTCTGGAGGGAGGTTGGCTGGATGGAGTGACGGCCGACACGGCTCACGCACAATGGTCCCGTGCAGGGACTAAATGCGGAAACGAAACCCAAGAAGAAGAAGTCTGGTACCAGTCCTTACCTAGCTGCTGGGTCGTGGAGGCTAAACAGGCAGTCACTAAAACCCTAGTACTTAGCTGGATCTGGTTAGCTTGGAACCCGACTCTACACAGTAAGGCTAAGAAGATGATGATGAATCAAGGTCTTGAATAGAAGGTTGGAAGAACTGTCGATGTACTATCGGCCAAAGATACGTATGCTCACTTAAGAAAATATTTCTGTGGAAGCGCAGCTAGTGACAAACCATATCCTTTCCTGGTTTCGCACAATTAGAGACTATACATTTTGTGAGTACAGGGTGTGTAACATTGTATTAATACTTACTGTTACGAACACTACTAAAATACGCTTCGTGCATCTTATTGGTCAAAATACATGCATTAGGCGATTGAGTTGTGAGCCATGCTATGCGATTATAGCCTTAAAGGTGAGCATGCGGAAGATTGGTCGATAGTCCACTGAAAAAAAAATGCAAGCCAATCAAGTGACTTTTTAGCTTGATTGACGATATCTTGTTTAGATTAATCAAAATCTTAGTCAAGTTGATCATCACGACATGATTGCAACAATACTTGTTCAAATGATTGAACGCTCAAACAAGTTTCTCGATTACCATTAACATGACATCATTGTAGAAAGAGATAAGTTAAAAAAATAATAACTGTAACAAAGTAAGTTAGTTGTGTCAATCAAGCATTTTGTTAACTTCAATAAAGATCATTGATACTTTATTAAGTTGATTTGACTTGATAGCATCTATCGTTGCAATTAATTGTATTAATCATACAACTTGATCAAATCTTGCGCTAAATGTTTGCGCTAAATAAGTTCCTTGATTGTTTATCAAAAACATAATAATCTTGGTTGGAGCAACTATGTTTTGACTTGATTGCTGCAAATAAGTTTTGTGATAACTCCAATCAAGATCCCTCAAACAAATAAAATTGGTAGCTGTGATCATTGTGCTTGATAGGCTCAGATGCAAACAAGTTACATGATCAATCTAAACGAAATCTTGATTGTGGTAACTGTTTTTTTTTTCAGTGTACCTATGTATCAACTATTCTATACGTTGTAAGGGTCTAGTGAGAGTAGTCAGCTAGAAACACCGGCCTCATCTAAAACTTTAACTTAAAAAAACATGACGTGTCAAAGTGTTATTTAAATGAAATACTAGCAGTTGCTCGCGACTTCGTTTACGTGGGAAGTTTTTCCCGTGTAAATCCCGATCCCGTGGGAATTTCGCAAAATCCCGTCTTCGCGAGCATCTACGTACTAAAAGGAACCCCCATGCAAAATTAGAGAGCCCTACTACTTATGGTTTCTGAGATTTCGTAATCAGTGAGTGGTATTTCGCTTTTATATACATAGATTTACAACATGAATATTTCGTTTAATATAATTTCAATGACGTCACGTATAGTTTCCACTTACTGTATCCTCTTTATTTCCTAGTTACGTGAACAACAAAAAACAATACACGGTGTCTAATATTTTTTGCTAATCTAAGAGACGGACGAAATAAAATGTTTTATGAAAGTACGGTATTAATTCTTTATTTTAAAATTAGCAGCCCTACTTGGTATGGGAACATTTCTTGGCCCTTCACAAAGCGAATCTCAATGGTTTCGTAAACTGTGCCTGCCATGGAACTGATTGGCGAACAAAAAGTAATATTTTTGAAATCCCATTCTTAAGTAAATTGGCCTATTTTGTGTGCAATGGTGTAGAACATGGGAGATGAATGTTCTTAAGAAATGGTTTCCTTTTCAAAGTCGCTGGTGTATTTTGTTTGTTGTAAGGACAAAGATGAAACATTTTTGCCCGCAAACTTATTGTTTTAACCACAAGTTTTAGAGCCCAAGCAAGCATCTGAAGTTAAGCAAAAGATGCGGAATATTTTTTTGGCAAATAACAGAGCCGTATCAAAATCGTTTCATCAGGTGCCATATGCCATTAGACACTGATTTATAGCTGCAACCCCCGAGTGCCATATAATTCTGGGAACTACTTAACCGATTCGATATAACTTTCACTGGAAGATACGGTTTAAGACATTTAATTCTCAAAAAGAAGAAATTCACTTATCATGACAAATACAAGTTAATATTAAAACTAAATACATTAATACTGTTATGAAGACAGTAGGTGTGTATAAATAATTTGCGTAACATATTTACAATATACGCTGTGGGTAGCAAGAGAAACTAACAAGTAAGTGAACTTACATTTATTTATTTATTGACACACCAGTGAAATATTCAACTTAAACTTAACATGGTTTGTAACATATATGCTTATATAATATGAATATGACTATTGAAGGCGTGCACATCACTTGTATAAAAAATTAAAAGAAACATTACAATTTGATGGGAAAAAAATACAAAAATTACAAATGAAATCAAGTTACAATGATTTTCTTTCGCAATGTCGTCGAAAAACATGTCGTTCATTGATAGCATAGCGTATTTTTTTTAATAGCTGATAGGGTTGTGTTTGACCAAAATCTCATCTGATAATAAGCGAAGATGAAACACGCTTGCCTAGAAGTAACCTATTCACTCTTGACTTAAAGACTCCCAGGTCTATAAGGAAATACAGACTCCGGCAGGGAATTCCACTCCTTAGCCGTATGGACAATGAAAGTATTCCCAAAACGTTTCGTGCGTATGGGTGGGATGTCCACCATGTAACGATGGCGCATCGCCGTTTGTCTTGTAGTCCGATGATGGAACGGGCTTGGTGGATGGAATAAGACTGTGCAATTCCATCGCACACTCCCCGAAATGTAACCGACAGAAAACTGATAGGCATGCAACACGTCGCCGATGTTCTAGGCTCTGGAGCTTTGTTTCGACCAGTTTCTTGTTGCTGATGAGCCTTTTGGCCCGTTTATCTATAGACTCAAGTGCATCAAGCTGGTATTTAGCAGATCCGTTCCAGAGATGAGAGCAGTACTCCATACACAACCGAACGTTTGACAATTTGTGATATTACATAGTGGAGCTTACAGGGCAAAATGATTTTATTTCCTGCATTAATTCCGGGATAAATGCGGATAAATCGGCTAGGTAACATTCGACTCCCACGCGATCTAATCTATTATACAAACCGCTCAAAGTCCAAACTTCAATAAACTACATCCCATTACATCCAGAGTGCAAATGATAATGTTTTGAGCGTATATTTGGTCCTATTTTAATTGAAGTCTTGCTTGGGTCCCAAGTTAATTAAGATGGGGTAGGGTCGGCCTAACCCTACCGACAAAAGGATTTGTTACATATTGTAATTTGTAGATGTAAGCCTGGTTGAAATATTCTGGTGTTGATTTTACAGGTGA
The DNA here is from genome assembly GCA_943138885.2 of Tholera decimalis. Lineage (NCBI taxonomy): Eukaryota > Metazoa > Arthropoda > Insecta > Lepidoptera > Noctuidae > Tholera > Tholera decimalis. Next base: position 12,642,489 of record OW964549.2, on the reverse strand, counting down.
CTTTTTGTAATCGGATTGCTGTTATTGACTTTGGATTAACTGGTAGTTTAGTCAAATTCTTTGAACTGATTTTAAAACGTTTATCGTTAGTTATAGGATTCATAATTAGTTTTATTTTATTCATAGTGGAAAAGAACGAAAAAAATTTATATCACATGACGCAAAGGAAAATTAGGAAAGAAATTCAAATAAACTAGAGGGAATATATGCGTTACATACTCGCAAAACGCAAGGAGCTCGTCCTTAAATAATAACAGTAGCACGGCTCGTGATTTTCAAGGTTAAGTAACGCTCCCTGAGGTCATTTTGTGGATGGGTGACTATCTTAACACATCGAGATTCCACCGTGCCTTGAAAAGCACGTTAAGGGTCAATTTATACTAGCGCAGAGTCGAAGCGCATTGAAGCGTCAAATTTTTACAACTAAAGTCGAAGTCGCAAGAATGCGCGCGTCTTCGCACCAGGTAAGTTCATTTTTCGTTCGAGTCCATCGTGATCAACACCGGTGCAGGCCAATTTCCGATTGATGACGCGTAGGTTCGCTAGTGGGCGCGAGAATGCGCGCGCACCAATCAGCGTTGTTCACGCGCAGACGCTCGAATTCCGAAAAATGCGCGCGTCAACGAATTAGGAATGATATCCTAATTCGTTGGCGCGCGTCTTTTTAAAATCTCAGAAGTAATGTGCGCGTTACGCTGTGGAGTTAAGGTTGAATTTGTTATGTTCAGTTTTGGATAGACGCTTCGATGTGCTTCGACACTGCGCTAGTATACATTGACCCTAAGCCGTTGGTCCCAGCAGTCATTTTTTCATCTTTGACAGTTGTTACGGGTAGTCAGAAGTCAGACAATCTGGCCTTGGTCTTGCCTTGGGTCTGGTCTGGTCTTGTGTATCGTGTTACCCAGCTACTGGATTGTCAAGGTCAGATAGGTAAAATATCAACTGCATCCAGTTAGACTGAAAGCCGATCCCGGCAGCATATAGTTGAGAAAAGGCTAAGCAGACGATGACTGGCAGAACGGTCATCGCTGAGCGTAATGCTGTGCCACTACGAGGCAATGATACAACTTAAGTGGTTTTACCTCCCCCCAACTCATGGTGCCGGTAGGAGGTTTGAGGCACTGACGACAAGAGGGTATATGAACCAAGTATGGATGGTACGTTGCAGTGCGTCTTATAGACCGGTAGTAAAAGTAAAGAAGTAAGTAAAGTACCACCAGTCAGGTTTTATGGAGTAGCTTTCAGGAGAGTGTTAAAGTTTAAATACCTGGGACATCTCTTGACCGCTGACCTCAAAGACAATGACGACATTGAGAGGGAGCGAAGGGTATTGTCAGTTAGAGCTAATATGATAGCTCGCAGGTTTGTACGTTGCTCACTTGGTGTAAAAATAACCATATTCCGTGCATTCTGCTGTTCTTTCTACACGTGCAGCCTGTGGGCTGCATATACTCGTAAATCGTACAGTGCCTTTCGCGTTCAGTATAATAACGCGTTCCGGGTGTTGATGGGGCTGCCCCGCTTCTGTAGCGCATCAGGAATGTTTGCTGAAGCTCGCGTTGACTGTTTCTATGCGACGATGCGAAAACGATGCGCTTCCCTGGTGCGCCGGGTGCGGGCCAACCCCAACATGATCCTTCGTTGTGTGGCGAGCAGGCTCGACTGTGTGTTCGTGAATCGCTGCTGCAAGCTCTCCACGTCGGTGTTGAGCTTGTAGCTTCGATTCGCGAACCAACCTTGTAATTTAAGTTAAGTACTAACATAGGATTAAGGAATTTTGTTACTAACAAATTGAGTTTTGTTACTTGGAAATAAATGAAATTGAATTGAAAGGGAGATGGGAGCATCAGGTCATGGAGCGACAAACGGACGGATTGGCGCAAATGCGTAGTGGAGAGCCGCAATTATTGCGACAAAGTCTAGTTCAAGACACTTTCTTGGTAAGCCTGCAGCAAGTCGTGCCACTCCCTCATGAATTTATAAAACCATGAAAAACATCATTTTACATTATGTTACCGTTAATATTGTCTGCAATCGACATAAAGGACCTATACATAAATAACTTAAGGATAAAAATAAAACTACATGTCTATCCCAGACAACCAAGGACTAGCTATTTTTAATTAGTTTTAGTAATTTTCTAATTTGTCTATCGTCATTTGATATAAGATAAATGAGCCAGCATTTTATGTGAGGCAGATGTTGATGACACTTAGGCTGAGGCAACAGTAAGCAGCGATTTGCGATGCGACTGAAAAAGCGAAGCGAGATAAACTTGGTATGGCTAGATTATAAGCGAATATCCGGCGTACATTCGGTGAAGACGTGGCTACAGTACACATGCTACTTACTATACATGCTGTTTACTGTACGCATAATGTAGCCACACGCATATTTAGTAGCACTATTGAACTAGTCGTGCAAGTCAGACATTTTCTAATAAATTCGCTTCAATTTTGCTGATATGTTGATGTAGCCGGTGCCGTGATTACAGTAAGGTTGTTCCTATCGCATAAAGAAATCAAAGATCGCTAGTAATATTTGATGTACGGTGTAGCCATATACGTGAGCATTCATTTATTTGTTTTAATCGCTCATATGTTGCAGGTCGCGTCGCGGCCTAATGTAGCCTCAGCCTTACTAGACGTTATAGCTTTAAGGAATGGTAACACTGTGGTTATAAGCACGTCTTACGGCTGTGTCGTAAGTTGAAACCCAGGCAAGTTCATTACTTCTGGTATTGCGGGAGCCAATTGATGATTTCCCCACCGAAAAAAAAAGAAAAGCAGTCTTAATCTTACTTTGTTTACTCATGATCACCGCTGCTCTTGACACGGTGAAGGAAAATCGTGAGGAAACCGGTATATGCTATGACTGGAAATTCGAAGACATGCAAAATCTTCCAACGCTGGGCCTCTCACTGGAACCGCGTGGTGGATTACGACTCATTCCTCCTCAAAACACTCTTATACAACGTGTAATTTAAAGAGTATAGTATATACATACCGAGTGCACGGCTTCTTTGGATGATAACAAACGATATGGCAAGGGTTTTGTAATCCTATGTCTACATGTGTGGAGCTTATTAGAAATTTCAATACATTGATACCAGAGACCGAATTTTTCTAATTAAGAAGAACGAAGAGAATTATCGTTTTATTGGCAAGTGACGTGAAAAGTTATGAATCTCATAGTGATGTGACACGTTTGTTATTATATTATTGGTATTCAAGAAACATATGAAACCGATAATTTGGGGTCAATTCCGTGAGTCACTTATTTTGAGCTGAAACTTTACATAGATACTCCATACCAGATGTTGTCTTCAGTCCTTTTGGATAGATATGGGGTTTCCGTTACACGTTGTAGATAGGATGCTTGTGTCAGCAGTAGGAACGATAAAGGCTGATTATGCTATCATAATGTTATATAATGTTCAAATGGAACTACTTGAATGAGACTTGTAACCATTCTTCACACCAGAACAGCTGCTCAATCTTTAGGCCAGGTTTGAGAGCAGTACTCTGCTCTCATCTTTGGGACGGATCTGCCAATTACCAACTGGACGCACTTGAGTCAATCGAGAAACGGGCCAAAAGACTCATTGGCAACGATGCACTGGTCGAGTCAAAGCTCCAGAGCCTTGACCATCGACGAATAGTTGCTAGTCTATCGCTTTTCTATCGGTTATATTTCGGAGAGTGTGCGATGGAATTATACAATCTAATTCCACCGAGCCCGTTCCATCATCGGACTACAAGACAAACGGCGATGCGTCTTAGTTACATAGCATACGCATGAAACGTTTTGGGAATACTTTCATTGTGCGTACGGCTAAGGAGTGGAATGCCCTGCCGGAGTCTGTGTTCCCTGATAGCTATAACCTAGGGGTCTTCAAGTTAAGAGTGAATAGGTTACTTCTAGGTAAGTGTGCTCCATCTTCGACCACATCATTACTTACATCAGGTGAGATGGTGGTCAAACGTGAGCCTAACTGAAATAAAGGATCAACATAAAAAGACAAGATAGATAAATAGATATACTCTTTATTGTACACCATAACAGAATTAGATAAGGACTTAAAAATTACAAAGGATGTTACAATGGGCGGTCTTATCGCTAAAAGCCATCTTTTACAGACAACCTTTGGAAGGATTTGACACAGCAGGAGAAAATTAATACGCGGATAGTCCATGGTGTACTATTCACTTATATACAATAAATAAGTAATAACCTACATACTCAATCTGTCAAGCGTCGCCAAGTCGAGCGTAAAGCAAACACTGCCGTACCATCCTTTTCTGGAACCATTTCGGCGTATTTTCAGGCCCTTATTTGGGGCTTCTGGATAGATTTAGAACACTGAAATTATCGTTATCTAGTAAGCTACCAGCACACACTCAAACCAGAAAATTTCATGTTTGTAGCTTGTTTATTTCCTAAGTTATGCAAAAGCAAAGTTGTACTATTTCGACATGTATAGACTCACTGATCATCAAAATAGAACTAGTACTTCCCATAAACCTAGAGAGCTGAAATTTGGCATAGAGGTAGGGTTTAGTGCCTATATGAAGGGAAAACTATCAAAACTAGGATCATGGAAGATATGGAGTACCTTACGACCCTGAGTAGAAACCGTAACAGACCAGCCAAACTATTGAAATTATCGACATGCTATGTTCACAAAGTTTATTAAGCGTGGTTAGCCCTTTCCTTTGAAATTAAATAATTGAAGGTCTGAAGTATCTGATATATATAATCCCTAAGAGCTCAGCTGAACTATGAGAGATATGGAAGTGCGCCTTGACAAAAGTTATTCAGAGTAACGAGTCCCTTCTACTGATGTGTATAAAAAATTAAAGGTCTGAAGTATCTGATGAAGAACCCTTAGAGCTCAGCTGAACTATGGGAGATATGGAAATGCGCCTTTACAAAAGTTATTCAATGTGACGAGCCCCTTCTTACAAATGAATATGAAACTGGAGTCTGAATAATTAAGAAACTTATCAAGTAAAAAATAGCTTTCTGCAAAAAGAAGTGAAATCCCACCAAAACATCCTGTAAAAAATTAGCCAAGCCTCGCCTAAGCTGCTTCCCAACGAGCACATTAGTGGAAATAGCAGCCTATTTTGTTACTTTGGGCTGTAAAATGGCGCTTTAAGGGTTCAAAAAGCAGTTCAGAGTTGCATATCTGCATCCGTAAACGTCTATAGTTATAAAAGTTACTTAAGGTGCTATAAGCTGAATCAAATACTACCCTAGCCTTCACAGTAGTCCACGGTAGAACTCATTTACCACTTACACCTTTATATGAGAGTTACGAAGGTCATTCTGCCACTCACAGCTGCATAGTAGATTCCATTGTAACTTGTATAGGTTATAGTTATAGTAACCACTATTATACTACTATAAGTTTCATTATAGAAATAATAGAAACTCTTATGCATACTATAGTTACCAAAAAATCATCAGTGTAACTAAGGCCTTTAGTAGCAATAGTCATTCCTTGCAGGCTCAATCCATTCGCCATTTTACAGCCGCTTTTGTAACTATTATAAAACATTTAATAAAATGGATGCTAAACGAATAAGTACGTAACTAGATCTTATTTATTTATTTATTTATTATATACTTTATTGTACACCTTACAATACACTTAAGGATACAAATAATTAATCTTATAACCTCAAAAACAGTAAAATAGGAGCTTTTTGTGGATGTTAGTTGCACTAGGGGAACAAAAATCACTGGAAGCGTTAGAAGGGTGAAAATTAGCGCTATGATTCTCAAAAGGGAGTTATTAGAGCTCAAACTGCAGGTTATGACTACAGTACAATGACGCCATGATTTTTTAAGAAAACTTATAATTCACTTGCAAATAGTAAGTTATCGACACGTAAAAATACGGAAATAAAATTTATTCTGTATAACAATTAAAAAATATCACATATCTTTTGTTAATTTTTTAAATATCATAAAAGCGCGTTAAAATTACTCGAAAATTATCTTATATATCTACAGTAAACTGGACAGCGTTTTAAGTATCTTTATATATCTTGCTAATACAGAATACAAACATTTACTTCTTTTTGTTTTATTTTCATGATGGCGACGAAAACACTTTACCAAAATATTACAAACAATGTCAACTGAAGATATACAATAAAGAACTATAATCAATTAATTCGTTCAAAGTAGTTCAAAATCATTCAAAAGTAGCGCTACGAGAGCTTTAGTATAGCGTTAATAAATCGTTATAGCTATTAAGGAACCTTTATGCAACCGTTGTGCAGGTTAAATGGAACTTTAGGTTGCATAAAATGGCGCCCAAATAGCGCTAAAGCGGCTGCTTTAAGTCTGCAGTAGACGCTCTAGCGCTTACGTCTATTACCATAAGTAATAATCGGATACGCTCCAAAGCTCTAATGCAGCCCATTTGTGCTAGTTGGGTTGTTTCTCTATAAAAAGTAATGAAATCTCTAAGCAAAGCGAAGCCAAGTCTAAGGATCTATACTGCGATTTCCTTATTAATATAGTTAGATTTTATGTGACTTGGCCGTTGACTTCGATGTATTAACTAGTAAAAGTGCATAGAGTATGTTCAACGGCCGGTTACATAAAATCTAACTATATTAATAAGGAAATCTCAGTAAAGATCCTTTAGACTTGGCTTCGCTTTGCTTAGAGATTTCATTACTTTTTATAGAGAAACAAGCAGCTTAGGCTTTTTTTTTTTTTTAACGTGGTAAAATTATCAAATAAGTCCTCCCACCCCGGGCAGGGTGGGAGGGACTGTCAGACTTTTACTGACTAAAATCCACGGTGTTCCTTCAATAACCCTTTACATACCGGGGCCACGGTAACGGGATGAGTCTCACGACCCCGGCAGGCTTCGGCCCTCTGCAGAGGGGGCCTCGTCATGTTGCTGACGCTCTTTGAGGCGCGCGTGGAACACGACGCGCCGTCGACCCGGGCATGGTCCATGGTCGGACAGCGAGTTGCCCTTTACTCGCTGTCCGCATGCCCGCGCCTACGGTGGCCGGAGATCGTCGGCCGACGTCCGACGCCGTGGGCGTCTACCACTGCGGCTGGGCTGGAGGGAGGACGCCATCCTCTCCCTCACGCGGCCCGCCTCCTCCTTCGAAAGCATGACTGCTTCGCAGAAGGAGGCGACCGCTTCCCACTCCCTCTCGCCCCGCAGCATGGCCTCGACCAAGGCCGGGCGCGAGAGGTCTCCGCCTATTGTCGCCGTGAGGACACGTCGGTGCTCTGCCCAAGCTGGGCAGTCCTGCACCGTGTGCTCGACTGTGTCCTCAGGGCGACCCTCGCAGTGGTGACACCCAGGCGTCTCTTCCTTACCCATCAGACACAGGTACCTCCCGAAACTTCCGTGTCCGGTGAGGACCTGCGTCATGCGGTAGGTCAGGACGCCGTGACGCCGATCTAGCCACTCCTCAAAGAGGGGTCTTACCGCCGCAATTGCGGCGTGCCCGGCCGTCGGTTGCGACAGTCGCTCCCTCCATACTGCCCTGAGATCGCGCCGGAGCTCTTCCCGCCGCGTCTCGACTAAGCAACTTAGGCTTGGCTAATTTTTTACAGGATGTTTTGGTGGGTACACATATACATATATATACATAAAAAGAACAAAGCTGAGATATATAAAAAATAGTAACATATTAAAGACAGAGATAGAAATCTTTTACCATGTTTTTGAAAGACAAAGGGTTTGTGCTTGTCTTTCAGTTTAAAAACTTATATCAGTTTTTTCTAGAGGTAGAAATCCTCATGTATGATTGCCACCCTGGCGCGGTCGATGTATCTGTCAAACTCTAACCGACTGAAAACAAGACATGTATTTTAGACACGCAGGCCCTTATAAAGTGATAAAATAAAATTGAAATTCAATCATGTTCGAATTAAATTCAAATGAAATAAAATCAAATAAAAAAATACTTTAACCTTCTTAGTAATTACAGTTTTGTGCCGTTTGGGGTTAAAACGCTTGGGTCGTGGGGCCCGAGTGCGCGTCAGCTCCTTTATAAAGTATAGTCTCGTCGGCTGATCGATTCCTTGCGTGACCAGACTGGCTCGTTATTTGCCCAAAGAATAAGAATTGCCATACAACGTGGCAATGCTGCCAGTCTTCTGGGCATGTTTCCGGACGACAGCGATGTGGTGGAGTACTCTAAATATTAAAAACACTAAATTAATTACTTAGTTTCAGGAGTACTAACACCCGTATACAAAGAAATAATTAATCAAGCAGACAATTAACGAACTTATAATTGTCAACGGATTTGCCCCATGGAGTCAACTGATAGGTATATGTAGAGAATCCCTTGCTGCATTAAGTCCGCCCATTTACCACTATTGTTCGTACGGCTTAAAAATAATGCTTAAATAAATAGGTAAATAGGAAGTAAGCCGTATCGAGGCAATTCTAAACTTATTTTGCACTGTTGTATAATGCCTAATTGATACAAATAAATCACAATAAAGAAGAAAATAAAAGATCCCATAAAAAACAATACTTGTCAAAAAAACCAAGTCTGGCAACTCAAAAAGTTGTGAGATCCATGTAATACCAAGTCAGTTATTAATTTATTCAGTCCCTACTTAAGGGATCTTCTGTCTTAAGTTGTTACGTAATTATCTAACCTAACAACATCTTATAGTGACCATATCAATATTAATTTTTTTTAACGTTTTAAATAAATAGATTGACTCGGCCATCGCATGAAAACACAATCCCATAAAATCAATACTTGTCAAAAACCCAAGTCTCGCAACTTAGTTGTTCTACCGTAAAAAGTTGTGAGATCCATGTAATACCAAGTCGGTTATTAATTTATTCAGTCCCTACTTAAGGGACCTTCTGTCTTAAGTTGTTACGTAATTATCTAACCTAACGACATCTTATAGTGACCATATCAATATTAAAAATCTTTACCGTTTTAAATAAATAGATTGACTCGGCCATCGCATGAAAACACAATATATCTCACAAGTAATACATATATAAATTAAATTGTTTATTGCGATTGCCAAGTCAATCAATTTATTTAAAACGGTAAAGTTTTTTAATATTGATATGGTCACTATAAGATGTCGTTAGGTTAGATAATTACGTAATACAGAATGTAGGTAATATGTGAAATTGCTAGTGTAATTTTTTAATTTTTACGAGTATATTATACGATATATATCTTCAATATTAAAAAAAAATCATGTCCTATAATTTCAATGGCCTTGATAGAAAGCCTTGATTTTTTTATACAATTTTTTCACCAGTTGCCACTTAGTATCCCTGTAAATCCGTTTGCATGTGAGAGACTGTTTGATTGTGAGTGATTGATTGATTGTGATTTCGACATTTATTCCTATTTAAAATCCTGTATGTAATACTATGTATGTACTTGCCGTATGGACAAATCACTACTTGAGATTGGCTTGCTTCCAACAATGATAGCAGTACTTGGCACAAGCCATACTATTGTAGTGTTATCTCCAGTAACTTGACTTTAATTTTTATAGGCTGTTTTATAGGCTTCAGAGAGACATTAAGTTAGTAGGCTACCGTGGCAGAAAGGTTTATACTTTAGTAGTAAATAAACAAAAGAAACGATCGAAGAATTTTGTGAATATTAATATGGCTACTCAGGAGTGTGTTTTGTTGAGACCTTATAAATAATAAAGGAACATGAGTCGGAGGCTGATTGATGGTCAATAAATAAATTAAATCTTCTAACCACCATTTTTATTATTTTTTAAACAAAAAACCACTCGAATTACTCACAATTTCATTAAAGATTTACATAGATATACTCTTTATTATATACAAACAAATAAGGACTTAAGAACAAAAAAAATTGGCCAAGTGCGAGTCAGAAGCCCATGAAGAGTTCCGTAGTAACTACGCAAAATAACTTTGTTTTTCATAGTGTTTGTAAGAAATACAAAGTTATATTTGCAGTTTTATAAAATGGGTTATATCTCGAAAAATACTGATGCTATCTCGTTAAAAACAATTTTCATTAAAAGTTTTTATTAATCTACTACATATTATTTTTTTAGATTTTTCACGCCATTATTATAAAAGTTAGAGAGGGGGCACATTTTATTTTATATATTTGTTTCATCAGTTCCATGTACAGCCCCCGTTCTATATATATATTTTTTTATTTTTGTTTAAAAACGAAAAGCGGTTAACAGAATACCTACATCACCTTACCAAGTTTTATATGTGTAGTCCTAATAATTTCAGAATAAAATGGCTGTGACATACAAACGGTCGGACAGAAACTCATGACACATCTATAAGGGTTCCGTTTTTTGCCATTAGGCTACGGAACCCTAAAAAGGGTTAAACAATGGGCGGTCTTATAGCTAAAAGCGATCTATTACGGACAAAAATTGGTTGGATTTGACACAGAAGGAGAAAATAAGTGCACGGGTAGTCCACGGTGTATTATTTACCTATATACAATACATAATTAATAAACTACTTCTTATATACATATACAAAAGCTAAGAAATAAAAATACTGTTTAAGGAGAGAGATAGAGATCTTTTACATGTTTTTGAATAAAGAAAGAGTTCGTGCTTATCTTAATGACATTACAGTTTTAAAGAGCAAAAAAATAATTATACATTATAAGTTTTTTTCGCACTTTAAATATTTAATCGTCAAATGGATATTCATTTTGCAGTGGAACTGAAATCATTATTGTTAGTATTGATAATGAGATTAACTATACGAAATTGGGTCATCATAAGGAAATTATCCAAAGGCACTGGATAGTGCTATGCATGGAGTGGCTTTGCGTGATCGAGACAAATAAAAAGACATCTGCAGGTGAACTAAAATACCCGATATATTATGTATGTAGCACAAAGAATCGCCAAATCTGTGACGGGTGACGGGCAAGGCAAATTATTAGTAGACCAGAATATAGTCCATAGGGCCAAAAGTTTCTTGAGTAACCACCGCGTACTGAAAGATGCAGCATTGGAAGGTGTCCTACGAGGTAGACTGATGTACTAGTACTGAGGTCACGGAGATCAGCTGGATGCGTGAAGCACGGGAATCGTCGATGTGAATGACTTATGGCTGAAATGATGATGATAAATATTGAAGAAGTCTTCGTGCCAATAAATTAAGCATATCTCTTATAATATTCTATTCTATTCTATGAAGTATATAAATACATTAATTTACTATGTAGTAAATTAATTACGCAAAAATTTAATGTTACCGGTCATTGAGACATTTTGGTTTTCGCACACAAATACAAGTACAACAAAATACACATTAGTATTACTTTGGTGCTGCTGGCCAGTTATGATATTAAATCTTAGATACATCTACCCTTCTGATGTGTTATGAAATATTTTTTTAATTGATAATAGGCTCGCGTTTGACCACCATCTCACCTGATGGTAAGTGATGATGTGGTCGAAGATGGAGCACGCTTGCCTAGAAGTAACTTAATCACTCTTGACTTAAAGACTCCCAAGTTATAGCGATCAGGAAACACAGACTCCGGCAGGGATTTTTTCGTTTCAAATGTTTCTATGTTTTATGTGTTTTATTATGTGTTCATCATTAGATTAATATTAATTATTGTTTAAATTTAAAATAAACTGTACAATATTATTTTGAGAAATAAAGATTTAAATCTTTTTTATGGACTATTCAAACTAAAATAAAGCATAAATAACGCAAATGCTGTGGGCTAAGAGGTTATGCACCAATGAGACTGGTGACTTTGACACATTGTTTGGCAACGTTTAGCCTCTGGCCAAAGTACAAGCCAGCATACATGCATATGATACATATAAACTAGTCTATTTGTTTCTTAAGGCCAGTTATGTAAAAACTATTCTCACCACATAATCTGTCGCCGTAAAAACCCAGCCAGCCCTTTTGGTCTTCACCAAACATCCATATTACTGGTCGTTTTTACGCATACTTGGTCAATGGGTCCTATAGTCCTGGCGGGTATTATTTATTAATGAACGAGGTGAACCGACAATGTGTCCGTGTTTTTGTGACGGGAACTAATCTACTGAGGGCCGGCAAAACCTTACTGTGGAGAGTTGTCGTAGGTACGGTAGAGGCGTTACACACTGTTTTGTTGGTGCATTCACTTTAAAGAGTTCAGAGAGTCTATTTTCAACATATCTCTACTAAGATTATAACGTGATAAATTTTGTTTGTTTGAACGCGCTAATCCTCGAAATTACTAAGTGGAGTTGGATGAAATTTCGTAGGAAGTAGCTTGAAGCTTGAGAAAGGTTAGGTTAAGCTACTTTTTACCTGACTGCAAAAAGGTGGGTTATGTTTTATAGTTAAAAAGTCCACGAAATCGAAGCCCTGCACGACTGCTGACTCTGAATAAAACTACACGCTAACACATATTTATGATGTTAGTGAAGATTATTATTAAAAAGTATTTCTTTAGTATAATATTTTAAAACCAAACATCTTAAGACAAACTATTAAGTATATAACAAACTAATAACTATTAAGTAAAGCTTAGATGAATGACCGACCATCATAGCGTACCGAGATTACTCGGTGCTTTGTAAAAAGCTCTTTATAAATTAGTTTTTATTTCAGTCCACAAAACCATAGTGTTAGTAAAAGAAAAAAAAACTAAAAACTAGGGAAAACTGAATAAAATTAAACTTATAGATATAATAAACACATTCACATACATTGTAGAATAAGCTTGCTTATCTTTTACGATTGTACATACTTGTTTTTTGAAAACAGTCTTACTCAGAAACATAATGTCAACTGAATAAATTTTTTTATTACATGTGTCAACTAAGTGGAACAGGGGTGAGCGCGCGCCAGAGTTAGTTCGACAAAAATTGGTAGCAAATAGACGAGTTGAGCGCACCTCACTTCTATGAACAGTACGAGGAACAAGGTAGCACAAACTGTTCACTAAATCACTACAATCAAATAATAAAATATGAATAATATGTAAAAAATAAAGTATGTATAAAGAATCCTTCATGAACTAAAATTTAATAAAGATAAAATTTTTCTTTAGTCTTAAATCTGATGAATAAGCAATATTGTTAGGTAAGGTATAGGTGTATTTGTATCTTCTGTCTATCAGACAATAATAACTTAAAAAATTATTTAATACAAGGACATTTACTGGAATGCGCCTGTTCTATATAGTAACGTTTTTGTTGGTCATAAGTTATTTACTTAAACATCCTCTTGAGTTTTAGGGTCTATGCAATCTACACTAAAAACGAATTAATATAACGCATATACAAAAGATTATACAATGTGTAATTTAAAGGGTATATACATACCAAGAGCACGGTTTCTTTGGATGATAATAAACGATATGGCAATGGTTTTATAATCCTATGTCTACATATGTGAAGTATAATAGAAATTTCAATACATTGATACCAGAGACAGAATTTTCAAATTAAGAAGAACGAAGAGAATCACCGTGTTATTGGCAAGTGACGACAGTGATAGACATAAAGGGGAGAGATAGGGAATGGGCCTTAATCCACCACGTGGTCTCAGTGTCATGTCTTCAGATTTTCCGGTTCTAGGTCATGCCGGTTTCCTCACGACGCCCTTAAACTTGTAAATTTAACAAAATGTTTTTTTATTATTTCATTTTCATGTACTATAGACATAACATCTTACAAAACGAAATACATTATGGATTGATACGTAAAGAGCGAGTACTTCAAGCTCTAAAATGACTGAGATACTGCACAATTTATTCGAAAATGACAATGGGTCTCTTAGCTTTGTTAAAATTTTACTTAGCAAAGTTCCCCGTGGGCCCTGGTAGCAGTTGACTTCGGAAGATGAAAGCTTTTGAAAATTTCATCAGTTGACTGCAGCGCTATCTATGAAAAAGGCTCGAAGTGGAGAAATGCTATGCAGATGTTGTTATGAATTTAAGTGAATTAGTTTTTAGTTGAAAGCTTTCTATTACTTGAAAGAATTTAATTGGCAGATACAAAAGAATTGCCATTACTGTTTTCGAAATATTCACACATACTTTATTATATTACTTCCCACAGCTTTGGTCATCATAGTTTTCTCATTCTATAGGTTTGATTAATATGTATAAATAAAGAGTTATTTTTTGAGTCTCGTTTCCGTATTTTTATTTTAATATTATATAGTTTTTATCTATTACCTATCTTCAGTTTTCTTTTGTAACTTAAACCAATTCATACAAAAAATATTGAAACCATCACAATCATCATTATCACCCTTTCATTGAATACTGTACCATGCGTTGCAATGCCGGTGAAAGTAATTAAGTGTTGATTATGGTGTTTTCAACCAATCAAATCAATATGTTGCACATGCTTTGATTGTATGTGTCAATCCTCTCATATTTTCACTGAATTATTTGTCCCAGAAACTTTCTAGAGCGTCTTCAGAACCTTACGAAAGTATTTTTTCTGTTTTCCTGCACACATTTTCCGAAGTATAATCTGTAGTAAACCGACATGCGAGCAACGTTTTGCCGATACGTGTTGAGTGATGAGTTCCATCGCAATCTGATCGATGGTTTAAAAACGCATATAAGACAAATATACAAACATTGATTTTTATTTATATAGAATAATTCCACAAGGTACGGCGTGTCGAAACTATTTTTATAATTTGGCTACCATCCATATTTATTTTAAGTTAAAATAGTGAATTTGTAGTCGTTTTGAAACAGTTCAGTGTAATTGAGGCAAATTGGCTGTGTAAGACGGAACGATAAAAACAAAGTGACCCTGTAAGGATTCCGTTTTTAATTTGGATATACGGACGGAACCCACAGCGATGTTGATGCTTTCTATAAGGAATTAAATTTTTATATTCTAGATATGTTTCCTTTTAAAAAGTAATTAAAAAAATTAAAAAACCCGACTGCAACCTTATACTAAAACTAACTGAAAAGCTAATAAAAACAAGCCCATTTTAAATTAAATAAAAGTTGGAAGCAGGCGGGGCCCATACCATTATTATAGTTTCAAACTCAAATGGGTCCCGCCTGCTTCCAACTTTTATTTAATTTAAAATGGGCTTATTTTATTAGCTTTTCAGTTAGTTTTAGTATAAGGTTGCAGTCGGGTTTTTAATTTTTTTACTTTTTTTTTATTTCCAGCTTTTTAGTTTACAAATGTAAAAGATTTCGCAGACGATTTAGTTCTTGATACGTGTTGTTTACGATTTGTCACTTTGAATTACTTTTAACCATATAAGTTGTATATATGTTTGTAATCACCCTTTAAAATCCTTTATTTTGATACCCCACTCGACTGGTTTTGAGAAAAAAAAACTTTTATGAAGGAATAATATGGCGCCAAAAATCTGCCATTTTGTTTTTTTTTATTTTGATATACGCAGTGTCACTGACAGTCAATACGAATCTAACGATACCTCTCAAGCTAAAATCCGTCAAGCCGTTCAGGCCACAGAGCGTGCCAAACAATTATACAAACATACATACTCTCGAAAAACATAACCCTCCTTCTGGCGCAGTCGGGTAAAAACAAACCATTGCCTGCTTTATTAGGGTTCCGTAGCCGAATGGCAAAAACGGAACCCTTATAGTTTCGTCATGTCTATATATGTCATGTCTGTCCGTCCGTCCGTATGTCACAGCCATTTTATTCCAAAATATTAGGACTACACATGTGAAACTTGGTAGGTAGACGTATTCTGTAAACCGCTTTACTATTTCAAGAAAAAAATAATTAAAATTAAGGGGGCTCCCCATACATGAAACTGAAACTGAATATATTTTTTCCATGAAACCTATGCGTGTGTGGTATGTTTAGACAGGTCTTTAAAAATGACATGGAGATTTTTAAGACCACTTTTTCTTTAAATCAATCGTTTAAAAGATATATGCTTCCAAAGTGGTAAAATATGTCCCCCTCCCCTTCTAACTTCTATAATAATGGAAAGAAAAATCTAAAAAATATATGAGCTGTAGATCTTAATGTAAACTTTCAACGAAGACGAAATGAAAAAATGGTTTGAACGATATCGAGTAAGCAGTTTTTGGGATATAGCATATTTTCTAAAACCGCAAATACATCTTTGTAATTCATACAATCACTATGAAAAACAAAGTTATTTGGCGTAGTTACGGAACCCTTCATGGGCGAGTCTGACTCGCACTTGGCTATTTATTTTTCATTCTGTTTTGATTTGTCAAAGTAATATTTAGGACGCAATTCAAAAATGAAAAACTGAGTACTCTTATCGAAACCAATAAGATCAGAGTTTTAAATGTATACCAAAACTATTTTAACAAACCTTTATATTTACTAAGTTATTAAGCCAATAATAATTTATTTCATTTATTACATCGTATATATGTCGAAGGCGCACTATATAATCCGCTGTATTACAAAACAGCGCGTCAGATTGAAAAATGTCGCTGTTTTGTTATGCGTCGACCCAACATTCAGACGGATTGCAATCCGACTGAAATAACTTTCGTCGTAATGTAAGGGCAAATCGCGTGAGTCAATGCGCCTAAGCCTATGCGTCCACTTATATGTGGTCGCATCGTCGTTATGCCGCATTGTAGTTTGTAATAGTGGTTAAGGTTATTTCTTATATCAAACCGGGTAAGGTGGCTATGAATTCTGTAACTCGTCGCACACCTGAGCAATATTCAATAATACACAGAGTACAAAATACGATGCGATGAATAGGTATTGCAAATGAAGATGAGAAAAACTGTAACTTACTACAAAATTGTGATAATTACAAATAATTAAATGCATAAGTAGTTCCCCGTCCAAAAGATTAGTAAGTAAATCATATACCTTATTACAATACTGTATTTTTATTGTTAATGTGATAAGTTTTATGAATACTTTAAAATTTCATAAAAATAAAACAAATATTGTTTATTTCTTTTGTTTAAATATTTCTATAAAAAAAAAAAACGGTAGCCCTTCGGTATCGGGAACAGGGTCCAAGGTACCGGTGGTCAGGGCTCTTGAGAGAGGAACCTCCTAACGATTCGCGCCGTGTCAAGAAGTACTGCTTTCTGGATCAAGCCCTTGATCCAGCTGCCCAACGAGAGCCTCCTTTGAATTTGGTTGAGGCTCTATACTTTATTTATTATTAGTAAGTTTACATTTTCATAAATTGAAAATTTTTATGGACGCTCAAACACCTTCCTTTCTACCTGCGTGAGCGTTTTTCTTACGCTCGTTCTAGCGACGTACCGTGTCGATCACACATTAGAACCCTCCTTAAATCTCATCCTCATAACACTAGCTACTACTCTTAGTCCTTCTCTGTCCATGCTGTAAGATTGTGGAACTCACTTCCGCCTAGCATTCGTGATTTAAAAACAATATCTCTATTCAAATGTCGATTAAAAGAGCATTACCTTTCCTCTTAACTGTGTTAATTGTTTATGTATATATTTATATTATATATTTATATATTCTAACATTATGTATTTATTTAAGTATATGTTATTTTTATTGCAATATAAGTATTATAAGTATGTGTAGATATATTTCATGTTTTAGTTTTAGACTTTACATATATTATTCATATTTATTTCTCTTCTTATTCTCACACACTATTGTCTACATTTCTTTTTCACTTCTCATTTCGCAGGTCAGCTGGAAGAAATTTCTTAAGAAATAAGCAGTACCTCTGTACTCAAATATTATAATTATGCTTATCCTAATGTATTTTACTGTGTGTACATAAATAATAAAATAAATAAATAAACAAGGAGATTTAATACTCATAATCATAATCATAATCATTTATTTGCTAAAAACATGGTATAAAAGATGGTAATGTTAATAATGTGTACAAACATGTTTTGCTTAATGGATATAAGCGTGCAAATACATGCATAATGAAACTATCACTCATCATGCGATTTTATGTTCCAGGAACTCCTTAACACTGTAAAAACTATTAGCAGAGAGCCATTTGTATAATTTATTTTTGAACATTCTTGTATTTAATGTTTTTAATTCATTTGGTATTCTATTGTAAACCTGGATACACATAAACATACAGCTTTTATTATATTTCGCAAGCCTTGGAAGGACATCTAACACGAGCCTGTAGGGGTCGCGCCTGCTGCGAGAATACACCTCGCTTGCTTTCGCAAACAATTCCCTATGCCTCCACACAAATAAACAAATTTCAAAAATATAAAGAGACGGTAGTGGTAACAAATCAAGTTTTTTAAACATCGGCCTGCAAGATTCGTCGGGCTTAAGGCCACATAATGCCCTTATGCATCTCTTTTGTGAGACAAATGCTCTATTTTGATCAGTGCTGTTTCCCCACATAATTAAGCCATAGCGTAGCACTGATTCAACATATGCATGATATGTTGTTATAGACGTTTTAATGTTTGTTATTTTCCTAATCTGTTTCAGTGCATATACAAACTTATTAATTCGTTTGGATACTGTATCAACATGTGCTTTCCAGTTGATGTCTTGATCTAAGGTTACTCCTAAAAACTTCGTTTGCGTTACTTCGTGAATTTTATGTATATTCATTTTAATATTATGTTTTGCATTATTTGATTTATTAAATTGTATATAAACGGACTTTTTTAGATTTATGGATAAGTTATTTTCCTTAAGCCATTTTATCAGTCTTTCAATAATATTATTAATTTCTGTCTAACAAACTAAAAAATATGGAAACACGGTAAAAGATTCCGCAATCAGAAAGGAAATATGATGCCGAGTCCCAGAGCGACGTCCCGCTAAACTGTGAAGTCTGAATAACTTTTGAAAGCAAATTAAATTATTATTCATTAACCAATAACTTAAACTCACAAAACAACAAGTTATTACAATTAATCTTCTCGAATTTGCGCTCGCTTGTAATACACTAGTGATATCTAGATCTATTCCATGGAAGGTAACTAAGTGAAAAATTATTTATATTTATTTTGCAAATTGGTTATAAATAGCTCCTTTACGTGTAACAGTCAATAGTCTCTGAGTTAAGCCAGGGAGCCGAGTTAAACTATTCCGGCCCCAGCAAAGTGGCCTTCGGATGACGGGCTTGAGGAAATCCGACATATAGACCCGAGTAGATGTCACGTGGTGATACCGCGCGCCTTTCAAAAATTATGAAAGGGTGAGTAAATGCTCACTCCTCCCCTCATCAGAGATGGAGCATGCGACCGCAAACCGATACTACTTGGGTTATTGTGGGAAATACTCTAATGAGATACCGCGGCGCCAGACCACAAGGATAACTGGGTGGATTTTTAGTCAGTAGAAGTCTGACACTCCCTTAAGCTCCACCGAGAGCGGGGGAGTACTTATATACCATCTTATGCCCACCGGAAAAAAATGGGATTATTGTGGAGAATTTTAACGTGTCCCCGCACCTCAACTAGAAGTGACACAGAAAAATACCATGTGAACGATGATTAAAATTGTAATAAATTTTAGTTTTATTATTAACAGGCTCTGTATGTACTGGTTTATGGAAGCGGGAGGTCTTTTGTTAGAGGTATCTTTTTACTTAAAAGATATTGATTATGAAATTAACTTTTAATATTATTATGTGGTTTTTGACAGTGGGTTAGTGGGATTTGACAGACCTCCCCCCCGTCTACCCAAAGTTGGAGGACATCCAAAAAGATTTGTATACGTAAAAAAAGGGAGAGACTACGAAATCCTAAAATTATTCACATTTACATAAATTAGGCGGTCTTTTACCTCGTCGTGGGCGAAACGATTTCATGCAAAAATAACTCCAAAACAAAGGTTACTACTAATCAGATATGCCAGCCCACGCCTAACCTCTATCAATCACAAAACTTTCAAACTATCATCCTATATCATAAAAAAGATAAATCACAAATATTAATTAAAGTTTTCCATGCTGAAAATGACTGGTGGCACCGTTGGGATACGATTCAATTTAAAGTTCCATTCGCGGGCTATTATTTTAATACTGCCGCGCGTTTGTGGGACGGTTGTACAAAGTAAGCTGTGTTGTTTATGGTATTGTGATGCTCGTTTTGATTGCTAGTTTTATA
Organism: Tholera decimalis; assembly: GCA_943138885.2. Lineage (NCBI taxonomy): Eukaryota > Metazoa > Arthropoda > Insecta > Lepidoptera > Noctuidae > Tholera > Tholera decimalis. The sequence continues at coordinate 12,622,420 of OW964549.2, read as the reverse complement.
CTTTTTCCCCTTTTCTCGGGATAGCATAGACTTTTTGTTATGTAGTTTATTCATAGTGCAGATTTCATCGGTAAAGTGGGGATGGATACGCCATTACCTACTTGATCTTTCGTCACTAGAAATCAGTATAGTTGCCCTCACCACTAATTGAGTTTGAAGTTTTGAATAACCCTGATCTAGGATTCATTTGTTAATGTAATTTTTTAACACATTTAAGGATGATTTATTTTTTTATTACACTAATCTATACTTATATTATAAGAAGGTATAATTTGTTTATAAGTTAGTATGCTTGTATTTTTTTAAGGAGTCCCTATTTAGTGGCAATTTTTGGATTCAGGATTCAGAAAACTATCTACTTACAATGTTTTAAAACATATCTACCTTTAAGATACCTCTTCTTTTCTTTAATAATTGCCCAAGTGCGAGTTAGACTCGCCCATAAAGGGTTCCGTAGTAACTATAATAATATAATATAATATGTATATTTATTTGACGAATAAAAAAAAAAACCTTAAGAATGTCTTAAAACTAGCTTATTTACATTTTTACAACTACGCTAAATAACTTTGTTTTTCATAGTGTTTGTATGAATTACAAAGTTATATTTGCGGTTTTAGAAAATATGCTGTATCTCAAAACTGCTAACTCGATTTCGTTCAAACCAATTTTGATTGAAAGTTTACATTAAGATCTACGGACTTATATTTTTTTAGATTTTTCACTCCATTATTATAGAAGTTAGAGGGGGAGGACACATTTTACCACTTTGGAAGCTTATATCTTTTAAACGATTGACTTTATGAAAAATTAGTTTTAGAAACCCTTATATCATTTTTAAAGACCTGTCTATATATACCACATACGCATAGGTTTTATGAAAAAAAATATTTTCGGTTCTAGTTTTTTTTTAATATTTTTAAATTTTTTTCTTAAAATCGGAAATCGGTTCATAGAATACATCTATCTACTAAGTTTCACATGTATAGTCTTCATAGTTTTGGAACAAAATTTTGCCATTCGGCTATGGAACCCTAAAAAGTCGTTAATCTCATAAAATATGACTTCATCATCATTTGCTTGATGCTATGATGGGGTTTCCCTGTCCCTGTGGATAATTAACATTAAACATTCAAATAAATATGACTTATTTCAATGTTAACATAATATTAATTATCATTAAAAGTTTAACTTTTTAAATTTAAATATTATTAATTACTAGTACTCTCGCGGGGCTTCGCTCCCGTGGATTCTATCACGGTAAAAACATAACTCTCCTTTTTTGCAGTCGGGTAAAAAGTAGCCTATAACCTTCCTCAAGCTTCAAGCTACTTCCATACCAAATTTCATCCAAATCCACCCAGTACTTTCGAAGATTAGCGCGTTCAAGCAAACAAACAAACAAACAAACAAACTAACAAACTTTTCCGCTTTATAATATTAGTATAGATTATAATTAAAATCGTAAACCATTGCGGTTTTTAAACTCAAATGATCTCGACATGGTTAATTTTTAACACAAAAACATAAATTTCAAAGAAGAAAACAGCACATATTGCAAGCACATTAGGAAATTATAAATTATTGAAATAGTTGAAGTTATAAACAGTACATTTTACTATCGATCAGCTACTATATAAACATACTATTCGATACTGAACAATACCCTATTTTAGAATTTATTGGTAAAGTTGTTTTTTACTGTTTTTACGCTTGCGTTTAACTACCATCTCAACTGGAGATAAGCGATGATGTGTTCGAAGATGAAGCTCGCTCGATTTCCCTGAGATCTCATCATCAGATTTGACTTCATTATACAAAGAAATTATCACCTCAAAATCTGAAGTATAGATCTACAAAACATAACAAGAATCATTATCCAAAATATTATTCACACAACAAGATTTATATATTATTATTATATATTCATCTATATATATGACGGAAATAGTGCAAGAGAGAGATAGCGATACTATGTGACGGCGGTAGTGCAAGAATGAGACAGTGATATTATGCGCTACTGGCACGTACACCGGACGTCATCGCCCCTACCTTGCCTATCAATCATCAATCAATATATAAAACGCTTCCGCTACTGACTGACTGAATCATCGCTCGCATTCTCCAAGCTTCCGCAAACACTCTGGGCAAATGGTTCCGGAAGTGGAGAATCGAAGTCAATCCAGACAAAAGTCAATCCAGTCAGGCGGTCCTCTTTTCCAAACCACAGATCAACCCACCCTCCCGATCCGATTACCATGTACGGCAAGCCGATCCCTTGGGAAAAGCAAGCCAAATACCTAGGCGTGGTCCTCGATAGACACTTCTCCTTCGCTGAGCACATAAAGCAGGCACGTTCGCGCGCCGCTTTCGCTCTAGGTAGGCTCCACTTCATTCTTAGCTCCCACAGCAAATTATCACTCAGGTGCAAGCTGCGTATTTTCACCGCGGTCATCCGTCCCATCATGACCTATGCCTTATTTTCACACACGCAAAGCCCCGCCTCCTCCACAAGATGCAGATCCTCCAAAACCGATTCCTCCGTGGAATCACGGGAGCCCCCTTTTATGTTCAAAATGAGCTTCTTCACGTAGACTTTAAGATGCCCACCATCCAGCAGGTCATGAAATGCGTCTCCAGGCGTTTATTTGATACTGTAATCAAACATAGGAATCCCCTTATCGCATCGGCCGCCCAATATGAAACCTCCCGCATTTCCAAGATTGGCTGACCAAGGCATACCTTAGTCACTCCTGATGACGCAATCACCCTGCTCCAAGAGAGCCGTTGGGAAACAAGCACAGTGTACAAAAACAAAAACCGATCATCCTTTCGTCCTCGCCACCGAGGCCCGCCGCGACGTCCCCGTAATTGTCCACCCCAACCCTTGCCAGAGCTAGCCCGTGACGCTGAGCCAGTAGCTTCAAATTCCCATAATAATAATAATGATATGATCCAGCCTGTCCCTAGCTGCTCTCCCCCTGCGACGCCCTAAGCCGAGGTCCGTACCCCACAGGGGGTGCCCTTAGCGAGTAGTCGTCTAGTTTGTAAGTTTTTGTTACAAGCCCTGGCTAGAGGCTTTAATTAATTTATTCATTAAGGCAACCACAGGCAAGCCCGGTTAAGCAGCCGACAACCTCAGAGGTTGACCTGAGAGATGTGGCACATAAAAAATAATCGGCACGAATTTCTAACGGATGCGTCTCGGTGCACGGACCACTGTCTCTCGACAGTCAGTACTGCCCGGTTATTGGATGTAGAACAATGTCTCTGACATTTAGTACGATCCTTATTGCAGTGGGTACACGGAACACTGTCTCTGACAGTTAGTACTGCCCAGTTATTGAATGTGGAACAATGTCTCTGACATTGCCCGCCCGCACTGTCGTTATTAGTTGTTTCAATTATGTTAATTAATTGCTATAATTTCTAGATAGATTGTTTGATTGAAAAAAAAAACCATATATTGCCATATCTGAGTATTACTTCTGATGTCTCGGCCAAATCCGACGTATATATAATAATTGAACAAATAATAATCACGTAAAAACATAAAGTCGAACTAAGAACCCCCTCCTTGTTGAAGTCAGTGAAAAATTAGTAGATAGGTACATCGACCCTTTATAATTAATACAAGGGCAAAAGATAATGAATATCAAAACATAACTGGCAGCAGACGTTTAACAATTCACGTAAAAAAGGTTTTTTTAATTTACTCAAACCGTAACGTAATTAGCAATATCACACTGCTGTATCTGACAGAACCATTACACGTAAAATGCAAGTCAACAAACTTTGTGTACTTTATCAGCATAAAAACGGCTTTTAACAAGATTTCTGTACGAGCATTGAACACAGATTTATGGTTGGCGAGGTTGCAATTCAATAGATTGGTTTGCAAAAACCAACATCTATCATCGATAGCGTTTGTACCGTGTCACCGAAGGATAGAGCCAGGGATGGATTGGGGAAGTATGAATAAGTGATTCGCTCATCTAAATATTCATTCGAAATTAGTGACTCTTTCACTATATTATTTGTCTGCTCTAAAACTTATTATGTACATTTTCTTTAATTTTCATATATTTTTTTAAATCATATATAATTTATATAATTTAATAATAGTTTTTTTTTGTTTACTTACAGAAAATTACAATTACAATTACAATTACATACACAAAACTATATTAGTTTTGCATTATGCAAAACGAATATAGTTTTGTATATGTAATTGTGAGCGTGTGAACTGTAAGAGTCATATTTATTCGAAATAAAAGCATTTTTGAAGTGAAAACTTCTTTAGCGGCGTTGTGCACTTTTTTGTATTGGGTAAAAAATGTTAAACTCGCGTCAGGACACGTGTCCTGATCGAAAATTCGTAAGATGGACGGAGAGTAGACAGCCGGCGGCGCGGCGTAGGAGAGGAAGTATGCCCCTCTCTTTCTACGGCGCGGCGAAAATGTATGCCTGCGCAAACTTTTTAATGTAATATAAATTGTCATGTTTGTGTACGATAGCGCAATAATTAAATATTGTATTCTTCCACATAAATGATAGTACTTTTATACTGATATTTAAAGCAATTCGTGCAAAATTATTCCCTAACCATTCCAAAATATCAAAAATGCACAACGTTAATATTCAAGTTTTCACTTCTGCTGGCACTCCCGGAGTGCCAAACGGATTTTTTTTAAATTGCATTCAGGTGTTTTGATTATTAACTAGACAATTTATTTAGCTGGAAGCGAAGACAGTTCAATTTATATTATTTTAAATGAGAACATTATAATTATGTACTTTCCACATTGAATCTTACAATGTTTACTCACTAACCGACTTCCTTTTATGTAGAATTCATATTATAAAAATGTATTACCTAGTTCTCTGTGAAGAATGTGCGAGCATGTACTTACATGACTTGTTTCCATAGTACTCGTATTCTCTCGTAAATGTCATGAGATAGTATTAAATTTATACTAATGTTGTGAATGCGAAAGTTTCGATGGAGAGATGTATGGATGTTTGTTACTAAATCACGCAACAATGAGAGGAAGGGAGAGACGGGCTAAAATATATATAATATTCCACAACTTTTTTTTTTTTTTTCACACAACGCCATCTAGTCCCAAACTAAGCAGAGCTTGTGACATGGATACTAGACAACTGATAAACATACATATATATTTCTAAATACATACATATTATAGATAAATTACACCCAGACAAAGAACAAATGACCGTGCTCATCACACAAACATTTGTCCTAGGTGGGAATCGAACCCACGACCTTACGCATAGCAGTCAGGACCACTGACCACTATACCAACGGGCCTGTCAAAAAGGCTCACTAGCAACGAGGGACTGGTTGAGTTAAAGCTCCAGAGCCTTGAACATCGGCGACGTGTTGCTAGTCTATCAGTTACATTTCGGGATGGAATTGCACATCTAATTCCACCAAACCCGTTCTATCATCAGACTACAAGACGAACGGCGATGCGCCATCGTTAGATGGTGGACATCCCACCCATACGCACAAAACGTTTAGGGAATACTTTCATTGTGCGTACAGCTAAGGAGTGGAATACCCTGCCAGAGTCTGTATTTCATGGAGAGAGAGAGTGTATTTCCTGGTAGATATATAACCTGAGGGTCTTTAAGTCAAGAGCATCATCCATCATCGCTTACCATTGGGTGAGATAGTGGTCAAACGCGGCCCATCATGAATAAAAAGAATGCTTTAATGGATCTGGATGATTGAGGATTAAAGTTGAGTGAGTTGAGATTGAAACCTGCACTAGGAATACCTGTGTTACTGGGCTACAATTTAGTTTTAGTTATAGTCATAGAAATTAACTGTGGAGTTAAAGAGTAACTGTGCATTTTCTCGCCGGTTCTTCTCCATAGAAAACGACCAATTTCAAATTGTGCAATAACTTCTGACGTTTTATAAGTGCCCATGGGAAATAAAATATTTTGAGTTTGAGTTTGATTGATTTTAGTCCGAAAAAGCAAATAGGTTAGCTAGTAAGCAGTCGTGTGAGACGCAGGAAAGGATTCGCTAATAAGAATTAAAGGGAAATCTATTATTGTGTAAAAAAACTAATTCCAAGCACGTGAATACATTGGAATATTCTAATTTGTACAGTGTCTTTAAATTCAAAATTATTACAATTTTAAACAATTTTATGTCTTGAGTAGGACTAAAATTAATTCCTTAAAACATCAAAGGAGAAGACGTTGTTAAGTAATATTAGAATGTATATATTATCACACCCAATACAATGGCCAATCTTCATTGTTATGAAAATGAAAATTGATGGCGCTACATTTAGTACATTTAGTGTAATGAAAAATAATAGATAACTGTTAAATTAATACAGCCTAAGAAATCACTAGGTAGGAAGATTTTAGTTCACTTAATATTTTATAGTATTATTATTCGTTTACAAAATACTAAAAATGGTAAATTGTTGCTCGAGTTATTTATTTGTGTCCTCGTAGGGGCGATAGGCGGCGATCTCTCGCTTCCGGTCCTAGTTCAATCCATGGTCCGGAGCAAGGCGGCATGGGAGGCAGTTACCTCTTTCTGCGAAGCAGTTATGCAAGCGAAGGAGGTGGCGGAACGCGCGAGGGAGAGGCGGGTCTCAAAGCCCTCGCAGCTCTTATGCTCCAGCCGCCGCAGGAGACGCTCGGGGCGTTGGGAGTCACAGGGAGGCAGGGTGACTCCCAGCCACCATAGGCGCGGGCCTGCGAGCTGCGAGCAATGGGTAGCTCGCCACCCAACTGAAACCAGGACCGTGTAGACGGCGCGTCGTGTTCCACGCGCGCCTCAAAGAGTGTCAGCAAGATTGTCGAGGCCCATAAGGGGGCCGTTGCCTGCCGGGCTTGCGGAATTGTTCGAAAGAGTTACCGCGGCCTTGGAACACGAAGGGCATATGATGGAACACGAATGGGATTTCGTCAGTAAAAGACTGACACACCCTCCCGTTTCGCCCAGGTCGGGAGGCAGACATTGGAAGATTTTCCATCCTTAACAAAGGGATTTATTTGTCTCCAAGCTATTTAAAAATATATCAGTTGACTGTCCTGTAAGCAGATTTTAGATATTGCCTATATGTATATGTTTTTTTTAAATTAATTATAGAAACGCATTTGATCAAGAAGATTTAAGATGAAGCACGATTACCTAGAAGTATCAACTCTTGATTTAAGCACCCCAGGTTTTAGCTATCAGATATAGACTCCAACATATTATAACTAACTAGCTTCCGCCCACGACTTCGTCCGCGTGGAAAAAAAATCCCCCGATTTTGAAACATTCTTCATTAGTGCTCCGCTCCTATTGGTCATAGCGTGATGATAAATGCCTTCCTCGATAAATGGGCTATCTAACATTGAAAGAATTTTTCAAATCAGAACCGTAGTTCCTGAGATTAGCGCATTCAAGCAAACAAACAAACTCTTCAGCTTTATAATATTACTAGCTTCCGCCCGCGACTTCGTCCCCGTGGAAAAAAAATCCCCCGATTTTGAAACATTCTTCATTACTGCTCCGCTCCTATTGGTATTAGCGTGATGATATATAGCCTTCCTCGATAAATGGGCTATCCAACACTGAAAGATTTTTTCAAATCAGAACGGTAGTTCCTGAGATTAGTGCGTTCAAGCAAACAAACAAACAAACAAATAAACAAACTCTTCAGCTTTATAATATTAGTATAGAATATAACTAATATAGACTCCGGCAAGGAGTACTACTCCTTACGCACAGTGAAAGTCCGAAAACGTTTTGTGCGTGTGGGTAGGATATGTCTACCATTGTTACGTTGGCGCATCTCCGTTCGTGATGTTATTTGATGTACGAATTTAAATTACATAAAACGTATAAAAAGTACCTAACTATAATTAGTAGTTGTTATAAATGAATTGTTGAATTGCATTGCAATCAAAAATGCTCATAAAGCTCCGAGAATGCAAATAAAAAAGGTGTACACGGAAAGAACTCATTGGGCATAAAAGTCAATTAATTGAAATTCACAGAATATTTACACGCAATTTATTTTTCAATACATTCGTGCGTTACTATTATTATAGTTCCTATTCCAACGCAATAAAGTGTATCCAGTCAGTGCGTCAGCCTGCCCTATCCTTTTCAATTGCTAGGACTCACAAATATCTATTGCTCGTGGCGCATGAAAAAAAATTAAATTAACTGTGTTAAAAAACTTAGTTAGGCTTTCCTTATAATCTCACGTCTCCATAACGGCCTCGTCTTCAATTAGGGCGTTGTCCTCGGTTGCTTTTCCCTCTTGCATCAAGGGGATCAAATTAGAGAACGAATGTTTAATAGAGTTATATAATACAAAATTTTATATTCCTAACTGCATCCCTGTATAACCGTGCAAGACGTCGTCGCTCATAAAAATACGGAAAAAAGATATTTCATACGATTCTGACTACTTAGTAATATATATAAAATATGCGCACTGATGTTATTTGCATTAGGGTCAGAGCTGTACGTGGCGTTGATATTTTATTAAAAAAGAGGTTTATTTTTTAATATAATAAACATATGTACACATGTATACACTTTATAGTAAGTATAATATCCATCAACGCGCACTAGTCTCGCATAGTGGATTCCGGTCCATGCCCTCTCATAGAAAGAAGGCCTGTGTTCCAGGAACGTACTTAATAGGCTGAATTATTATTTTATATATAGATTATAAATAAACATTAATTTTATTATGTAAATGACTGACCCTAACTCACTGCATCTGATTTACTGCAAATAACAAATAATAATATGAGTATTAAAAATCGCTATTCTTGATATAGAATGGTGTACATTGTTAACGTTGTGAAGGCAACTACTGAGCCCCTGTGCAATTCCGAACACTCACTTTACCTATTTTTATACAGAATGTTATATACAACGTGTAACGGAAACTCCATATCTATCCAAAAGGGCTGAAGCCAACATCTGGTATGGAGTCTCTATGCAAAGTTTCAGCTCAAAATAAGTGACTCACAGAATTGACCCCAAATTGTTGATTTCGTATGTTTCTTGAATACCAATAATAACAAACGTGTCACATCACTATGAGGGTCACCACTTTCCACGTCACTTGCCAATAACACGATAATTCTCTTCGTTCTTCTTAATTTGAAAAATTCGGTGTCTGTTATCAATGTATTGAAATTTCTAATATATAATAAGTTCCACACATGTACACATAGGATTAGAAAACCCTTGCCATATCGTTCATCATCATCCAAAGAACCCGTGCACTTGGTATGTATATACCCTTTAAATTACACGTTGTAGTAGGTAACCGATCGATGGAAAGCCATAGTTTAATTTAAGTTGCGTAGACTTTATTTTTTATACTATTTATTTTAATATTAAATAGTAGCTTTTCGTATCATTTAAAGCAAGAGTTCCAATAACAGTGGAAAATATATATAAAGTTTTGTATTAGTAACAAAAGAGAACTAACAATGAGTAGAATTCACATTGACACAGAAACACAGAGCAGAAACCTGCATCCTCGACCCTTATTTAGGAAACGATTGTGTTGTTTTTGAAAAAAGTATGCTTTGCAGGTCACAGAGGAACCTCAATATGTAATGGTAACCCATCCTTGTATCAACCTCGGCAAGCGTTGCTTAACCATGGAGATCGATCCGATCGGCTGTTATTATTAAGCAACGAGCTCCGCATGGAATTTATTGTCAGTAAATATTATCTTAAATTATTGAATCATCGACCTTCTATACCTTGACTTTTACTTGACATGGAATTGAAACTGAAAATATATATTTTTTTTTTAATTGAATGAATGAATGAATATTTATTGATTGAATGAATGAATGAATGAATGAATATTTATTGAATCAAACTAACTTACATTACGCAGTATAGGAAACAACTTATTTACATATATGTGAACTAAACTTGGTGAACACTGGTACCCAAAGTAAGATTTAACTTGAGTTTTAGGTACCAGAGCTCTCGCATTTTAACAGGATATATTACTTAAGTCTATGATTATTTATGTCATGTGAGTCACATGAAAATTAATTCTTAAAATCGGAAAACAGTTCACATAATACATCTACCTACCAAGTTTCACATGTAAAGTCTTAATAGTTTCGGAATAAAATGGCTGTGACATATGGACGGACGGACACACAGAGAGACAGACATGACGAAACTATAAGAGTTCCGTTTTTTGCCATTCGGCTACGGTACCCTTAAAAATGTATTAAGTGATCAGCCCCAAAACAATTAATTCACTAATTTACTAACTAATTAACTAGATTCTTTATTAAAATGTACCTAATAATAACCTTTGATATGTCTAGCAGAGTCAACCTTCTGAAAATAATAAAAGATAATTTATGTAAATTAATAAAAACATTAAAACAAATAAAAATTATCATTTATTCAACGCCGAAAAATCCACCCTTAAAAATCTAAACATACAGAAAAAACTTTTAATTTCATTTTATTAATAGTGAAAGTTGGAAATCTCATTTACTTTCGACACTTGTACGGTCTGGCGTGGGTGTGATTAATCGTACGGGAGCGGCACGGATGCGAGACGGTAGCGGGACGGTAGTGGGACGGGGGCGGGACGGGGATGTGACGGGAAGTGACTAAGGTCAAAGGTAGGTTTGGATATTATATAGACAAGCTTGTTCTGAGGTTTCTGCAATGATTTTAAACATTTCCGGTTTTATGCTTAGTGATTAGGCTTTTTTTCTGGGTGGGAAAAACATCAGATGACTCCTCCGGCTGTAGCTGGAGCGGAAAGAAGTAACAGATTTTTACTGACTAAAAACCCACCCTTGAGTTTCCCATCCGTTCCAGGGCCAAAGTATCTCGTTAGAATATTCCCGCATAGTGATTTGGCTACTGTTCGAATGAAAAGTAAATGTGAAGGAAACGTAAACACATATGTCTTAAACTTGTGATTGTGACACGGCGTGACATTCCACCAGATTTACATATACAGCGTGAAATTTAAATGGTTGTTTTCCCGCAGTAGGACGGCTATCCATCAGTAGTAGTATCGAAACATACAGTTAACCTTAAAAAAACACATTCTTTTTTATTTCAAATGATTAAAAAAATATTCATAAAGTCAAAAGCGTGAGAATCATTAGTAGTTCAGTAGACATAACGTTCCAACAAAGGAAAAAGTGATTAATAAATGTTCAGAGCAAAATAAGCTTTCACGCATGGTGATAATGCATTAACTACACTGCGCCATTTTTTGTTTCTAATATTTTATTTGTTAATAAAATGATTGTATTACCAAGACAAAGCCATTTCGCTCTAGGAAAACAACCATTAAAATTTCACGGTGTATTTTATTTAAGATATTTACATGCAAAAGCCTTAAACATAAAAATATACTTCCCTCTTAGTTATAAGTTTACAAAAAAAAAACTATTTCATCAATGTATACTAATATTCATCATCATCTGCGTAGTCTTTTGCCAACTATGTTGGGGTGGGCTTCCAGTCTAACACCGGCTCCACACGTTGGCCCCAACGTTGCTACCAACGTTGGGCGGTTAAAAGTGTCCACACGTTGGCTGTTATACTAGTTCCTTTCCGTCAGAGCCAACGTGAAGATGTGCGATACTGAAATTGAAATTGCTCTGAGCGCTTTTACAGTACTGAGTGCGTATAATTTAGATTAGATAGATTTAAATCATAAGCAAACCAATTCGGTTTAAAAATATCGTCGGTCAATGAACCATAAAGAGTAGAGTCACAAACTTTCTTTCTATAAAGACGATATAGTGCTCATCAATGATTCTCGTTTTTTTTTTTAATTCTTCGATCTAGTAAATCATTCCCACATTCTGTTCAATATTGCGCCATGCATCGGCTATTAAATTTTTATTTTTATGATCCCTCCGAGATGCGTTCCATATTATTGGATGTGCCTAGTATAGTTCTATAAATTCCATAACTTTTTCATTTTTCCATGCGGGTGGCGATTTTGTTGATGAAGGCATCGTGACATGGACACTCGACGCGTGTTGCAACAGGACTGAGCAAAGCGCCAACATGTGGATGAATCGCGAACGCTGGCACAGATTCCTTTGATAAAATCGACACTCGGCGGACAATTACCAACGATCGCTCCAACGTTGGGGCCAATGCTATTTTCTAGATCCACACGTTGGGCGAGTGGCGTTGGGGCCTATGTTGGGGCCAACGTGTGGAGCCGGCGTAACCAGATGCAGCCGAGTATTTTTAGCTATTGCATAGCGTTTATCGCGGGAATTGAGCGCGGCGACCGAATCAAGAAATTCCGTAACGAAAATGAACCTAACACCCCCCACTCCAATCGGCACAGCGGTGCGGCGTTGAAAGCCGTGCATCGTCTAACGTCGTTTCTGTTCGGCAGACTTCGGCACGGTGTTTGTGTACGTGCGACTAGACGTATACGTGTAGACTAGCTGCTAATAAACCTATAGTTTCATTGATAAAAATTCCTGAATAACCTACATGTATTGTAAGATAATAAAAATATTTTAAACAATATTAACTTCTCATTTATTCAATAAAAGAAAAAAATGTTTTCTTGTCGGTCACCACGCTCAAAAAGTGTAACTTGAATTAATATCAAAGAAAAAAAAATACTGCATAAATAAAATAAATAAATAATTATAATTGCATAAGTTGATAAAAAAATGCTATGCAATAGCTTTACCGTGGCAGTCCCCGAGTGCCACACTCATTTTTTTTACATGGAGCGACTGCCTATCTGACCTCCACAACCCAGTAACTGGGTAACACGATACCCCTTGGCTAGACCAGTGTCAGATTTACTGGCTTCTGACTACCCGTAACGGCCATCAAAGATGGCAACGACCAACGACTTAACGTGCTTTCTTCCGAGGCATGGGGATATCATCACACCACCAACTTCCAAACTCCGAGCTACTACTAAAAAAATCCTTACAGAAAACTCAATAGCACTTTTTGCTCGACCAGGGAATTGAACCGATTTATGCTAATATTTCTGTGATATATTGTAATAGTGGGTACTTCGATATACGTCTTTATAATTGTTCAACTGTATGACAGTCTGCGATTATACGCCATATAGTCAAGTTGTTGTTTTATTCCCGGTATCCAGACTACTTCCATATTCTTCAATTACTAATGCAAAATTAACTCTGTCGGTTTGTCTTATTGACTGTATAGATTAAGATGAAACGAACTAACTAACTGGTTGGTTAGTTCTAGATTAAGACGTATGATACTTTGATGTTATGGTGTCTGTTCTTCTGGGGTGGATTGTTTTTGTTTTCTAAACGCAGACGAAAACATTTCTGGATGCTATTACAGAACCATCACTGTACTTCCAGAAGAGTTAGAGAGATTTCCATCTATAGGATTTGCTCACTTCCACATTTTGCTCGTGTTCGTTGTAATCAGATGATAGCCAGATGCAATTTCCACTCCAATATTTTTTTTTTTTTTGTTTTCAGATTTATGGGAGACAACTAGGCAACAGAATGGTGGGAGATCTTTGCACAGTGTATTTTTTTTACATCTTCCTCCTCCTCCTTAAGTCAGTCCCTCAGTGCTGAGGATCGTGGCTACGACGGAAGCGTTGCAACAGGCTCCTCCATCTACTACAGTCTTCAGCTTGATGGAGAGCCTGGGACATCAGCATCTGCAGTAATTCGGACACCTGGTCAGCCCATCTTCTGCGACTGCGTCCTCTTGGTAGTTTACCATCTACGTTGCCCGTAACAATGAGCTTTTCCAGGTTGTCTGAACTTCGACGTGCTATATCGCCAAAGTATTGCAGTATTCTGTGGAGACATATTGTGGAGAGTCGCTGTTGAGTGTGTTTTTTTACAAACTGGTGTGTAAAAGGAAGGCGATGTGATCCCGGCTTTCAATTGAACATTTTTGACAGTCATTATGGCCAGGCAGAAGCCAGAAAGTCTGACACTAGTCTGGGGAAAGGGTATTGTTATGAAATGAAATATTTATTTGTAAATTGGTTATAAATAAATAACAATAACACTTTTACACATCATCATGTTTTTTGCGTGTTAAGTTTAGTTTAGCTAGATGAGGCTGGCATTTCCTAACTGACTACTCTGAGAAGAAACATCGAAACAAACTCAGAGGTGAAAGCCTCTCTTAAAGTCCATACAATTTGTATTTGTATATGAGAATAATAATAATAATAATATTCCTCAACTTTCACACAACGCCATCTAGTCCCAAACTAAGCAAAGCTTGTGGTATGAGTACTAGACAACTGATAAACATACATATATATTTCTAAATACATACATATTATAGATAAATTACACCCAGACAAAGAACAAATGATCGTGCTCATCACACAAACATTTGTCCTAGGTGGGAATCGAACCCACGGCCTTAGTTTTGAGGAAATAACCACGCAAACTTGAGCGGACCTGTCCAGACAGTGCAAGCATTTGTCAGTTACCGTGTAACTCAACTTAGAACTTAAGAAGCTCAATAATTTGACGAACAATACCAAAGTAAGACATTTGGGTAAGCCACACAAGTACTACGTATACGTAAACATAGTTTTTAAAGATGTGATCTAAACCAACAATTTCATTTATTTAACACTCCAAGATAGTTATAGTACCAAATATTATTTTTATTTTTTCATTGTTTTTCACAATATGTTTAGTCTTTGGACGCGCAGCAATATATTTATTTAACGTATATATTAGACACTACGACAATAAGTAAATGATATACGTTTTACTATGACTTTACATAACACAATACAATAAGAGGTTACAAAAATTGGCCAAGTGCGATTCAGACTTGCCCATGAAGGGTTTCGTAGTAACTATAATAATATAATATAATATGTATTTTTATTTGACAAAAAACAACTTACAAATTTCTTAAAACAAGCTTATTTAAATTTTTTACAACTACGCCAAATAACTTTGTTTTTTTTTTCATAGTGTTTGTCTTAATTACAAAGTTATATTTGCGGTTTAAGAAAATATGCTGTATCTCAAAAACTGCTAATCCGATCTCGTTCAAACTAATTTTGCTTGAAACTTTACATTAAGATATATATAATTTTTTTGCCATTCAGCTACAGAACCCTAAAAAAGGGTGTACCAGTGGATGGTCATCTTTAAAAGCGATCTGCATGGATCGGATCGGATTGACCTTTGGCTGGATTTGACACTTGAGTAAAATTATAAAAAATACTAGCAGGGCCCGCGTCTATTTGTGTGCGAGACTATATCTATTTTCCCATGTAAATTCCGATTTCGTAGAAATTGCGGGATCAAAAGCCTATATGTGGCTATTCTATACTTTTCTCTACCTTCCAGTGAAAGTCCCATTAAGATCGGTCAGCCGTTCTGAAGATATGGTAGGACGAACAGAAACAGACGGAGGACAATCTTAACAAAAGTCTGTTTGTGTTTTATTATCCTGTAAACAACTATAAGTATTTGAGAAAACACAGTTATTTGTAAATAATAAACAAACATTTGAATTGTATTTATACATATAATCATACAAAAGAGAGAATCAATAGGATAAGTAATATTTAAAAAGACATAGCGGGTGTAATAAATAAGGGTCAGAAAATAAACCTCGATAAGATCAAATAAATACCAACCAATCCAGAGGTCCAAAAAGTAAATATCATCACAGAACAACGCGCACAATTTAAATAAGAAATACCGAGAAATCCATTATGTTTGTTCATTTCCCGATAAAATGGCACGGATGTCAGAAAATCGCCTCTTATCATTTTGTTACGCTTATTTCCTCACAACGAATAGAAAGCCTCTAGATTCAATATTTTATTTATACTTATATTTTTACCGCACAGGTAATTCTAGGTTAAAGGTCTTTAATATAATAAATATCATCTTTGCACGTTTTCATTCTGCTGGCCCTTAAAAATAAACACTTAAACATTCCTCAAGAATCACTCTACCCATTGGTGAAAACCGCATGAAAATCTGTTTGGTAGTTTTTGAGTTTATCGTGAACATACACATGTGGACAGACAGACAGACGTGGCGGGAATCTTTATTTTGTAATATATGTTAGGATGCTACATACGCTCACTTGTTAGTAATACTTAAGTCTAAGTCTTTGTGCGTGTTTGATTCATTATCACAGAGTATTACAAATCAGTCAGCGTTTTCAGAATGGTATTGGAGCTGTCTCTAAGTTCATCAGCTACCCCTAAGTTCTTAATCTGTGCAATAAGGTCTTGTTTCTAGTATAATCGCGTGTTATTTGTGAGCGCTTCAGCGGTGATAGATGCTCTGTAAAATCTCGGCAGTCCCAATAGCACCTTGAAACTGTTATTATATTGCACTCGCAGGACATCCAGTGCTTTACGTGTATAGTTAACCCACAAGGAGCCGGTATAGACGTCCTAGAAATAGGTTTAGAATAGTAGGTTAATATGTAGTTTATGACTTTTTGTGTTTAGGAGGCTGTAAATTTATTTTATAGGTACACACACTTTAAGCCATTAGAAGCACCTGCTACCGCAATGTTACTTTTTAAAATCGAAGCCTGAAGGTTATACTGTAAATATAACTAGACCCAAAACCAAAACAAAAATTATACAGGGTTAGTGGTAAAACACTAACAAACTCTCAGGACTATAACTACTGGAAACATACGCTTCGTGTGGGATATATTTATCAATATTCCTACGGGAACGGAATTATATTACTGGCAACTGTTATTTGTAAAAATAAATATTTACCATTCATTTTCTTGTTAAATGGCTCGGGTTTGTAAATGTCACTCCCGAATGGACAAAATGATTATGTTTCCTTTTCTATATTCTGTAGTTTTAGTTTGTAAAGCTGTGTTGCTTGAAACACCGCCATTTCTCTACCGCCACTATTGCACTGTCGAGGACATAAATGAGGCACACGATAAAGCGTATACGATCCAAAGGTTATAGTGATTAATAAGCAGTTATAAATGTCATTATTTAATTGGCCTTTATGTCAATTTGAACTACCCTAGTATGTCCTACTATGTCAAAGTCTGCTTTTAGTCTGATCGGATACAGCTGAGTATTGTTACAAGCTGGGGTTCGGGATAGAAATAATTACACCAATTAGACCAAAATTAACACTTTAATTTAATAAATACAAAATAAAAATTAACACAATTATTTGCACCACAATACTTTGTCACTTAACACTTAAATCGCACTGAAATTCACTTGTTGACTTCCGTCAACCGTCTGCGTTCCTCTGCGATCTATTTATACCCCGGTCTATGACTTCTAGAACATTCTTGTAAAGTCGACTCACTGCCTATACTGTCAAGAATGTTCCAGATGCTACTTGAGATACTCAGTACTGCTACTCGCCGCCAGATGGCGTTAGTGTCTAGAAGATTCTAGATGTCAGTTGAAGTTTCTCGACGTACTTAGCTAAGCGACTGGCGTAACAGTATTAATCTTTATATATAAAGCAACTGCCTATTGGACCTCTACAACCTAGCAGCTGGATAACACATCACTCCTTAACAAAACTGATGTTGGATTTCCTGGCATCTCAAAAGACAGCTGTGACTTAGGGTTTAACGGTTAATATGGTCACGAATCCAGAGACCAATCTCGCGCAAACGTTGCTTTATCTTAGAGAATGACCCATGCATCTGTTCCGTATAAGGCACGAGCTTCTTAGCATTTATAAATTCCTCATTCTTGTTTAAAATTTTGCGACATTATATAGACTGTCCCCAATTGTTGAGCCAGTTCTAATTCAGGAGTGGGTACCCTGTATAAGCCCCCGTGCTCCTATAACCCCAATACGTCCTCCTCTTCTTAGAACTGTCCTTGGAGCTAATTCTCCTGTCCCCGTTCTATGTAAATTTTTAAATAGCTGCAGTGATCTTATTGATGTGCAATGTGACTCACTTAAGTTAAGAAGTATTATGTACAAAAACATGTAAATTTATTATTTGTAGTTTGATATTATATTAACTGTAATTATGATTTTATAATGACTCTGTGATATTAATTTTAATTTTAGTAATCATTTTAACTTATTTTTAATTTAATGTTTTGATTTTAATTACTTAATTGAATTCTTTGATATTTAAATGACAATATTTTGATTATGGTTCATATTTCAAATATGATTGTGGTTAGAAACTTAATTATGCTCAGAGTAATTACGTAGGTACTGATTTAATTTACAATTAGGTAATCATACAACTCATATGTAACGCATGATGCTTGCAAATGCATGAGCTTAACTATAAGAAATTGATACTCCTTAAATCTACTGAATGTTATTTCATATATTTGTATCAGTGTAGTCAATTGTTGGTGAGCCAAATAAATAAAATAAAATAAATCTATGCAATAAAAGCATCCGTACAATGCTATCTTCAAGGTGATGCAATGACAGTTGACGTTGTGTTTAATAGGCAGTGCCATTATCGCTAGATTTAGATAGATAGATATATTCTTTATTGTACACCATAAAAGCCTACTCCAACAAAGCCGAGAAAGGCTATAA
Source organism: Tholera decimalis (assembly GCA_943138885.2). Taxonomy (NCBI): domain Eukaryota; kingdom Metazoa; phylum Arthropoda; class Insecta; order Lepidoptera; family Noctuidae; genus Tholera; species Tholera decimalis. The sequence continues at coordinate 12,603,850 of OW964549.2, read as the reverse complement.
GATTGACTGCCAATCACTACCGAAAAATCACTGCTGATCACATGCAATTTCAATAGCATCTTACCTTTTATCATTTGAACATGACCATCGCTGAAAGCCTGATATTTTGTTTGAACCTTCAGAAAACTTCATCCGCAACCTTCAATCGAAATATTCTCCTGCGCTTAGGTACCTGATTGAAAGAAAATAGAAGAAAGAAAAATATTTATTTAGCACCAGTTTGAGAGAGACACATACACATAAAATTACAAAGAAATTAAGGATACGAGTAGGATAGTAGTTTGGTTGAAGTTAATGATTTGATTGAATTAAATGTTTTTAATTTTAAGTTTTTTTTTTGTGCTATTATATACATGATAAAAAAGAGAAAAGCCTAATTATGTTCAGACATTAATTTAAAGAAGAAAATATTATGTTACAGTAACACACTGAGCAAAGGCAGTAATTTTAGTTTTTTGTAGCTTACCGACACATAACAGTTTTCCCAAAAGTAACCAACGAACCTTTTATTAGACCAATAAAAAGAATGGAAACATGGCATTTCTTGGCCAAAACCTATGCCATATGCCAGTTGCCGTGCTAATATAATGTTGCCATAAACCGAGAGAGTTTATGGCAATATTATTAGTGCTATAAACATTCACGAAACTGCCAACTAACCCACAATATATGCCAGTAAACTTAACAATGTATTTTTAGGAGGAATAAAAGTATTGTATCCATTTTGATTTTTTAAATTTTATTAGTAACTGGCTCCGTGGTCGAGTGGTTAAGGCGTTTGCCTTGTGACCCGGTGGTCGTGGGTTCGATTCCCGCGGGAAGCATACTTTGTAAAGTTGTTTCTAGTTTGACTAGGACATTGTAGGCCTGAATCACCAACTTGTCTGATAAAAAGATGGTTCCGTGCTTCAGAAGGCACGTATAAGCCGGTGGTCCCGGTCGCCTAATGGCGGTCGTCAAAATAGACCACGTCAGAGGCCCTTGAGGCGGTCTAGAAACTCTGACACTAGGGTGTATGGGGTCGTTAAACCTTACTACCCACAAGATAAGAAGAAGAAGAATCTTATTACTTTATAAATTCTTCCGTGCTTCATAAAGCACCTTAAGCTGTTGGTCCTAGTTGCTAATTATACAATTTTTTTATTGTCGATAGGCTTGCGTTTGACCATCATCTCACCTGATGTTAAGCGATGATGTGGTCGAAGATGAAGCACACTTGCCTAGAAGCAACCTATTCACTCTTGACTTCAAGACTCCCAGGTTATAGCTATCAGGAAACACAGACTCCTGCAGAGAATTCCACTCCTGTACGCAAAAGGAAACTATTCCCAAAATGTTTTATAAAATATTTGACAATTATTACGGGTATACAGAAGCCAGAATCTGCCACCAGCCTTTCCATGGAATATCGTGTTATCCAGCTATAAGTTGTGGATGTCGAATAGGCTTTCAGCTGTATCTACACTCGCGAGTAAAAGTATGGAATCACTTACTTGGAATTGATCCCGCGCGATCTTAAGTACTTAATAACTAGTTAAGAATAATAAAAATGGCACCATTTTAAAGGTTTAACTGTTAACTTTAAATTGATACTAAATTCATTTAAATCACACCAGTATTGTCAACTTAAAGTTAACAGTTAAACCTTTAAAATGGTGCCATTTTTAACCGACTTCAAAAAAAGGCGGTTTAAAATTCGTCTTGAACTTTTTTTTTTTTTTTATGTATGTTACCTCATAACTCGGAGATGGCTGGACTGATTTGAAAAATTCTTTTTTTGTTTGAAAGGGTATACTTTTTAGTTGGTCCCATTGTCATCACGTTTGGATCTGATGATGGGATCATGGAGAAATCGAGGGAACTCTTCAAATATTATAGGCACACCTATAGCGTTTTGGGTATTTCTTATAGTACCTTGTGCAGTTGCTCTCGAAAAGCACCATGTGAGGAAGTGGAACTGATGATGAAGACCCCAGATGGCCACCGAAACTACTCAATAATAAGTATTTCGTTGATTGCTATTAGATTACTTGAATATGGATGTTAAGTACTTTATGCTCGTCATAATGCATATGGTGAAGTAAAGCTGATGGTGATGTACCAGGAGAACTCCTCAAAAATTAACGGCTCTGCACCGGGAAAAGCAATATTTTGTAAAAGGTGATAAGTAGTTGACATTTTGGCTTTTTTTAACTAGATAAATTACAAACCGACCCACTAAAAAGCGTGAAAAAAAATTTTTAGCAAAAAATAGAACCGACTTCCATATAAAAACACTACAAAGGCAAAAATAACTTTAATTTCGGAAGGCGGTGTCTTTAGTATTGTATATATTTTCGTTTTTGACACCGCCTTCCGAAATTAAAGTTATTTTTGCCTTTGTAGTGTTTTTATATGGAAGTCGGTTCTATTTTTTGCTAAAAAGTTTTTTTATTATTCTTAACTAGTTATTAAGTACTCAAGATCGCGCGGAATCAATTGCATGTAAGTGATTCCATACTTTTGCTCGCGAGTGTAGTTAGATTGGAAGCTACTCCGACTTAGTTTGGAAAAGACTAAGCAGATAATGACATTTACATATGTGGCTAATGCCCGCGACTTCGTTCGCATGGGAAGGCTTTCCCGTATATATCCCGATCACGTGGAATTTCTGGGACCCTATGTGTAATTCCAGGCTGAAACTATCTACTTTCATTTTTTTTAAATTTCATTCGAATCCCTTCTGTAGCTTTTGCGTGAATGAGTAACAAACATTCATACATTTATACATCCATTCTCATAAACTTTCGCAGTTATAATATTATTAATTAATTAATTAATAATAAGAAGAAGTGAGATAAAATGTTGAGAATGTATGTGATTGTGACTATGGGTCATGATTGCATAGTTTGTAACTAGCTGTTTGCCCGACTTTGTTCGGTTCGTTCAAATTTAAAACATTTTCTCGGAATAAAAACTTTGTTACTTCAGGTTGTAAACTGTGTACCAGCTTTCGTTCAAATCCTTATGCGTAATTGAAAAACAAACATACACACTTTCAAATTTATAATGTTAGTAGAATTTCGTTCATTATTTGTTTTTCCCTACTATGTTTTACGACGTTACTTACCTAAGTTTATGACCGGCCGCAGTTCATATAAATTATTCTCTTTTGAATTACAAGTTGCGTGTTTATTTTCGTAGTATAGGTATAAAAATTCAGACAGAGTTTCTCAAAACAATGAATGATAACATTGTGAGAAAATAATAAAGTATAAATCCTCTCCTCTCTCAATCATAAGATTGTTTATTAGTGTAATATTTAGTAATATGTGTATTAAGGTGTCCCTTAAATTTCGATGTCAAAATATTTTTACGCATCATACCTTCTTAAAACTTTCATAATGACCGTTTTGTAAACGATAACCCGTGCCGACTTGCGATTGAAACTTGTTCATACAAATTGCGCGGGTACCGCGCTTTTATCTGAGTGTTTTATTAGTCACTTCATACACGATTTTTAAGATTTTTAGTGCCAATTTCTTATTGCATATAAATTTCGGTAGGGTTACGGAGTGACAAATAAAATATTTTCCATGTCGGACTGCCTAGCCATCAATAACGGGTTCAAAATTACCGTCAAATAGACAAGTTCTCGCTGTCCTATTTTATAATTTTCGCGAAGTCAAGTTGACTTTCACTAAAACTGCCAATCTTGTAAATAAAGAGTGCAGTATATTTTGAGAAAATGCAAGAATTCCCGCAAACATATTTTCTAAAATGCGTGAAGAAAATTATTGATTTATGAGGTGAGATCTACAAAATATGTAAGAATGAATACTCCGGCCACGTTCAAGAATCGAATATAATTTTAAAACCATTTTGATAAGTTATTTGATATTATTGCACATGCTCATGCCTTTGAAAGAATTAAAATAGAGGAAGACAAGGCATTTTTAAAGATACAAAGAGAGCCAGGTCGACCGAGATGCTTAGGTGGCGTTGACAAAAATTAACAGAGAAAGAAGGAATAGCTAGTTAGGCAAAGAGGATTGGTAGAGAGTTAGCGAGAGAGAGGAGAGTTAGCATCTATTTCCACTACAAATAACTTGGGAGTCACAAAAAGAAAAAACTCAGGCCCCCTAGAGCACAGCATCAGGCATGATGGAAAGCGACAGCGTTCTATTCTTCAAAATATGTTTGCAATCACAACTCCGAATGATTGCGAGAGACAAAAAGGCTCTTCAAAATGCTTGCTTATTTATTGTCACGTTTACGTGTATGTTTGTTTATGTATGTTAAATCTAGGCTCAAGTTGCAACTAAAGCAGCTCACCAAGAGTTGTGCTTCTTGAATAAAGTAAAAGAGTACGAAAAAATTGGTGCAACAATTTCTAAAACTTCGTTAAGCCAGTGTAGCCATTACCTGTGGTCTGTATTAGTGTGAAGAGATTGTCATATTATCACTTACTGATGATGAAGTTGATAAGCTAAAATTAAAATGATGGCCAAGTTAAACAGAAATTTAAGTTGGCAATCACAAAAACGCTATGTTCCATCGATGGAAGAAATTACCCAAAATCTTTTTGGTAAGCAAGTATTTATGTTTTTTTTTTTTACATTTCTTGTTGTTTTTCGTTTATTCGTGTTTTTTTTTTTATTGTAGATAAAAAGAAATGAATGATTGGTGACCATGATTTTGTATCGGAAAACTTTTCGATCACAACTTCAGATTAACGACGGCTTTCTTCAAGAAGATGTATGTTGTTGGAATGATAATGCAGCTTTTCAGGACGCTGAATAAATCGTTTGAAAGTTGTAAATGATACTGCTGAAAGGGCTGTCAAATAAATAGTAGAAGAAGAATAAAAACAGTTCTTGTTGCGTTGTATGTAGGAACATCGATATTTCAATCCGGACTTTAAAAAACTACACTTAAGAGAAGTTACCCTAGCTGACTGTTATTCTTTTCTTTTAAATAAAGATTGATTTTATTATATAAATTTATTTTATTTTAACTCTTATTCAATTAATTTATTTCATTTATAATGGTTTTATTGCCGACCCAAATATGAGAACAAGACAAGATTTTCAATGAACTTTGAAGCTCAGTCGGCACGGGTTGCGATCATGCTAGAAAACTGAAATTTCATATTTGAGTATGTTTTAAAATTTATAAAAAAAATAGAGCATACCGCGCTTCCAATGTTTTTTTTTTAACTTTTTGCCCATATAAGGGACAGCCTAATATGAATGAATGAATGAATACATTTATTTCAGACTACAAAATTGTCCATATAATGTTAGTAACAAAGGTCTTATAAACTATGTTAGTGTTCATGTCATTCTTGTCTATTCTCATACTAATAAAAATAAATAAAATCCAATAAAAAAAAAATCCAATTAATGTCATAAAATAAAAATAAAATAACAATAATATAGGCAGATAAACAAAAATAATATAATTAAAAACCTTGCGTCATCTCTTCACGTGAAGCTGAATAAGCCTTCCTAACACTGCAGACTCTGGCCTTTCTGATATCATTTTCAGAATTCCGTTGGCGCTCCCCCGGATCCTACACATCAGAGATCTAGTGATTGCAAGTGCGACTTCTGAGTATGAGGTCTCTGGTTTGATGGGCAAAAAGTGCTATTGGGTTTTTATATTGGTACGAAATTTCTCAGTAGTAGTTCGAAGTCTGGAAGTCGGACGTACGATACCCCCGTGCCTCGAAAAGCATGTTAACCCGTTTCCCGGCTGTAATTTGGACTTCTTGGTAGTCGTTACGGGGAATCAGAAAATTGGAGACTGGTCGCACCAAGGGCTATAAAGAAAGAAAAGAAAAAGTATTTATTGCTAACAGACAAACGACATGCTAACAATACTTATTAAACACTTATTTAGTTCCTTAAGACTAGAGTTAGTAATTGGTACTTATAATTATAATAATAATATATATATATATATTCCACAACTTTCCACAAAACGCCATCTAGTCCCAAACTAAGCAGAGCTTGTGGTATGGGTACTAGACAACTGAAAAACATACATATATATTTCTAAATACATACATGTATTATAGATAAATGACACCCAGACAAAGAACAAATGACCATGCTCATCACACAAACATTTGTCCTAGGTGGGAATCGAACCCACGACCTTGCGAATAGCAGTCAGGGCCACTGACCATTATACCAACGTAACGTAGTAGGTAAGGACAAATATTTATACAACGTGTAACGGAAACCCCATATCTATCCAAAAGGACTGAAGACAACATCTGGTATGGAGTCTCTATGCAGTTTCAGCTCAAAATAAGTGACTCACAGAATTGACCCAAAATTATTGGTTTCATATGTTTCTTGAATACCATCAGTAATAACAAACGTGTCACAGCAGTATGAGGGTCATCACTTTCCACGTCACTTGCCAATAAAACGATAATTCTCTTCGTTCTTCTTAATTAGAAAAATTCGGCCTCTGGTATCAATGTATTGAAATTTCTAATATGCTCCACACATGTAGACAGGATTAGAAAACCCTTGCCATATCGTTTGTTATCATCCAAAGAAGCCGTGCACTCGGTATGTATATACCCTTTAAATTACACGTTGTATATTGACAATTTACGAAGAAAAAGGAAACAACAAAGAAACAAGGCAAATGCATGTCGAGGTCGTGGCAACAAGGCTCCCACTCAGCATAATGCTATGCCATGGGCATGCTATGCATGGTAGTGTGTTACTCAGGTACTAGGTTATGTTGTGGGGCTCAGATAGTCAGTTGCTCGATGTAAAACATTAGTACTCAACTACATCTAGCTAAACTGGAAAACGACCACAATATAGTTGGCAACAGGCTTAGAAGGTAATGATGGAAATGTATGTTTACATACATCTTTTGTTATAATGTTTAGTTTTTTAGGAAGGCGAAAACACTTACGTGACAACTTAAATTTAATTTAATCATTTATTTTCAGGTTACGAAGACCCATAGATATATACCTTAACCCAAAGTATACATAATATAATAACAATAGTGTTAGTAAATAAAACTTAACACTATGTTAGTATCACTAAATTGCACTAGGTCTTTGTGCGTTCCGGTGGCACTTGTTCGCGAAACCGTCGAAATACCACATCCTGCGGCCAAAAGCTTTCTTCCATCACCTGAGGCAGGAAACATGTTGGTATACGCACCACAAATGCCTTGAAGTTGACATTGCGATGCAACTCCAGCAGCTGCACTCTCGGCGCGTATTTCAGCCTTTGGCGCACGTACGTAACGATGTCTTCCGCGTCAGTGGTGTAGTGAAGACGGGAAATGTAACCGGAGTATTAAAGGCGTTCCAGATGGATTGGTCAGAGAAGACAGCCCACCGGAGAAGTGGAACACTATGAGGGTCTTTTTTGCCCAGAAGCGGGACAGTATAAGTTAACAAAAATAAAGTGTTTCAGTTCTTAATGTTTATTTTTGAAGTATGTTTACTTAGCCTTAATCGATCTCTCTAGACCTAACAAAAGTGGTCTGAAATAGATTGTCTTGTGTGATGAGACTGTTCCTTATACAATCGTTTTTATAAAAATCTATAGTATATTGTTTATTATTGTTTTGACATACGAAACAGGCCCCTCTAAACTACAATTGCAGTAGGTTACAGCCTCCATGGTCCTTTCATTCTTCTTAACGAGTCGATGGCAAAAATATTTTTGATATTTATTAAATTTGCTTCAAAAAAGAACAGCTTCTGTCTAGTAACTGGTTATTTTATGTAACAATCTGTGGATAACGTTGTAAGCAGTGTATTTGTTACAACTCTTAAGCTTCTTTGTTAATTTTTAAATACTCTGTTGTTTATTATCCCTAATAAAATAAATAATAAATTAATAGTTTAAAAAACACTAGAAAAACACGCTTTTACAAATGCACGTAAAAAAAAAACGAGTAGTGAACAATTAAACGGTCGATCCCCCAGAGGATTTGCAAGTGACATGTGTGAGTGATTAAGCAGTAATTCAAAAAGATTAAGAAAACCGATAACAGATTTTCTAGGTTTTTTAGGTTTGTTATAACCTTGAAACCTGATCGTGTTCAAAGTCCATTATATGGCCTTTCTAACAAGTGCAAACACGACTATGATACGATATTCCATAATGGAATGCCAGTGCCTATCTTCCAGCTTCATCATCAGACCTTGAAACCTAATCGTGGTCAAAGTTCATTACAAGACTTTTCTAAGAAATCCAAAACAGTTATGATACGATTTTCCATCATGAAGTTCCAGTTCATATCTTCCGGCTCCATTATCAGATCAGTTTGACAGTACCATATTATTGTATTGTCATCAGAACTACATACAGCTGCCAATTGTCATTACGCTACGACCCTTGGAAGATGGTTAAATTAGTTACCTTAGATTTCATTACATAGTTAATTACATACAGGTCGACCTAATAAAAGCGTGTTAAAAATTAACTCCACTCGCCGATGCAGACATTATATCAACAAGTGTACAGTGTGACAGGGCATGCGGAACAAGATATCTGATTGGGTCATGCCGCATATACACTTGAGATTTAAGCTTTCTGTGAATCCCTCAACTGTAGAGATTGTCTTTGCTACGGCCGACTTGGGATTGCAGTCTGTTAAGGCATTACCAAGTAACACTCGTGCTAAGGTGGAAAGCTTTCAGATGGCTCGATGAAGCCATCAGGTAGATTGAAAAGGTCCTTTAATTAACATGACGATGTAATTGGAGTTACAGACAGCTTACTCTGCAGAGTCGGAATGGAGATGGATGAGAAAGCGATGCGTCTATTACCGATTCGTTTTATGATTGCTGATGTCACGGCAAAATACTTGGAGCAGGAATGGATCAAATAAATTTTTTTGTCAAACACGTCCGCAAAATACTCGCTAGGTACATCCATCCAGTGTTTTGGTGTACAATAAACAGTAAATAAATTAATTCTAAAACAGATAATATCCATTAATACTGTGCTCACAAGATGCATTGTTGTTCAATTGGTTTCACAGAGCGGTTCTGAAAAAATAATGTGGTAGTTATAGGGACGACTTAAGAGTTGTAAGCATAATTCGCTGTGGAATTTTCATAATTAATATTGCTCTCAGGACGGTGAAGAGAACCATCGCATCGCGAGGAAAACGTCATGTCCTAGAACCGAAAATCCGAAGACATATAGCATCTATTATTATGGCCTACTAGAATGTACCCACCATCTAGGATTACGACCCACTCCTTCTCATACAGAGTAGACCTATGTCTAAGCAGTGGAAAAGTTTTAGGCTGGTTATATTAGGAACCTATACCGTTTAGCTTTTTTCCTGGTTTCACTTAATAGTCGACGATGACGAGCGCTTCACTAGAAGTAACTTAAATTAAATTTATTTATTCGTTTCAAGTATCACAGACTCATTCAAATTATAAAATATACTAATACTTAAAGAATCCCAGGTTGTAGCTGACAGGAAACCACACCAAAATTTCACTCTTCAGATATACGCACAATGAAATCATAGTCCAAATGTTTTGTAGAATGGGTAGGATATCCACCATATTGTATCGATGGCGCATCATCGTTCATCTTGTAGTCCGACGATGGAACGGGCTCGGTGGCATTAGATTGTAGTTCCACACTTACCTCTATATTTCCAATATAAATTAATTGTATCACTTGCTAAGAATATAGGCCTGTCTTTAATAATAATGCTTACAGCATTGAACACAAGACAAGACATTCCCAGCTGTGGCAGTTTCAGGGGTCACTCTAGCGCATTTGAGTGAAAAATTGAATGGTTACTCGCTATCCTGTCAGTTGCAAGAACTTCGGTTTGTGTAACTAAGGGTTTGTGTTTAAGACATTCGCAGTAAGACATAATTTATTGAAAACTAGCTGTGCTTGCGACATCGTTCGCAAGAGAGGTTTTTACCGCGCAAATAATGCCGCGGAGTATGAGCATACGCATTTCCCAGATCCAGAAATACAGACTGACCGACGAAAAAAAACTGTCAATTTGACTCAAAACGTGTCCGTAACAATAGATAATAATTATGGTAAACATCCCGTTTCAATTTGTAATGATATGAGAAATAAATATTTATGTTTAATATCGTGTAAATAGCTATAAGGGCTAGAGAAAACAGTTATTTTTAAAGCACATATAGAAACTCTAATTTTATTATACGCATAAAAGAAGATATAAGTGTATAGAAGATATAGATAGATATTTTAGCGTGAATATATGTCATAGTGTCGCAGTTTTGTTCAGTGACGTTAATAGGATGTTTAGCAGGCCGTTCTGCAGATGTAACTGTGGAACCAATAGAAAATGATAGATAATGGATGTAAGAACTTCTTGTATCAGGCCTTCATCCATTCTATGGTTACTCTAGATACCTAAGACTTTATTTGTTTTTGTTATGACGTACAATAAAGAATATATCTAGGTATTTATGTACCTTATATAAAGCAATATTATTTAAAAAAAAAACTGCGTAAACTCCAAATATATAAATAAAAAAAAAATCTAAATTTTCAAACTTATTTATTTTCAATTCGTTTATTATTTTTTAACCGACTTCAAAAAAAGGAGGTTTACAATTCGTCTTGAACATTTTTTTTTTGTATGTTACCTCATAACTCGGAGACGGCTGGACCGATTTGAAAAATTCTTTTTGCGTTTGAATGATTATACTTTCTAGTTGATCCCATTGTTACGAAATCAGGATCTGATGATGGGATCCTGGAGAAATCGAGGGAACTCTTAAAATATTATAGGCACACCTATAGCGTTTTGGGTATTTCTTATAGTACCTTGAGCAGTTGCTTCCGAAAAGTACCATTTGGGGAAGTTGAACTGATGATGAAGACCACAGATGGCCACTGAAACTCCTCAATAATAAGTATTTCGTGGATTGCGATGCGATTACTTGAGTACGGATGTTAAACACTTTATGCTCGTCACAATACATATGGTGATGTAGAGCTGATGGTCAAATACCAGGAGAACTCCTCAAAAATTAACGGCTATGCACAGGGAAAAGCAATATTTTGTAAAAGGTTATAAGTTGTTGACATTATGGCTTTTGTAACTAGATAAATTACAAACCAAACCACTAAAAAGCGAGAAAAAATTTTTTTTGCAAAAAATAGAACCGACTTCCATATCAAAACACTACAAAGCCAAAAATAACTTTAATTTCGGAAGGCGGTGTGAAAAAAAAAGGAAAATCCAAAACCAATAACAGTGACTACCGAGTTTTTTTTTATTAAATAAACGAATTGAAAAGAAACGTTGAAAAAACATTAAATGTTAACGTTCTTTGGCTAATGTTTTATTTAATTTGAATAATAACGGTTGACAGTAATCACAATCGCACAAGAGCATCGAATACATTAATCATGATTTCTATTTTATCATTGTATTCGTTAGAAGTGTGCTCATGCTGCTTCTGGCGTAGTCAACAATAAAATAACATACTAGTACTAACAAAAGACACAAACGGAAACCCCGTATTATCTGTCCAAAATGGCTAAAGACAACATCGGGTGAGAAGTCTCTGTGCACAGTTTTATCTCAAAATAAGTGACTCAAAGAATTGATACCAAATTATCGGTTTCATATTGTGACTTGAAAACCAATCATAACAAACGGGTAACAGTACTGCGAGGGTCAATAACTTTCCACGTCAATTGCTAATAACAAGATAACATAATTCTCTTTGTTCTTCTTAATTTAAAAATTCGGTCTCTGGTATCAATGTATTGAAATTTCTAATAAGTGGCACAGACGTAGAAATAGGATTACAAAGCCCTTGCCATATCGTTTGTTATCGTCCAAAGAAGCCGTGCACTTGGTATGTATATTGTATATACCCCTTTAATTACTCGTTATATACCTATATTTACTTATGTTAGCTTCTAGCTAGCTAGCTAGCTCTTCTTCTTTAGGCCGGAGGACTTTGTTTTGTAATATGACTTATTTTCCTGTCCCCTAGATGGGGCAGAGGGCGTCCACAGTAGTCCTCCATCGCGTACGGTCTTGAGCTTCACGCTTCATTTCACTCCACGTCAACACAATGCTCGCCGCTTCTGCCACAACGGTGCGATGCCACATTTGTCGGGGACGACCATACTTCCTTTTACCCTGAAGATTCCAATCCATCGCCTGTTTAGGTTTGTGATCGGAATCCCTTCGGAGCGTGTGGCCGATCCATTGTCATTTACGCCGTTTGATCTGACCGTCAGTCTGGCTTTATTATATAATATAGGTATAGTTAAATAGTATTAATATACCTACATTAATTATTCACTACGTGACCCGACCCACCTTGATTTAGTATTTATAAGCTAAGATTAAGACTATATTTCTAGTATTTTATTTATTTGTAAATCGAAAGAAGAACGCAAAAATTGCATAAAGTTAAGAAATGCAGTGTTTCAATCTTTTAAGTTGATTCGTAATTAATTTGGGTGATAAACAAGACTATAGCTTATTTACACACACACATAATTGCCATTCATATTATAAAATACCATTGAACTAACTAACTTAAAATAAAAATACTGACAAAGAGACTAAAATTACACTTTAATTGATTGAATTTTTCCAACATCCAATTCACACATTATCGTTTTTCTTTCATTTTCAATTCAGCAGTGAATGCTTGAATACGTATTCCATTTCGGATTTTTTAAATTACAGTTCTAGATTTTTAATGAAAAAATGTACTTGTGTCGCGTGGAATAAAAGAGACCTTTCAAATTTAACGATAAGTTTTTTTTTATTAGTAACAGAACCTCATCCTGAAATACATAAGATAGTAGTATGTAACATTACATTAATAACAAAAATCTTCACAGTTTACGTAACAATCACTATTTTAGTAATTATCCAATAATCCAGCCGATCTCCGGCCACCGTAAGCGTGGGCTTGTGGACGGCGAGCAGGTGTAGCTCACCGCCCGGTAAGGACTAGGCCCGGGTCGGCACGCGGTTGCACGTCGTTTTTCACGCGCGCCTCAAGGAGTCGTCAGCAATAGTGGCGTTGCCCCACAGGGGCATTGCCTGCCGGGGTTGCGGGAATGTCCTAACGAGATACCGCGGCCCCGGAACTTAACGGCAGCTGAACAGGATGGGTTTTTAGTCAGTAGAAGTCTGACACTCTTTTCCGCTCCACCCTGAGCGGGAGAAGCCATTCGATGATTCCTACCCCCAAAAAACAAAGTATCCAATAATCCAACCAACCACAGTTTTGTGCCAAGAAAAGAACAACGCACATTATAAATAATTATCCAAAACCACGGTTCCTTGAAAAGGCTATTATTAAAATTTAGAGCCTCATTCTTCTTTCTTCACGGAACACTAAAACGGTTCTGAATATGAATATCTTGAAGAAACCGTTTCCTTTGTAGCTGCACTATAAGTCGGGCGCACACTTACATTTTTGTTACAATTTTATATAAGAAAAGTGAACATCAAAGGGAGGTAGAATAAATTCTGAATTTCGAAAGTATAAAGGAACTGGCTTTGGCTTTGGACATGTGAAATTCAAATGTTAATCCTTTGGAATATTTTTGTGAGGTATTATATTCTGCTAGCGCAGACTCATGTCTTACTGCTGTTCCACCATTACATGGTGGAAATCCCACCCATGATGCATACGGCTAAGGAGTGGAATTCCCTGCTGGAGTCTGTTTCCCGATAGCTATAACCTAGGGGTCTTTAAGTCAAGTCTTCGACCACATCATCACTTACCATCAGGTGAGATGGAGGTCAAATAAAAAAAAAACTTCTTGCTAACTTATTTGTCTTGGACTATTTCTGGCCAAATTTGCCCAAAGAACATAATCAGATGCGTCACCGCAGCGACGTCATCGTCGTAAGATAATTAGTTCGAATGCGTTTCTTTGTTTACTAAAGTACCTCGAGACTAAATAATTTAAAGTGTTATTGTTAATAACGCTCGCACGGGTTGACTAGTACAAGGGTAAACAAATCTTGCCAAGGTGGTTTGTGGATGGGCGGTAACTACCACACCATTTCAAAATTCATTCGCTAAGCAATAGTTCCTGATTGTCATACAAATACAAAACATTTACAAAAAATACAAAATTTTTATTAATTTCATCGATCAACTATAGTACAATTGTTTATCAATTTACCAAAGAGTGCCAATTCTACGGGCACTCGCAGCGAAACTGCTTTGGCAAACCCCGCTGCGTCAAGTGCCTAGGCGACCACGGTACTGCCGAGTGCAGTTGACCAAAGAACCGGAGCCAGTGCTCAGAATCGCCCAGCCGTGTGCTGTGCGGACAATCTGGGCACCCGGCCAACTACCGGGGCTGTCCCAAAGCCCCAAAAACCTCAGCCTCCAAACTGGCAACATGCACTATCGCACGCCAGAGACGAGTATCCCAAGTCTTATATTAGTTGATGATTGGAGACCTTGTCAGCATAATGATGCCTGTGTTAAGAGACTCTGCTCTTCAAATAACTTAATTTTCAAAGGCTCACAAACTTACTTACATTTCATAAATAGGTACCTATATTTATGTAGGATTTTGAACATCTTTGACTGACGTTACGGGTAGTCTGTCAGAAAACCTGATAACAGTATTGGGGTTCCACCGTAGGGGTACCATAGGGGTATCGTGTCACCCATGTACTGCAATGTGATGATCGGATAGGCAGTCAGTCCATTTAAGCTATATCTGGTAGACTGGAAACTGACCCCGAAATAGTCTTTTTCTATTGATAATAGGCTCGCGTTTGACCACCATCTCACCTGATGGTAAGTGATGATGTGGTCAAAGATGGAGCACGCTTACCTAAAAGTAACCTATTCACTCTCGACTTAAAGACCCCTAGGTTATAGCTATTGGGAAACACTCTCAGACAAGACTCCGGCAGGGAATTCCACTCCTTAACAGTACGCACAATGAAGGTATTCCCAAAATGTTAAGTGCGTATAGGTTGGATGTCCACCGTTGACATTAAGCAGATACTTTTATTTAGGTACGTAATAGCTGTGCCCACGTTGTAGATAGTCCACGCAGTTTTACGCGCTTTTATCCCGTTCTTATTATAACTTAAAAGTAGCTTAAATGATCTAATTATGATCTCCTTTATCTTTCAGTGAAAATCCATTTAGAATCGTTCAGACGTTCCAAAGATTAGCCTTGATAGACCGCCAGGCAAACAAACATAAAAAAGTAAAGAAACTTTTTTTAAATGTTTATTTGACTATTTTAAGATTTGGTAAGGTTCTCCTAAGGGCCTATGCACACCACGTTTTATAAACGCGCCGTTGACGCGCGCTTGTATCGATACAAACGACATCAAACTGCTCTGTAGGATAAAAGCGCGCCGTCGACGCACGTTTCTAAAACGCGTGTCGACGGCGCGTTTAAAAAACGTGGTGTACATAGGCCATAAATATGTTCAGCCTATGAGGATTGACTTTCTAATAAAATTTGACATCTCACATCTCTAACATCTGAGATGTTCGTTGAGTATTAGAAAGTCACGAGAAGACACAGAATTTCCAATATTTATTATGTTGGAAGCATAATATCAATTTTATTTACTATACCTATGCATAGTTGATACTTGCTCTTTGACGTTAATCTTATTAGTCTTGATCAAGTAGGCTTAGAGATACTGATTTTTTTACTTTCATATTCTGTGGGCAAATAGTAATCTCGGCCCTTTTTGAGATTAAAGCATTTCGTTATGAAAATACGTCGTTGTTATTCTATCAGTATTAATACATTTGGGTAATAAATTATGTTGTATCTACTTAGTTATGTTATGCGTACCAAGATGGCGACCTTAGCAATAAACGAGTACCACATTGTGTATTTTTTTAAATCTTGTTTTTTTTAAAGAGATAAGAAAAGTAAGATATTGTTACAGACGAGTTGCAAGTCTTTCAGTTTTCTATCGATTACCTACATTTTCTATCTACCAAGCCCGTTCCATCATCGGACTACAAGACTCTCAGCGTCGCGCCATCGTTACATATTGGACGTCTCCCCCATATGCACAAAATGTTTTGGGATATATTCATTGTGTATACAGCTAAGGAATAGTTACCCTACCAGTGTGTTTCCTGATAGCTATAACCTGGAGGATTTTAGGTCAAGAGTGAATAGGTTCCTTTTATGCCATCGTGCTTCACACATCATTGCTTACCATCTAGGGAGAGAGGGTGGTCAAACACGATGATATTTGTCAAAATACACACCAAGACGTGTTACGTTTTGCGTGCAATAAAGTTTTACAATGAAACATTACATGGCATTACATTATTTGGTGAACTTTAAATTAAAAGAACAGGGCTACGATTCAATCGTTTTATTACTTTTAACGATGAAATCATAAATTATTGACACCATTTTTTTAAACATTGCCATATATTTTTATTTTATTTACATTTATAGATTATTACTTCCATTTAACACTTTTATAATAGTTATTATATATGTATATTATTTGTATTTACATTTTCTTTTAATTCTTTGCGTGAAAAGACTAGACATTTGTTCTGAATCTATCTAACTTACATCAGTTACATTTAAAAAAATACAAAATTAAAAATAGAGTACAGTCATAAATTTATTTTTTATTTTTCTTAGAACCACATAGTAGGTATTTTAGTAGACATATTTTTCTATAAGTAACAAGTAAACTAAAGCTTGCTACAAGCATTTGATTTGACGAAAAGGAACATTTATCATTTAATAGGATATTACTTGTACACAGTTCCTATATGCTGGTAAGAATCGGATATCAGTAAAACGAACAAAATAAATAGCTAACTACCTTTAACTGCGTAACATAATACAAAAACCGTGGAAGTGATTAATTTATTTTTTATATTTTTGAAGACAATTATGTTGTCATATTTTATTTGTCAGTGATAGAGTTAATTTTATTTTATGCATACACAACACCACATTGAATTTATTACAGTGTCCACTTAATCTATTAAACACAGGACTAGGAAAAGCTTGGCATTTGATGCAAACTTAATTGATTGTAACGAACACATACATAGAATTAAAAATTATTGCAATTTTTACATTTATTTGATTAAACCTTATTAAAGTTATCGACAAAACTGTACAATCTCACTGAACTAAAACCACAAATGTTTTGACTGTATAAGTTATGTACAACTTTTTGTATGTGCCACTGCAGAGTTATTCCACATTGCAGACTTATCGACACATCGCAACATTCATAGTATTCAAATGCTATTAATAAAATCAAACATACTCCATTAATTGTATTCATAATCAATCGCGACTCATTTATTATATTTAAAACTACATCGTAATATCCACAGCAAGTTTTATTGAAAATCAGAATAAAATCAGAAAACTAGCTAAGTACATACGTATTAATAAAACAATCAGTCTTCAAATAATAAGTTCATATGTGGTCATTAATTGTCATCTTTGTATATACCAGAATATTAATGTGAAATATGTAATATCAGTGGTAATGTTTAAGCTTCATAAAATTTAGGTATTACAAGTAAAATAGTAACTTCGAAGGCATCAAATGCCTGCAGCCTAATTCTGTAACATACTTCTCAAGGCAATGCCTCTAATTTTAAAAGTGTAATTAAATTAATCTTCATAGAGGCTGGGATTTTACTTAGAACATGTTACGTAATCAGACTATGGTTAAAGTAATCGGAAATGCAGAGTTTTATGAAACATGGGTAGAGTTTTCAAGTAGTTAACAATATTTAAATGTAAATAGTGAAACTTCATATATTGGATGATTATAATGTATCTAATTCATTATGATTAGGGCCACTATGACATTCATCAAGGCTGTGTGAATGTACACTAATTAACTTAACTTTACGCGGATGATATGAAGGTCCTTAAGACTGTACGTACGGCGTCTGATACTGAACTGCTACAGTCAGACCTTGACAGATTTGTAGCGTACTGTAAAACTAACAAGTTACAACTTAACGTATGTAAATGTTTTCACGTGGTATTCACTCGCCAGAAAACTACTATCGGTTCAGGGTATACACTAGATGGTACGTATATTAGGAAGACAAGCACTATTCGAGATCTTGGTGTAGTACATGACAGTAAGTTACTTTTCGATGACCACATAGAAGCAATAGTCAAGAAAGCTTTCAGAGCTCTTGGTTTTATTATTAGAGCTTGTGCTAGCTTCCGATCTTTAAAACCAGTAAAAGTCTTGTACTGTTCTCTTGTGCGCAGCCACCTCGAGTACGCTTCCCAAGTCTGGAACCCTCAATACGAGATTTACAAATCTCGTATTGAATCCGTTCAGAGGAGATTTTTGAGGTACTTAGACTTTAAGGCAAAGCAGTTCTCAGATAACTACGAACAACGTTGTAAGCGATACCACTTTTTACCCTTGGACGTAAGACGTAATATTGGTGACATATGTTTTTTGGCAAACATTGCAAACGGTTCGATTGATTGTCCAGAACTCCTTAATAAAATAAACCTCCGCACCAATATAAATAACCTACGCAGACGACCCTTGCTTCAGGCACCTTATGCATCTACTAAGTACAGGCGCAACGCCTTCTCCATACGCAGTGTTATTGCATTTAATAATTTACCCTCGCACCTGGAAATCGACTTATTTTGCACAAGTGCACAGAAAATTAGAAAAATTCTAAACAATGAATATTTTGGTGACACTCGTGATTAGACGTAATTTGTTTATAATTTATTATTTTTATGTTGCATGATTTTATCATCTTCTTAGTAGTTACATTTTTAGCTTTAAGTCTTAGTTTGTAACCTTAGTGTTAAGTATATTTATTATTTTTGGTTAAATGTCAACAAAAATTAGATGTAGGTAACTTGATATCATATATGTGGAAGCTTGTAATTAGCAAATTTCCCTATCAACGAATGTTATTTTATCTTTGTTATTAGTCTGTAAGCTTTCTGTAAAATAAAATAAAATAAAATAAAAAAAAAAAAATTAATTCCGAGTAACGTGTTATTATGAATAACAGGGCGTATTTTAATTAATGTCAAATCTTTTAGAGCGTTTAAGTACTCAATTAACAAGAGTAAGTTTAAATGTGCATGAAGTCATAGTTGAAATTAAAATAGCTGTTTCATATTGTAAATCGAGTTAGGTATGAGAACAACATCAAGTGTTTTTCTTCAAGTGGAGGAGAAAGAAAGGCAACCTTTTGATTCCAATCGAAAAAACGCCTTAAAAACTTTTAATAATGTTAATTCAAAGTGTATATCTGTATATATCTGTCTATCATGTATTGAATATTAAATTTAAAGGTATATTCAGACACCTTTTGTTAGTTTTCTAGTTTAACCGTAGCTCTACGATCGCCCTTCTCGACTAAAAGTGTGCTAAAAGTTAATCTGGAAATATTACTCAATGGAAATTAATCTAATCGAAAAACCGCATTGTATGGCGCATTGTATCGACATAACACACAATCGTATATATCTATAGATGAAGTGTCGGAAAACAAAGCTATGACATGCCAAATAAGTTGCGTAAGATCTATCCCTAAAAGATTACCGCCATTATATCTTTTGAAACGTATAAAATTTTTCTCTTAGTATCCTTAGAACTTAAAATAGGATATTATATCTCATCATTGTTGCTTGTAACAGTGCCAGAATATTGCAAACTCGAAACAATATTTTCTTTGTAGTAGTTATATTCATGTATACTGGATTCTGCATTTATAATACGACTACAGTAGCTACATGATTAACTTTCAGCGCCTTTTTCGCCAAGTTGCGACAATGCGACAGCCGCTTTCATGTATAGCTCCAATATGCGATATTATACAACTGTTGCTATACATATCACGTCGCGTCTGTTAGAGGGTCTTTACAAATTACGTAAGTACAAAGATAATGAGGTCAGTGTGAAGGCAAATATTCCATTTTGTGCGCTGTATTAAGCTGAGTGGTGTGCACAGCACTATGATTAAAATAATAAATGTTTATGAAGTCTATAAACGAGGGTAGGAAGTAATTTTTATTGCGATGTTCGTGTTATTACTTTATTTTATAAAGTTGATGTCTGGCAAGGTTATTAAAATAATAAATAATTCTGAAATGTAATTTTAAGTAGCCAATAACAATTTTGGTTGACTCGGAAATTGAGATCAACGAGTCAAAATAAACTGGCACAAAAACTACTTAGTGAACCTCTTTTTTATTCTGAACAGCTGTAAGACTGACTTCCATTCATAAATAGCATTAATCCCTATAAATTGTGGAGTTCAGATTTTAATCTTAATTTTTAACTAAAGACCACTGACGCGTACTAAAACCTAGAAGCGTATTATTTAAAGCTCTTCAATGAGTTTATACAAACTGAGATCGGATATTTCTATTGACTGAGAGCGCTCCAAAACCTGGGTCTGAGTTCGGGCGAACGCGCTCCCAGGGTGCCGGCTACCTTGCCGACTTCCAGTATCCACACACCAGAACCTTCTTGAAGGCCTGTCTGAATATCTTATTGAATATCGTGTAGAATATCGGGTTCACCATCGAACTGGCGTAACCCAACCACAAGGCGAAGTCATACACCCAAGGTGAAATCCTCTCCTCACAGTCAGGACAAACGGCTGGCACCATATTAAGAATGAAAAACGGAGCCCATAGAATAACGAACGTGAAAAATACAACTCCTAACACTTTTGTCGCTTTTTGCTCCAATCTGAGGATCCTACCATGACGCGAGGAGTTTCTTGAAATAACACTTGAATTTCTAGAATGATGCGTTCTAGGCGTTTGACGCTGTGGACTCGCAGTCACCTGCTGTGACCTCGCCATTGTTCTTTGAGCGCGAATGCTACGCATTGGAGTCGAGAGAGTAGTTCTCGCTCCACCAAAACTGGAACCTCTACGAAATCTTTTAGCTTCATCCCAAGTAACCATGGACGCAGCACCACGACTAGACCTTCTAAAAAATGGAGTCGACTGCTCTTCTTTCATATTCCCATTTCTAGGATACCCATTGCATCCGTTTATGTCGCCACCAGGAACTATAATGACTTCGGTAGTTCGTCTGGGGGGAGTGGACTCGGACCCAAAGTAAGGGCAGGTGCAAGGAGGAGGTAAAAGTAGACCATCTTCAGAACTGCGTGACTTTGCCGTCAAGGCAGCTGGTGCTAGAAGACCTTCATTGCTCTCGTCATCTGACGCACTTCTTGGTCTGTGAAGAGGGGTGTTCGGATCTCCAGTAGACGAGGGTCTTCGCCGGTCTTGAAGCATCGACGACGGAGAACTTGACGAGATGCTCAGAGACC
The DNA here is from genome assembly GCA_943138885.2 of Tholera decimalis. Classification (NCBI taxonomy): domain Eukaryota; kingdom Metazoa; phylum Arthropoda; class Insecta; order Lepidoptera; family Noctuidae; genus Tholera; species Tholera decimalis. The sequence continues at coordinate 12,582,531 of OW964549.2, read as the reverse complement.
CTGGTGTGAGCATCCCACCGCGTTCAGATATGTTGGTCCTGTAAAATAAATTAGTCTTAGAATTTTTCCAAAGTTGCATGGAAGTTTCTGGTCCTTTCATCAGCCAATGATGAGCGGGTTAATTTTGAAGCAAACAAATAATGCCAATTGTTATATACCCTCTGTATTGTGGCTTTGTCGCCGCAGAAGCTTCCAAGCCGCGAGATAGACGCAACATCTCTGTCCCAAACTGATGCAGTGCAGACATTGCTGACGGGGCAGGCTCGCTGTGCAACACAACACATAATGTATGAGCACTACACATTGACATACACATGAGTACAGGGATGGACATGTCACAAAGTAGGCATTATTATGTCATATGAAAAGCAAGCACTGATGGCATAGTCAAGCTCCATACAGTAGGCCAACTAAATTAATGCTCGAAATTGGATTTCGTCCGAATTCTCAAAGGCGCACTGTCCTTCACAAGAACGTCGTAGAGGTAATATAAATATAATTGAAGGATTAATTCGCTATGCAAACCAAACACTTTGGCTGACATAGATAAGACTGTATGAAGCTTTAAACAGATAGACAATGGCAGAATGGTACAACATTCCACATTCCATTCAGTTGATCACGTACAAAATAATAATTAATAATAATGTGATTAACATGTCAATCGTGCATGATCATTGAACCAAGTTATCAATAAACAAGGTAGCAAGGTAAGGTAAGCCTATCGAGTTTCATGCCTGTTTTAATGATAATTATAATGATTTAATTAAGTTATTCACGTGCATTCATTTTAAAGCCAATCTGTCGACGTTTTAGTTATATCATTGGTATTTCATTCGAACGTGTAAATGTAAGACTCAATACAACTTTCAATAAGAATAAATACAAAAATATGAATGTATTTATAACTTCTACTGAACTAAGTTACTTGGTAAAATAATTATTTCAAATAATAACACGAAAACTATTAATAAAAAAGTAGGCACATGTCAAATAATTATGATTCCTTTAAAAGATTAAAGTTGTATACCGGCTTAAAACATCAATGCGATTTGATTTCGCTGTTATACTGAATACTACTAAAGCTGCTAATGGCATTGAATTTACAATTCAAATGATCAGATTCTTTGATTTAACGGGATCGATGATGGATTTGAATGACTGATGGTGCCTTTTAAAGATTTTGCTAAAAGAGTTTGTATTTTATTTTATAGAAAAAGTAATATTTTGAAAGGTCGTTTTGCTTAATGAGTTGGTTTACGTTGAATAATATACTTTTTTTCTTGTGGAAAAGTCATCGAATGACTTCTGTCAGACTTCTACTGACTAAAAACCCACCATGTTCCTTCAGCTGCACTTGCGTTCTGGGCCCTTAATAATATAATTGGATATATATAAAAAATTGCCCAAGTGCGAGTCGGACTCGTCCATGAAGGGTTCCGTAGTGGCTACGCAAAATAACCTTGATTTTCAGTGTTTATATAAATAATAGTCAATATTACTTTGTCATCCTTTATTACATAGGTTTAAAAAAAAAAAAAACTGCTAACTATATCTCGTTCACACCAATTATTTTCATTGAAAGTATTTTGCATTCGATTATTCCAAAAGTTACCTTAGATTATCAATCTATATATATATAACTCAAAGGTGACTGACTGACATAGTGATCTATCAACGCACAGCCAAAACCACTGGATGGATTGGGCTGAAATTTGGCATCCAGGTAGATGTTATGACGTAGGCATCCGCTAAGAAAATATTTTACGAAATTCCCACGGGATCGGGATTTTCACGGGAAAAATTTCCGTTTCCGTTTAGTTAAGTCTTGCTTTGAAAGCTGATAGAATATATAGATAGGTACATAGATACTTTCTTTGTTGTACACCATAACATTAAAAAATAAGGACTTAACAACTAAAAAGGGTGATACAATGGGCGGTCTCATCGCTAAAAGCGATCTTTTACAGACCCTTGGATGGATTTGACACAGAAGGAGAAAATAAATACGCGGGTAGTCCACGGTGTACTAACTACCTAATATACGATACTAGCTTCTGCCCGCGACTTCGTCCCCGTGGAAAAAAAAATCCCCCGATTTTGAAACATTCTTCATTACTGCTCCGCTCCTATTGGTGTTAGCGTGATGATATATAGCCTATAGCCTTCCTCGATAAATGGGCTATCTAACACTGAAAGAATTTTTCAAATCAGAACGGTAGTTCCTGAGATTAGCGCGTTCAAGCAAACAAACAAACAAACAAACAAACAAACAAACTCTTCAGCTTTATAATATTAGTATAGATAAAAAACAATAATCTACATTCTCAAAACATATATATATATAAAAGAAACTAAGACTTATAATAATAACAACAATTTAGGGAGAGCGATAAAGATTTTTTTCATGTTTTTAAAAGACGGTTTTCATGGGTTTAATAAATAGGAAGTAGAACACACAGATTCCGATTATATTCGATGCTGGTTCTTGCCGTTCCCGCTGATAGCTCTTTGAGACGCACAGGGAACACGATGCAACGTCAAGCCCAACGAGCACATTAGTGGAAATAGCAGCCTATTTTGTTACTTTGGGCTGTAAAATAGCGCTTTAAGGGTCCAAAAAGCAGTTCAGAGTTGCATATCTGCATCCGTAAACGTCTATAGTTATAAAAGTTACTTAAGGTGCTATAAGCTGAATCAAATACTACCCTAGCCTTCACAGTAGTCCACGGTAGAACTCATTTACCACTTACACCTTTATATGAGAGTTACGAAGGTCATTCTGCCACTCACAGCTGCATAGTAGTTTCCATTGTAACTTGTATAGGTTATAGTTATAGTAACCACTATTATACTACTATAAGTTTCATTATAGAAATAATAGAAACTCTTATGCATACTATAGTTACAAAAAAATCATCAGTGTAACTAAGGCCTTTAGTAGCAATAGTCATTCCTTGCAGGCTCAATCCATTCGCCATTTTACAGCCGCTTTTGTAACTATTATAAAACATTTAATAAAATAGATGCTAAACGAATAAGTACGTAACTAGATCTTATTTATTTATTTATTTATTATATACTTTATTGTACACCTTACAATACACTTAAGGATACAAATAATTAATCTTATAACCTCAAAAACAGGAAAATAGGAGCTTTTTGTGGCTGTGAGTTGCACTAGGGGAACAAAAATCACTGGAAGCGTTAGAAGGGTGAAAATTAGCGCTATGATTCTCAAAAGGGAGTTATTAGAGCTCAAACTGCAGGTTATGACTACAGTACAATGACGCCATGATTTTTTAAGAAAACTTATAATTCACTTGCAAAATTGAGTTGATATACATTGGTTTTTCAGTTAAATGTGCATTAAATGTACCCGTAAACAATCGGCCACTTGCGAATAGTAAGTTATCGACACGTAAAAATACGGAAATAAAATTTATTCTGTATAACAAATAAAAAATATCACATATCTTTTGTTAATTTTTTAAATATCATAAAAGTGCGTTAAAATTACTCGAAAATTATCTTATATATCTACAGTAAACTGGACAGCGTTTTAAGTATCTTTATATATCTTGCTAATACAGAATACAAACATTTACTTCTTTATGTTTTATTTTCATGATGGCGACGCAAACACTTTACCAAAATATTACAAACAATGTCAACTGAAGATATACAATAAAGAACTATAATCAATTCATTCGTTCAAAGTAGTTCAAAATCATTCAAAAGTAGCGCTACGAGAGCTTTAGTATAGCGTTAATAAATCGTTATAGCTATTAAGGAACCTTTATGCAACCGTTGTGCAGGTTAAATGGAACTTTAGGTTGCATAAAATGGCGCCCAAATAGCGCTAAAGCGGCTGCTTTAAGTCTGCAGTAGACGCTCTAGCGCTTACGTCTATTACCATAAGTAATAATCGGATACGCTCCAAAGCTCTAATGCAGCCCATTTGTGCTAGTTGGGAGTGATCGAGCGTCGTCGATATTGGACGAATAGTTACCCGACTTAAAGTCCCTGAGATTTTAAGTAGGTGTCACATGGTTCTTTCTTTCATCGTGCACAAAATCAATGTGAAATCAATAAGTACCTACTACCCGCTCAGTCGGTCACAATTTTCATACAAAAAGACTTCATAAAACTCAGAACCGCGCTAAAAATCTTTATGAATGTCAAAAAGTTTTTCATAAAAATATTGTGAATTCATAACGTTTTCGGTAAGCGAGATAAAGGCAAATTCATTTGTTTTCTCATAAATAACTTACTGCCACATTGAATTGAATAAAAAAAAACAAACCACTTGTTGATTTAGTAACTTGATTTATGTGCTTGAAAAATATGTGTTAAAAAACATCTATATTTTTTTTGCTATTCAATGCCGATTTATTTTTTCTATGGACTCGTTCAAAGCCTTCTTAAGCAGATCAGTCATTGTGTACATCTCATAATACCCAAGGGTAAATTGTTCGTGGTCTACTTGAGTTATTGAACCGATTGCCAGCCTAAGTTTATGTGTATATTGCTGATTTACAAAGTGGGATATCCTTTGGAAATTGTGAAATAGATTCCTCCTATGTAAGTACGGTGAGTAGTAGTACGAAGTGTTAATTGACAATACGTATATCTTCACTTATATTAGAAATCGGAAAAGTTTGTTTGTTTGTTTAAACGCGTTAGTTTGTTTGGAAGTTCTGGGTGAGTTTGGATGAAATTTGGTATGGAATAATATGGAAGCTTGAGGAAGGTTATAGGTTCCTTTTTACCCGACTGCAAAAGAAGAAGGTTAGTGCGTCTTTTCTTTTTTTTTTTTTTCTCTGGGTGGGAAAATCTTCGAATGACTTCTCCCGTTCTGGGTGGAGCGGAAGGGAGTGTCAGAATTCTACTGACTAAAAACCCACCCTGTTCTTTCAGGTGCCCTTAAGTTCCGGGGCCACGGTATCTCGTTAGAACATTCCCGCAACCCCAGCACGCAATGGCCCTATAGGACCCCGTCACTATTGCTGACAGCTCTTTGAGGCGCGCGTGGAACACAACGCGCCTCCGACCCGGGCCTGGTCCTTACCGGACGGTGAGCTATCCCTGCTCGCCGTCCGCAAGCCCGCGCCTATGGTACCCGGAGATCTGCACGCGATCCCCGACGCCCAGGGGATCTCCCGCGGCGGCTGGGAAGAAGAGAGATGCCTCTCCCTCGCACGTTGCGCCTCCTCCTTTGCTAGCATGACTGCTTCGCAGAAGGAGGCGCCTGCATCCCATTCCCTCTCACACCGCACGTTGGTTTGAACCAGGGCCGGACGCGAGAGGTTATCGCAGGTTAGTGCGTCTGCTAGTGCAATAATAATCTGGTAGTGACAATGCCGTGAAATGTCGAAGAATTATTGGGCCAGAACATACATATATTAATGTCCCTTCAACTATTTTCATTACAAAAATTACATGGAGTATTTCTATAGTTAATTAATTAAAAACATCTTTCCTCCTTGTGTTATTGGTGTAGATGTAATTGAAATTAAATTACAAAATTATATTTAAAAAATCGTCCTCAACGCCGTCGGCTGATATCTTATCTATTCATTTTAATTATTATATTGGATAATATAAAGGATCTCTAATCTACCAAAATCCTCTAACTTTAGATTGGTATTTGACCTGTATTCTATGTAGAGACCCACTGATAGAATAACAAATAAGATGTGGTAATCTTGCTATCTGTTCAACAAGATAGCCTCTGAATAACTCAGTGCGCAGCAAATGATAATGTCATTTGCACTAATTGGGTCCTTCGTTCTACTTTAAATCACAACGATAAATAAATAATAATATTATCGGCTTAAAAGAAGGCTCCAATCACAATATAGCTGTAAATAATTAGGTTAAAGAAATAAACTATTTTGTATTTTTATTTTTGTAATTAATTGATTGCATCAAAAGTACAGTTGTGATGAAAAATTATAATAAGGTTTTAACAAATGAACCCTTGGAATAAAGATTGATACACATAGGTAATATTTTATTACGATGGATAAAAAGTTAGTGTGGAGGATTTTTAAAAATGAGTATAGTGAAAAAGTGGGACGGTAAATTTAATATTTTCTTTTTATTTTGATACAGTGACGAGAAAACGCTTGTTATAAATCTGATAAATCAACATAAAAAATATTCAGCTTATACCCTTATATGTCCAAAGGAAACCAGCGTATATGTCACATTTTTCGGTCACGCTGGTTGCGTTACGAGAATGGTTGGGTTGCGGAAATGGTCTAACGAAATACCACCGACCTGGAACGTAGTGGCAATTGAAGGAACATGGTGTTTTTTTAGTCAGTAGAAGTGAGGCCTGTTGGTTTAGTGGTCAGTGGCCCTGACTGCTATGCGCAAGGTCGTGGGTTTGATTCCCAACCAGGACAAATGTTTGTGTGATGAGCACGATCATTTGTTCTTTGGCTGGGTGTAATTTATCTATAATATGTATGTATTTAGAAATATATATGTATGTTTATCAGATGTCTAGTACTCATAGCACAAGCTTTGCTTAGTTTGAGACTAGATGGCGTTGTGTGAAAGTTGTGGAATATTATTATTATTTCCTTTATTCAACACTTTTCTCAAAAATTACATACAAAAAAAAAATACTTATTATTATTATTACTCCCTTCTGCCTCTCGCAGTGCGGTCATTAGTTGATTTGCCACCGAAAGAAAAGGACATGCCAGTTTCCTCACGACATTTTTCTCCACCGTATTAAGATCAATCGTGATGAAAATTACACCAAGTAATGTGCCTATCTGGATTCCACTCAATCACCAAAACACTGCTCAAGGCTGATAGCAACTAAAAAAAATATCTACTTAATGTAATTAGAATCAGCAAAAACGTACTCAAACTATTAGTATGTTGCAAACTAACAACTCGTCTCGTGCCAAAACAAGTTAAGAGATAGTAAACAATTGAACACATCCTGTATTGATTTGTGTACTATCTATTTATAAACTGAATTACAATTTGAATTGATGAATCCGCTTCGAAATTAACATTATAGGAAGCTCGCTTTGAATGCGACCGTGGAAACTAATATTAAGTAACGTTGGAGTAGTTCATAATATTTACTTGAAGAGCAAAAATGGGGATTTAAAGCTTTAAACTTTATTATTAAGTTAAAATAATCTGATTATTGAAATATAACAAGTGTTGGCCCAGTGGTTGGTGGTTGCGGACTTTAATTTATTTATTTTTTTAAACTTTATGTACAATAGTGTTACATGGGCGGACTTAATGCAGCAAGGCATTTTCTACCTTTGGGTTAAAAACACACATTTGAATAACGAGTAATAATAGGTGGATTGTTTCGTACCGAGGTAGGCACAGTTGACATACTCTAAAGAACCGTGAAAAAAAACATCTAGAGGGAACTGGGAAGTCTTAATACTTAAGAAGACATTCACTAACATCCACCAACGCATAGAGTGCTAGATGAGGCTATGAGTATTGGATTACGACGCAATCCCGCTTATATGCAGAAGACCAGTGACCTGGCAGTGGTAATGTTATAAGCTGATAAAAGATATCCCGGGGTCACGGGCGCTCAGAGCGGGGTCTCAGGTACCAAATAATATTATGCCTACACACTTATTATGTGACATTGAGGACCTCGTAAACTAAGAATAACAGCCCCTGGAGTCGATCTTTGAGGCTAAGCAACGCTTGCCTAGGTCAGTCTGTGGATAGGGCCATTGCCTAACGAGGGCCATTGCCTTACGAGGGGCATTGCCTTACGAGGGCCATTGCCTTACGAGGACCATTGCCTTACGAGGGCCATTGCCTTACGAGAGCCATTGCCTAACGAGGGCCATTGCCTTACGAGGGGCATTGCCTTACGAGGGCCATTGCCTTACGAAGACCATTGCCTTACGAGGGTCATTGCCTTACGACGGCCATTGCCTTACGAGGGCCATTGCCTTACGAGGGTCATTGCCTTACGAGGGCCATTGCCTTACGTGGGCCATTGCCTTACGAGGGCCATTGCCTTACGGGGTTGCGGGAATAGTTCTAATGAGACACCGCGGCCCTGGAATGCAAGGTCAACAGAAGGAACAGGGTGGGTTTTTAGTCAGTAGAAGTCTGACACTCCCTTCCGCTCCACCCACGGGAGGAGTCATATGATGATTTTCACACACAAAAAAAGTCAGTCTGTAGATGAGTGACCATCTTAAAGTATAGAGATTCACGTTAAGCCGTTGGTACCAACTGTAATTTGTTGTAGAAGCCAGAAAATCTGACACGCAGTCTTACCAAAGCGTATTGTGTTATCCAGCTACGGGTTTTTAAATGTCAGATAGCTAGTTGCTCTATAAAAAAAACAATTACTTAACTGCACCCGGTTAGACTGCAAGCCGAATAGGCTAAATAGATGATGACTGATGGTTACACTGATATGCGATTCCTTTTCGTTTATATTTAATTATTGGCAACACGCTTAATAGCTAATTGGTTGACAAATTTCACTTTCCGCATTTACCCTCTCCTTCGCACGAACCTTTGGCTACTCGCGAGTGAAAGGGATGGACAATACCGCTCGAGATCTCCGATAGGAAATCGAACAAACAATGGCTGACAAATCGCTGTGGAACGCACACGCTCCCCGTGAGAAAAATCGTTATCATAGAAGATAAGGTGCTTGTGGGTTTGTGACGTGATTCCAGAGTGCCTGGAGACGAGCAGGATTATTAAGGTTAGTGCATCCACATCCTACACGGCGCCTGGCCCATCTTTTGTTTCAATCCAAGCGTCGCATTTCCTACCAATTTGTGCAAACCAAACTTCTAATTCGCAATCTTTCGCATTACCGCGTAACCAACTGATATATAAGAAATGAAGGGAACTGAAACGGGTGGGGACTATATAAAACGACGTAAAGAAGACTGCAATTAGAAATGACACAGGTGCGCCCAGATTGACGAAGAGAGACTAAGAGGGCCGATCCCAAAGAACATGAGAAATAACGGCACGGACAAAAAGAGAGAGAGATTGACTCTATCAGTGTAGTCTATGTGTTCCATAAAAAATAGTTATAAACTGAGAGCAAGCCTTCTCAAAGTCTTCAGAAACAGTAGTTCTTTGAAATAATTAATTCTGCGAAACAAAACCAAGCAACATTATTATTGTAATCCAATGGAATTGTATAGAATGAACGGAAGATGGTTTATAGGGCCACCTGTCACAATATCTATTCAGCGAGATGCGTAGTCACAGATATACTGAATATCATCTGTTCACCGAGATAATTGACGCTCGATTACTCCACAAAGGAGAGTAGATACAATGTAAGGTATAATAAGCAGAGTATATTCGTGGGATAATAATTGTATACAATATGTGAAAGATGGCGCGACTAGGAAGTGCGTTTGTGATAATGGAGATATATCCATTTAGATAATTATACAAGATCTATCGTAATTAACGCAGATCCTCAAACACCTCAATTAGAAAATTATGTTATTATCATAATACATACTCTGAATTTTAAGTTTTACTTGTTTAAACAGTTTTTTTTAAGACTTATTCTTCCTGTAAATGAGTTTCATTTTTCTGCAATGTGTATTGAATGACGGAATTCATATAAATCTGCATTTAAAAGTTACTACTTTAATTTACGGTCCATAGTTAGTTTGTTTTTAATATACAGCGAAAGTGTAATTTGTAATTTACGTAGATTTAATTGCTTTGGGATCAAAATTATCGATATTAAAAACGATAAAAATCGATTCAGTAAACGATTCTGAACAAACTAATTTCAGGATGTGCATAATCTGTATTATATTATATCTAGTATAACTGTAATTTATTATTATAATTAGGTTCATGTTCTTTGATAATGGAAAAAAAAACAGTCACACAGGTCAATCTTCAAGGTTAAGCAACGTTTGGCAAGGTCGGGTTGTGGATGGGTGTACATCAAGCATTCATTAACACATCAAGATTCATCCATGCTTCGGAAAGCAGATCAATGAATTGGTCCCATGTCATATACACTTTTTTAACAGTCGTTACGTGTGACAAGTCAGATTATCTGACACCGGCCTTGGCAAGGAGTATCGTGTTATCCAGCTACCGGGTTATGAAATAGGCAATCGCTCCATGTTAATCTCAGCTGCATCCAGTTGGACTAAGCCAACACCAACATAGTTGGGAGGCTTAGCAGATAATATATCAATCAATATAATAAAGAAATTGAAGGAAATAGTACATTGTTCACCGAGAGGAGAAAGTGACCGATTACCGTCGAGGGTGTCATTTGAAGCCCGAGCCGTAGGCAAGGGCTTTAAAACACCCGAGATCGGGAATCGCACTTTCTCTCGAGTGATACATAGTGCTTTATACTACACCTACGAGGAAAATAAATAGTACTTTTCAACATTGAGTACATAGACCATAACGTACTTGGTTTGTATTTTTGCGCTTTTTCACTGAAATAAAAAAAAACAAAACAGTTTCAGAAAAAGATGCCGCATTTTTTTCACTTTTCCATTGCAAAAAATCGTCATAAGTTTAATTATATTTTTTTTTGATTTCTGTGGTAAAAGGTTATCAATCAGTATTTTTGCTGTTTCCTTCAACTGCGGCGGAGTTAAAAAATCTTCATCATCACTATCACTACTTATCATTTTGATAGTTTTATTTTACTTTCTACGAAAACTGAATCCTCAAACAACACACAAATTGAGAATGGTGCCAATGGCGTCTGCAATTTTCACATGTTCTTTTTTCAAATTGTTTATCCTGCCGCCGCAGGGTCGCACTGCCAGCCCGACACCATCCAACACACAGCTAGTGGCCAGTGTCATTTTGCGAACTTGGAGATAAAAACTCACTGTAAAAACTTTTTGGCTTTTGATATTTAGGTTACCGGCGCATAGTCTTACCCAAAATTAAAAAAGAAAAACCACGTAAGAAATGGATTTTCATACACTTTTCTCTCCCGCTCAGATGCGTTTTCTCCCCGCATATTTGTTCGATATGCAATGACGTACTTTCTACCGTAAATTTGATGAAGTATCAAGGTACTTTCCAAGCAGGTGTAGTATAAATACTGTAAGTACAGTCTGGGACACGTAAGTTGAAACAAAATGGCGGTCGTCCACGCAGGTACAATTATGGAGAAAAGTCTTTTCTGCGGTCGTTTGGCAAATTAAAAATAATTTCCGATTCTACTTCAAATTATTGTATTTCTCGAACAACCGAGACATCGGAAGTGGTAGTTAGGTAACTATTATTAAACGGAACAGTTAAAGGAATGTACTAACTAATAAAAATTGGATATAACAAAAGTTAATATACAGTTACAGCTGCATATTTAATCACTTTCACTCACTGGCATAACACCAGACCTGGAATATCAGTTATAATATTATTTTGTTTTAAAAAGTAATTGTAAACGTCAACTATAATTCTCCTCCCCTCTCTCCTAATAGTTCGTTGTGCTGGACTTATTTTCTTGAAATTAAGTTAAATGATTATACATTTCACAGAGACATATATTCAAAAATTTCATGCGTGATTGTACACTAGGGCCACGGGGAGAGTGCGCGGGCAGCGCGGGGCATAATGAGGCTGCGTGGTGACTAGCGTCACCACGTTATTATGGTTACGCGCCGCCCCGCGTCCCGCACTTCGATTGAGACCCAAAAATGTGTTACTGCGCATTCAAGGCCATAGTCCAACTTACGAGTCCCGAACTATAGGTTTTCTGTTACACTATGTTGAGTTTATTATTATATTTGTTTTTATTAAATTTGATAATTCCATACATTTTTGACAACCAAAACCGTTGACACGCTATTTGAGAAATACTCTACTTCAAATATTTTGTTTACGAAATGGGGGACAGAATTTTGGGAGTAAATGCGTCATAGGTGTCCAAGAAGTGAAACAACAAGACAAAAAACACGATGAAAATATTAAAAAAAGAAAATTTCCGTGCACGTCAATACTTGAAGAGATAACATACAACAAACAGACAGACATATTTACGTTCACAGAGTCCAAAATACATATAAACATTTTAAATATACAAATAATTAAACGCAATATTTTGTGCTAGATGAAAACAATCTGAAACATTTAAAAAAATTAAGTTATTGTTGCACTAAAATAAAAAGATAAACTGAATTTCAAAGACTTCTGTTTACAAAACAGATAAAAAATAAATTGTAACACGAAACTAATTTATACTTGAGGAAGCTGCTTCTACAGAAGAAAAACGAAATAAAATTAAAAGTGACGGAGCAAACACAAACAATGCCCATAATTTTTTCATCTTTCAAAGTAATAATTTTTTAACGCGATCAAAATGTATTGGAACTAGACAGGTTAATCTAGTATAATATTAATCAACTAAAATACATTGTCGTGGACTTAATCAAGTAAAATGTACTGTCATGAACTAAATTTTACATATTGTATCATCTAAACATCACCGTGTTTCTAATAGTCATGTGTCCCAAAATGTGTGTGCCCAAAAGTTTACGCTTTTTAACCGACTTCAAACAAAGAAGGTTCTCAGTTAATCTTGAACTTTTTTTAAATGTATGTTATCTCATAGCCGTCTTTGAGATATTATCTCAAAGACGGCTGGACCGATTTGGAAAGTTCTTATTTAGTTTGAAAGCGTATACTTTCTAGTTGGTCCCATTGTTATCACATTAGGATCTGATAATGGAATCATGGAGAAATCAAGGGACCTCTTCAAATATTATAGGCATTATAATTAGGATATTAAGTACATTATGCTCGTCACAATGCATATGGTGAAGTAGAGCTGATGGTGAAGTACCAGGAGAACTCCTGAAAAATTAACGGCATCGGGAAAAGCTATATTTTGTAAAAGGTGCTAAGTAGTTGACATTTTGGCTTTTGTAACTAGATAAATTACAAACAGACCCAATAAAAAGCGTGAAAAAAAAAACTTTTTTGCAAAAACTAAAACCGACTTCCATATCGAAACACTACAAAGCTAAAAACTTTAATTTCGGAAGGCGGTGTGAAAAAAAAAGAAAATACGAAACCAATAACACCGACTACCGAAATTAAAGATGTTTTTGGGTTTGTAGTGTTTCGATATGGAAGTCGGTTTTATTTTTTGCAAAAATTTTTTTTTTTCATAGTGTGATGTCATACGGCATTTTATTTTGGGGAAATGGGAAATTATATCAGAATCCAGTCTATCAGGATGCAGCTGAGTACTTGTGCTTTATATGGAGTGATAGGTTATCTGACTTCCACAAGCCAATAGCTATGCAGTACTATACCCCTTGGTAAGAATAGTGTCAATGTTATTACAAGACAAACGGCGATGCGCCATCTTTACATGATAGACATCCCACCCATACGCACGAAACATTTTGGGAATACTTTCATTGTGCGTACGGCTAAGGAGTGGAATTCCCTGCCGGAGTCTGTGTTTCCTGATAGTTATAACCTGGGAGTCTTTAAGTCAAGAGTGAATAGGTTACTCCTAGGCAAGCGTGCTTCATCTTCGACCACATCATCACTTACTATCAGGTGAGATGGTCGTCAAACGCGAACCTATTTTTAATAAAATATATTGAATTGCGTACTCAGTCATACTTTTATAGTGTAAAATAATTTGGTTGTTTCCGCCTTTCTAGGTACTATGTGCATGAAGTCTAAATAAATAAATAACTGTTTATTATAAGAGGTACCCAAGCGATAATATTGTTCTAGCCTTTACCGCTTCCTAATCACAAAAGAGCTGTTTATCGACCCCATTCCATTATTTCACGGACACGAGCAATAAATCACTAGAACAGAAACAATAAATTTCTAAACAATAATATTCAAAGAGTTTCGAACAAAACAAAAATTTCACAATGATTTTCGCTTTAGAAAATTAGTAAAAATTCGTTTCCTTTTGATGAGTTGAAGATTCTAATCAAACATAACATTATTTACTTCCTTGTAAAAACCTTAAGATAGATATTTTCAAGCACATCACCGTATTCAGTTCGGTAGTTTAACAACGAATGTAAAATGATATATTTATTTTATGTCGCAGAAACCAGTAGAAGCTTCCACCTGTGACTCCGTAAATAGTGTTTATTTCAGCGTATAAAAACGTAGTCTATAATATTCTTTTCAATGTGGAATCTAACTCTTGGCCAAATTTCATTAAAATCATTAAAGTGGTTTAAATGTGAAAGTGTACCAAACTGACTTATTTTGGCATTTTTAATATTAGTACTTATTTACGAAGGTTGCTATAAAATAAAAATAAGCTCGCGTTTGACCACTATCTCAACTGATATTAAGCGATGTTGTGGTCAAAGATAAAACAAGCTTGCCTAGAATTACTATTCCTATTCACTCTTGACTTTTAATTCATAGGCAATGTTTCAGCTTAATATTTTACTATTTTATTTAGAATCAATTATGAAATTTTAACAGAGAAAAACATTTTTCGGTATATTTAGGTAGACTGTACAAAATGTTCGTAAGAGCTGATTTATATCAGGAATATTATGAATTTTCTAAAAGATTGCAGTTTCAAAACCATAATGTTTCCATTGCTTGTAGAAAAAATAACTAAGGGGAAAACAGGTCAATATGGCATTAATTTATAGGTACCACTAAAGTGACTAACGTAGTTCTGTTCTGAATTCAAAGTGCTGTAAATGGTACTGATTGAGTAACGTTCGTTCATTCGTGCCTCGTTCACTCTTTTGAAATGGTGAATTAAGTGCACTGAGTCCAAATGTATGACATTTCTATACAATGAATTAAGTATATTCTTTTAAAAGAATTAGCTATTTTTTCTTTTTAGTAATTGGAATTAAATCTATTTTTATGTATATGTTTTGTTTTCAATGGTACTTATAGAAACTTTGATTTCAGGTATAATTTACATTTGATTGGAGAAAATTTATTACAGCCCCACTGATGCATATTGTACAGGGATGATTCAGAATTGCAGTTATATTTAAGCGTGATATTCTGTATCTGAAATCTATAGGTACTAATATTATAAAGAGATAAAATTTGTTTGTAAGTTTCTATAACTAATGATCCAATGCTTAAATTATTTCGAAATCTATGCAGACGAACTCACGGGTGAAGTGCTAGTAAATAATTGCGATAGACTTACGTTAAATAAAAAAATCGATAACATTTATTGAAAAAAGGAGCTCGACTGCACAAAAAGCGACTAAAAAATTCCCACTAAATATTTTTTCTAGAAGTCGCGTGCCATATAAATGCCATCAACTACTTGAAAAGTGACTTCTGAGGCAATTTATTTCAGAACTTATTTTTTCCGAGCATATTTTGGCCTCAGTATCCTTAGCTCCTTAGGCCTCAGTATCTTTAGCTCCTTAGGCCTCAGTATCCTTAGCTCCTTAGGCCTCAGTATCCTTAGCTCCTTAGGCCTCAGTATCCTTAGCTCCTTAGGCCTCAGTATCCTTAGCTCCTTAGGCCTCAGTATCCTTAGCTCCTTAGCTCAAAATTGGAAATTAATTATTATCATCCGCTTAGTCTTTTGTCAACTATGTTGGAGTTGGCCTCCAGTCTTACCGAATGAAGCTGAGTATTAGTGTTTTACATGGAGCAACTACCCAGTAGCTGGGTAACACTATACTCCTGGCAAGATTGGCGTGTTAAAACGAATAGAGTAGACCCCAAGTAAAGGGAGTAGACATGGTAGAAGAAGAATAGAAGAATTAGTTTCGTGGTCAAGAAAAGTATTTTCTCTTTTAAGTGATAAAAAATGCATTTGTGGATAACAATGGATTCATTGTAATTAGTGTTGCCCAAACGAGAGTCTCGCAAGAGTCTTGCAATTAGCGATTATCCTATTGCTATTTATTAAACGGTAGTTGAGATCTCAGAACAATGTAACAGAGTCTGTTACATTGTTCTGAGATCTCAACTACCGTTTAAATTTTTGTATCCATAGAAATATTGTGAGGTGTACAATAAAGTATATAATAATAATAATTGTGAAACAAGCACGCACTACATCTAAATATATATAACTGACTAACTAACTGACTGACTGACATAGTGATCTATCAACGCACAGCCCAAACCACTGGACAGATCGGACTGAAATTTGGCATGCAGGTAGATGTTACGACGTAGGCATCCGCTAAGAAAGGATTTTGCGAAATTCCCACGGGATCGGGATTTACACGGGAAAAACTTCCCACGCGGGCAAAGCCGCTGGCACAAGCTAGTTTCAATATAAACTTTAACTGTGACATATTATTTAGTTATATTTATTCTCCTTCGTCCATGTAATTTACGTAAAACGGGGTAAAACGTTTATGATTCACGTATTAATATATATTAATATAATTATATATAAATATATTAATATAATTAATATATACATATGTATAGATAACCAATACAACTAGAGGTAAATGTGACGTCAATATTCTATTGGCTATGGTTTTGGACTTGTGATGGAGAGGTCGCAGGTTCGAACCCCTCCCATTCCAATATAACCGTGAACCCACTCCAGACACAAGCATATTCAGCTTAGTTGGAGGGGTTTTTGAAGATTGCTAGTATTGTAAATTCTACCCACATTGCTGGTTCTCTTTAAAATAAACAGAAAAAATTGGCCAAGTGCGAGTCAGACTCGCCCATGAAGGGTTCCGTAGTAACTATGATAAATATAATATACTTAATGTATTTGAAAAAAAAAAAAAAAAAACCTTAAAAATTTCTTAAAACTAGCTTATTTACAATTTTTACGTGGGAAGAATAATAACATAAAAAACTAATCCATACTAATATTATAAATGCGAAAGTAACTCTGTCTGTCTGTCTGTCTGTCTGTCTGTTACCTTTTCACGCCTTAACCGCTGAACCGATTTGCATGAAATTTGGCATGGGAATAGTTGAGGACCCTGGGAAGGACATAGGATAGTTTTTATCCCGATGTAAGGTTCCCGCAGGATAGTTTTCGAATTGTATGTTTGTTGCTCTTTCACACAAAAACTACTGAATGGATCTCAATGAAATTTGGTAAGGAGACAGTTGACATCCTGTAAAAACACATAAGCTACTTTTTATCCCGGAATTCCCACGGGTTTGAGATTTACGCGGGGAAAACCTCCCACTCGAACGAAGTCGCGGACAAAAGCTATCCATACTTTAATACCAATAATATAACTCCATACTTGCATATCCATATCCATACTATCCATACTTCCATATCCATCAATACTTCCATACTAATATTATAATAATACGAAAGTAACTGTCTGTCTGTTACCTTTTCACGCCTAAACCGCTGAACCGATTTAGATGAAATTTGGCATGGGAATAGTTTAGGACCTTGGGAAAGACATAGCATAGGTTTCGTCCCGGAAATCATTCCTAAAGGATGTAAAAGGGGTGTTAAAATTTCGTATAGGGAATCAATGATGTCCCCGCCCTCCCCACCCACACTTGACCGCTTAACCGATTTGGATGAAATTTGGTATGGAGATAGTTTTAGACCCTGGAAAAGACAAAGGATAGTTTTTATCTCGGAAATCATTCCTTAAGGATGTAAAGGGGTGTTGGGACTTTGTATTCCCCCTCTCAATTCATTCAAATCGCGTATTCAAGAACCACTCATACATAACATTTTTTTTAAACTACACAACTGCATGTAGGCTATACAAATCTTTGTTTAGAGCTGGGGTCGAACCCACGTCATGCACCAGTTAACAGTTACGCCAACCGTGTCGCTTAAATTTTAACCAATCAACTTAATAGACGAATCATTTCTATTTCAAAATCTGGGCAATATGCGTTTGCCCTTTTGAAAATAGGAGAAGATCGTGTGGCAACAGATATCAACGGGATGATTTATTTGAGCTGAACTGAATCTGAAACTGAAGATGAAACTGAAGCTGAAACTGAAGCTGAAACTGTAGCTGAATCTGCAACTTAAAACCAAAACTGAAGCTGAAGCAGAAACTGAATCTGAAACTGAAACCAAAACTGAAGCTGAAACTGAAACTGGAACTGTAGCTGAAACTGACGCTGATACCAAACTGAAGCTGAAACTGAAATTAAAGCTGAAGCTGAAACTGATGCTGAAACCAAAACTGATGCTGAAACTGAAGCTGAAAATTAAGCTGAAACTGTAGCTGAATCTGACACCAAAACTGAAGCTGAAGCTGAATCTGAAACCGAAGCTAAAGCTGAAACTGGAACTGTAGCTGATACTGACGCTGAAACCAAACTGAAACTGAAGCTGAAACTGAAACTGATGCTGAAACTAAAACTGAAGCTGAAACTGAAGCTGAAACTGGAACTGTAGCTGAAACTGACGCTGAAACCAAACTGAAGCTGAAACTGATGCTGAAACTAAAACTGAAGCTGAAACTGGAACTGTAGCTGAAACTGACGCTGAAACCAAACTGAAGCTGAAACTGAAACTGATGCTGAAACCAAAACCAAAACTGAAGCTGAAGCTGAAATTGAAGCTGAAACTGAAACTGACGCTGAAACCAAACTGAAGCTGAAACTGATGGTGAAACCAAAACTGAAGCTGAAACTGGAACTGTAGCTGAAACTGACGCTGAAACCAAACTGAAGCTGAAACTGAAACTAAAGCTGAAGCTGAAACTGATGCTGAATCCAAAACTGAAGCTGAAGCTGAAACTGAAACTGAAAATTAAGCTGAAAGTGTAGCTGAATCTGAAACTGAAACCAAAACTGCAGCTGAAGCTGAAACTGAATCTGAAACTGAAACTGAATCTGAAACTGAAACTAAAACTGAAGCTGAAGCTGGAACTGTAGCTGAAACTGACGCTGAAACCAAACTGAAACTGAAACCAAACTGAAGCTGAAACTGATGCTGAAACTAAAACTGATGCTGAAACTAAAACTGAAGCTGAAACCAAACTGAAGCTGAAACTGATGCTGAAACTGAAAATTAAGCTGAAACTGTAGCTGAATCTGAAACTGAAACCAAAACTGAAGCTGAAACTGAATCTGAAACTGAATCTGAAACTAAAACTGAAGCTGAAGCTGAAACTGTAGCTGAATCTGAAACCAATACTGAAGCTGAAGCTGAATCTGAAACCGAAGCTGAAGCTGAAACTAGAACTGTAGCTGAAACTGACGCTGAAACCAAACTGAAGCTGAAACTGAAACTGATGCTGAAACCAAAAGTGAAGCTGAAGCTGAAACTGAAACTGAAGCTGAAACTGAAACTGACGCTGAAACCAAACTGAAGCTGAAACTGATGCTGAAACCAAAACTGAAACTGAAAATTAAGCTGAAACTGTAGCTGAATCTGAAACTGAAACCAAAACTGAAGCTGAAGCTGAAACTGAATCTGAAACTGAATCTGAAACTGAAACTAAAACTGAAGCTGAAGCTGGAACTGTAGCTGAAACTGACGCTGAAACCAAACTGAAGCTGAAACTGAAACTGATGCTGAAACCAAAAGTGAAGCTGAAGCTGAAACTGAAACTGAAGCTGAAACTGAAACTGACGCTGAAACCAAACTGATGCTGAAACCAAAACTGAAGCTGAAACTGGAACTGTAGCTGAAACTGACGCTGAAACCAAACTGAAGCTGAAACTGAAACTAAAGCTGAAACTGATGCTGAATCCAAAACTGAAGCTGAAGCTGAAACTGAAAATTAAGCTGAAACTGTAGCTGAATCTGAAACTGAAACCAAAACTGAAGCTGAAGCTGAAACTGAATCTGAAACTGAATCTGAAACTGAAACTAAAACTGAAGCTGAAGCTGGAACTGTAGCTGAAACTGACGCTGAAACCAAACTGAAACTGAAACCAAACTGAAACTGATGCTGAAACCAAAACTGAAGCTGAAACTGAAGCTGAAACTGGAACTGTAGCTGAAACTGACGCTGAAAACAAACTGATGCTGAAACCAAAACTGAAGCTGAAACTGAAGCTGAAACTGAAGCTGAAATTGAAGTAACATACATAGCGAACGTAGTCCAAGATACGGATAATTTAATAAACCACGTTTATTCTGATTTGAAAACAAATATCAGGGATAAAGAATGGCTGCGTGAAAGAGTAATTTTGGCACCAACTATCGAAATCGTAGAGCAGATCAACGAAAAGATTATGTCTCATGTGGATTGTGATGTTGTTGCATATCTGTCCGTTGACATTGTCATGGATACAAAGCAAGTGACGTCGTACTCTGTAGAGTTTATCAACTCTCTGGAATTGTTAGGGTACCCCATCACATTATTTGAGGCTTTAATTTGGTGTCCCAGTCCTGTTGATGCGTAATCAGGGCGCACCAAGGCTCTGTAATGGCATGCGACAACAAATTATGACAGGAACAGCAAGCGATGAAAACGTATTTATTCCTCACATTCAGTTCGAAAAACTCAAATTTCCCCTAAAAGCGATCTTCGCAATGACCATAAACAAAGCTCAAGGACAGACACTGAAAGTCGCAGGTGTACACTTAGAAAAAGACTGCTTTTCCCATGGGCAATTGTATGTGGCGTGCTCACGAGTATCAAGCGTACAAAATCAACACGCCAAGGACGGGAAAACCAGAAACGTAGTTTACAAAAATGTATTGTAAACTACGTTTTTGGTTTTAAGAAGATAAATTTTAAATACTGTCTGTCTGTTTTTGGGGATGGATGGACCCTGGTGATGGTTTTTTAAATATTATATGCGTTTTTTAACCACACAAAAAGATACGGTACACCTTTTTGGCAACAAGAATTATTGACAAAGTGTAAATTAACGCGGGCGAAGCCGCGGGCAAAAGCTAGTATAGAATAACTTTCTTAAGCTAAATAGATCCTCTGATGTATGATTATTTATGTGTCTCTAGCACACTTTCAAGTGAAGTAATCTTTCTTTATGAAATGAAATGAAATATTTATTTTGTAAATTGGTTATAAATAACACTTTTACACGTCATGTTTTTTTCAACAGACGACAAAAAAAGGAGGAGGTTATCAGTTATCAGTTCGACGCGTATCCGTATATATATATTTTGTTTTTTATGTATGATCACCGATTACTCGAAGACGGCTGAAACGATTTGAAAAATTCTTTTTTTGTTTGAAAGGGTATATTTTGAAATTGGTCTTATTGCCACCAAGTCAGGATCTGATGATGGGATCCTGAAGAAATCGAGGGAACTCTTCAAATATTATAGGCACACCTATAGTGATTTGAGTATTTTTTATAGTAACTTGTGTAGTTGCATTCGAAAAGCACCATTTGTGAAGTGGACCTGATGATGAAGACCACAAATGGCCACTGTAACTACTCAATATTGTATAAGTAGGAATAATAAGTATTTTATGGGTTCCGCTTCGATTACTTGAATATGGTTAATAAGCACAATATGCTCGTCACAATGCATATGGTGAAGTGAAGCTGATGGTGAAGTACCAGGAGAAAACCTCAACAATTAACGGCCCAGCATTGGGAAGAGCAATATTTTGTAAAAGGTTATAAGTAGTTGAGATTTAAGCTTTTGTAACTAGGTAAATTTTATAAATCGACCAACTAAAAAGAAGTCGGTGTCTTTAGTTTTGTATTTTCGTTTTTGGCACCGACTTCCGAAATTGAAGTTATTTTTCACTTTGCAGTGTTTTTTGGAAGTCGGTTTAATTTTTTGGTAAAAAGTTTTTATTGGGTGTTAAGTTTAGCTAGATGAGGCCGGTATTTCCTAACTGACACTTACACTCTGAAGATTAGTTTCTTAATGCAGAAAATGTTGATAATACTCAGTCATATTGCTCGATGTAGCTAGCAGCGGCAAAGGCTCCATACAACTCTATTCCTACTGGCTTCCCTTTTGAAATATGGCAAATATTAGTCTATTGTTTTATACATGAATATATAAATAGTAATCTATTATTTTCAATTAAACAAATAATTATTTACGAAGTTACAAGATTCGAAGTCAGCCACAGGGCCACAGTTACTGGAATTCAGGCATCACACTTGAGCAAGGTAAGCATGTTTTGCTCCGGCTTCCCTTTTATGAAAATTCACCCTTCGCCACTGGTAGCTAGACATTATTATATATTAGACATTATAATGAAAGCCCTCATTCATAAATTGGACTGTGACAATTGCATCATTATGATACTTCTGACAATCCAAATGTAGTTGAGGTAATCACAACAGTAGTTGATAAGCGAGCTCAGAAATAAATATATAAAAAACAAATAATAGAGTAAATAATACTTCAGAACCAAACGTATTTGGAATATCATTCGTTAAAAATAGTGCCATCATTAGTCACTTGGTCCCTAACATACATTAACAAACTAACATTTCGATCCAGTAGTTGAAAACTTTTCTATTCACCCCATTTTACGGTAAATCATTTTATTATGCATCAGAATTACTTGAAAAACTTACTTTTCATCCCCCCATCTCGGAAAGAGTATTTTTGCTCTTCGATATCTGCTTGCAAAAGCCGTTTTTATCCGCTAGAGGATAAAGTAAATTGAATTTACAGTACCTACCTAACAAAATATTACATATTACACTTAATTTAAGTAACTGTAGCAACGTTACTTTCCATTTTTCTTAATTATACCTAAGTATTATTTGTTATAATTTAAAGATTATTCTGTAATACTTACTTAGCATAATTTAGTAGTTAATATCTAAACTGACATAAAAGTATCTTGTGAATGTAAATGTTTTTTTTTTCTGCATTTAGTCATTTCCTCGCTGAGGTGGGATGAAAAGTTACGTGTTGCACTCGAGTGCAAAGATTTTTCACCTCGTGCTTTTTTGATTCCCTCGCTAACGCTCAGGATGGATTCTAATGTTTGAATCACTCGCTGCACTCGTGATTCAATTTTAGAATCCTTCGCTTGCTCGGTCATCAAAATTGAGCACGCGGTTAAAAAGCAACTTTGCAATCTTGTATAACAAATAACTATTTTATGCTTATTTTACTATGTTCAATTATAGTCTGATTTGCGATATGATTTTATTCTGGGTTTTTTTAGGATTTGATCATGCCCCTACTCGCTATGAGCTCTCGTGGTGGTTTACGGCTCATTCCTACTTTAAATGTTTTATTTCACACAGTAGGCCTGTGTGAAATAAAACATTTAAAGTAGGAATGAGCCGTAAAGCCGTGCCACGGGCAATTACAAAACGTCAGCAGTTAGTGCACGGTCCGAAATTGGTCGTTTTCTATGGAGAAGAACCAGCAAGAAACCACTCATAGAGTCACTCATGACCTCATGACTCATGACTCATGTCCTGTATTTCAGCAGAGAGAAGTTATAAGGTTGGTAATGTTATACCATGTTTATACCCGGACTTTTAATTCGATGCAGTAAGCTGACATAAGCTAGTGTCACTTACTAAAATAATGATAGGTACCCTATTTAACCTAATAGTGATGGATTCAATCAATCGAATAATAAATGAGCGATTTTTAATCGTGAGAATAAAAATAAATGTTAATATATATATACCATTATCTTTTATTTTGAAGTATTAACTAGATTTTATTATAAATAAATCTATTTTATTAAAAATATTCATATCTAACCAGACATGATAAAAACCACTCTTATGGAAATTGTTTCATGTGACGAATATTTTAATAAATTGCTCTAGATTACTATTAAAAAGCCTGTCCCTGCACCACTGCGACCTATACCCCGTTGGAATGGGTACAGGTACTAAGGGCCTACGCCTATTTAATTGCAAAAAATATTATCATGATCTATTTAACAATTTTGGTTTCATTATTTCATAAATACTTATTGTTACAACGACTTGACATACATAGATTATTACTGTTATCATGACATTTGAGTGATATTATTCCTGGATTTGACATTGCATATTGTAATTTTATATTTGTATCTGAAATTAATTTTGACATTTTTTTTATTCGTTACATTTTAATTTATTTTATATATAGTTGACAAATTATGTGACTTGATTTTTTATATTATTTTTGACATTCAAATTTTATTGCTCTGTATACCTACTATTGTCAACTCATAATATTATAATTAATTCGTTACTTAAATTCATTATTAATATATTTGCACGCCATATTATGTGGCAAACATGATTGTACTTTATTTTTATTATGATATCTTGCATGCACGACTTTTTATTCTTGTATGTATACACATGTTTACGCAAATAAATAAATCTCAAATCTGAAATTTATTCGTTTTATTTTATACGCCCTTTTATGATCACATTTTACTTTTGTTATTTTCACACAAAATTATTAAAAAATAGTTTACGTCGTTATTCGATTTTATTCCTGAAACGATTAATTTAGTTACATCACAATTTCGTAGTTGTCATTATCTGAAAATTCAGAAACTGTCAGTCTATTGTATCAAATTAAAATTCCGGGTATATGTTTTGGTAAAACTGTTTGGCCGTCATGAATCGACAGATGGTGGAGCCAAAGTAGGTATCGTATCATACATTTTTATGTATGACTTATTGAGATAAAAATTACTGGAGATAAAATTTGTATTATTAGGTTTCGAAAACAAAATGTAAGCTATCCAAAAAATTGTAGTTCAATCGCGCTGAACGGGTTATGGTTCGATAAAACCGTGTTACCGAATTTTCCGAAGAAACATGAAATATCACGATTTGATATTTATAAGACCATTCAAGAACGAATGGGCTCACGCGCACAGGGTTCCACGCGAATCATATTTTTCTAAATATGAAATGCCATACAAGTCGCATTGAATTTTTTTAATGCACTTACATATAAGTTGAAAACTATTTTCTGTAAATTGTTGATATAATATAAATCTTGAATAACTTAAAATTATAAATTTATTTTTAAAAATTATGAAAAATATTGTACACAAGATTGCACGAGTTTACATTATTATGGCGTACGATACAGTTTGAAACTTTGTATTTCTTATGTCTACAAAGCACCATTTCTTCAGGTTACACAAATTCGTCATGTCAAACGAATATTACTACTAGTCTTGTGCCTGCTCGGTCACTTTGTAGATCGCTCTGTACTAGTTCATTTCGGACAGTGAACCAGTTAACTCTATTAGTTCTAATAGCTCTATTCGTTTTTCGCTCTCGGCGGTCCTTAACTCAGAGCACAGCGCGGACCACAGAGCAAATACGCTCTTTAAGTAGGTACTATCAAAGACGTCTTATTTATTTATCTCTGTATTACCACAGCGTAAACAGCTGACATAATATTAGGATTATGTATAATTTAAACATAGATATTTTTTACCATTGAAATGTGAATCTGAAACGGTTCTCATTCATACAGACACAGAATGAATTCGTATAACGTTTCTGTCAACCAATCAGTGTCTGTATTTCATTTCTCGTTCGCACATTACGATCGCACGGTTTAGAATGTACGAGTACGAAAAGAGCTATTAGACCTATTAGACCGATTACAAGTCAGCGTTCGGAAACGGTTCTTTTAGTACAGTGCAAAGATTCGGCTCCTATTCGTTCATCGTTCACGTACTACACAAGACTAATGACAACTAGATACGACGTAAATCATCGGAACAGAAACACAAATTAAGACTTATAACGATACGTGTGCCATCTTTACATTCGCATACGGAACCCTAAAACGAGTCTATAAAGGCTTCCTTCTAACATAATGACAAAGAATGGATATAACACTAACGGTAAAGGTCGGAGGTTCTATTTTTGTGTGAACAAATTGATTTTAACCGACCAAAATTTAAGTTTTTTTTTTACTTACGAAAAACGGTTATCGCCGTCAAACAACCTTTCAATTTATTTGGAAGCATGTTTGTTAATAGAACGCAGAAAGTGGGTATTTCTAACTTGTTTTCATAATTACGATGGCATGGTTGGAGCAGTGGTTAAGTGATTGGCTGCTGCTGTGTGTTGCAGGTTGAATTCCGCCGCTAAAAATGATTGTACTGATTGATTGTTTTTTATTTAGAGTGGTAATAAATAGTTCAGATTATCATGTACTATGACGTCGTTGATATAATCAATAGGGTGACTATTTCGGCATCACAGCTGTGAAAATCCCAAGTCAAGAATTGAATTATTTGCATACTTTACAGCCCGTATCTCTGATATCCCACGGATTAGGATGTTGCAACTGGATCTGTCATATAGATAAATAAATAGATTGACTTGGCAATCGCAATAAACAATTTAATTTATATATGTATTACTTGTGAGATATATTGTGTTTTCATGCGATGGCCGAGTCAATCTATTTATTTACAACGGTAAAGATTTTTAATATTGATATGGTCACTATAAGATGTCGTTAGGTTAGATAATTACGTAACAACTTAAGACAGAAGGTCCCTTAAGTAGGGACTGAATAAATTAATAACCGACTTGGTATTACATGGATCTCACATTTTTTTACGGTAGAACAACTAAGTTGCGAGACTTGGGTTTTTGACAAGTATTGTTTTTTATGGGATTAGTTTATTAAGATAGTTCTAAGGAGTTTTTGTGCACTCAGTTTGCTCGTATCGATTGCACTTAGATTTTTGGGTGAAAAACGGATCATCTTTTCGCAAATTATCCATCATGCGCTACAGAAATAAGGCAGCATTAGCAAGTTAGTTAGCCTTATTTTAAAGTTGCATTTTTATAAAAAAATAGTCTAGTCACGTTTCCGAATAAATTCACTATTTTAGGCCGTGACTTTGAAACACTCTACCCATATGATTAACAAATAGTTTCCGCGAAACGAATAATGTTTCCTTTGCGTGTTGATTCTTGCTACTTACGATTTAACATTGCAATTTCAATCCAATTAAAAAACAACAAAGTCCAGGTTTCATAGGAAAACGATTATGCAGTACGGTGTTATTTGTAATTTTGAATTACATAAGTGATACAAATGGCTAAATAACATTTGGGTTCCGTGGTAAAATATTTAACGATTAAAAATTCTACATCTGCTACTTCACTTTTGTGTTGTAGTAGTTCTTGTAATTAAAATTTTGAGAGTTCTGAAAAGAGAAAAATGGAACCTTTATTGAATACCTTATGAGTGTTTCGATCTGACCGTCTGTCTGTCTGTTAGCTGTCGAATTGAATTTGTTCTGAATTTACAAGACAAATTTAATATGTAGTTATACGAATTTTTGGAACCTAACAGGTGCGCGGAACATAAATAAATATTATTTTTAATATAGAATTGTATTTAAAACTCAATTTTTTTTTTTCAACCACTGATTACTATTATGCAGCGTGAAATTTTAATGATTGTTATCCCGCAGCAGGACGGTTACCCATCAGTAGTAGTATCGAAACATAAAGTAAAACTTAAAAAACAGAATGTTTTTTCGGTTGGTCCGTCTGTCCACCCGTATATCACACACATTTTATTCTAATATTAAGACCTTGCCGTTAAAACATTAAGGGGGGCTTTCTGTACATAGAACTCAAACTAAAGAAAAACATCAACCTATACGTCTTTATAAATGAAATTGAGGTTCCTAAAATCAATATATCTTATGGTTGATCGTTTGAAAGATAGATACTTCCAAAGTGGTAAATAGAGGCATAAGCATATTTTTGAATAGCGTAAATATAACTTTGTCATTCATACAAAGACTATGAAAAACAAAATTATTTTGCATACTCCGACTCGCACTTGGCCACATTTTATCATGAATTATTGTTTTCTATTTTGTTTCATACGACAACACACTTGAAAACACCGAGAGGACTCGGACGAGATTGACTACATAACATTTAATTAAGGATCAACTTTGAGTCTAAACTTTTGAGAATAGGTAAATTTGTTACAAAGCATGACGAAATAATTAAGATGCAAATGTGCCAACGACGTACTATGAATAGCTAACATATAATATTACTAACAACAAGTTGTTCAATTCGACATTATTTAAGTTTATATTCATGCAAGGAAGTAGTTAGTCACTATTATTGAATATGGCAATACTAAATCATCACTAACATGAAACAGATATGAAGCTATTTTGATTAAATGCAAGCTACCAATGAAACATTTAATGCAACACATACACAATGGTTTAAACTAATTCAAAATTACTTCAAGCAACGATCCAACATTATGACACTGATACTTAAAATTTAATTAAACAACCAGATGATATATAGGACAGGATATATAGGAATCTCTAGATAGAAGAGAATTCAAGAATTTGTCATAACATATTACTTCCTATAAGAACTGCATGCATTTGTATTACACCCTCAATATTGTAGACCAATGGCCACAATTAATCACGTAAGCTACTTGAATGGGTCATTCCCAGTTGTCCCTACCGTTGACGCTACCATTGGTGGCAAATGGGATTTTATTTCGAAAAATTTCCCATTTGTCACCAGTGGTGGCAATTGGGACTGGCCACTTTCTTTGTTTCCAGTTGCCACCAGTGGTGACGAATGGGAAAAATAAATTGATACGCCCCCAGTAGTGGCGGTGCTAGAGCTGAATATATAGTGATGTGAATTCCTTATTTTACATGATATCATGGACACCATAAACAACCCCTAAAGAAATCTTGAAAGACTGAAAAAGAAAACAATATTAAAATCTCGGTCCGCCTGATCTAATACTGTACCTAGAGTCTTGTATCCAAAGGTCTCTGGTGTCTATCGGAGGTAGTTCAGTCTCAGTTGATGCTGCAGAATGCTGTGGTGTCCCACCTAGAGGTCCCAGGAACCTTCGCCACGTGCACCGACGACCTGGTGAAAGAATAGGTTTTATTTGATAAATTTTCTTATCTAACTGTGGGTGGGGATTTTGGTCTTGTAATAGAATTTGGGAGTTTTTCATTCCGTCATAAATTCCCTGCTAAAAGTAGATCTCAAAAAGCAGTCAGCTCCAATGGTGGGTGGAATGGGATGGAACAATGGGTACATTTTTAATCAGTAAGTCTGAATTCTGGGTCGGTACTAGTCGGTAGGGAATGTCAGACTTCTAGTGATTAAAATCCCACCAGAGTAACAGTACTCTTGCGTACCGGGGCCGCGGTATCTCGTAGAACATTCCCGCAACCCCGGCACCTAACTCTAAGTATGTATTTTCACATTATCACAACAACACTTCAATCTGGTTTTGGTAATTCATAATCATAATCATTTATTGACAGTTTTATGTAGTACATTCAAGAAGTCCCTAGCTCCTGCGCTAGTATTTGCTGTATTGCAGGAGCCAATTAAATGTCTGGTATTAATTAGTTCAGAATCTCAGGAAAGGAAGACAAATACAAAGTTTATAGTTAATCGTGTTTTCAAAGACATCTAAAATAAACAGTTTCTAATGAGTTTATTAGTTGATAAGCGGAAGAGTAGCGTTTATCGGCTCACCGAGAAATTGGGTTTTTCTATTAGATGCTTGGTTTATCTTTGCTGGTTTAAAGTCATTAAAGAAAATGAGTTTAAAGTTGTGTACATGTTAGTTAAAGTCTATTTATATTTTATTTTAAATTTTAAAAAGTGTTGTAGGTCTATTATTTCCCCTCCTTCTCAATTTTACGTTTCATATTTATGAAAAATATTGTTTCTGCATTATATGCATGTATTTTATAATTATCAAAATTAATGAAGATTATTAATAATATTTCTAAAATTACAGCTCTAAATCTATCTTCTTAAAGGTACCCCAAATGTTGTCTGTAACAGATTGTCCTGTGAGATAAGACCATCCATTGTACTCTACGTTTCATATTTTTTAACCTGCGACTAGTAGAAGGCGAAGTACAAATGCTTCAACAATAAGATCTTAATATAGTTATAGATTATAAGCGATTTTAGAAAAACACACAATTTTAAGTCGTTGACAGTTTAACTAACTTGTAACATTTGGTTATAAGCACAACGCCGGTTGCTTTGTACAATACATTTTCCATACTCAAAAGCAAACAGGCCAGAACGCCTCTTGGCAATTGTGCATCGGATACTCACTCAAAACAACTAAGGGTATTGCTTTAAATACTCCAGTTATTTCAGTTTGTAGCTCAAGCACTCGAACACAAAGCTATCCATTCTCCTCTATCGTTTAACGTCGCCATAACTGTACTTATTGTAGAGGAGTATTCCCGTTTGAGCACCTATTTTTTGAGCATTTGTTTCCCGTTTATACCAAAGTTATTCCCAGTAGAAATGGGAATACGTTTGGTGCTCAAAAAATTGGTGCCTAAACGGGAATACTCCATTGTGAAAAGGCAGAATCGCTTTTTCTGTAGGTAGTAGATTATGCATCGAGGTCTTATAGTAAGTTTTTGTCCCATCAAAAAAATTGTGAAATCTAGATGGGTCTAAATCTATATCTATATGGGTGCCAAGTTCTGTGTTCACTCAGGATGTAATTATTGTTTCTTTAAAACGCTGGTATATATAGTTCGCTATTTCAGCTAAATTAATGTAATTTTAAATTCTTAACTAGGCGTTTGAATATATGTGCCTAATTTCATGTATGCAGATTAAATTGTTTCGATTTGTGAAGGGTAGTTTGAAGTGGTTTGTGTAATATTACATACTGCGCGCTGCCAGCTTCTTTTTAGGGTTCCGTAGCCAAATGGCAAAAAACGCACCCCTTTTTTTCTGGGTGGGAAAATCATCGAATAGCTTCGGAAGGGAGTGTCAGACTTCTACTGACTAAAAACCCACCCTGTTCCTTAAGCTGCCCTTAAGTTCCGGGGCCGCGGTATCTTGTTACAATATTTCCGCAGCCCCGCAGCAAAAAACGGACCCTTAGAGTTTCGTCATGTCTGTCTGTCTGTCCGTCCGTCCGCATGTTACAGCCATTTTATTCCGAAACTATTAGGATTACACATGTAAAACTTGGTAGGTAGATGTATTCTGTTAACCGCTTTCGGATTATTATTAAAAATTTAAAAAATATATAAAATTAAGGGGGCTCCCCATACATAGAACTGAAATTAAAAATAATTTATTTTTATCAAACCTACACGTGTGTGCTATCTGTAGACAGGTATTTAAAAGTGACATTGAGGTATCTGAAACCACGTTTTCTTAAAGTCAATCCTTTAAAAGGTATATTAGAGATATATAGAGCTTGCAAATTGGTAAAATGTGTGTCTTCCCCCTTTAACTTCGATAATAATAAAGTGAGAAATCTAAAAAAAATAAATGCATAATAAAAACAATTAAGAAACATACATTTGAACGAGATCGGGTTAGTAGTTTTTGAGATATAGCACATTTTTTAAAACCGCAAATGTAACTTTGTCTTTCATACAAACACTATGAAAAACAAAGTAATTGGGCGTAGTTACTACGGAATCCTTCATGGGCGCGTCTGACTCGCACATGGTTATTTTTTTTACTTGTCTAGATACATGGTAGCGTGTCCAGACAAGTTAAAATGTTCTAATTCTTCCTTAACGTCTTAGTATATTATTGCATTGCTTAGTGTAGCGTGGTAGTCGATTAAACTAGAATCGATTACCACACTCATCCCTAATGTCTATGGTTTCACTGAGTGACAACACTTATGCGGTGCCGGCTATAAATTCTAATCCCCGGTCTGCTGAGTTCTCTTTACACCGCCTACTACTACAAGTAACTAATATTGAAACCCCTCTGTGCCCAAGGGTAAGTGCTTGCCAATCGCAATCCTCTTATTTCGCCATAATCTGCAACGTTTGTAAATTTATATAATTGCTCGGTTGTCAAGATGGCTTCCGTCCAGAACATGACTGTGCTATTTCATTGTCATCTGTTTTCCACTAGTGATTCTAAATTTGTGAAGCGTCCGCAGGTCGCAGCATTGCTTTCCTGCTGTGTCATAGCAGCTACGAGCTTAAACGCCTTGCCACGCGGTTACCTTCTATTATGTTGCACGCGGCATGCGCACGCTTATCTTTAACCTTTGTGAACCGCCACGATGGTGAGTTTCCCTTCGTTTCCCTGAAGCTGTTCCTTGGGCTTACGGCTGGGAGACGCACGCATCGCTGGCGCTCACGAATCCTGGCACCACGCTTACGGAAGCACCCTTCGTGTTGATTCCAGGGTTTTCCTTTTTACTGCCTTCATCTCTGATATCAACTACCTCAACGTCTGCCACGCGACGGGTGTCACCACTGCCTCCGCGTATAACCGCTAGAGAGACGCCCTGTCGCGTGGTCTGCCTGCATAACCTCTGCACCTGCCACGTGCGAGTTGGGTGTCAACGCTGCCTCCGCGGCTAACCGCAGGAGAGACATCCTCTCGCGTGGTCTGCCCTGCATAACCTCTGCGTCTGACACGTGGTCGCTGCCGGCTTCGGGGTCGGCCCGTCGGTCTGCGTGCGTCGCGGCCTAAGCCCAGGGCAGTACCTTCCACAAACCTACAACCAGTGGAGGAACACCTTGGTGAACTGAATCCACCCCTCTACTGAATAAATGCTGTAAACTTCTGTGGTCATCTTTCAATTCTACCATCTAAACCCCTCACGCCACATTAGCAATGAAGTTATATCGACCCGTGTGGCTGATATTATTCAGCCACAATAGCTCTCACCACAGAACAGATAAAAGAGGTTAGAAAGGAAATAGTTCCTGATTTCTATGAGAACGCGTGTCGCCGCTTGTCTCCCTACTCTTTAGCTCTACTACAAGCAAGAAGCCCGTTACGTATCCGAATTACGCACACAAAACACACACTTAAATCAAGAGCTTGCTTGTAACTCACTGTTGATAAACATGCGCCGCGCATCACGGCCAATCAGGGCAAAGGACAAAACGTCAATGGTTGAAGTATGGCGCATGCAGTACACTGTGAGTGAACTTGGTCATTGCGTTGATTAAGCGAGTACACAACGGGCAATATATACTTTTTGTAACTTGTTGCAATAATGTTGTTAATATTCGGAATTTCATAGTGATCAGAATATTTTTATGTTTTTTACAAATAAAATTGTAATTAAATGTTATTTTCGACTTACCGATGGAAAGATATACCTCCACGCTCCATACTTGCAGTCTGTTTTTTTTTTTTTGTTTTACAGGTTATAATTGCACAACACCGCATTTTAAAGCAGAGCTCTGTGTTCCGAAGTAATCCGAAGCGCACTAAACGCGGTGAATGAATTAATCGGTCGCGCTATGATTTTTGTATCATAAATGTGGCACGCTCGACCCGCCCACGTAATGTGGTGTTACGCCCACGTAAAAAATTCCAACCTTATTCATCTATTCCGTGGCTCTCACTACTTCTACTGTAAATATTAAATCTATAACTACGAAAAGAGGAGATTACACGAACGTAGTTTGACACCCATGCAGAGCCGGATTAACCCTGTCAGAGGCCCTAAGGCAATGGCATTCTCGGGCCCCTTTTCTTACTTTGACTGACCAAATCGTGTGTGAACTGAGGAAACGCACATTAAGGGCTGTGGTTTTTAATATATTTGTTTATTTATACCCAGATTTGTTCTAAAATTGTTTTATTTCTACTACTAAATATAACGATTTGTATTTTGTGAGATAACAGTGAGGTCCCTAAGTTCACACGCACATCAAATTCTCATTCGAAGAAACATGTTTTCTTGGTGCGTGTACTAGGCCTGGGCCCCTAGTTGATGTGGGGCCCCTAGGCAGTTGCCTACTCCGCCTAATGGTTAATCTGGCCCTGTACCCACGTCAACCGAATTAAGACGATTCGACGCGTTAATGTATAGCCGTAAATTGAATATAGGTGACAATGTCTACTTAGTATTTACTGAGACAATTTATCACTTGCCGATACCCTAATTAATGTTGGGTCGATGCTGTATGTATTATTTTTCTATGAAGTGAAGTTAGTAGCCTATGTTACTTGCTGATAATGTAGACTCATATTGCTGAAAGATTTTTTTTTATATTGGTCCTACAGTTTATCCATTACAAATGGACAAAAAACATTCCCCGTTTATAATATTAGTGTCAGACATTTCATACCTTTCTAAGGTATGAAAAGTCTCAGAGTCAATACGTTTGTTTCATGTTCACAAGTAAATCCACGTTTTTGAGCTTCCTATCTATCCACACTTATGCGTAGAGCGCATTGTACGCTACACTAGTTGCCAGGCATCCGGATAAAGCTGGAAATACGTTTTTCGACACAAAATTTAAATAATTTAGGGTGTCCGGCCCTTTCACCCGAATGTCCGGCTAAACTGGCTGGACTGTCCGGCTATTAAGTTTGACGACCTGGCAACTAACGCATCTATATATTTAAATGATTTAAACGCATTTTAATATAGAATCATATTTGCTTTCTGCACTCCGTCTTCATATAAACTGTAACTTCCCCATCCACGTGATGTTCATCAACAGGAGTATAAATGTTTTGCTTCAAGTATTAATTATTAAATGAATCGTTATATGTATAAAATTCTGCACAGATAGTTTAAAACAAAATAAGTGCTACCAAATTCTTTTTACTGTACTGATAATGAAAATGATGGTATTATTTTATAGAGACCAACCGCTTTTGGGAAAAACAAATTGTGTTTTAAAACAAGTAAAAAAATCTGGCTTCAAAAAGAGTCTCAGGATGTAGACATTATTATGAACCAACGCATACTTATCTCTATGTCAATTTCGTGTATACAAAACCGCCCATTTCCCTTTCATGGCATCCCTTTATACGATCCGTGCTTACCCTAATTGTATTTGTGCGCATAACATAATGTTACTCTGTATTGTACGTCGGTGGTAAGTGGTATTAACATGCTTAGACCAAAATGTGTGTAATGCCCTGAGTGGTACCATGTGGTTTTTGGCTAGTATGTTGACTTTAGTGGTTTTGCAGTATTTCTAAAATTGTCATAGAAGCGTCCGGTAGTTACCATCTAATTCAATTCGAACTTATTACCAAGCTTTCGAATAATATACTCTATGGTGCATAAGATAAAGTTCACACTAAAACATAACTGTTTATGGTTCCTTAAAAATTAACATCACCTTATTCACCACAAGTTAATTTTGTAGCCTTGTATTCAATTTATCTGGAATATCACAAAAAAGTAAAAACACTCTTCGTCTCTAAAGTTTCAACACATACTTCAACAATCTGTATCTCTGTCTAGTCACTTTATAAAGTTAGCTCTCTAGAAAGCAATACACAAGACGTGGTAGACCTCACTTAATTTTTAACAAATCTAGAAATAATTTACAAATGATCAGTACAGAAGGGGCACACCTACTTCTTAATCTGTAAATCCTAACAGATGTTTACGGCTTAGATCTTATAATTTAATAAACTATGTGTATAATTTGTCATTAAGTATTAGGAATAGGGGTTGAAATATCAAATTGCTATTTTTAGTAAGATATACTTTGAATTGACATAAATCCTTCATGGTGTGTGATTTTCGAGTGAAAGTTTTTTGGGGATGATACCTATGAGGTTTTAAAATGCAACATTTGATTTTAGAGTTTCAATTAATTGTATTTTTATTCAGCTTAACCGGATGGATACTTCAAAAATCTTACACTTAGATGTCAACAATGTTCCTCAATCAAAATCAATCATTATATAAGACTAGTATTTGCGTGTTGCGCGAGGTGCAAGCACCTCGCGTGCTCGTGAAAAAAACCAAAAAAAAAAAATGGGGGGGGGTGATGGGGGGAGATGGGGGGTTTAGTATTTGCGTGTTGCGCGAGGTGCAAGCACCTCGCGTGCTCGTGAAAAAAACCAAAAAAAAAAAAGTGGGGGGGTGATGGGGGGGTTTAGTATTTGCGTGTTGCGCGAGGTGCAAGCACCTCGCGTGCTTGTGACGAAAAAAAGTGGCGGGAGGGGGGTGATGGGGGGAGATGGGGGGGGTTTAGTATTTGCGTGTTGCGCGAGGTGCAAGTACCCCGCGTGCTTGTGAAAAAAAGAAAATGGGGGGGGTGATGGGGGGAGATGGGGGTTTAGTATTTGCGTGTTGCGCGAGGTGCAAGCACCTCGCGTGCTTGTGAACAAAAAAAAAAAGGGGGTGTTCAGTATTTGCGTGTTGCAGAGGTGCAAGCACCTCGCGTGCTTGTGAAAAAAAAAAAAGGGGGCGTGGGTGATGGGGGGGGGGTTGCATAATTAATTCGACTAAAGCATTGCCCCTCTAAATGAATCTGAAAACAAAAATGTTCCAAGTCTCTTAATTTCCGAGATCCGCCTAAAGGGGGTGAAAAGGGGGGCGGGGGGGGGGCGACTGAAAAATGGTTTTTACTTTACCGAGCCTCCTCTATACGAATACGTAAAAAGAAAAAAATACGGGTCTCGTAGTTTCCGAGATACGATAGGGAGGGGGGAAAGGGGGGTGAAAAGGGGAGGTTTGGCACTTTTTCCGTAGGTTTGAGAGTTACTTGTTTACGAATCTGTCAAAATATACCCACCTCCCCATCCACCATCTGGGAGAACAATTATGTCAGTGAGTGAGTGAGTCAGTGGTAATTTAGCTTTATATAGTATAATAACTAGTATTTGCGTGTTGCGCGAGGTGCAAGCACCTCGCGTGCTTGTGAAAAAAAAAAAATGGGGGGTTGGGGTGATGGGGGGCGGTTGCACAATTATTTCGACTAAAGCATTGCCCCTCTAAATGAATCTGAAAATAAAAATGTTCCAAGTCTCTTAATTTCCGAGATCTGCCTAAAGGGGGTGAGAAGGGGGCAAGGGGGGCGATTTTGAAAACTGGTTTTTACTTTACCGAGCCTCCTCTATACGAATCCGTAAAAAGAAAAAAATACGGGTCTCGTAGTTTCCGAGATACGATAGGGAGGGGGGAGAAGGGGGGTGAAAAGGGGAGGTTTGGCACTTTTCCCGTAGGTTTGAGAGTTACTTGTTTACGAATCTGTCAAAATATACCCACCTCCCCATCCACCATCTGGGAGAACAATTATGTCAATGAGTGAGTGAGTGAGTGAGTGGTAATTTTAGCTTTATATAGTATAACTAGTATTTGCGTGTTGCGCGAGGTGCAAGCACCTCGCGTGCTTGTGAAAAAAACTAAAGCATTGCCCCTCTAAATCAAGTATTTACGTGTTGCGCGAGGTGCAAGCACCTCGCGTGCTTGTGAAGAAAAAAAAAAAAAATGGGGGGGGAAATGGGGGGGGGGGTTGCACAATTAATTCGACTAAAGCATTGCCCCTCTAAATGAATCTGAAAAAAAAAATGTTCCAAGTCTCTTAGATTCCGAGATCCGCCTAAAGGGGGGGAGAAGGGGGGCGGGGGGGGGGACTTTGAGAAATGGTTTTTACTTTACCGAGCCTCCTCTATACGAATCCGTAAAAAGAAAAAAATTCGGGTCTCGTAGTTTCCGAGATACGATAGGGGGGGGGGGGAGAAGGGGGGGGAAAAGGGGGGTTTGGCACTTTTCCCGTAGGTTTGAGAGTTACTTGTTTACGAATCTGTCAAAATATACCCACCTCCCCATCCACCATCTGGGAGAACAATTATGTCAATGAGTGAGTCAGTCAGTCAGTCAGTCAGTGAGTGGTAATTTAGCTTTATATAATATAACTAGCTTTTGCCCGCGACTTCGTCCGCGTGGAATAGTTACTTTGGGCTAACGTTAAATTTAACCCCGATTTTGAAGCATTCTTCATTGGTGCTCCGCTCCTATTGGCCTTAGCGTAATGATATATTGCCTATAGCCTTTCTCTATAAATTGACTATTTAATTAAAAATATTTTTTCAATTTGAACCAGTAGTTCCTGAGATTATCGCGTTCAAACAAACAAACAAACACTTCAGCCTTATATATTAGCATAGATAGCTGTTGCCCGTGACTTCGTCCACGTTTCCGTCGTTTTTCGTAAAAAAAAGTAGCCTATGTCCTTCCTCACGGTTGTATGATTTTGATGTAACACACAGATTAACTTTCGTAATTTAGTAGGGAAATATAATATGTCAATCTATAATACTGTTGAAAAATATCGCAATAACGAACCGCACAATATTATTGTTAATAGCTGTGCCCGCGACTCCGTCAGCGTGTAACTCCTTGTGTGTTATTAAGTTAATGTATTGGTAATATTGTTTAGATCACGTTCACATGAGGCTTAAGTACCTATAGAACGACAATACTTCAGCGCAAAGCCTCCGGGTAAACTATGTTGAAAGTTGACCCGTCCGGCACGTGAACATAAAGATTTCTAGAACTGCTAACCCGGGAAAGAGCGACGTACAACTGACCATGCGAGAAACAACTGACACCGAGATCTACTCCAGCAACACGAAAAGTCTGCCCTTGAGCCTTATTAATTGTCATTGCATAACACACCGATACTGGGAATCGCGTTCTTTTAAATTGGAATGGAAAATTATTTGGTATTATGGGAATTCTGGGAATATAGACGGTTTCTCCTGCACCGCTACCTGTTAAAATTTGAGCCTCGATTATATTTTGTTGCAAATGGGTTACTTTTAGCAGAGTTCCTATTCAAAGTTGTGGTGGTTTTAAATTTCGGAGCAGAATAATAATCAGAAAGCTTCGAACTGCTAAGCTATCGGGAGTTACTCGTGTTATTGTGAGTCAACCATAAAAGATAGATGTATGCTGTCGTGGGATATTTTTTATATAATTTTAAGGAGAACATTTCCGTCATAAATGATTTCTGTGTAGCTTTAACAATTAAGGTTGTACACGCGACGGAAGCTTAAAAAATGGAGTAACTTCTCCCGTTTTCCCAACATTTCCCTTCACTGCTCTGCTCCTATTGATTGTAGCGTGATGAAAAGTATACTATAACCAGCTCAGGAGTATGAAAAATAATTGTACCAAGTTTCGTTAAAATCCGTCGAGTAGTTTTTGTTTCTACAACGGTTATACAGACAGACAGACAGACAGACAGACAGACAGACAGACAGACAGACAAAAATTTTACTGATTGCATTTTTGGCATCAGTATCGATCCCTAATCACCCCCTGATAGTTATTTTGTAAATATATTTCATGTACAGAATTGACCTCTCTACAGATTTATTACAAGTATAGATAACTAGTATTTGCGTGTTGCGCGAGGTGCAAGGACCTCGCGTGCTTGTGAAAAAAAAATAATTGGAGCGGGGTGATGGGGGGTTTAGTATTTGCGTGTTGCGCGAGGTGCAAGCACCTCGAGCGCTTGTGAAAAAAAAAAAGTGGGGGGGGGGGTGATGGGGGGTTTAGTATTTGCGTGTTGCGCGAGGTGCAAGCACCTCGCGTGCTTGTGAAAAAAAAAAAAAAAAAAAAATGGGGGGGTGATGGGGGGGGGTTGCAGAAGTATTTTGACTAAAGCATTGCCCCTCTAAATGATCTGAAAAAAAAATGTTCCAAGTCTCTTAGATTCCGAGATCCGCCTAAAGGGGGTAAGAAGGGGGGTGGGGGGGGGACTTTGATAAATGGTTTTTACTTTACCAAGTCTCCTCTATACGAATCCGTAAAAAGAAAAAAATACGGGTCTCGTAGTTTCCGAGATACGATAGGGGGGGGGGGGGGGGGGAGAGAAGGGGGGGAAAAGGGGAGGTTTGGGACTTTTCCCGTAGGTTTGAGAGTTACTTGTTTACGAATCTGTCAAAATATACCCACCTCCCCATCCACCATCTGGGAGAATAATTATGTCAATGAGTCAGTGAGTGGTAATTTAGCTTTATATAGTATAATAATGAGGGTAAATATTTATATTAAATAAGTACGAGGGTGACACTGAAAGTTTTTAGAACTGGCCACTTGTAAACGATATAATAAAAATATAAGTTCAAATTTTGAAAATGGAATTCTTTGCCAATATTATTGCATATACAACGTGTAATTTAAAGGGTATATACATACCGAGTGCACGGCTTCTTTGGATGATAACAAACGATATGGCAAGGGTTTTGTAATCCTAAGTAAGTATGTGTACATGTGTGGAGCATATTAGAAATTTCAATACATTGATACCAGAGGCCGAATTTTTCAAATTAAGAAGAACGAAGAGAATCATCGTTTTATTGGCAAGTGACGTGGAAAGTGATGACCCTCATAGTACTGTGACACGTTTGTTGTTACTGGTATTCAATAAACATATGAAACCAATAATTTGGGGTCAATTCTGTGAGTCACTTATTTTGAGCTGAAACTTTGCACAGAGACTCCATACCAGATGTTGTCTTCCGTCCTTTTGAATAGATATGGGGTTTCCGTTACACGTTGTATATATTTTATTCATTTGTCATTTGTTTACGATTTGACGGCAAATTGAAAATTGTCTTTATCACGTCAGCATGAATTTAATGTGAGAAAATTTTCGTACAATGATTTTTTTACGAATTTCGATGTCATTTAAGTCAACAAGAAAGTTATGATAGCCTTATATTGGCATTTCACGATGAAAGCCCATCTCGTGCCACTATTTATAACTGGTTTAATGAGTTTAAACGTGGTCGCACTAATCACACCGATGATCTGCGTGAGGGGCGGCCTTCTACGGCGACGAATGAAGATAATATCAGTGTTGTACGGCGTATGATAGAGACTGACAAAAAGTGACTTATCAGCAGATTCGGACAAGCCTAGGATCCCTAGGAGCCCAAGAGCCTAGGAGCATGAGTCAAGTGCACAAAATCCTCCATGAACATTTAGCGGTCAGGAAACTTTGTGCCCGATGGAAACCTCATAATTTGACAAAGGCCCAAAAACTCCGCCATGTTGATTGGTGTCGTGAAATGGTTCAAAGATTTAACGGAGGTGACTCAAATGCTGTGTTTGACATACTTACGACATACTTTCTTCGGAAGGACAGGTAATTACGCAACAATTGTTTTAGAGTATTGAAAAACAGTTACTGCAGAGTGGTACACTAACAATTGTTTGCCACTTGTCTTGGAAAAGTTTGGGAGAAACGACCTCGCAGTAGGATCCTCCTTCACCACGACAGTTCCAACGCTTTATTTCCAAAAATAAAAGAAAAGCTTCGAGTAAAACGTTTTATGGACGCCCAGGAAGCAGTGGCTGCGTTACAAAATGCCGTCGAAGAGAAAGAGAGAGTAAAGTGCTTTTCTTAGTGGTTCCATCGGATGCAGCGATGTATTGATGTAAATGGACACTATTTTAAAAATATATAATAAAACTAATAACTTGCTAGTTTGTTCAGTATTTGATTTCCTAAGAACTTTCAGTGTCACCCTCGTATGTTACATTTTAGAAAAAAAAAACGAGCTTTATGTTTTAACAAATCAGCAATCTCATACTTTAACCTCTAGTAGTATTAGTAGTAGTGAAATGAATGCGAATGAGAACCAAGACCAACTAATACTAGTTTAATAGTATTTCAAACATGAAACTGTATTATTTGTAACAAAGAAAGAAAAAAGTATCCTACACTTTTTTAAACTTAAAAGGTGATTAAAGTTTCCGTAAAGGCGTATCAAAATTTAAATCAACAATATGTACTACCCCAAAAATCGTCCAATCAATTTGAAGAAAATAAAATCCCATCAAAAACAATACTTGTCAAAAAAACCAAGCCTCGCAACTTAGTTGTTCTACCGTAAAAAGTTGTGAGATCCATGTAATACCAAGTCGGTTATTAATTTATTCAGTCCCTACTTAAGAGACCTTCTGTCTTAAGTTGTTACGTAATTATCTAACCTAACGACATCTTATAGTGACCATATCAATATTAAAAACCTCTCGCGTGTCTTATGTTACACAGTGCGATATAAGAAAAAAATGCTCCAAATGTCTTAAGTCGGACAGTTACACTTAAGGGCTTGGTCAGGATTGGTCGATAAATATCTGTGGTTGTGTTGCAAGTAGCAATACGTTCTGCATACACCGCTAAAATGAACGAAAAAAAATTTACAAAATGTATCTGTGGTTTTTGTTGTGACACCGCAGACTTTTTCGTTGTGTTATCAAATAGTTTTTATTACTTTTTATAATAGTTTTTTATTAATTTTTTGGAATAATTTGTGTTAAAATAAAATAAAAATAAAAAATTAAAATAAATATGTAGGCACATTTTGTTTTAATTTTTTTTTTCGAATGTGGGTGAAAATTATAAAAGTGTAAACATATCACATCACTGCGAGATAAGGTCAGTTTGATTTGCTTATTGAATGATAAACTCATAACGAATCCAGGAAGGTATATACCATGATAAGGGCCATAAATTGCCGATTTATCATTTTTTCTGAAGTCCTACCCAAAAATCATAAGGAAATTCAACATGCGACACTCGAGGGGTTAAATAAATAGATTGACTCGGCCATCGCATGAAAACACAATATATCTCACAAGTAATACATATATAAATTAAATTGTTTATTGCGATTGCCAACCTTGATTGCGGGCTTCTAGTTTTATCCACAACGAAGTTATAGGGGGTCGAAAATGACCTGAATTGCTTCGAGAAAAGAATGGTACGGCTGTGCCGCTTTTTTGCTCGACTTGGCGGGGGCACTGCCGTGCCCCCAGATTGCGTATGGACTGAAGATTGGTTAGTTTTGCAAAGTTATTATGTAAAACTGACAACTAAAGTAACTATGTTGTGCAAAAAGCCACAGCTATTTCCCAAGGTAATTGTGACGATAAAAATACTGCAAGCCTATAGCGTAACCTGATAAAAAATCTCGAAGAAGACAATATTAATGGCCGCCAAATCGCTTTATTTCTCTGTTATTTTAGAGTCCGAATTTAACACATAACTGAAAAGAGAACGTTCAGCCCATTCGCCAGGTCTATTTGAACTTGAAGAGACAATAATTGATTTTACTTTGTGAGGTGTTT
Organism: Tholera decimalis; assembly: GCA_943138885.2. Classification (NCBI taxonomy): domain Eukaryota; kingdom Metazoa; phylum Arthropoda; class Insecta; order Lepidoptera; family Noctuidae; genus Tholera; species Tholera decimalis. Next base: position 12,539,831 of record OW964549.2, on the reverse strand, counting down.
AAAAAACGAGTTTCCTTTCAGACGGACCGACTACGTGACGGGATTTTTTGTTATTTTAATAAATATTTAATAAAGACGTGCGGCACGTGTTTGACAAGTCACTTTAGCTGTTTTTGAGATCTCACAAAAGTTAGCTGAATTGCAAAATAGATAGAAATATCGACTGGTGAAGGAATTTTCTCAAAATTTTCTGGATAGATGTTGTTCAGATCAGAGGTGGATCGTGTCAGTAGTTGGTAGTATTAGTTATTTTTGCGGCCTACCCCAAATGTCCTTTTAGTTTTTCACAGGTCTAAGTTGAGCTACTCGTGTATTGGCAAAAGTTTGCACTGTATGGAATAGTCCACTAAAATGTATGGTGTACTATTTTCAACGAATTATGAATGAGAGGATTATGTAGGTACATAAACGAAGACTTCATGATTATCTAAAAGTTTCAGTACTTGATACGACCTACCCAAATATCATTAGTGTTGTTCGGCAGATCGATTTGTTTCTTAAGCTTTTTAGAAAAGAAATTAGTGGGTTTGGCTGAGCTATACGAACATCATCGTATATTTTTTTTTATAAAATTTAGCGAATTGACCAGTCCACTATAATCTGTTTGGTGTTTTCTTCAAAAGTCCATCTAATGCGTTTAATTTTAGAGTTCTCATGTCATCTGATATGATGACTACATAGGTTCATTATTATCATCTAATAGTTACGGATTAAACGGACTTTAAATTTTGATTTGTTGAGCTTTGAGTTCATTAGTGGGCCATTGGCCTGCCGATTAACACTGCTATTAGCCACTTTACAGAATAAATATAGGTTGTCATTAGAAAGTGAATCGCAGTAGATATGTCGCAGTGAAATGACGAACCCAGGGATTTCACGAAATCCCTAGGGATACCACGAAATCACGGAAGATGTCGAACACTCTTATTTATTACGTCTTCTTACTAAAAATGTTTAGTGATCGTGAATCGGTCTCATTCCAGTCCTAGAAGAAAATACTTTTCAAACGAGAATGGGCATAAATATACCTATTCGATTGGGTCGATCTTTAAGCTAAAGCAATGTTTGGTAAATTTGATAAACGCTATTTGACACAACGTTTAATCACGTCAGTAAAAAATATGTCTTTCTTCAAAGAACGTGTATAAACGGCTGAGGCTTATACAAATTCCTTCAAGCTACGTCATCGTGCCGCCGCGCGCCGGCGCTTTTACTGACGTGATTAAACGTTGTGTCAAATAGCGTTTATCAAATTTACCGTGTTATTACGTTGCTCAGCTCAAACTGTTAACTTATCGAGATAACCATGATCCAGAACGCACGTTAAGACGTTGTGCCGACTCTTATTTGTATATCTATAGGTACCAGTCATTACGGGTAGTCAGAAGTTAGAAAAAATTACCCAGTCTTCCCAAGGAGTGTCGTGTTACCTAGCCGCTAGGTTGTGCAGGTCAGAGAGTCGTGAAATGATATGCCGTCTTTAGCCGACTTCAAGAAGGAGGAAGTTCTCAATACGGTTGTTTTTAAGGTTCCGTACCTAAAGGGTTAAACGGGACCCTATTACTAAGACTCTGCTGTCCGTCCGTCTGTTACCAGGCTGTATCTCATGAACCGTGATAGTTAGACAGTTGAGATTTTCACAGATGATGTATTTCTATTGCCGCTATAACAACAAATACTAAAAAACAGAATAAAATTAATATTTAAGGGGCTCCCATTTATCAAACTTGATGTTTTACTCATTTTCAACCGACGACCAAAAGAGGAGGTTATCAATTCGACGCGTATATTTTTTTTTTCTCATTTTTTTTTTTTTTAAGTATGATCACCGATTACTCGAAGACGGCTGAACCGATTTGGAAAATTCTTTTTTTGTTTGAAAGGGTTTACTTCGAAATTGGTACCATTTATCACCAAATCAGGATCTGATGATGGGATCCTGGAGAAATTGAGGGAACTCTTCAAATATTATAGGCACACCTATGGCGTTTTGTTATATATTATAATAAGTATTTCTTATAGTAACTTGTGCAGTTGCTCTCAAAAAATACCATTTGGGGAAGTGGAACTGATGATGAAGACCACAGATGGCCGCCGAACCTACTCAATAATAAGTATTTCGTGGATTGCGATTCGAATACTTGAATATGGATGTTAAGCACTTTATGTTTGTCACAATGCATATGGTGATGTAGAGCTGATGGTGAAGTACCAGGAGAACTCCTCAAAAATTAACGGCCCAGCATTGGGAAAAGCAATATTTTGTAAAAGGTTATAAGTAGTTGACATTTAGGCTCTTTTAACTAGGTAAATTAAAAACCGACCAACTAAAAAGAGTGAAATAAAAACTTTTTACCAAAAAATTAAACCGACTCCCAAAAACACTGCAAAGTGAAAAATAACTTTAATTTCGGAAGTCGGTGCCAAAAACGAAAATACAAAACTAAAGACACTGACTACCGAAATTAAAGTTATTTTTCACTTTGCAGTGTTTTTGGGAGTCGGTTTAATTTTTTATAAAGGCAACAGATAGACGCTTGAAATATTCATAGAATATTTAATTATATATTCACTTTAAAAATATATAATTAAAATAAAACAAACAAAACAAATATTTAAGGGGTGCTCCCATACAACAGTCATGATTTTGTTGCCGTTTTTATAGATAATGGTACGGAACCCTTCGTGCGTGAGTCCAACTCGCATTTGGCCGGTTTTTTTAATGTATGTACGTACGTGCCGATTACGCCGAGAATTCTGATTTACGTAATTCTTTTTTTTTGTTCGATGCGAAATAATTGCCATTTTTTGAATTACCCAAGTAGTATAGGATATTGTTCTTTCACTCTTGTTTTTCTTCATGGTCAGTAAGCACTATATTTAATACCCACAATGTAGCTCTTATCAACTGTCTCTAGAATAATAGATGATAGATACTGTTATAATTTCCTGCTACGGTTGGCATGGAAACTAAAACGCCTACAGACCTTTAAAATAAATACTAAATGAAAAAGCGTCTGTATTTGTCCTACGTCACTCGCCCTCAAATCGATTAGAATTAAGTACACAAGCCAGGTGGTCTGATCGTACCTAGGATATTAGTTCAAGGGCAGTTTTGTAATGAAATGGTTTGACGTATCTGTGACGCTTTCAGCTCGGTACTAAAAGGTATTGAGTGGTTTGAACGGGAATTAGATTCCGTAAGTAGGTACAGGCATGTTCAAACTACGTTGGCAGGATAAAAGTAGTGTTTAAAAGAGTAGTAGGATTTTAAGTACCTATAAGTTTTTTCTGGGTGGGAAATCATTAATCATCCTCCCGCTGTGAAGAGCCGAGCAGTGTCAGACTTCTACTGACTAATAACTCACCTTGCTGTTTCAGTTGCCTCGTTAGGACATTCTCGCAAAGGATTTTAAGTACCTATGTTTATAGTTTGTTTTTAGTATTGGTATGAAAATTCAGAACAAAAAAAATTTGAAAATATATTTATTGAAAAAAAAAAAATCCGATATTTGGTTTCTCAGTTAATGAAATCAAACCGTTCAGTGTTCAATTACAACTTACTGGACTTGCTTTTTGGAACATTTAGCCGTGTTTAAATGTCTGGTTTTGTGTGTTATAATTTTTATAATTATTCATTAATATAAGTACACTTTATTTATATAAGTACAGAGGCGGATGGGTGCCATAGGCATTGTCTACCAGTCAATCACGATTGGTGAATAGATTGCGTGACAGGTTATTTATTTCCTTGGATTCAGTAGTCTCAAGGAGTAACTCATCAACTCGTCCTGCATGACTACGGCCCATTTAAAACAACCTGAAAAGCCAATTAAATACACCGCTACCTTAAAGTTTTCTATGAATTTTGTGAGAATTTTAATATAATATTATATTCATCACCAAGTACATTCTTGGACCACATTAAAAAACTATTAGTTTAATCCCTCCCAAAGCTTTTATATGTGACATACGTCACGTAAGTAAATTGATGTGTTTCATAAGTAAAGGTCGGTTTTCATGATGATATGACATGATGTCGATTATAAACTACTAATATTATAAATGCGAAAGTTTGTGAGAATGTATGTATGTTCGTTGCTCTTTCACGCAAAAACTACTAAAGGGACCTCAATGAAATTTGGTAAGCAGATAGTTAACATCCTGGAATAACACACAGGCTACTTATTCCCAAGGGATCGGGATGTATGCGGGAAAAATCATTCACGCGGACGAAGTCGCGGTCAAAAGCTAGTCGATTATAATTTAGAGAATAGTTGAACTCTCTTGGGAACGTGCTTGTCATCGTGAAACTTGCCTATTTTAGTTTATATGTAGTACCTTTGTGCATTTATAGATAACAGGCTTTGTTCACCCAGTTACCCAGAGCAGATGAACTCCTACCCCTTGTGTGCACGAGATAATATTATATCTACTTCAAAGATATACAATGTGCATAATGTATTATTTATTTTATTGTAAACATTTTAATCCTTCACAGGAAAAAATATAACAAGTAGTGTAATAGTAATGACTGACCGCCAATAGTAATTGGCGGTCAGTCATATACAACGTGTAATTTAAAGGGTACTCGTATATACATACCAAGTGCACGGCTTCTTTAGATGATAACAAACGATATGGCACGGGTTTTGTAATCCTATGTCTACATGTGTGGAACTTATTACAAAAATTTCAATACATTGATACCAGAGACCAAAATTTTCAAATAAAGAAGAACTATCATGAAGAATTATCATGTTATTGGCAAGTGACGTGAAAGTTATTGACCCTTGTAGTGCTGTGACACGTTTGTTATGATTGGTATTCAAGAAACATACGAAACTGATAATTTGGTATCAATTCTTTGAGTCACTTATTTTTAACTGAAACTGTGCATAGAGACTCCATACCAGATGTTGTCTTCAGCCCTTTTGGATAGATATGGGGTTTCCGTTACACGTTGTATAGACCAAAATTAAAGTACCTTATATTACACTCGGTTTATAACGTCCCAACTGCTGGCATATAATTTTTTTTATTAAAAACAGGCCTGCTGCGATACATGGAACGTAATCCACCACACTAGCCTAATGTGGGGTGATGGATGTCACATGTCTTCTTCATTTTATGTCTTATTTTGGTGCCGAGACATCGATTTTGTCGCATGTTCATGGGGCTCAACCAATGAACTCGTAAGTCGTAATATTAGATATATCTACATACATTATGGTATCGCTTTTACCTTTAAAACAACTTAATGTCTATTAAAACCAAAACGCATGCTTTATTTACAACTTTCTGGTACACTCATCATGATATCACACAAATCTATAACTCTCAAATATTTTTCACACAATACTATCGAAAGGGTATCCCTCACATATTTCTATGAAAAACCACAAAATGAACCACAAATTCAACTCGCAAAACCAACTATTCACGTTCACAATAATGGCTGAATTCTCGTAAACCGTTGACCTACACTGATCATTGCGGGTCGTTGAGTGTAAACTCGCCTTTTGTATGACAGATGTCAATTGGAACTCTCGTGGGCGACCCGCGGGACAACGTACGCGTCAAAGCATATGGTGATATTAAAGATATACCTGATAAATGTGTATTGCAAATGGAGGTTTTATGACAAATTTAGGTACAATTAGAGATGTTGTTTATCCTGGGTTTGGATTTAGGCATGTGAATGCTAAACCATTGCATGGTACTGACATACCATCGTTGCATTGTGGACATTCCACTCATATGCACAAAATGTTGCGGAAATACTTTCCATATCCCTTTACACCCGACGGTATACGATAGTGCGGGTAACTTTAAAAAAATCTTAAGACCGCGCGGATTCATTTTTGCGAAAGCAACCGACGACGGTCGATCGTGAGAGATGTATTCTCGTGCGTAGTGACGTCCGAGTCGTGGAATAGGTTGTTAGTTTGTCTCAATCGAAGGTACAAGATGGCTGCGTATTTTGATCCGACTGGCGGCACGTGTAAGTATTGTGTTTTATTGTTTTTCGTTATATTTTGAGTATTGTTATTGTTTTATTTTACTATTAAAACATTAATGAAATGAAATACAAACACTTTTTGCTATTTCGTTTTGTAAGTTAGAAATAAAATGGGACTAAAGTTCAAGTATCACGATCGTGGTCCCTCGGTTGTGACCCTATAAGTTGATTTCAACGTATTTTTTTGTTTATTTATTAAAAGTTGGAATTGTGGCTAATATACTTGATTGTTTCTTATTTTAGTGTTTCCTGTATCTGATGACCGCATCTTGGACCTCCTTGGTGATGGAAACGAGTCAGATATAGAAGAATTTCACGAAGATGAAGATTTTGAAGCAGAGCCACGTGTTCTCGCTGATCTTGTAGGCAAGGATGACAATTCTGAAGATTCAGGCGATGAAATGGAACCTGAACCTCTAAGTCAGGTAACAGCCCTAAATAGGGGACGCTCTCGTAGTACTCCTTTGCAGCAAATTGGAAACAGAGGGCGTTCTCATGGTACTGCTTCGCAGCGAATGCAATCACGCCGAGGACGTTCTCGTACCACTGCTACTAGGCGAAATCTGCAGCAACATGGTCATGGAGACACCTGGAAGAATATTCCTTTTACCGATAAGCCACATGACTATACTGCAACTTTACCAAACAACCCATTTCATACACCATCCGCATATCTTAATGATTATTTTGATGAAGGTTTCTACGAGGAGACTGCTCGGTGTACAAACTTATATTTCATGCGTAAGACTGGCCAAGTACTCAAAACAACAAAAGCGGAATAGCTAAAGTCTTTGGTATACATATTCTCATGGGATGCCTTCCATAACCACGAATGCCGATGTATTGGCGAGCTAATATGAGGATTGGATTCATTGCCGACAAAATAGTTCGCGACCGATTTATTACTTTACGCAATGCTCTTCATGTAGTTGATCACGATCAGCCAGCTGAAACTGAGACTAACAATCTACTTTGGAAGGTGCAACCAATTATCAAACGGGTTCAGGATACCTGCAACAAACTGGAAAGAGTTCCATGTTACTATTCAGTAGATGAACAGATGATACCATTCAGTGGCCGTTGTTCTTTGCGTCAGGTCGTCAAATGGAGGGACAACAAATCAGTTATCATGGCATCTAACTGTACAGGATCATCGTCGGGTACTACTGTCAAACGGTGGGATAAAAAACAGAGAGGCTACATTGATATACCGGCTCCTAAAATTATTCAACAGTACAATCAACACATGGGGGGCGTTGATATTCTCGACCAGCAAATGGAGTATTATCGTACCTTCATCAAGACAACAAAAAGGACTTTGAAAGTAATCATCCACTTTCTGGATTTAGCGTTGCTTAATTTTTGGCGACTATACAAAAGTTATTGCGTGACAAATGGTTACCCAACAAAGGACACTTTAACACTGCTGGATTTCCGTTTCAGTGTTGCTGACGCTTTCACCAATTTTTCAGTACGTCGTGACGACGTAGACGATTCTGAAAACGAGCCACCTCCTATCAATAGGCAATGCAGACCAATACGTCCATCACAGGGCAAAAGATATGATGGATATGATCACCTGGCTGTATTTGATGACATAAAGGCATGATGGAGGGATGCCATAGGCGATCAAAGATTAAATGTTCCAAGTGTGCTGTTTACCTATGTCTTTCTCGAAACCAAAACTGTTTTCAACTTTATCACCTCAAACCATAATATCTAGTGACGTGTTTTTTTTAAAACTATGTTAGTTTTTGTTATTCCTACTCTAATTCTAAATAATTTGTGATCTCTTTTTTGTTCCTAAAACTTAAAATATTTGTTATTCTGTGATTTTAAGTTTGTCAGAAATCGACATTGTTTATTTTGAGAAATTTACTATTTTTTGTTAGATAATTATTTAGCCTGCCGGGGTCGTGGGACTCATCCCATTACCGTGGCCCCGGTACGTAAAGGGTTATTGAAGGAACACTGTGGATTTTAGATAATTATTTAAAAGAGGTTTAATTTTATTGTTAAATGATAAAGACTGATTAATGAGAGGTTATTCAAACAAATAAATATTAATTAGTGTTAACGCCATAATTTATTTCTTATATTTTCACGCCTAATTATTGGCAACTCTAAATAATATTAGTATCTGTGCAACGTAAATTTCCTTCCGCATTCCCTTTCCCTTCTGCAACCCTTATAATGCCTGAGCGAGAGCGAGAAGGAAGATCCGCGATGCGCGGACGCTGTCGCGTGCCGCCTTGAAAAAATAAACCGCCAGTTTCTCATCCGCCATCAAGACTTGCGGGTCGCAATTAAACCCTAAGTCAAAGAGAACTCATATTTCACCGCGAAGAACGAAGATTGTTATTAAACTGTGCAAGTGCGTGGCTTTGTGTGTTGTGGAAAGTGCAGATCCTCGTCCGTACGTACACGACATCGTGGACGCGCCGCCGCCACGTGGCTAAGGAACCCTCGCCGTGTCTCCGCCATAGCTCACCAGGCAAGTACGATCCTCATTTCCCCACACCACCAGCACCTACTTGCATCATAGAACCGCCCCTGATACAGTCCACTAAGAAAAATTCGTTTTTCAAACCAAGGCTTTAAGCCGCCGCAACATTTTTTGATCCTACGATCACGGATACCTTTTTTCTATACTCTTTCGATAACGGATATAATTATTCTATCCGTATATCATCATCCCGCAATTATATTTCATTTCAATCTTCGTTCCTTAAACTCATATAATAAACCGCTTTCATTTATTACAATACCTACCTACGTCGTCCTTGCGTACATTCAAAGGTATATCGCATCCCGCTCAACATAATATTTAATTTATGTAGGTACATAGGAAAATATAACCTACCTACCGCTCGCCCGCTTCGCCATCTTTCGTTTACGATAACCGTAGGTACTTACCAATACCACACCGCGCGCAGATCGTTGCGATTTATTTTAGCTAAGTATTATAAACACCTACAAAAATATCGAAAATGTCTAAAAAAGTAACCATTGAATCGGATGATCCGATAGAATCCGCCATTCAAATAGCACTGTCATGTCGTAATATGATTTTTGCCCGCATGCAGATCATTTACGATTTAATGGAAAAAATGAAGTCCGGTATGGAACCGCTAGAAAAGTTTATGTGTGCGTGTGTCAATATCGATGCGATGCGTACCGAGTTCCTCGAGGCATTTAATAAACATAATTCGCTTCTTCTAAAACAAAACCCTAAAAATACGATTGATGAACAGTCGTGGATTAGTTTTGAGGAATTATATTGCCGAATTAAATATAATCATTCGAATTACTCAAAATCAGCTCATACTTCAAATGGTAGTGGTGTCATTAAGCAAACAGTTCGCTTGCCTCCCATTGAAATTATGTCATTCGATGGCGATATTCGTAACTGGCCCCTATTCTACGCTAATTTTAAAAGCACGGTACATGAAAATAATACATTGACTGATTCGGAAAAACTATATTATTTGATGGGGAAATTGACAGCTAAGGCTCAAACCGCGTTCTCAGGAGTTTGCCCTAATGGCGATAATTACCAATTAATTTTTAATTCACTCGTAAACAAATACGAAGACAAACGTATTTTGGCTTCTGGTTACCTTAATCGGATGTTTGAACATAAATCTTTTAATACCGCATCTATTCAGAATTTCGAATCCTTTTCTGATAATTTTGTTTCCGCCGCAAACGCATTAAAAAATCTTAAAATAAATGATTTGACCGATTTGATCTTTTTCCATGTCGCTATAAAGAAGGTCGATTCTGAAACCGCTCGACTTTTCGAAATGGATTCGAAGGACGAAATTCCTAAATTCGAGAATTTAGTACAGTTTATTAAAAATCAATCTCGCATTTTACAAAATACTAAAGCTTTAGACAGCTCGAGCTCCACTCAGTCTAATAACAATTCTAAAAATAAAAAAACGTCTAAAACTCCACAACCGCAATCTTACACTGTAATTGATAAATCCGCAAAATGTTTGTGTGATGGCTTTGTCCATGAACATTTATTTAAATGTCCCGCCTTTTCTAAAATGACGCCAAGTGATCGTTTCAAATCAGTGAAGCAAATCGAAGCATGCACTAACTGTTTAAGTATTAAACACAAGGCCAAATCCTGTCAGTCTGAATCTAGATGTAAAACTTGTAACAATAAACATCACACGCTTTTACACTTTAATCGCGAATCGCATGCGACTGCATTATCGAACGATATTGATAATACCGCACGTACACAAGCCGATTCAAACGCCACGGCTCGCGCTAGAGATAGCACTGCTGCTCCCGAGCAGCTGTCCTTGTCGCACGCACAGGCTCCACGCGAGCAACATGCGCACGATGCCGCCGCCCAGAGCGCCCCGCAATGTAACGCGTCCATTGCTGCGTCGAGGTTTTACGACGCGAACTCCCGCGTATCAAAGCCGCAAGGTAACACGAATACTACTATTTTGTTGTCAACCGCTACTGTAATAATTCGAGATGCATTTGATAAGGAACATTTAATTCGTTGTCTATTAGATAGTGGCTCACAAACTAATTTTATTACCGCAGAATGCTGCAAACGATTAGGTTTAACTAGGCATTCATCTGATACGCCTTCCGTTAAGGGTATCGGTGGTACGGAAAAATCCGTTAAGGGTTCCGTACAGTTTACTTTCTTTTCCCGCTTTAATCCGAACGTTACTTATAACGTTAATTCGCTAGTTGTCGATGCAATCACCGACAATCTACCTAGCGCCCCCGTAGATATTTCCGCTTTGCCTTACTTATATGGTTTACCGCTCGCCGACGAATCGTTCGGCACACCCGGTCGCATCGATGTGCTGATCGGGGCATCGCTTTTCCCGCATCTTCTGCTGCCCCGCGTAGTTAGCAGCAACTCCTCCGCGCCGCCCGCCATGCAGACGGTACTCGGTTACGTCATCATGGGCACTGTGCCCGTGTTGCCTGTGCGTCGTAGCGAGACTGCACTAGCTTGTTGCTCATATGTTTCGCACCCGCCTGACAAAGACTCATTAGAATCGTCGTTGAAAAAATTCTGGCAGGTCGATGAAGCGCCCGTCACTCCTTCAACGAGCAAATCGCTCGATGAACTAGAGTGCGAGCATTTTTATAATTCGACCACGGAACGCGATGAGGAAACAGGTAGATACTCTGTAGCCTTACCTTTTCGCAGCGATGTGTTCCAATTGGGAAACTCACTCGATGTCGCGAAAAAACGTTTTTTCTGCCTTGAAAGGAAATTAGAATCCGCACCCGAGTTACGTACTGCGTATGATGACGTCATCCGCGAATATATTGATAAAGGATATTTATCGCCTGCTCCTCCTGATAGTTCAGACAGTAGTTGTCCTGACTATGTAATTCCGCATCACGCAGTTGTACGTTTAGATAAAACAACAACAAAATTACGCTCCGTGCTAGATGCTAGTGCTAAAACGAGTACTGGAGTATCTCTCAACGATGTTTTGCACAGCGGCCCGAATTTACAGGGCGACTTATTTACCATAATTTTGAATTTTCGCTTGTTCGCATTCGCACTGTCGGCTGATTGCCGACAAATGTTCTTACAGATTAAAGTAAGAGAAGGTGATCGCCGCTTTCAACGCATCTTATATCGCTTCAGTACAAACGATCCTCTGGTTCTATATCAGTTTAACCGCGTCTGTTTTGGTCTCAAGTCAAGTCCCTACCATGCGATCCGCACAGTTCGACAGTTGGTTCAAGACGATGGTCATCTCTTCCCGCGCGCCAGCGCTATCATCATGGACTCGCTGTATATGGATGACGTAGTCTGCAGCGTAAGCTCCGAATCGCGAGCCATCCAGGTTGCCCACGAACTGATCAAACTCTTTAGAGGCGGTCAGTTCGAGTTAGTCAAGTGGACTAGTAACTCTCAAACTGTACTAAACAGTATTCCGGCGTCGCATAGATTGACCGATCAACTAGAATTCGACAAGTCGGTAGAGCAAAAGGTCCTCGGCTTGCGCTGGTGTAGGTCAAATGATTGCTTTGAATTTCTTATTTCCGCACCGCCAGATACGTGTACTAAACGTGCTATACTATCGGCCGTAGCTAGACTGTGGGACATTATGGGTCTTGTCGCACCTGTAGTTCTCTACGCTAAACTGCTTATCAAAGAGTTATGGTTACTGAAGCTCGATTGGGATGACACCCCCCCGCGTCACATCATAAATATTTGGCAAACTTTTCGCTCTGCCCTTCCGCTTTTAAATGATTTTAAAATTCCGCGCCATTTAGGTATTGTTGAAAACTGTATTCTCCGCCTAATTGGATTTTCTGACGCCAGCGAAAGCGCCTATGGCGCTGTCATCTATGCGCATATTACTCGCAACGACGACGTGGTCCTTCAGCTGGTTTGTGCAAAGTCGAAGGTATCGCCGGTTAAACCATTAACTATAGCTCGACTGGAGCTCTGCGGTGCCGAGCTCCTCGCTAAGCTTCTTCGCCGTGTTCATGACACTTATAATCCGCGTTATAATGTTACCGCTATGTACGCATTCACCGATTCAAAGGTGACTCTTTGCTGGATAAATTCCTCTCCGCATCGTTGGCACACGTTTGTGGCCAATCGTGTCGTTCGCATCATAGACAACGTCCCCGCGGAGCATTTCTATCATGTGGCTGGTACTGAAAACCCGGCGGACTGTTTGTCACGTGGTTTAACACCTGACAAATTCATTGAGCACCCATTATGGTTGCACGGACCCGCTTGGGCTAAGCTTGATCCTTCCGGATGGCCCATACATAAGGTTAATGACTTGAATTCGGAACCCATTCCTGAAGAAAAGGTCCACGCGCACCCCATAGTCGCGGACTCAAGTTCAGACAATTCGCTTCTACTCACACTCGCAGAACGTACGTCGTCTTGGAACAAGTTGCGGCGTATTATTGTTTTCATATACCGCTTCATGAAAAAACTCCCGCGTCGAACTGACGCCGTTTCCGCTAGCGACCTCGAATTCGCTGAAACCATTTTGTTGCGTCATGTTCAACGAAAACACTTCTTAAAGGATTTTTCCGAGTTAAAAAATAATAAATTTTGTTCACCCGCTCTTATTAAACTAAAGCCATTCGTAGATGGTGATGACTTAATCCGCGTCGGAGGTCGATTAACTCATTCGGCTGAGGCCTATAGTACTAAACATCCTGTAGTGTTGCCCCGACATGATCGCATAGTTGAAATTCTCGTCGACTATTATCATAAAAAATATTTACATGCAGGTCCAGAACTCACTATGTCGTTATTACGCCATAGGTATTGGATCTTGTCCGCTAGACGAATTATTCGTCATAGAATTCACAAGTGCAATGCATGCCATAGGTGGAAACCGCGACCTCATGGTCCGCCCATGATGGGCGATCTTCCGAAATCTAGAGTAAATGTTGCTCTCAAAGCTTTTTCTCATACAGGGTGTGATTACGCTGGCCCTATACAGTACGTGCCCATACGCAGTCGAGGTGCGAAGAGTCGCAAGGGCTACTTATGTATCTTTACCTGTATGACCACTCGCGCTATTCACATCGAATTAGCTACAGATCTTACAACTGTTTCGTTCATAGCCGCGTTGAAACGGTTTTTATCCCGCCGCGGACCGGTACAATGTTTATATTCGGATAACGCGACCAATTTTCGAGGAGCTAATTCGTTTTTACGCGACTTATATACTTTCATAAATAAAGAATACCGCCCGCGCTTTGAAGAGGAGCTCGCTGAGCATCGCATTCATTGGCAATTCATTCCACCCGCGTCACCGCATTTCGGTGGATGTTGGGAGTCCATGGTGAAGGTCGTAAAGACTCATCTTTTCAAGACAATAGGTCAACAACTCCTCTCTTATGAAGAATTAGTTACAATTCTTTCTCAAATAGAGTGCCTGTTGAACTCCAGGCCTCTTACTGTGCTTAGCGCTGATCCGGTAGAGCCTAAGGCTCTCACCCCTTCACACTTTTTACACACTGTTCCGCTTAACTCATTGCCGGCCGCGGAAGTAGGTTTATCGTCTGACAACCTGCTTCAAAGACATTCTCTTATGGATAAATTAGTCCAGTCGTACTGGAAAAGATGGCGAAACGAGTATCTTCATAGTTTACAATCGCGCTTAAAATGGAATAAACCTGACGGAGACATGATTAAGGAAGGTACTGTAGTAGTGATTGTTAATGATAATGCGCCTCCTTTATCCTGGCCTCTAGGTGTTATTGATAAATTGCATACGTCTAAAGACGGTAGCACGCGAGTCGTTTCCGTACGCACTTCTAATGGGATTCTTGTGAGACCTGTGGTCCGCTTATGTCCCCTTCCTACTCAGTAATATCTTATTCAGTCCATTCCCTCTTTAAGTTAGATTTAAGTGTAATTTCTATTGTATTAATCTCTTTTAAAGGTGACTCTTTAAGGCCGCGGGGAATGTTAACGCCATAATTTATTTCTTATATTTTCACGCCTAATTATTGGCAACTCTAAATAATATTAGTATCTGTGCAACGTAAATTTCCTTCCGCATTCCCTTTCCCTTCTGCAACCCTTATAATGCCTGAGCGAGAGCGAGAAGGAAGATCCGCGATGCGCGGACGCTGTCGCGTGCCGCCTTGAAAAAATAAACCGCCAGTTTCTCATCCGCCATCAAGACTTGCGGGTCGCAATTAAACCCTAAGTCAAAGAGAACTCATATTTCACCGCGAAGAACGAAGATTGTTATTAAACTGTGCAAGTGCGTGGCTTTGTGTGTTGTGGAAAGTGCAGATCCTCGTCCGTACGTACACGACATCGTGGACGCGCCGCCGCCACGTGGCTAAGGAACCCTCGCCGTGTCTCCGCCATAGCTCACCAGGCAAGTACGATCCTCATTTCCCCACACCACCAGCACCTACTTGCATCATAGAACCGCCCCTGATACAGTCCACTAAGAAAAATTCGTTTTTCAAACCAAGGCTTTAAGCCGCCGCAACAATTAGTATAGAATTTGTTGTTTCTTTTAAGAAAAAACAAATACAAAAAGATCACACTCACTATTGTGAGACTTGTAGATTATACCTAAGTGTCACGATCGTGAGGGCACCTTTTCAGGAAAACTGAAAATGCAATTATTTTTTTCACATTTTTCTTATGTTTCCTTAGACTCCTAGAAATTGAGTCAATTAACGTTTTTCCAATATTTGCAACTTTTTTTCTTCAGGTGTAAAGGGTTATGAGTACAGCTAAGGAGTGGAAATGAATCCCCTGCCTGAGTCTATGTTTCCTGATAGCTACGAGGATATTGTAGGGGTTTTGAAGTCAATAATGAGTAGAATACTTCTTCTAGGCAAGCGTGCTTCATCTTCAACATCATCGCTTACCATCAGATGAGATAGTGGTCAAAGGCGAGTCTATCATCGATATTTTTTATACTACGAGTAAATTTCCAATTTCCTAAGACCGTTCTCGGGACTTACCTTCTTCAAGTTGCGACCATATTAAAAAAGTACGTTATCTTTGATGAAACGGAGATTTGATAATATTTTCTCACCGACGTTTAAGTGTTTTCTTGTCAGTGTAGAAGAACATTCAATGTTTTACGACATTGCGTCAGACCAAGTGAAAGATGTCGTCATCGTCACCAGCTTGACTCTTATACGGCGTGGCGATTAGGTTATCACATTAATTGAAACTACGTACTCTATTTTAGGTATTTTATCTTATACAATTAAAATACCTAATTTAATAATAAACAATATTATAGCCATGGGATTTTTTTTTCCATTTTAATATTTCACAACATCATATATTGAATAAACGTAATCAGCTGACCAATCACTCGGCGCGTGCTCCGCCGGCGCCGGCGCCGCGGTCTAGCCACTTTTACAGGTCAGTAAACTAATATTATAAAGGATTATTTATTTTTTATCACTAACGCCATTTAGTTTGTTTGAAAAATACATTTTCTTAATTTTAGTAAAATTATTATACTATATAAAGCTAAATTACCACTCACTGACTCACTGACAGAATTGTTCTCCCAGATGGTGGATGGGGAGGTGGGTATATTTTGACAGATTCGTAAACAAGTAACTCTCAAACCTACGGGAAAAGTGCCAAACCCCCCCTTTTCCCCCCCCTTCTCCTCCCCCCCTATCGTATCTCGGAAACTACGAGACCCGTATTTTTTCTTTTTACGGATTCGTATAGAGGAGGCTCGGTAAAGTAAAAACCATTTTTCAAAGTCCCCCCTCCCCGCCCCCCTTCTCCCCCCCTTTAGGCGGATCTCGGAATCTAAGAGACTTGGAACATTTTTTTTTTCAGATTCATTTAGAGGGGCAATGCTTTAGTCGAAATACTTGTGCACACCCCCCATCTCCCCCCATAACCCCCCCCCCCTTTTTTTTTTTTTCACAAGCACGCGGGGTGCTTGCACCTCGCGCAACACGCAAATACTTGATTTAGAGGGGCAATGCTTTAGTTTTCTTCACAAGCACGCGAGGTGCTTGCACCTCGCGCAACACGCAAATACTAGTTATACTATATAAAGCTAGATTACCACTGACTGACTGACTGACTGACTCACTCACTCACTCATTGACATAATTGTTCTCCCAGATGGTGGATGGGGAGGTGGGTATATTTTGACAGATTCGTAAACAAGTAACTCTCAAACCTACGGGAAAAGTGCCAAACCTCCCCTTTTCCCCCCCCTTCTCCCCCCCTCTATCGTATCTCGGAAACTACGAGACCCGTATTTTTTGTTTTTTACGGATTCGTATAGAGGAGGCTCGATAAAGTAAAAACCATTTTTCAAAGTCCCCCCCCCGCCCCCCTTCTCCCCCCCTTTAGGCGGATCTCGGAATCTAATCACCACGCAAATACTAAACCCCCCCATCTCCCCCCATCACCCCCCCCCCCACTTTTTTTTTATCACAAGCACGCGAGGTGCTTGCACCTCGCGCAACACGCAAATACTAAACCCCATCTCTCCCCATCACCCCCCCCCCAACTTTTTTTTTTTCACAAGCACGCGATGTGCTTGCACCTCGCGCAACACACAAATACTAAACCCCCCCCCATCTCCCCCCATCACCCCCCCCACTTTTTTTCTTCACAAGCACCCGAGGTACTTGCACCTCGCGCAACACGCAAATACTAGTTTATTTTATAATGTTAACGGACTGATAACAACTTGTAATACCTGCTGTACAATTTAATGTGATAACCTAATATGCATCATGTATAATTATGTACTAATTCTTATCAAAATCATATGAGTAGATATTTATGTTTGTAAAAACGTATTATAGAAGAAAAACCGGCCAATTGCGAGTCGGACTCGCGCACGAAGGGTTACCGTACCATTATCTATAAGAACAGCAATAAAATTCACATACCTATCAATTTCATTTAAAAAATAAACCAAGATAACTAGTCCAACAAATAAACACGGTGTAATGTCAAGTATCACTAGAATATAGCCTTTCTATATAATAATTCTAGCTCACTTTAAATCCTAGAGGGTTAACCTAACCGATGTCAACGCCAGATGCATCGAACTACGTACACAGACCACTTTTAAAATGTAAATTTCCAGTAGAAACTGACCTCGAATTGTATTAACTTTATTCTCTATGAAAGGCCAGCGTATACTGGAAAGAGTTTCCCAAATTATATCGTCGTATGTACGGAGAGTGTAGCAGAAAAGTTTCCCTAACAATATTGTGCTTGGTTTTGAAATTTACATATTCCTAGAGGTGCCAACGGATATGGTAGCGTGATTCTTTTAAATTGTAAGGTGGAAAGTTGTGTGTATAGTTCCGAGAGTGTTCTGGATACAAAGTTGTGCTGTTTTGTCGCTATTTTTACACGGTGCTGTACGTAGATTGTATGGAATTGTTTTCTTTGCATTGTATAGATTCAATCTCTTTCACGCTGCCTTTCTTTAGGGCAGATGAGAGCGATATGGAGGACTACTATGCCGCTTGAGTTTTAAGTATGTAGGTATAGAACAAATTGCTAAAATATTTTACGTAATTGATAATGCATTTACTAAGCTTTAAGTTACAACACACTCAATTATATCATACTTTTGTACAAAATCGCACATGTGCTGCTTAACTGTAAACATTGTGACACTAGAAATATTGTTTTAAGCAATTATTCTTGTAACAATAAAGGTGCGAACCATTGTAGTTGAGCCTAATAAATAAAGAAAATGACATATTTATTGTTTAATTAAATAAATAAATGTTATTTTTAACCGACTTCAAAAAAAGAGGTTCTCAATTCGTCTTGAACTTTTTTTTTGTTTGTTACCTCATATCTCGGAGACGGCTGGACCGATTTGGAAAATTCTTTTCGCGTTTGAAAAGGTATACTTTCTAGTTAGTCCCGTTGTTACAAAATCAGGATCTGATGATGAGATCCTGAAGAAATCGAGGGAACTCTTCAAATATTATAGGCATACCTATAGCGTTTTGGGTATTTCTTATAGTACCTTGAACAGTTGCTTTCGAAAAGTACCATTTGGGGAAGTTGAACTGATGATGAAGACCACAGATGGCCACTGAAACTACTCAATAGTAAGTATTTCGTGCATTGCGATTCGATTACTTGAGTACGGATATTAAACACTTTATGCTCGTCGCAATACATACGAGTATGGTGGTGTAGAGCTGATGGTCAAGTACCAGGAGAACTCCTCAGAAATTAACGGCTATGCATCGGGAAAAGAAACATTTTGGTAAAGATGATAAGTTGTTGACATAATGGCTTTTGTAACTAGATAAATTATAAACCGACCCACTAAAAAGCGTGAAAAAAAATTTTAACAAAAAATAGAACTGACTTCCATATCAAAACACTACAAAGCTAAAAATAACTTTAATTTCGGAAGGCGGTGTGAAAAAAAAGAAAATCCTAAAACAATAACGACGACTACCTAAATTAAAGTTATTTTTAACCGACTTGAAAAAAAGGAGGTTTACAATTCGTCTTGAATTTTTTTTTTTTTATGTATGGCACCTCATAACTCGGAGATGGCTGGACCGATTTGCAAAATTTTTGTTTTGTTCGAAAGGGTATACTCTCTAGTTGGTTCCATTGTTACGAAATCAGGATCTGATGATGGGATCCTGGAGAAATCGAAGGAATTCTTCAAATATTATAGGCACACATATAGCGTTTTGGGTATTTCTTATAGTACCTTGAGCAGTTGCTTTTGAAAAGTACCATTTGGGGAAGTTGAACTGATCATGAAGACCACAGATGGCCACTGAAACTACTCAATAATAAGTATTTCGTGGATTGCGATTCGATTACTTGACTACGGATGTTAAACACTTTATGCTCGTCGGAATACATACGAGTATGGTGATGTAGAGCTGATGGTCAAGTACCAGGAGAACTCCTCAAAAATTAACAGCTATGCATCGGGAAAAGAAACATTTTGTAAAAGGTGATAAGTTGTTGACATAATGGCTTTTGTAACTAGATAAATTATAAACCGACCAACTAAAAAGCGTGAAAAAAAATTTTAACAAAAAATAGAACCGACTTCCATATCAAAACAGTACAAAGCTAAAAATAACTTTAATTTCGGAAGGCGGTGTGAAAAAAAAGAAAATCCAAAACCAATAACACCGACTACCGAAATTAAAGTTATTTTTAGCTTTGTAGTGTTTTGATATGGAACTCGGTTCTATTTTTTGTTAATTTTTTTTTAATGATAAAATGATCAATTTACAAACAGTTTATAGAAAAGTAATTATTAAGATTGGGTAACAAATACCAGCTAATTATCAAATCAATCGTAGAATTTACATCATATGTTTAAAGAAACTTTGTTTTTCTCATTTTGAGGAAACATTCAAAGGGCTCGGGAGAGTTTGGGAAAAAGACTAAGCAGGGTGGGAATTTGGTCCCACTAAAACATCAGGGTGATCACACCATCAGCTAATGTAAAGGGTACCGTGGTGTAGGTACTCTATCAATATCTACATAATCAACCTATAACGTTACCAGTACACACCACCACTCGATGAGAGGGTATGTAAGCAGTACGACTGTGGAATGATCTACCAGCATCAGTAAGACAAGCACAAACCCTATCGTCTTTCAAAAACTTGGTAAAGGACCTGTATCTCTCTTCTTAAATAGTTGTTATTATGCATGTCTTTGTTTCTTTTTTTTTATATTTTTATGTATACAATGTTATGAGAATGTTATTTATTGTTTTTATATTTTATATAGATAAATAGTACACCGTGGACTACCCGCGTATTTATTTTCTCTTATGTGTCAAATCCATCCAAAGGTTGTCTGTAAAAGATCGCTTTTAGCGATAAGACCGCCCATTGTATCACCCTTTTTAGTTGTAAAATCCTAATTGTTTTACTGTTATGTTGTAAAAGTAAAGTAAAAGTAAAAAGTCTTTATTTTGGAAACATAGACAGTTGACTACATTACAAAGAAAACGATGATAGCTACAAAAGTTTACAACTGTGTCGCAGCTATCAGCGCCCATAGATAAAAAAGAAGACAATTTTTCCATACTAAAACTACAAGTAATTAAAATAAAAATAAAAAATACAAAAATAAAAAATAAAATAAAATAAAAAGTGACCGTACCTATGTGTCTGTGTGAATGTGTGTGTGTAGATGAGTATGAGGGAGTGGAGTGTAAGTGAGTATGTTTGGTCATTGTGTGAAATGTAGGGAATGTACGTGAGTGAGAGTTTGGGTGTGTGTGTCAGTCTTTGTGCTATTTAAGATTCCACATTTTTTTCAGTTTCATCATATGACAGTGATTTCAGCCAATCAGTCAGCTTCCTCCTCAACAGGATATGGAGTACATGATAAATATTTAGTATTTTATTTATTTTATTGTAGAGCTTGGAGCCGATATACCTGAAGTGTCTTCTCGCTACCGCTGTTTCGCATGGTATAGTTTTGCAAACTCTGTCAGCGAGGCGTTTTGTAGTGCTATAATTTGGGTCGTAGTGTATCTGCCTGTGTTTTCTAAGTGTAGTCTGTTGTACAAAGAGCTGCCTAACTGTGAGGACCTTGCAAAGTAAATAGAGGTCGGACGTCGGAAAGCGGATTGGGTTCTTTGATAAGACCTTTAGTACAGCCCTCTGTGCTCTTTCTATACGAAGCATAGAAGTTTTGTGCGCTTGGTGTACAATAAACAATATATCTATCTGTCTATGTGGCCCGTAATATACCACGCGGTCCGAGTTGGCGGTGGTCGCATGTTTTCGGATTTTTCAGTTCTAGACCATACCAGTTTGCTCATCTTGTTTTACTTTACCGTTTTTAAGAGCAGTAGTGATGTTGAAAATTACACAAAATAATATCTGGGTTCGAACGCGCGACTTGTAACCTGCAAGGCGTGTGTGTTACTACTGCTTTATCTACACAAATTAATGATAAAATTCATTACCAATCTTTAAGATGGAGCAAAACATAAACATTAAAAACATACGAAAAGCTACTGGTTCATCTACACTGTGAGAAACAAAATTTTTAGTTAATTTATAATAAAGTTGTTTAGTAAAAAATCATCCAGCAGGTAACCTTTATACGGATCAATAGATACAAGATAAGACGAATATGTGTTTCTACTTTAACATTAATGTGTGCCTTTGTCACGGAAAATTTATTACTGTCTTTATTTAGAGTCGGTGGTAGACTTAGGTACCTATCAAAATCCACCACGTGAAACAGTACTTAATTACCTACGACGAGACAGTTAGTCCCGCTATCAATCTTACTGACTAGGTGTTTAGGCTGAAATTCAACTATTTATTACATCACAAGCTATTTGTCTTCGTACTAAATCAAATTTCAAGTCTTGTTGTACCAAGCACTTCTCCTCTACATTTATTGTGCGCACAGCTAAAAGTTGTGGAATTCTCTGCCAGCTTCTGTGTTCTATGCCACTTATGACCTTTCTGCCCTTAAAGCAAGAGTAAATAGGCATCGTCATGGCTCGCTTTTCCTATCGTAGACCTCATCTATCGCTTACCTTAATGCAAGATCGAGGTCAAGACTAGTCAAGAGTGGGCTCCTCCGTAATATAAAAAAAACACTATACACCATCCTGCCAGTATTAATTTTTAAGCAACAAAGGATATCTATTCTGACTTATGATTGATATGATAATGATTAGTCTGACTGTCAGCGAAATGTATCTCAAGAACCGTAAGAGCGTTTCACTCTATTGTGACGAGTAATATGTCGTTGGACGACTGCCGACACTAGGTACCCCATCTTCTGAATCTATCATCACTGCAAAAAAATAGTCGTCAACGACAGATAATTGTATATGCCACGACGCATTTAGTGACGCCATAATCTGTCGTCACTATATGTGTGGAACACGCCCTAAGTGGGAACGCGCCCTAAGTGTCGGTTGAAAGAGGATATGGTTGGCACAGTAGTTTGGCGATAATGGTTTAGCGGGACACAAAAAGTGTTTGTAACACTCTTTCATGTATATGTGTATGAATGGCTCTTGTTTACAACTATGCAGTTCAACAGCTATGGAATAAGCTCAGAGCTCAGCGTTATTCTATACAAGAGTAGCCTTGAATAGAAATGAAATTGCGACTGCCGTGTACCGTGTTGTCCACAGGATAATTCGATGTGGTTTCTTCCGATGTTCTCTTTAATCGTTTTGGGAGCAATGTGGTGATGATGAAAATTTCACAGTGTTATGCCTGTAAAAAATTTCACAGTGTTATGCCTGTAAAAAAACCTCTGAGCCACCACTGCTTACAAAATCTACAACGTGTAACGGAAACCCCATATCTATCCAAAGGGGCTGAAGACAACATCTGGTATGGAGTCTCTATGCACAGTTTCAGCTCAAAATAAGTGACTCAAAGAATTGATACCAAATTATCGGTTTCATGTTTCTTGAATACCAATCATAACAAACGTGTCACAGCACTATGAGGGTCATCACTTACCACGTCACTTGCCAATAAAACGACAATTCAAGATTTATAATTCGTACTTCTTAATTTTAAAAATTCGGTCTCTGGTATCAATGTATTGAAATTTCTAATAAGTTCCACACATGTAGACATAGGATTACAAAACCCTTGCTATATCGTTTGTTATCATCCAAATAAGCCGTGCACTTGGTATGTATATACCCTTTAAATTACACGTTGTATTTAACGATGAAAATAAAAATATACAAAAATTATCTGCTTAGCCAAATTTGTACAAATAAATAACACCCATCAACATACTAACCTCAGCAAGCGTTGCTTAACCTCGAAGATCGACCCATGTGGCTGTTATTGTTTAGCTACAAGCTCCTCAAAATGCACACAAATACCTACGAAATTTATTTAAAGAACCAAGGGCACATTGCTGAAATATTTGCACTTGGCTTTCAATGCTAAAGAACGCGGTTTCGCATTCCCTCTGACACAAATATTTGTACGAAATATCAACAGAATTTACCTACGGGCCACAAAGGAACAGATTCATATTGAATGATGTTTGTTAAGCTTTTTTTAAAAATGTTACAATCTCTTCTTAAATAAATATATAGGTACAGAGATGTACATTTGAAAGTAACACTATTTAGGTATCCGGCAACTTTTTTCAGTCATAACGTATATCAGCAGAGCGGATTTGGATAATATGCACATGGTTAACCCTTATTCTAGAGTCAGAAATTTTGACTTTTTTGGGAGTAATTTCCTTTTATTTGAGATAAACCAATTATAGGTACTTCAGAATTGTCAATGTTTAATCAGATTAAAAATTTCGATCAGTTGCGGAGAAGAACGTACAAAAAGCTATATCTTTCATCTATAGATTTATTTTTTTCGTTCGAATAATTACAGATTTCCTCTTGATGTGTAGACTCTCGATCACTCTTATTCCAAAACAAAACACAAAAAACCAAAATTACCCGCACACACGTTGACATTACGTTCTCCATCGCCAGAAATCGAAACGCGTACCACTTTTCCAAACGGCTTTTTAAAAACGTATTACCCATAAAAAATGGCTCGATCAATTTATGTGCCGCTCATGTAAATGTCTCGTCATTTAGCCAAATGTCACATTACGCTAAATGCCGCCACGTGTACGTACAGTCAAAGGCATACACATATGTGTGAGCGACCCATAAATAAATCTGCCCAAGCATTTCATACTTTAATCGGGGTGACTTCTATACCATAATAGAATAATTTAAGTCAGTTGCGTTTCCTTCACATTCTTCTCCATAAATATCTACACCTTGGAACGTGTAAGTAGCTTCATTTTTTCGACTTCGACCGGCCTTGGCAATTAAAAATGCCTGTTTATCTATACTAATATTTTTAACTATAAAGAGGTAAAATTTGTTTGTTAGTTTGTATGTCCGGAACTAATGATCCGATTACAACAATTTTTTCATTTGTAGTTAGTAAGTGCATTTGATAGGTGAGTA
Source organism: Tholera decimalis (assembly GCA_943138885.2). NCBI lineage: Eukaryota > Metazoa > Arthropoda > Insecta > Lepidoptera > Noctuidae > Tholera > Tholera decimalis. Next base: position 12,515,342 of record OW964549.2, on the reverse strand, counting down.
TCAGGCACGGGCGAAGTACTAATTGGAAATAAAAACTTTAAGTTTGACTCTAACCGAATGCAGCAGATTTTACTAGAACCAACTGTAAATTCAATCACCCGGAAACTGGGCAATACAATAATCTTCAATCAGATAGTTTTGCTGACTGTTACTGTCAAAGTGTCAACGTATGATTCCACTTGTATCAAGTTAAGGTCTAACGATGTTGCAACTCACGGTTTTAATACCGCCTACAGCATAATACCGCCAGATTTTTGGTCGAGTTTTTTAATACGAATAAAGGGGAAGAAAGAAAGAAAATAAATACATTTGGCGCAGATTAGGGCATACAATGAATACACACAGTTTTTTTTTGTTATGTGTCTATTTCAGTGAGTTACAATTTGGAGAATAACCAAAATAGTGCAAAAACATATAACTCTATAATTATTATTTTATGTTCTTTATGTAATGTTAACGTGATCAAAGCTTATATTGCTAAAAACTTATAATCATCAAAAAGAATTACAATGAAGAAGACTTTTGCCTATGATTGTACGAAACTTACAAGGTATGAGTAAGTATATTTAGGAACAGCGGAGCACGATAAGTTTAGTTTCCCCGATTTAACGAGATTTCAGATTAATATCCCTTGTGACAATTTTGCGGGTAATCGGGTTATGATTGAAGAGTTTGTTGAATAGTTTTCAGATAGTGCCAGTCTAGTTCAGTACTCTCCCACTCAGGTATACTAGTTTGGTTTTGTGAGTAGTTCAGTCACTAAATAAAAAACTAAAAGACATGTAACTACGTTATGGTTGATGTAAGAACAGAAGGCAGCGAACACGTACTTAAGAAACCATTAAAATTCTAGTCACAATATCATTTCAGTGAACAGAAACTGGTCATAATGAAAATTTTAAGATATTTTATTTCTAATGACTAGACATGTCACTCGACAACCTGAAATTTCAAAGAGTGATAAATGTCCGGTTATTTAAAAAAAAATGTCTGGGAAGTTAAGCATAAAAATACCTATATTTTCTAATACTGGATCCTGAAAAATATTCATTCATCTGCTTAGCCTCTCCAAAACATCTAGAAATATACCATTTTGGATACAACGATAAACGAAAATCTCAAGTAAGCATTTCCTACCTGAACATATTTACCGATTTCATCCTAATCGCCCTATAACACATTGGATATTTCCACAAAATATTTCAATACAAAAACAGATTACGGATGTTTTAAAACGTTTAATACGAGCACAAAATCGTCCCCGTAGTCAGACGTAAATATTAGTAGAGTACCCTTTTAGGGGAAGCATAAAGGTTTGCTTTCACATATCAAATATAAAAGCTATTATCCGATTAATATTTCGTCGTTGCTATATTTGGTTCTTAGGCCGCGTTCATATTGTAACAAGTGGTGTGTTGTTTTGTGGAGTTACAAACCAAAACTTAATTATTTTTATTTATTTATTTATTAAAACAGTTTTGACAGTTTTACAATTCAAGGATTTTCTCAAATTGTGTTAAAAAAATGTGTTCTAAGGTGTGTGTGTCAAAAAATGTAGTGTAAGGTGAAATTGTGTGCCCTATCTTACTTCTTACTAATTTTATAAAAGAGAATGTTTGTGAGGATGTACAACGTGTAATTTAAAGGGTATACATACCAAGTGCATGGCTTCTTTGGATGATAACAAACAATATGGCAAGGGTTTTGTAATACTAAGTCTACATGTGTAGAACTTATTAAAAATTCCTATACACAATACCAGAGACCGAATTTTTCAAATTAAGAAGAACGAAAGTTATTGACCCTCCTAGTGCTGTGACACGTTTGTTATGATTGGTATTCGAGAAATATATGAAACCAATAATTTTGTATCAGTTCTTTAAGTCAGTTATTTTGTGCTGAAACTTTGCATAGAGACTCCATACCAGATGTTGTCTTCAGCCCTTTTGGATAGATATGGGGTTTCTGTTACACGTTGTATAGACGTATGGATGTTTCTTACTCGTTTACGCAAAAATTACTGAACGGATTTGAATAAAACTTAATAAGTAAATTGCTGACGTGCTTTTTTTTTGGGGTGGGAAAATTATCGAATGACTTCTTCCGCTGTGGGTCAAGCGGAAGGGTCTGTCAGATTTCTACTGACTAAAAACCCACCCTGTTCCTTCGGCTGCCCTAAATTTCCGGGGCCGCGGTAACTCGGTAGAACTATCCCGCAAACCCCGGCAGGCAATGGCCCTATGAGGCCCCGTCACTGGTGTTGACAGCTCTTTGAGGCGCGCGTGGAACACGACGCGCCGCCGACCCGGGCCTGGTCCTTACCGGACGGTGAGCGACCCCTGCTCGCCGTCCGTAGCATGACTGCTTCGCAGAAGGAGGCGACCGCATCCCATTCCCTCTCGCTCCGCACCATAGTCTGAACTAGAGCAGGGCGCGAGAGGTTGCCGCCGCCGACCGCCTCTGCGAGGACACGACGGTGCTCCGCCCAAGCAGGGCACACCTCCACCGTATGCTCCACCGTGTCCTCCAGGTGGTCCTCACAATGACGACACCCGGGCGTGTCCTCCCGCTGAATCCGAAACAGGTACCTCCCGAAAAAAATGCTGACATCCTGGAATAACACATGGCTACTTTTTATCTCGGAACTCTTACGGGATTCGGATTTATGGAAATCACGAGTCACGGGCATAAGCCGTACTAGCTTATATCTTCTGTTGCTGTTATCTACCATGAATAAAATAATTTGAAAATAACTACGTTTTTACAAGTATCCCAAAAAAAAAACATTTATTTATTTATTTTTGTCCGTCTTTTTGGTTATCAGGTCTGTCTCTGTCTGCAACGGCTGAATTAATTTCACTGGAAGAAATAGAAGGTTATAGGGCGACATAGTTATAGGCTACCTTATAACCCAGAATCGGGATTTACTAGGGAAAACTTCCTACGTCACGTAGTTGTGGGCACTACTAATTCATATTAATAATGGAAAGGTATCGCTTCCAATTCTTTATCCTTATAAGAGGATAAATAATTGGATGTTGATTAACCTTACACTTCAAATTACTAAACGTATATTAAAAAATCTTTACAATAGAGTTCTAGTGATTTATTTCAAATATTTATTTATTAATGTAGGGAAAATTAACAATTGCGTATTAAATAAAAACTTTTTTTTTTAAATAAAACCGACTTCCATATCAAAACACTACAAAGCCAAAAATAATTTTAATTTCGGTAGTCGGTGTTATTGGTTTTGTATTTAGATTCTTTTTTTTTCACACCGCCTTCCGAAATTTAACTTATTTTTGGCTTTGTAGTGTTTTGATATGGAAGTCGATTTTATTTTTTGCAAAAAGTTTTTATTTTCGTGCTTTTTAGTGGGTCAGTGGATCTTCCAAATCGGTTCGTAAATGACGGAGTTATGCGCGAACAAAAAACGCAATGCAGAGTAAACGAAAAGATCATCAACGTAAATATTTTTTTAGACTTTTGTTGATTTTTCAGAAACGGCTTGTCCGATTCCGATTTCCCTTTCTAACAAGATAAGAATTTTTCAAATCGGTTGGCAAGTGACATAGTTATGCCTGGACAAACATAAAAAAAAAAAAATACAAACATCCGAATTGAGAACCTCCTCCTTTTTTAGAAGTCGGTTAAAAATAACAAAAATGTCTTTAACTATAAACTTATCTAATACACAGCTTTTTCTTTTCCTCAGATTACTGTAAACATTTAAATCAATCTGTGAGCAGACATTTGCAGAATTGTTCAACCACGCTATTAATTATTACAATAAACAAACCTTAGCCTAATACGTAAAATTTAAGCCGTTGTACTAACAATAGTTTCTACTTCGTATTTTGTATAGAATAAAAGATGTCAATGCGACAATGCGAATGCGAATGGCAAGGCGACGAAGTTTTTTTAATTGAATTTAGTCACTATACCAAACGCATAAAGTCGTAGTAGTATGTATTTAAACCAAAGACAGATATATTTCTCATAGACGTGTGCCCATATTACCAACATCACGGTAGAAAAATAATGAAATATCGTCAGTTGTATTTATGTGAGTGAAGTGTCGCTATAGTGTTTTCAAGGAGGTGATAGAATATGTCGTAAGTTTATTATTTTACTGATTTCTGCTGTTGTTTATTTACTAAATTAATCTCTAACGTGTGTGTTTTATATTACAGTAATATTTTTAGGTACATTGTAAGACAAAATTTAAAAAATCGTCATTTAAAAACATCGCAGTCTCGTAGTCCTGAACTTAATTATGTAATGCTATATTATCGTAAATATGATGTTTTTCTTAAACATACAATATTACTAATGATATTTGACTACATTTTAACAGATTTAACAGATTGCGAAAATTAACCCGTCAGGTCGGAAGTCCCAGTCATGTTACGTATGTAGCCGTTTTTATTTATTTTTTTATTAATGTAAATAATACTTTATCTTTGAGATTTATGTCGCTTTCGAAACGCTAGGATTTGGCCTATTTATTGTATGAATAAATACGATTGCTTGGCGGTCTATATTTACAGATTTAAAGATTTAGTTAGGCAATGCAAATTGGCAAAAATATGTGCCGCTTATTTTAATTTATAAAGAAGATTGGCAAGACCCCATGTACTTTGAGTGTCGCCTTTACACTTCGCGTGCATTAGTGAAAATACCCGAAACAGATAGATCTAAGGCCTAATAACATAAAATGTAATCATAGCATATTTTTTTGGAATGGGATTTGGACAGAAAATCGTTTTAAAGATTTACCTTTTAGGTTAGGTTATGTGTTGTGAAATGTGTCTTGATATGATTGATTATTGAGCAGATTAATTCATTTCAGAAAACAATGCATATATCTACATGTTTTAAGTATAATAATACTATAGTAACGCTTTTCCTTTGAGACGAAACGTATAGGATGTACCTACGTGTAAGGAGGTTGTTACCTACACCAAAAGGTTATGCCTTTGGATGTTGCTGGATCATCAGGCGAACCGTACCTATACTTGTTTGCCATCTCTATATATTATATAATATACCTAGGCTTCTACTAAAGTACGGCATTCATACATAATATACCTATATCCCTAGCAATGTAAACCTAGGTTCAGCAATAAGGTAGGTAGGTAAGGTAATATGTTATTTTATAAAAATGAAACAAATACTTTTTTCACAAACATTTAATAGGTAGGTACCTTATATTATTATTTAAGAATTATTATGTGTCTAGCCTGAGTAAAACTTGGTCAAGGAACTGTGCAGGTGGAGTTATATTATCCTGGTGACGCGCGTAGCCCAGGTACCATACTATGCTCATTACGTGAGAGCAACATCCCACAGTGCGCAAACCAACAATGCAATTGCAACAATATCCCGTGATGGCATTCCTACCCACTTGTTGCCGATCTATTGATATGAAAACATAATAGGATTTTCGTGACACATGCCGGGACTTTACTTTTGCTCGAATCAAATAAGAACTTACTCCCCCTAATCTGCTTAAATTGGCATGGTCCTCTCTGCAAACTTCTATTGTGTAAAGGCCATGAAAACGTAATTGTTCACCTATGTATGACCTAGCTTGTCGAATTTGGTAAGTGCCACAAGCAAAGAGGACCAATTCTTCTATAGACAGGTTAGGGAATACAATATTAGTACTGGTTATAGGTGTAAATATAGAGTTTCTTCTATTGAGATTCTCTTCTTGTACTATTTCTGCTAAAGTGTTGTCTGCAAAAAGCCTTTCATTTATAATATTGACTATTTGTTCCGCATTACTTGGATCCACAAACATTGTGGCAAATGCATTATGCAGAGCTGCTGCAATGGAAAAGTCCTTCATCATGTGAGGGCATGCACGATTAAAATATTCATGCCTGAATATTTTAAAGTCTCTTTTGATCCTGCCATTAACGGCTTCCACAACCCATCTATTTATTGTCACACAGCGAGACCTGTTCCCTTCTAGAGTAGTTAACTGAAATTGACCTGGTGACAGGGTTTCTGGTAGATGGGTGAGGAAGCCACGCTGATGTATAGCGTCTACACTATCCCTAAAGCCTCTATCCAGAATAAAAACATCGTCTTCTCTAAAAAAATTCAAAAAACTGTCGTTGTTTAACAAATCCATCATTATCGACGCATCGTTAGTAGTGGCAGGATATGGCCCTGTAACATCCAGGATGTATCCATTGCAACATACAATCATGAATGGCTTTATAAGATTTCGATACTTATGGAGCGAATAAGTCTCTTTTTGAAATAAATAATTTGAGCTTTTTTGGGCATAAACATAGGTGCCATCACAGATAACAATTGCATTTTGTCTTTCCAGTGAGAGATCAGGTCTGCCGTATAAACTATTTGCTATATATGAGTTTTTACTAATGACATTACTCCGGCTTATATGATGCAGACCCAAATGTTGAGGCACATACTCCTGAGCTAATATGTCCCTAGCTTTGTTCATCAAGGTTTCCACAGTGCGCCTTGGCGTTTGAAATAAGCTCGATAGCCTGTCTCCCGAGTCTCCCGTCCTTAATTTGCATAATAATGCAGTTAATGCAAAACTTCCTCTGTGCATTTCACGAAGTCCTCTTGTTTCATTCATTATTTGTTGATGTTGGGATAAGGAAATTCCCAGAAAATAATGTGCCAAATATTCTGGCAGACTCTGAATGTCTTCAAAATTAAAAACACTTACAGGTTCTGATAGTATGAAAACCATATCTTCAATTTGGAAACAATTAAAATGGTCTAGTGTGTTTTCAGATGTGTATAGTTCACCAAATATGTTTCTACCCATGTGGTAACCACATATCCTTGCTCCTCTAGGTATATAAAAGTTGCAGTCACTCAGCACCCGTCTACGTATTGCTTCCGGAATATGGTATCGCTCAGGATTCCTGCAGTTAGGAAACAAGCAGTGCCTCCTAGTATCAGCAACTCGTCGAATGTTTGGCAGTGTAATGTATTGCTGCTGTGGCATTTCCTGATTTTCAGATTGCTGCACTGGATTTTCTTCTGGAATTTCAGATAAAACCTGGTGGTTTGCAAGCTCCCAACAGGTGTGGCACACATAATCGGTGTCCACAATCTAAAAAGAAAGTATTTACAATTTATTAGTCATTTAATTCTAGACTTTGGATTATTAAAATAGTAAAAAAAATATGATTATAATAGCCTGTAACTTACGTTTCTAGGATATGTCCACAGCTTTATAACTCTTATAAAATGTTCACTTTCTGAAGACAGACAATGCCTATTTTCTGCAGACAGTAGCTGTATGCCGCAATTCACACAGCATTCTCCAATTTCCTCATGTTGAGGGCTTTGGTGCGGGGATATAGCCATATCCTCTGAAGCACCACTGTTAAATTGGGCGTTTTGGGTGCTGCGACGCAATATTCTTTGAGCTCGTAGCCAACATGGCCCACATGCTTCATCAGTAGGAGTAAGCTAAAACAATAATTAATACAATCAATATTTGTAACAACAGAAATAATAAGAAAATATTTTTGTAATGACAAATAAATATATTTACTTGACTGTGATGTATCCACTGTGAAATGATTGCAGCAAGTTGTTGTTCTTCATCAGTACTGTTTTCTCTCAGTACTAAACGACTCCGGCTTCTTAGAATGGAACGGCCACATCCAACGCAAACATTTTGATGTCCAACTTGTCTTTCGGGTGCAACTTGGTTAGTCACATGACTTGCTAATTCCCAACAAGCCTGGCATACGAAGTCAGCATCAGTTGTCTGCGAGTAACATAATAATGAAAAATTGTTAGCCTCTGTAACACTCAGAATAGCCTGGTCAACCAAATACTTAGAGTGTGAACACATCATTGTCTTTGTGTTACTCATTTGGGTAATTTAAATTATAGTAGTGTCCAGTTATAATGACAGCGAAATATCAAAAAGAAAACATATATGTCATACTCAGTGGAAGTCATGCAAAGCATCTTCTTATAGAACAAACAATTAAAACATTTAGGTATGTTAGGTATATAATTAGTATTGTAGAGAAAATCTAGTGTTGGAAAAAATGATCATAATACATGTCCTGTCAACATAAGCAGATTAATCAAATATTTTACTATAATTATCATTTGCTAACAGGGTAGGAAAACATCTTGAGGAAATCTTGGGGCCTCATGGGTGATAAAGGTTTAATCACACTCTTACAAAGTAGTATGACTTGTGTTGTGTATCATTTTTTTCCACTTGCGTTTCTTTAGTTGAGCTTTGAGTTGAAAGTGGTGCAAAACCAATACTGCCTTATCAACTATTACAAATCTTCAGTAACTGTAGACATTATTTTACAAATGACCTGAATATTTTTACTCACCTCCCTTGGATAAGTCCATAACCTTATAATATTAACAAGGTCTTCATTTTCGTTTGAAAGACGATGACGTGGTCTCGTCAACCGAAGTTCGCAGTCAAAGAGTATGTAATACACTATGTTTATTCGCAGTTAACACACCGAACGTTAGAACGAGACATGTTTATAATAACAAATAGAGTCCTGTCTCAAATAAAAATGTTCACTATCACAAGTACTCAACACGCAGGAATTCGAAAACTCAACTGAACGCGGAATAAACAATCATAACAATGCAAGTAAACACTAATGAGCACAGAACAATATATACTCTAGGGAGCTATGCTAATGAGTTGTTTAAGTAAACAAATAACAGACGCCAAACAGATCGCAAGGATACGATACTCTTTGGACGACTGTGACAGATCACAGGATGACAGTTCAGTTAGAAATGCCAACTGTTTAATGTTGCCAGGTATAAACTGTAAAAACTAACGACTATGTTATGTTTTTCCATAATTACTTAAGAATACAGTTTATAGTTAAGATTGGAATATTGCAAACGTATTAATGTCTATTAATATAAAAATAAAAACGTGTTCGTAATGTTATTATAAAACGATGGTTAGTTTTAACCATCCAGCCATCATTCATATTCTACTAATAAGTATTATTCTACTAAAAATGGCAATGATTACTTCAATACCGCTGTTTTGCGTTTAGTTATTGCTACTTTTACTTCTGATTTAACAAAATATTTATTTTTATTGTTTTTCCCTTTTCCCACAAAATAAAGAAAAACTTTAATCAGGAAAATAAACTACTTTACATGATCTATAAAATGCATATAATTTAGTTTAGGTTCGTTTCTCAAATAGAGCGACACTGACACTGCCGATCTTCTTTAACAAAAATTTAAGAATAACCTATTTAAACTATTATATTCATCTAAGAGTGAAGAAAATGAACTTTATAGAGGTGGTAATATTTTTGTTCTATGTATTTTATTTTTAATGTTAAGTGGCCTAAATTATACCTAAAAAATGTTACGATCTTTTACGCATCCGCGAATTCTACACCTGGTTTTACATAATATTTTTACTACATTCTTACATATAAATTGTTATCAAATACTATAAAATATGTATAGTAATAAACTTAGTTTAAGAATAAAATAAATAACTATAAACTTATTGCTCTTATTTTTTTTAAAACCCCTATGTTTTTTCAAAATGTCGTGAATATGGGTGGTACTCTTAATTTAAACACTTGTAAAATATTATTGTAATCATATTTTTAAAATAAAGCGATCACACATTATTTCTTATCTCATGGACTACTCATGACAGTAAAAACATTTGAAGTACTCCACTCGAGCAATTCATAAATTAAGTTTTAGTAACAGCGGGCAGAACGCGCAGTAAGCGGTCCAAAGCACTGGCAAAGTAAGGCACCTATTATTTTTCGCGCAAGCAATCCAGCGGATATGTGTGTAGCTGTGTATGTTTACTAACAAAACAAAATATTCGACCCTATTTGGTTAGTAACAAAAATTCACAACCCTATGTTAAGGTACTTAACATAAATTACTACCATTAATTTATTACTGGTTCGTGACTAGAAGCTCACAGACACGGGATACATAGAAGTGATGGTTTTAGCCGTGATATTAGTGCATGAGCACTAACACACTTGTACCTACCTGTAGTTAGTTTCATACATACTGTAGCGTAAATAAGATTAAGTGCACAGTAAAACACAAACCGCTACTTTACACGTTTAATTTTGATTAAAAGGAAAAAGATAGAAAACAAGTACTTAATTAAAAAATATAAAAAAGTTAAATATTAGTTATTATTGGGAACCTTTCAGTGATGGCGTGGGTTAACTTAGCGGAAAGAAAAAAATGTTATTGAAAGTATTATGCAAATATTTTTAACTTACCTAACAAAAAAATCGATTGCAATCGGTTATAGCTAGGCGAATACGCATTATTAGTAATTTTAATTACAAAAACACTAAGAGCATCCAACGCGTCTTGATAGGCCTTAGGTTAGAAAGAGTTTTTGACGTGATAATTTTTAGATTAGAAATATACAAATTAGGTGCACTATTTAAAATAAAACTCCTGCTGCGAAAACTCGGTAATTCCTGGACGGCTGGACACGACTGTGGGAAGTAACGTAGAAATCACGGAGCCACTGCGCTGCGGGGTCCGCATCTACCTCGTACCCTCTTCAGGCCTTTGAGATGGACGTCTCAGGCACAGGATGTGCTCGGATACCGGGCGAGAGCGCCCCGACCTCCGTCGTCGATAACCGACGTCGCTTGCCCGTAGGGTGGAGCCAAAAATTGGCTTGTAACGGGATCTAAACAAAAAAGAAACTTCAGACCACCGATGCAAGCTGAATCTTTGATTAATTATGAAACTAGTGCGAAATGGATCGAAAAGAAAAAAGGCGACAATACATACCAAATTAACCAGAAAATCACCCACAGACTATCCTTTTGCTAGGACACTTTATATTTTTTATTGGCTTAACACCAACATAAAAAACTTTCACTTCATGATTTCGATATGAATCAAAAAATAAGGTCGACCATCACATATCGGGTCCCAAAAATGTAATGACGCCGTCAAAAGGCAAAACATCCGAGGATATTTTTCACGATTCCTTGTTCAAATGTGAATAACAGCTATGAAGAAAAAATTTTATTGAAAAGTTTGGATTAGAATTGGAGGAAGTTTTAACCGTAGCGGTTTTACGCTACAGTACCCCATTTCCAGTAAAAAAAAAAAAAATGAGAGTAGCAACCCTAAAGGTGAGTGGCATCCCTAAAGGAAAGGTGAGTGACAACCCTAAAAGAAAGGTGGTTGACAACCCTAAAAGAAAGGTGAGAGATCAACCCAAGTGAATGTATCAACCCAGTGAGAGGGTGACAACGCTAGAACAGATTGACATCACAACAACAGATTGAAAACACAACAACAGATTGAAAACACAATAACAGATTGAAAACACAATAACAGATTGACAACACAAAAGGGATAGCATCAACCAAGAGTGAAAACCATAATATATACAAATTAAATAAACTAGCCTAACTAACTTTAAACTAAATACATCAAATCAACGACATCGAAGTGCAGCTGATACTGAATAAAATTGAAAGCCGGCCTCCAGTTTAGACGTTAACAGTGCGAGCTTCAGATGCGTCTCCTAAACCTACATTAGAATAGAAAAACAAACGATAGAACTAGAATAATATTCTTAAATATATAGGAACAAAGAACAATATTCAAGACGAAACAAATAAGAGTTGAGATTAAGAAATAACCTAAAAATAACTTCAAAGGAAGTCAAACAAAAACTCGAAGTCGAACACAAAAGCTCGAAGTCAGATAATAACTCGAAGTGAGACACGACACAAAGTCCAACACGACTCAAAGTCAAACACGACTCAAAGTCAAGAGCTTAAGTTATAGAGGGATAAGTTAGAAGGTTAAGTTAAAGAGAGAGGGTTAAGTTGAAGAGGGTGGACCTTAAATCAAAATCAAAAATACGACGCTTAATGAGAGGAAATGGTTATGAATAAATATTAACTCCAGGGAGGAATGAGGGTCGAAATAATAAAAGAGGTGTCGTTAATTGAAAACTAATGGCCTAACATAAGTAATGCTGATTAAGTTAAGAATATGGAACAAATTAGTTCATTTAAGTATGTCTTTTATATGATATTGTCCAATATGATGAGAATCACAGTCTTGTAGGACATATGTAGTCATGGAGATGACTCTGATCACACGACATTTAATGAAACGAGGAGCAAGCTTTCCTGTAAAGTATTCAGCAGCTGACGATTTTGAAAAATTACGCCTCCATACAATGTCGCCGGCATTAAGTATAATAGCCGTCCGGTTCGTATTGTAATTTCGCGAATTACGGAGAAAAGCAGAAGAAAGGTTGTCCGCTACTTTTGCGTAAATCTCGGCGAGCGAAGTCAGATTACTCGCGTGTTGTTCCCGACTTTCAGCTAAATTAGTGCTTAGAGTCTGGATATTCGCACGCGATGAATCCATACAGACTTCTCTACCGAATATGAGAAAGTTTGGCGTAAACCCTGTGGCTAAATTAATACATGAATTGAGGTAAAGTTTGACCTTGGGTAACAATTTAGCCCAATTCCTTTGGTTCTCGCCAACCAATATGCTCAAACAAGTAACGACACTTTGGTTATAACGTTCTACCGTGTTTGCTTGTGGAGTGTAATAAGGGGTATACGTAGGGGATTCAATGCGAAACGATCTAAGAAAGTTTAAAAACTGATTACTACGAAAAACGGTAGCATTATCACAGAGAATAGACCGTGGAACTCCGAAGTTAAAAAAATATTTCAGATTCCAAAGCTTTTATAACTGAATTGGCGTCAATTCTTTTAAGGGGCACTAACCAAACATATTTAGAAAAAACATCGACCATAGATAAAATGTATTTGAACCCATAATAAGCGATTGGAAGCGGTCCAATAACGTCGATAGAAATCATTTGTAAAGGTAAAGAAACTTCCTTTGGATAACACATATGACCACGTGGTTGGGAATTCGCGATCTTATAAGCTTTACAAACCTCACATTGCCTTAAAGTCTCAGAAACATCTCGAAACATATTTGGCCAGTAAAAGTTATCCTTGAGCTTAAAATAAGTCTTTGAAACTCCAGGATGTATAGAGAGAGGATTATTATGAGCTTCCCATATAGCGGATTTAACCTTTTCAACGGGTAAAACTATGCGCCAAGGATCAGAGCACAATGGGTTAGTGATTGGCATGCGTCTTAACAGAACACCGTTCCGAATGGCGTAAGCTGGAAACGTTTGAGGGGAGTCACGAGCCCCTAAATACACCTTTTTATACCATCTATCATTGGTATGGTCAGGTCCTTGATCGAATGTAACCGGACTCGCGTACATTCTAGATAAAGCGTCTGGAACGACGTGTTGCGACCCTTTGCGATGAATGATATCAAACGTGTATTGGGAAATCACAGTAGCCCATCGCGCCAAACGCCCTGAGGGATTACTTAGTGTGAGGAGCCATTTCAAGGCCATATGATCGGTTATAACAGAAAACTTCATTCCATCTAAATAACAGCGAAAATGCTTAATGGAATCAAGAACGGATAAAAGTTCACGTTCGGTTGTACTATAATTGCGTTCTGCTTTTGAGAATAAGCGTGAATAATAAGCGATAGGATGTTCAACACCATCGAACTTTTGAGAAAGAACCGAACCAAGACCGACAGCTGACGCATCACATTGCAAAATGAAGGGCTTCGAGAAATCCGGACAAGCCATAACGGGAGTATTGATGAGCGCATCCTTTAATTTTAGGAATGCTTGATTGGCGGCATCATCCCAACTTATAGGGTCACGACCCTTCTTTTTTCCTATAAGGGCAGTGAGTGGAGCTATTATAGAAGAAAAACCATCAACAAAACGCCTATAATATGAGCATAACCCAATAAAACCACGTAGTGACTTAGCTGTAGTAGGAACGGGATAATCCCTAATAGCATCGAGCTTGCTGGGATCAGTTTGTAAACCCTTTTCGTTGATGATATAACCCAAATATTTCAATTCGCTTTTACAGAACTCGCATTTTTTTAGGTTAATAGTTAAACCGGCCTCCTTGAGACGGTCTAGTACTTTTCTAAGGAGCGAGAGGTGACTATCAAAGTCTTTTGATATTATGATTAGATCATCGACGTAACCGAAAACGCAATTATCACTGGTCGAAGTGAATTCAAAATTAACGATCATATCAGTAAGGCGCTGCATCTCGGAAGCTGCATTCGTGAGACCAAATGGCATTCTGACGAACTCAAATAAACCTCGTTGTGGAACTATGAACGCGGTTCTTTCACAACTCTCATCATCAGCGAGAGGAATCTGCCAAAATGCACTCCTAAAATCAAGAGAACTTATATACCTTGCACCTCGAAGGTTGTCAAGAATATCGTGAATACGGGGGAGCGGATAAGAATCTCTAGTAGTAACGCTATTCAATTTCCTACTATCAACGCAAAAACGTACAGAACCGTCCTTTTTGGTAACCATCACAACAGGACTGGCCCATGGAGAACGTGAGGGACGAATGACACCCATCTCCAGCATCTTATCGATTTCCTCATTGAGCAACTTTAACTTAACAGGTGAAAGAGGGTAAAACCGTTGTCTAATTGGTGGTCCAGTAGTGTTTATTTTGTGTGATAGCCAAGTAGTCTTACCAAGGCCAACTTTATCGGATGAAATGACATCGAATTCCTCAATGACCCGTTGCAACTTTAGCTCTTGGTCTGGTAATAAAACGTTACGAGGGTGAATGTATCGAACCTCGCTAATGCAATTAATCTGAGGAAGGGATTGAGAGTCAGAAGGAAGGGTATGTGGGTCAGGAGGTAGGGAATTAGAGTCGGGAGGAAGGTACATATTACCTTTGATATTTTTGTTAAAAGCTTGACTAAAAACTGAAGTCAAACCGAACTTATTCCAAAATTCGATACCTAAAATAACTGAAGAAGACATAGAACGTGCTACTAAAAATTCGTGGATAAAAGTCGTACCATTAAACTTAACTGGGAGAAAGATAGTTCCTAAAATATCAATAGGAGAGTTATTAGCGGAAATAACACGTGGGCACTGGACGTTTGATTTTAAAGAAATACCCAGTTGTTGGGTTAAACAATCACTAATAAGGGACATTTGTGCACCAGAGTCAAGAAGGGCTTTAACGACCCGGTTACACAATATGATCTCGATGAAAGGACGGTTATCAGATGAATCGGACGCTATCACCGGTGACACTGTACGGAGTAATGCGTGTCGCCGGTGGGCTAAACATTTTTTGGATTGCATTTTGGGCAATCACGAGTTATAAAACCAGGTGTGCGGCATTTAAAACATAGCATACCAGGGAAATCAGGGCAAGTACGATAGGGGTGTCCCGTTTTATTGCATTTTGGACAGAATTGTGATCGATTTGTTGCGCTTGAAACTAATTTTGTAGATTTGGGCAAAAAACTTTCAAAATGCGATGCAGTGTCAATGAGCGCATCTAAGTCAGTAAATTTATGTATCGATAAGCATGGAAAATATCTAGGATGCATGTTGTGAGTGATAATTTCTAATAGTTCAGATTTATCGACCGGTTTACGTAATGTATCATTCAATTGAGAAATCTGATGCACAAAATGTAAAACAGGTTGATCTGATTTCTGTTTTGTATTCCTAACTTGTTGACCGGTTTTAAATTCGAAATCAATTTCCCCGAATGTTTTGAAGAATTTTTCTTTTAATTCGGGGTAAGTCATATCAGGTCGACGGATTGACCTATAATAATTCAAGGCGCGACCGGATAACACTTCATGGAAGCGTTTAAGCAGATAACTGTCAGTTATGTCGTCTGCATCCTTCTCTTCTTCGATACTGATAAAAAAATTTCGAACACTGGTATCTCCAGTATAATTTATGTTCCATTTTCTTAGCGAAAATCGTTTTAGAAAGTAACCGGGACAGTCCTCGGATTTCATCGGAGAAGGTAAGTTAGAACGACTAGTACCCGGAGTGGGCCTAGGCGGAATGGGAGGAGGTCTAGAAATAATAATACTTCCGTGTAAAGGAGTCTCAACGATAGAACCTTCTTCGGACATTTTTAAACACAAAATAGAAATAGGTTAAATGAAAGAGCGGGACTTAGCAGGAAATCGTTAGATATCGTGCCGTAATATCGATGCGGGAAGAAGACGACAACATGAACGTCAAAGGAATCGGCTGGGCTAAGAATCCAACAAAAACAGATACTAGCAAATAGCAGAAAAGCAAACAGACGGGCTAAAAAATAAAAAAGGTAGACACTAGCACACGACCATTCAAAAAGCTTACCTTTGGTCACGATGTCTAACCATCCACACATCACACTACGGGAAACTAACTACCGCTACCTAATGGGATAAAATAAAACTCGGAATAGATACGTACATTTTGGGAGAAAATAAAAGAATTGGAAATTGGGTATAGTTACAAAGTTAATCTTTAAAATTGAATTTCACAAACATCACACAATTTAGCAAAGAACATAAATTTAGTTAGCAATTCTGTAGTCCAGTCGTATGAATCGGGAAAACATTCAAGACAGGTAATCCTTTTAACTTCCATACGGGTATCTGACCAATTCTAAAACCTGAAACTCACAACAAGAAAGATGAAAATTAAAGATTGCTCTCAAGAGCAACCACACACGAGATAACAAAAAAAATAGGTATTTTAGTAATAATTAATATGCAAACTTACTTTAATTCGGGCGCCATATTGTAGCGTAAATAAGATTAAGTGCACAGTAAAACACAAACCGCTACTTTACACGTTTAATTTTGATTAAAAGGAAAAAGATAGAAAACAAGTACTTAATTAAAAAATATAAAAAAGTTAAATATTAGTTATTATTGGGAACCTTTCAGTGATGGCGTGGGTTAACTTAGCGGAAAGAAAAAAATGTTATTGAAAGTATTATGCAAATATTTTTAACTTACCTAACAAAAAAATCGATTGCAATCGGTTATAGCTAGGCGAATACGCATTATTAGTAATTTTAATTACAAAAACACTAAGAGCATCCAACGCGTCTTGATAGGCCTTAGGTTAGAAAGAGTTTTTGACGTGATAATTTTTAGATTAGAAATATACAAATTAGGTGCACTATTTAAAATAAAACTCCTGCTGCGAAAACTCGGTAATTCCTGGACGGCTGGACACGACTGTGGGAAGTAACGTAGAAATCACGGAGCCACTGCGCTGCGGGGTCCGCATCTACCTCGTACCCTCTTCAGGCCTTTGAGATGGACGTCTCAGGCACAGGATGTGCTCGGATACCGGGCGAGAGCGCCCCGACCTCCGTCGTCGATAACCGACGTCGCTTGCCCGTAGGGTGGAGCCAAAAATTGGCTTGTAACGGGATCTAAACAAAAAAGAAACTTCAGACCACCGATGCAAGCTGAATCTTTGATTAATTATGAAACTAGTGCGAAATGGATCGAAAAGAAAAAAGGCGACAATACATACCAAATTAACCAGAAAATCACCCACAGACTATCCTTTTGCTAGGACACTTTATATTTTTTATTGGCTTAACACCAACATAAAAAACTTTCACTTCATGATTTCGATATGAATCAAAAAATAAGGTCGACCATCACATATCGGGTCCCAAAAATGTAATGACGCCGTCAAAAGGCAAAACATCCGAGGATATTTTTCACGATTCCTTGTTCAAATGTGAATAACAGCTATGAAGAAAAAATTTTATTGAAAAGTTTGGATTAGAATTGGAGGAAGTTTTAACCGTAGCGGTTTTACGCTACAATACCTACATAAATATGCAGAGGGTCTGCAGGGAATTCCACTCCTTAGCTGTACGCACAATGAAAACATTTCCAAAACGTTTTGTGCGTACCTTATGTTTATGTTAAATTTCTGAGTGCGCGTAACGGCGTAACGCATCTATCCAACACTTCCTATCCTAATTCTTACTAATATTATAAATGCGAAAGTTTGTAAGAATTGTAGGAAGGATATCTGTTACTCTTTCATGCAAAAACTACTCATCCGATCTGTATATAATTTGGTAGATATACATCATCGCTTATCATCAGGTGAGATGGTGGTAAATGCGAACCTATCAACAATAAAAAATATCGCTGAAATTTCAGATCTGGCATAGGCTAGCAGTGGCGAAGGGTGAATTTTCATAAAAGGGAAGCCGGACCAAAAAATGCTTACCTTGCTCAAGTGTGATGCGTGAATTCCAGTAACGGTGGCCCTGTGGCTGACTTCGATATCTTGTAACTTCGTAAATAATTACACACATCAAAAGTGTCTAGGGATCAACATATATTTTTGCAATAACTTTTCTCCTGATTAATATTAATTAAAATTTTCTTTAAGGATTCATCAAATAAAGTGTTTTCGTTTGTCACAGTAACGATAAACCAAGTCAACTTTGCATTAATAAAGAAATTTGCCATTTTCCTAATAAAGGGATTTTTGACATTTGAACCACTAACATTAAAGTTCGAAAAAAAGACTGAAATAACAGTTTTCTTTAAAATTTTATTGGGTAACTTAAACAATTAATAATCCGTGTTTCTACCGCGAATACTAACAACACAAGAACATCGGTTTGGCATACTCAAAATGAGTTCATCCAAATCACGCTGTGGAATGGCCGCCCATGTTCGTTGCAACAACAAAAAAAGGTCTTCTTGCGACTGGATACCCTCCATATTCGGCAGAGCTCTTCTCTGTAGCATATCCCATGCATGCTCAATCGGGTTCAAGTCTGGCGACTGAGCAGGCCAGAGCAGGACATTGATGTTAGCTGCGGCGAGAGTCTGTCTTACAACTCTTGCGGTGTGCGGTCGTGCATTATCATGCATTAACTGAAATAAGGGACCGATTTGCACTTGTAGAGGAACGATGACGTCAGATACAATCGTCTCAGCATAAATTTGAGCGTTGAGGTTGCCTCTGATCCAAATCAACTCAGTTCTTCCGCCGATCCAAATACCCGCCCATACCATGATGGTTCCACCACTATAAGGATGGACTTCCTGGCAGGATTTTAATCGCTGTTGGCGTCCAGGGGCTCTCCAGTGTCGTATACGTCTTGTATCCGGTCTCATACCAAAACGAGACTCATCAGAAAAGCACACGAAACGCCATTGTTCTTCTGCCCAATTTCTGTGTTCAAGAGCCCATTGATATCGAATCCTACGATTGTGCATTGCTATAGGTGGTACCCGTAGCGGTCTTCGGGAATGAAGGTTCACTTCATGCAAGCGGTTTCTGACTGTTTGGTCGCTAATTAAGTTCCCTGAAGAGTGATGAAGCCTCACGGCTAACATCATGGCGGTTATTGTTGGAGCTCTTCGAGTTAAGATTTGAATGTATCGGTCTTGTCTCCGTGTGGTGCAGCGATACCGTCCTCCATGGCGCTCAGCCACGGTACCAGTGCTTCGGTAACGTGTCCAAAGTCGACTGATAACACTCTGACTTGTATTCAGAGCTAAAGCCACAGTACGTTAACGGGAACCAGCTTCTATCATTCCCACGGCTCTGAGCATTTCTTCCCTGCTTAAATGACGTCGCCGCTCCATAATAACGTTGGTTTTAATCAGTAGTAGGGAAACAGTAGCACTAACAATGTCTTCAATGCGTTGTATGTTTTTATAGGGAAAATATTGACAGCTGATTTTCATCTTTTACTCGAATTCGATTAACAGTTCCTGTTTCAAATTATGAAATGCACCAAAAAGGATCCATATAAATTTATAAAATCATAAATTTATTACAAAGCCACATCTCAATCTCAAGAAATCCGCATAAAAATGCTTGATCCCTAGACACTTTTGATGTGTGTATTTGTTTAATTAAAAATAATAGATTACTATTTATAATAATCTTAAATATATTTAAGCAATTAATTACAACAAATATACAAAATTATGTACTAAAATACAAACTACAATAAAGCATCAAAAAATTCATCCTCAACGCTGTCGGCTGGCAACGTACCCAAAATACTGGCGGCATTGCCTCGTATGGCAATGCTTAGCCGTTGACCAAAGAAATAGCCAGCCCTTTGGTCGCGGGAAGCGTCAACGAGCCTTTTCGATATTTCTTTAAAAAGGCTGTGAGCACACGGGCCTCATGGTCCGAGAGTTTCGACCCCAAAGGGCTCGAAAATATAGTTATCACCGAGATGACTATATTTACGCCGCTTGAGGTTTTCCGCAGCCGCAGCGGGAGCGCCAGCACAACATGATGAACTGGGAAGATGGGATGGCGCGACAGTATCGACACAAGTTGCGTCCCACATTAAAGGCCTACCCATCTTCCGAGGAAACAATGACATGCCGTCCGGTCTCTTGCCATCGTCACGCGCCAGTCCAATGGGTTCCAATACGGCTGGAACGCCGACGGTGACAAAAGCTCGTTGGATAATGTCATTTAAGTTGGCGTGTCGTGCAAAACGACCCGCACTACGGCTGCAAGAGAGACCATGGTGCCCGAGGCTGTTGACCGCTTTCCCATAATTACAGCGATGAGGGGAACAACAAGGGGCTCCTAGGCGTAGTGAAGCAGCGATGCGGAAAGTGGTGTCGTCGAACAAAGTGCCTAGATTTGAGGACGGTAGAGCAAGTAACCAAAGACCTGATTCCCACTTTCCCACAGCCAGAAGACGAGCACACTCAGCAGAAGTAGCAGACGTGGTTAGTAAATTTTTCAGAACTACTCTGCAGAGCGGCTCGTCCCACCGCCTCTGGGAAGATGGTATGTCAGAATGGTAGGTCAGAATTCGGACAAGCGAGATTCCAGGCATCAATAGCCTCAGTGAAGTACGGCACATTGAAATCAATCAGTGTGGAAGCCAGGATATTCCTGATTAATTTATCAGTGCTGTGGACCGAGGAAATGAAAGCCGGTAAACTAATACTAGAAATTTTGCGGATTCCGAGCCCTCCCATGCGGATGGGAAGAGAGGCTTGAGCCCAAGCTCGGTCATCCAAAGCCACATTCAGAATTAAGGACAAAGTTCGTCTGATAATTTGATCCATTTGAACTAAAAGTTGATGGTGCTTCCACAAATGGGAAGCACGAAGAGAGTATGTTAATTTAGGGCCGAAACAGCAGAAACGAATTATAGTGATGGCCGAGTGCATATTGATTTGGAGCAATCTTTCCGAAATGTCATTGAATTTATTAATTTGTTCTGCAATAAAGTCGGGAAAGGAAGTATCAAAGATTGGAGAACCAAGGAGACGGAGAGAACTATTACTATTTATATATTCATATTTAAAATAATAGACTAATATTTGCCATATTTCATAAGGGAAGCCGGTAGGAATCGAGTTGTATGGAGCCTTCGCCACTGTAGGCTAGAATAACATGTATACTTGTATTCCAGAATTCCCACGAGATCGGGATTTACGCAGATATAAACTTCCCGTGCGAACGTAGTCGCGTGTGACAGCTAGTAAATTAAATACCAACATTGGTTTTTATTAATACATACCACTGGATACATACCACTAAAACCACTGGATGCGACACTAAACCTTGCTTATGATCACTGCGTACGGATCACACTATATCCAGATGGAAATGGGTACGGAAATTGAGGCAGCCCGTTGCTTTACAATTTCCCGAAACAAATGTGTCCACATGTGGACTAAACTTAAGATATCTAAGTTTCATTCTTACCAGCCAATTCATTTATTTTCAACCGACGACAAAAAGAGGAGGTTATCAATTCGACGCGTATATTTTTTTTTATGTATGATCAGCGATTACTCGAAGACCGCTAAACCGATTTGGTAAATTCTTTTTTTGATTGAAAGGGTATACTTCGAAATTGATCCCATTGTCATCAAGTCAGGATAAATCGAGGGAACTCTTCAAATATTATAGGCACACCTATAGTAATATGAGTATTTTTTATAGTAACTTGTGTAGTTGCATTCAAAAAGCACCATTTGTGAAGACCTGATGATGAAGACCACTGGAACTACTCAATATATAAGTAGGAATAACAAGTATTTCATGGGTTCCGCTTCGATTACTTGAATATGGTTATTAAGCACAATATGGTCGTCACAATGCATATGGTGAAGTGAAGCTGATGGTGAAGTACCAGGAGAACTCTTCAACATTTAACGGCCCAGCATTGGGAAAAGCAATATTTTGTAAAAGGTTATAAGTAGTTGAGATTTGGGCTTTTGTGACTAGGTAAATTATAAATCGATCAACTAAAAAGAGTGAAATAAAAACTTTTACCAAAAAATTAAACCGACTCCCAAAAAACACTGCAAAGTGAAAAATAACTTTAATTTCGGAAGTCGGTGACAAAAACAAAAATACAAAACTAAAGACACCGTCTACCGAAATTTAAGTTATTTTTCACTTTGCAGTGTTTTTTGGGAGTCGGTTTAATTTTTTGGTAAAAAGTTTTTTTAGACAGTTTTCGGCAATGTTTTCCTTAAAGAAGTGATCCTTGTGAGTTCTTGGTTAGATCACATGTTTCATTTAAAAATTTAAAAATTAACTCCAAAGAACTGCTGTAAAGTGCTAAAAAAACACTTTCTAGAAAGTACTACGATCTAGAAAGTGTTTCGATGCATAGTTAAAGTATTACTTTTAATGATGTATGTATGTGTGGTGTGGCATCGAGTTGCCGCGGCTAGCATACCACAGATAAACCCTCGATGGTTTAGGTGGTATGTTTATCTATACTAATATTATAAAGCGGAAAAGTTTGTTAGTTTGTTTGTTTGTTTGCTTGAACGCGCTAATCTTCGAAAGTACTGGGTGGATTTGGATGAAATTTGGTATGGAAGTAGCTTGAAGCTTGAGGAAGGTTATAGGCTACTTTTTACCCGACTGCAAAAAAGGAGAGTTATGTTTTTACCGTGATAGAATCCACGGGAGCGAAGCTCCGCGAGAGTACTAGTATTTCTTAAAAATGTACTCGCATGTTTTAAATAATAAACGATAAAAAAAAAAAAATGGTACGGAATAGGAAGTTCGGGTTCCTCATTTTTAAACCATTGATCTGTTGATTTTATACAGGTCGCACCGTGGTTTATGATCGCTCGGCAAAAGTGGAAAGGGCATGCGCAGTGTTCAATTTTAAGGTCTTTATGAAGACGTGCGGAGTGAGGGGGGTGGGTGTGCGCCGACGGCGACTCGTTATTGGTAGGTTAGTCGCTCATCGATTCCCGCGCTGCGTTCATGCGTCTCGTGCCTCTTGAGTACTGTTGCGCACAGCTTGTGTTATCGCGTTACTAATACGTAGCAGTAAAAAAAATGGTTAAAAATAAAATTTTAAAACGGCAAGCTAGAAAAATGGTTTATGACGTGAATTGTTTCGTTAAAAAAGAGACTAATGAAATCGTGAGTAAGTTAAAGCAGGTTAAAAATACAACTGCAGCAGCCACAATATCATTACAGAAAAAATTGGCCACACCTATACAACGCTTACACCTGTTTGCAAATAGAACAACAAATACCATCGATAAGTCCGTATTAATTGAAATCTGTAACATTTTAGAACAAATTCGGGGAGAAACTGCGGAAGCTGGTACAACTATCGAAAATATTTTACAACAAGTTATGAGTAATTTGAAACAAGAACAAAAAAGAACAGCACTAGCAACAAATACATCTGTGATAACAGTCAGGAGAATTACCATACAGGCCACAAATTTCGAGTTTTTGACGGTATTTAGAACTCCTGGAAAGAAAAGACCGCGCGCAAAACCGATAACGGGCATTGATAATTTTGATCAAGGAGTCATAAAAAGATGTATTCATAACTTTCACTTAACTAATAAAGAAATTCCTACAGTAGAAAAACTAAGACAAAAGTTACAGGAAGATATCAATTTTCCAGGCTCTAAAACTAGTCTACGTCAGATTATTAAAGAATTAGGGTTTAAATGGAAAAAGACCGAAAATAACAGGAAGGTTTTGATAGAAACCACAAACATCCGACTCAAACGAATCGAGTACCTAAAAAAACTAAAAAAATATCGTGAAGAAGGACGACCAATAATTTACACGGATGAATCGTATGTGGATTCATCACATTCTAATCCCAAAGCTTGGACAGATGGCAATCAACCAAGGCACAGTGTGATATTATGAAAATCTAGCGGGACAAAATTATTTTGTCCCATATTTACGTGTTGTTAGGTGGTAAAATATAAATGAATAAATAAAAATATATATTTGATAGTTTTAGACGTATAATTTTACAATAGAACATTATTTTCACAACTATACATCAAAAAGTAAATACAATAAACAAGCTATACAAAGTTTAGTACACTTAATTTTGAGATTCTTCAGAATCTTCGTCAGATTCGTCAATACTTTCATCCGAGTCTTCAGATTCTGATTCACCAGAATCTATATCTGTTTCGTCTACTGGTATTTCACGTTCAATACTTGGAATTCTTGTTTCTAATAGCTCTATTACCTCGGGTTTAATTTTACCACGCTTATTTTTTGGAGCCGCACGCAAACTAGCAATATACGGATCCGATGAAATTAACAATCTATTCAGTAAATCTCGATGAGTATTAATTCTCGAAGATTTTCTTGTAAAAAGTTCCCTGAATTTCCTATTGTGTTTATTTCGTGCTTCTTGAGCTTCTTCAGACATTTGACCTATTGGTAAAACACATGCAGAAATTATATCTTTCCCGTGAAATAAAATTTTATGTACGCATACTGGCATTGGGTACCACGAATACTCCTTAAAATACAATTCTCTTGTTGCCTTGGCGAATTCATGGAATTTGTCAACATTTATGAAATATCCGCTATTTATGGTCTCTAATTTGACATGGAAGCGTTTGATGAGGTCAACATTTATGCCAGTTATTTCTGACGACTTTTCAGCATTTCGGAAAAACTTACGAGCTGTATTCCCATCATTAGTGTTTCCGGTTTGTTGTTTTGGCATATCTACTAAAAGACCCAATTTGCTTCTGAACTTTTCTTGCAAGTACCTACTTCTTTTTTCAGCCACTTTGGTTTTATTTTCGGTTCCCCTAGCCTGCCATGTTTTTATATCCAGACGGTAAGATATGTGCAAGATGCATTCAAATAATCTTATCCTGAATGCAGAAGTGATATACCCAGAGATAGAAATTCACTTTTTACCGTGTTTTCTAAAATGAGTTCTTCGTCATTCATTTCACTGGGTTTGGCACCACATATGTAGCATGTTTGTGTGGATGTACATGAAGATACTGCATTACATATTTTGCCGTCTATCATACAGAATATCAGTGTTGACTTTACTAACACTTCCACGTCATTTACAATAATTTTAGTAGATACCAGTGATCTAGCTTATTCTTTGATTTTGTCAACTTCGGTCACAATAATATTTGGAGTTTCTTTGGAAAACACAAACTTTATGGGTCGACAATATCTAGTTGATGATGTTGAAGGGTTTTGCTAAACAATTTGTTTACCACTTTGGCCATTCATTGCATACATTTGTATTGGCACCATTGAAATGCTGAACAAACTTTCATCACGAGAGTGTGATTCAGAAAATTTTTGTTTGTAGCGATTTTGTTCTACTCCATCACAACCCCATTTAACAATGATATCTAGATTTTTAAGTCTTTTATCGTTTTCAGGACCTCTTCTTGCACTTTACATAATCTTAATATCGTGTGATTCATTAAAGATTGGAGTTTAACTTTGGCATGTGTTTCTGAAACATTAATTTCACTTGGATAACAAAAATGTTTTGCCGTTTTTAGATTTTTTTTAATCAATTTTGATTGCTCGCGTATGATGCCATATTGGTGTGTCGACAAATTTGCATCAACCATTATTGCCAACGCTTGGTCATTCAAAAGCCCACCTTGCTTTGGTTGGTATTAAACACCTCCGTGCTTTTTTTTATTTCCGTACCTCTTCTAGGTGAAAACAGGCAAAACTCCTTAACAATAGCTGCTGAATCCCTTTTGCCTGACTGGCGAAGCTGTATTTCGTTTGCCATCGATATCTCTTCTGGACACGTAGTTTCAAGAAGATGACGAATTCGCGGTCTCTTTGTTTTTTCACTGGATAGATCAAAGTCTTTCGTTGGTCTTCCGGCCCGGTTACTTGTTCCAAGTAGTGAAACATCGACGATAGTTTCACTGACAATACCAGTAAATGATATGTTCGCTTCCAACCATGAAGCATTCGTTTTCAGAAAGCGTTCTCGATGTCTTCCTGATTTCGACCATTTTTCGTCAATTTTTTTACTAACTCTACTGATTGTTGCTTTTAAACTCTTGAGAATATCATCCGTAATGGACTGGGCACCAAGTTATTGTAAAGTATAATGCAACAAAGCATCTTGTCTTGATTCTTTGGCGTTAGCAAACCAAACGTCAAAAAACGAACGACGAGAAATATGCGAAGTCATTCTGAAAATAAGAAAATGTTGTATGAGTGTCGCAAACTTTCGCAAGCAAATGAACAATTTTCTTGTAGTATATAAATAAACCTTTCAGAAAAATGTACTTAATGCACAGGGAAATGCAGGGAAACTAACTAAAACCCGAGATGAAACTAAGGAAGTACTGTTTATGATCAAATAAAAACCTTACTCTGTTAATTTAATATTTATGATTAAACTAATATACATACTAACCAAAAAATATATGAAAATTTACCTTGAAAGGCCCATAAAAACGATAACAGCACAAAATCACCACTAGCACACAGAAACACAGCGTATTCATCGAGCGAACTCAGACGAATGAAACGGTAGCAGCAAGCGGTCGGTCGGTGTGGCTCAGGTAGCCGGCCGTCCCGACCTGTTTATACCTACTATTGTTTCGCGTAGATTCCCAGAAAATGTACTAGATTGTAGTATAACTTATTAGCTTCGAATTTATTCCGTTAAAAGGATCATTTAAGACATGTTCCTAAATTGACTTTTGTCCGTCTAGTTTCTCAAAATATTATACTGTGCAAGGGCCTTAAAACGCCTATTTTTAAGGGACAACGTGTGGTCATCGTACATGCTGGATCCGAGGCGGGCTTTGTTCCAAATGCGTTGCTCACATTTAAAGCTGGAGGAAAATCAAGAGACTACCACGACAACATGAATTACGAGAATTACGAAAAATGGTTAAAAACACAACTAATTCCTAATATTCCACCCAATTCTGTTGTCGTGGTTGATAACGCTGCCTATCATAATAAGCAGTATGACCTTGCACCCACTTCAAACACCAGAAAAGCGGATATGCAAGCCTGGCTGTCCGAAAAAGGTATAGAATACGATGACGACATGTTAAAACCACAATTGTATCAGTTAATAAAAACACACAAAGAACAATTTAAAACGTTTTCTATTGAAAAGATTTTGGCTGAACACAATGACAACATTCTGAGACTGCCTCCGTATCACCCCGATCTCAACCCCATCGAAATGGCATGGTCTATGATTAAGCAGTATGTGGGTAGCAAAAACGTAAAATGGAATCTTAATAATGCTATTGAGCTTGTCAAAGAAAAAGTTAACTTAATGGGAGCAAGAAAGTGGGAGATCTTGTGTAATAAAACCAAATCTGTAGAAGAAGAATACGCAAAAAGTGACCACATTATAGATCTTATGACAGAACAGTTTATTATTCGTGTTACTGATGACAGCTCCGACAGCGAAGAGAGTGATGATGATGACTCCGAAATGTCTGACGGCAGTGCCCTTACGTTCGTGCTTCCATCCTCAACCTTCTACTTCAACATCCCAAGATGAATTAATGGAAGGAATATCACCACTGCCGGATGAATAATTTTCGTGTGATTTTACGTATTAAATATAATAACTGTTTACTTTTGTTTTTTAATTTTTCTTAATTTACCTACTTGCAAGATAAATTACAAGTAAAAACTAGTGTTATCAACTTATCATAAACTAGCTTTTACCCGCGGCTTCGCCCGCTTTTATTAGCCTATATCCGTCTCCAGGGTCCCAACTTTCTCTGTATCAAAATTCATCAAAATCGGTTTTGCCATTTAGGCGTGAAGATATAACAGACAAACAAACTCACTTTCACTTTTATAATATTAGTATGTTAAGTTACTAAAGTTCAAAAATACGAAATAAAAAATGCTTAATAACACGCTAAGAATTTCAGTACACGATTGTACACATGCGCCGATTGCCCCCACTACTTTCCTCGAGCGATCTAGAATCATCGCGCGACCTGTACTCAACTTGAATAAATGTCTAAGTGTTCTAAAGTTCATTCATCTGCCTTTACCTATTGGGATTGGCTTCTAGTCAAAAATCTTTGGCCAGACTGGTGTCAGAGTTACTGGGTTCTGTCTACTAGTAAAAACTGTCAAAGATCTGCAAATAAAAGTCGGGAACAATGACGTAACGTGCTTTCCGAGACACCATAGCATCTCGATAGTTTAACCTTTTCACCGCCAAGCACTTCTATAGAAGTTCGGGATTTTCGTGCCACCAGCGCCACAACTTCTATAGAAGTTGTTCATTTTAACTATCTTATTAAAATAAATTTACTGTGATTAAAAGCTTCGTTTCATTTTATTATTTAAGATAGCACTGTCTACTACCCTGTTTTTATTTTTCTACACAAAATAAGCCCTAGTTTGTCCTAAAATCGGCAAAAACAGAAACTCCGAATTTTGTTACTTTCTTCAGAACGCCAATCACTTCATATCAAGTTGGCCAGTGATGTGCCGTGAAAGGTTGATTTCACCATTGAAATATTTATAAATACAGAAAGTTACGAATATCGAAAACAATTTGAGGTCAATAAAATATGAACTTAGTTATCTACTTCATTACAAAGGATAGTAGATGAATTTCGACCTTCAGGTAGATGCCGATACGTAATTATAAAGTTGTTACCAATTCTTGTCGATAGTTATTTTCCCATCTCTACAAAACAATTGGTCGTCTGTGCGCCACCGAGTGCCACGAACTACTATAGAAGTTGGTCAGTGACGTCATAGGCGTGCGGCTGTCAAAGTCACTTTGGAATAGTGCAGCACAAAATCGGATTCGCGCGCACGCATCTTTCTTTCTTTCACTTGATAACAAATAGAAAAATGAGTGAAGAACTTGATTCGGACGAACTTCTTAAAATTTTGCAAGGTGTGGAATCGGACTCGGAGTATTTTGTGGAGAAAATTGAACCAGAAGATAATTCTGAGGTATGTCTAACTGGATGATAATAATAATGTTTATTCATCAAAGAGTAGGAATTCAATAAGTACCTATGTAAAATGTTCGGTGAGCCCAGTATCTCCAGATGCACTGTAATTACAGTAGATTTAGGTACTGTTTTTGTACTCTATACACAATTATGGTAAATAAAGTGTATAAAAGCACTGTAATTTTAACTATTTTAGAAATTCTTTTCAAAGTAACACGGCTACAAGCGTGATAGAATTTAAATATATACTTACTTTCCATTTCAAAAAACACTAAAAACAATTAAAAATTCTGCCACTTAGATACCTACGGTAAAAAACGTTGACTGAAGTTATTAAAAAAACACAGGAATAAACAAAAATAGAAGAAAGAAAGACAATAGACCCCATCCCTGATCAGAATCGAATTCAACGTGCCCTCAGTGCCAATAACTTGATATGAAGTTAAAGAATGAGATCATGAAACAAATAGAGATGTACCCCATTCCTTATAGTTCTGATTGAATTATGCATTAGTTTCTTTGATACTCATTATTTATACTGTTTTTTCTTATTAAGGATACTGTGAAATAAAACAAATCTGGAAATATTTAATCAGTTTTTATTTATATTCGTAAAATCAACTTTAAATCTTAACTTTACGCGTACAAATCTTATTCATCGAAATGACGATATTCCCATCACTACTGTTTACTGTATATTTAGTTATACATTTATAGCTTGGCGCTCGGCGAGGCATTGCGTTTTGTGTACGTTGGCGGCGAAAAGGTTAAAATGATTGCCCATCAAAAGGCCAAACTTGGCATGCGTTGCTTAATCCTGAATATCGACTATACAGCTGTTTTCAAATTAGCCACGAGCTTTGAAGTTCGTTTAATAGTTATGCAATTAGTATCTCCCGATCGATTGCGGTGAGAACTGCCCTAGACGGTCAATTTGCAAAGCTCTCAGTCGTACGAATCAATTATAAAAAATAAAACGAAGATTTTATTTATTTCAATTCTAGTTCGAAAAAGAGTTTTTATTTTATTAAAAAGTGACAAGCAGGCGGGACTCAAATGAACATAATATAATTTTAATTAAAAAAATGGGATGGGTCCCGTCTGCTTGTCACTTTTTAAAATAAAAACGTGTTTGTTTCTGCATTTCAGTTGAGCAGTCGGGTTTTTTTAGATTTTATAATAAGTTTTATTTTTTTAAGCTTTGTAGTATTAAATTCCATTTTAAAACGTTATATTTCCTAAACAGTTGCTTAAAATGAAAAATGGTAAAAGAAACTTTAATATTATTTTTAAAAATCTATTTAATGATACCCAACATGAGATAATTAGTCGATTTTAGATTTTTTAGACGCGCCATCAAGACAAATCCAGCGATATCATTTATCAAAATCTGTTCATTGGTTTAATTGTCATGAGGGAACAAAGGAACGGACATACATACATGCATACATACACGCTAAAAACACCTCCTTCTTGCTTCGCTCCAGTCGGGTAAAAATAAAACGAAGATTTTATTTATTATACTATATAAAGCTAGATTACCACTGACTGACTCACTCATTGACAGCATTGTTCTCCCAGATGGTGGATGGGGAGGTGGGTATATTTTGACAGATTCGTAAACAAGTAACTCTCAAACCTACGGGAAAAGTGCCAAACCGCCCCTTTTCCCCCCCCCTTCTCCCCCCCCCCCCTATCGTATCTCGGAAACTACGAGACCCGTATTTTTTTCTTTTTACGGATTCGTATAGAGGAGGCTCGGTAAAGTAAAAACCATTTTTCAAAGTCCCCCCCCGCCCCCCTTCTCCCCCCCTTTAGGCGGATCTCGGAATCTAAGAGACTTGGAACATTTTTTTTTTCAGATTCATTTAGAGGGGCAATGCTTTAGTCAAAATACTTCTGCAACCCTCCCCCATTACCCCCCCCCCACTTTTTTTTTTTCTTTTTTCTCAAGCACGCGAGGTGCTTGCACCTCGCGCAACACGCAAATACTAAACCCCCCATCACCCCCCCCCCCCTTTTTTTTTTTTTTCACAAGCACGCGAGGTGCTTGCACCTCGCGCAACACGCAAATACTTGATTTAGAGGGGCAATGCTTTAGTTTTTTTCACAAGCACGCGAGGTGCTTGCACCTCGCGCAACACGCAAATACTAAACCCCCCCATCTCCCCCCCCACTTTTTTTTTTACAAGCACGCGAGGTGCTTGCACCTCACGCAACACGCAAATACTAGTTATTATACTATATAAAGCTAAATTACCACTGACTGACTGACTGACTGACTGACTCACTCATTGACATAATTGTTCTCCCAGATGGTGGATGGGGAGGTGGGTATATTTTGACAGATTCGTAAACAAGTAACTCTCAAACCTACGGGAAAAGTGCCAAACCTCCCCTTTTCACCCCCCTTCTCCCCCCCCCCCATCGTATCTCGGAAACTACGAGACCCGTATTTTTTGTTTTTTACGGATTCGTATAGAGGAGGCTCGGTAAAGTAAAAACCATTTTTCAAAGTCCCCCTTCCGCCCCCCTTCTCACCCCTTTAGGCGGATCTCGGAATCTAAGAGACTTGGAACATTTTTTTTTTCAGATTCATTTAGAGGGGCAATGCTTTAGTCGAAATACTTGTGCAACCCCCCCCCATCACCCCCCCCTCTTTCTTTTTTTTTTTTTTTTTCACAAGCACGCGAGGTGCTTGCACCTCGCGCAACACGCAAATACTAAAACCCCCCCATCACCCCCCCACTATTTTTTTTCACAAGCACGCGAGGTGCTTGCACCTCGCGCAACACGCAAATACTAGTTATATTATATAAAGCTAAATTACCACTCACTCACTGACTGACTCATTGACATAATTGTTCTCCCAGATGGTGGATGGGGAGGTGGGTATATTTTGACAGATTCGTAAACAAGTAACTCTCAAACTCACGGGAAAAGTGCCAAACCTCCCCTTTTCACCCCCCTTCTCCCCCCTCCCTATCGTATCTCGGAAACTACGAGACCCGTATTTTTTGTTTTTTACGGATTCGTATAGAGGAGGCTCGGTAAAGTAAAAACATTTTTCAAAGTCCCCCCCCGCCCCCCTTCTCCCCCCCTTTAGGCGGATCTCGGAATCTAAGAGACTTGGAACATTTTTTTTTCAGATTCATTTAGAGGGGCAATGCTTTAGTCGAAATACTTGTGCAACCCCCCCCCCTCTTTTTTTTTTTTTTTTTTTTTCACAAGCTCGCGAGGTTCTTGCACTTCGCGCAACACGCAAATACTTGATTTAGAGGGGCAATGCTTATTTTTTTTCCCAAGCACGCGAGTTGCTTGCACCTCGCGCAACACGCAAATACTTAATTTAGAGGGGCAATGCTTTAGTTTTTTTCACCAGCACGCGAGGTGCTTGCACCTCGCGCAACACGCAAATACTTTTTTTTTTCACAAGCACGCGAGGTGCTTGCACCTCGCGCAACACGCAAATACCAAACCCCCCATCACCCCCCCCCCATTTTTTTTTTCACAAGCACGCGAGGTGCTTGCACCTCGCGCAACACGCAAATACTAGTTTCAATTCTATTTCTAAAGTCTTTTTGGTGGCACAATAAGATTCTTTGTGACGGATTCAATCTCTTACCAAGTATAACAATGTTGAATTATTTGAACTATTAGTTGCTTTTGGATTTAAATATGGTACCTATAGAGGTGGATGCTTATAATGTCTTTTTTTCGGGGGTAAAATCCTCAAATGACTCCTCCCACTCTGGATGGAGGGGAAAGGTGTGTCAGACTTCTGTTGACTAAAAGCTCACTCTGTTCCTTCAGTTGAACTGGCATACTAAGGCCGCGGTATCTCGTTAGAACATTCTAGCAACCCCGGCAGACAATGGCCACATGGAGCCCCATCATAGATGTTTATAATCTCTGACGTCTGCGGTTTAAGTCTGTATATTTAAGAAAGCTTACGTCTGGTCACAATTAGCTATAGCACTTGCATGATAAAAACACATTTGTCCTCATTTTATACTTGTTTGCCGCGAAATCTAAAAAGACGCAGAAAGCTGAACAGATGTGTACGCGTCTCGATAGACAATCGTTGTATTCTATGGGCATTAAGCTGAATTGAGCTGAGTAGTCCCTAAAAGGTAGAGTAGGGCAACATTATAGCTGACTTACTTCCTAAATTTTTTCATAGTAAAATCTGATTTGAACAGATTAGACCGACTCGTTAGATGCAGCTTTTATTACATCGGTGCTTCTTTTAGAGAAACTCGAGAAAGCGTGTAACAGATCGATAAGAAAAACAGGAACTTCTCCTCTTGTCATAAAAATAATTAAAACCAAGAATAGACTAAACTGATCTTTGTATACAACGTGTAATTTAATGGGTATATATGGCTGGGTATGGGTATATATTATATAGGTATATGGTATTATATGGCTTCTTTGGATGATAACAAACGATATGGCAAGGGTTTTGTTTGTTTGTATTTGTTTGTTGTAATCCTAAGTCTACGTATGTAGAACTTATTACAAATACCAATACACTGATACCAGAGACCGAATTTTTCAAATTAAGAAGAACGAAGAGAATTATCGTGTTATTGGCAAGTGACGTGGAAAGTTATTGACCCTCGTAGTGCTGTGACACGTTTATTATGATTGGTATTCAAGAAATATAATTATGAAACTGATAATTTGGTATCAATTCTTTGAGTCAGTTATTTTGAGCTGAAACTGTGCATAGAGACTCCATACCAGATGTTGTCTTCAGCCCTTTTGGATAGATATGGGGTTTCCGTTACACATTGTATAATTAAATAATAATAATTAGTCTCTACTGTATCTACAATTTTGGAAAGCAGCATTTAAATAATTCTTTAAAAGTATGGGAACGCGTAACTATTTTCCTATCGTGAGTATAAGAAGATTTTACTCTTGGTTGATCCCATTTTATCGATAACTAGCGGCTCGGCCAAACTTCGCATGATCTCATTCTATTAATTTACACAAAATATAAATAAATCATACACTAAACTGACTGCCTTATTGGTCTAGTGGTCACAAGCACGACTGATAAGCATGAGGTCTCAGGTTCTATTCCCAGGTCGGACAAAGTACCGTTCGTCCCGGCTGTCATCTTTGACAGTCGTTACTGGTACTCAGAAGCTAGAAAATCTAACACTGGCCAACAGGTATCGTATTACCCAGCTACTGGGTAACATGATACCTGACTACTGGCAAAACCGCATGCAATCTGTTCAGTAGTTTTTGAGTTCATATTCACAAGGCAGACAGACGTGGCGGGAGACTTTGTTTTATATTCATATCATGTAGGGAATTGATATCTTCAAATTATACAACGGGTAATTTAAAGGGTATATCATTGATATACTAAAAACCCAAGATGCACAGTCTCGAAGAAAAGTGACGCTCAAAACAGTCGCCAAACACTCCCCACCTACGTAGTAATAGTAAAGCTATAAGTATAAAATATGTTTTTGCAAATTCCATCTTATGACAATTGTTTAAAGTTGTTTTTACAAAGCAGCGTGCGAAAGACAATCAAATTTTACGACTGACGTTACTCGATAGCACAAGGCCTTGAGTGGAGACTTACACCTTATACAATTTTTTTTATAAGACATTTTTGTTAGTTTTATAAGTTTATTAAATTGTGTTCTAAAGACGTAATTATAGCGTAAATGTTTTTGGGTAGAACATGTGTATATCAATGAAACAAGTATTAACTGTTAAAATCGTTTATTAATTTTTTAATTCAATAACATAATATCTTCGTCAAAAAAATTCTCCATAAAAAATACTCTCGCCTTTGTTGGCTGACGATTGATGTCCGTTCTCCGCATCGTATTTGGTCACGAGAAAAACTAAAGTATAAAAATAAGAAGTTTTTAATGAGATTGGTGTTGCGCCAAAGCAACACTCACACACACTTTTATCATTAGCATACCGCATGTCGTGAACCCATAAGTTATCCCATAATGAATCGATATACTTAAAATATATTTTTATTCTATTATTAAGTCATTTAAATTATTCCAGTATGGGGAGGGACGTTTAAAATTGTAATACTAATAGCGGAACGCGCACAATGGGCAATACTTAAAGTGATGTCGTTCAAAAAACGAATTTATCCCACTGGACTGCTATACTCGGAAGCTCAAGTACTTACAGTTCCCAATATATATCCTCCGTACCATACTACGTGGACACAGATTGTTACCGGTAAGCCCAGATTTAATAAGCAAACGCACTGGGTTTCCTATTTGTAAAGTCCCCAAATGTCAAACTAAACTTACGTCTAGATACTTTTAAGCATTAAGTTCTAGGATCTACAATTGAGCAAATAAAACTATCCCAATTTAGAAGCTTATGTGACATAAGGTCAAACAAATTTTAAAACTATGGCATATCAGTCTTTGAGCTACGACGATATTAAAAAAAATCATTTCGTCGGTACAGTAAATTAAGCTATTACAACGCACACGCGTCCAGCCAGACACAAACACACCCACACACACACGCAATTACGCACATACACTCAAACTTACACACACATACACGTTTCGCTTCCATTTCTTTTGTTCTCAATACCTTCTAATGTTACTTTTTTTGTAATTTAATACATAAAAATTGAAATGTGTTTTAATGTATAGCGTAGGACACTGGTTCCTGTAACACAGGCTCGCTTAGCATAGGAGTCCAGGGGCTGCACTTGATAGATGTAATATTTTTATGTTTAATAAATTATTAATTTATTTTATTTATGAACATTAAAAAAACCGTAAAATTTACGACCTCTTCTTCTTCAGTATATTATATAACGTATACATATTTGCCAAAAACTAAATTAGTATTAATTATTGTAAAATAGATGTGTTTAACTTTTGGTGTACAATAAAGTTTATTTTAATCTATTCCAAATACTAGCTTTTGCCCGCGTCTTCGTTCGCGTAAAGGTTTTTCCCGCGTAAATCCTGATCGCGTGGGAATTTCGGGATAAAAACTATACCATTTCCTTCCCACGGTCCTAAACTATACCCATGCCAAATTTCATTTAAATCGGTTCAGCAGCTAAAGGTAACACACAGACAGACAGAGTTACTTTCGCGTTTATAATATTAGTATGGACAATATGGACAATAAAGCATAAACTTATTAATAAAAAATAAATAAATACAAGAAAAAAAAATCGACTCCATTATTTGTTCAACAGGGTAATTTTTATTATGTGACTAAAATAAAAAAGATGCCATAATACATTGTTTTGACACTGAAAACGCGGCCATTGAAATTTGCCGTTACTATTTGAAATGAGCGCATAATTTTGAATTAAGCACTCTTTTTATGCGGACGGTTTTGAAACGTTGAGTGTGCATCTTGGGTTTTTAGTATATCAATGGGGTATATACATACCGAGTGCACGGTTTCTTGGGATGATAAAAAACGATATGGCAAGGGTTTTCTAATCCTATGTCTACATGTGTGGAGCATATTAGAAATTTCAATACATTGATACCAGAGGCCGAATTTTTCAAATTAAGAAGAATGAAGAGAATTATCGTTTTATTGGCAAGTGACGTGGAAAGTGATGACCCTCATAGTGCGGTGACACGTTTGTTATTACTGGTATTCAAGAAACATATGAAACTAATAATTTGGGGTCGATTCTGTGAGTCACTTATTTTGAGCTGAAACTTTGCATAGAGACTCCATACCAGATGTTGTCTTCAATCCTTTTGGATAGATATGGGGTTTCCGTTACACGTTGTATAACCAAAGCCAAAACCAAGAGAAATTAAAAAAAAAATTTGTACAGAAATGTTGGTGGATAGTCTAGTCTTTGGTTTTCAGTGACCTAATAATATTTAATTGATAATGCCACTCTGTCTTATCTTGGTACAGTATTATCAAAGGCACTTCTCTTTGTCCTACATTACGGTCTAATTAACTGAATATTTTCATAAACAAGTTTCACTGAAATTAAATTGTGATGAGATGAAATTAATTGAAGATTTTGATGTTTAATAACTTTTTAAACAGCCGCAAAATTTGCTTAGAATTTGTTTGAAATTGTTCCGATAGCCACAAATTGTGCGTGATTAGGATTTTTATTAGAGCGTGAGGTTTGATGTTTAGTTTAGACATTTTTTATTTAATTTATAAGCTTAAGTTTTTATTACTATTAGACGTTTCGTTTTGTGGAAGTTAATTGGCATATCCATACAGAGTGACTGTGTACTACCAGTGTGTACTGATATTACCAGTAAACTTATATTTTGTTCAAGACCAAAAAGAAAATGGAAGAATATCGTTAACGCCATTGTTGCCACAGAATAAACAATATTGTTAAATAGGTGTTTAAATTTTGGTGTACAATAAAGTATATTCTATCTATCTATCTAACGACTATAAAAAAATATGTTCTTATTTTCTTTTATGTAATTTTTACTCATGTTTTTATTTTATAATTCCCCGAGTCAATATCGTCAAATCAATGCACTACAAAACGTTCCATATTTGCAATTTTTGAAATTCACGTGACATTACAAGCAAATGAAAAACATTAGGCAAAAAAATTCAACTTCAAATAAAAAAATAATACTGCTGCACTCAAAAGTGAAAAATAAGATCATTGGATGTCTAATTTCGTTTACAATAAGTACTAGGTACCTACTCACCTGATTGAAATCAGTGCCAAGCCAATGAATAGTTTTGATTGGCTACGTAGATGCCTACGCCGCATTCCAGGGTTAGCGCTCGATTTGATCAAACCAATTCATTTGGGATGGCACTAGCTTCGAACACCAGAAATTGCAGCGTAATCGGTGTTTATGTTACAGTTAAAACCCGTTTTTCGTTAGAATTCGCTTTCCGTATGTAAAACTAGATTAGATTCATTTATATTTGTCAGAGTTTTACTAAAGGCCTTTGTCAAAACTAGAATTTACCACTGATATATTTAATTTTCAGATAAAACTAGTTGTCACTCCGAGCTTTAGTTAAAACTATCCTTGAGAAACTAATTTGGGATTGAAAACAAGATAGGCTTATAAGATATAATAAACGTGAGTTATACCAACTGTTGATATAATTTCTTTAGATATAACATTTATATACTCTAAAACTTATTTCGTATAACGTTTATTTAATCGAAAATCATTAGGCCTATCGTTTAAAATATGTAATTTTGCGATTAATTTGATAGAGCGTGCTGTGGGAGCGGTGTGGCAGAAACAAATCGCTGCAAAACCGACTCCACGTAGTCTTGTCTGTCCTACGCCTAGAGTGTTATTTAAAATCGCAAAGGCGCGGAAAGGTGAGGCGGCCCGCCAGCTGAGGAGCTGAGAGGTAGTTTTAATACTCGCCACCGCGGCTGAGGCTGGTCGGCGAAGCGGGCCAGCAAGCCGAAGCTGCGGTGGTGCAAGCAAGCATGCTTGCCTGCGTACAGCATGCTTGCTCGCATGCAGAGCAAGATTTATAACATAAGAACTAGTTTTAACTGATATTCAATTTTGAGCCTTTGTTAACTAGAAACTAAAAACTAGAATTAACTAATGTTAATTCAAGTTTTAACAAAGGCATTTAGTAAAAACTAGTTCTAACTAGGGAAAACGCATTCTTTCTAAAAACTG
Source organism: Tholera decimalis (assembly GCA_943138885.2). Lineage (NCBI taxonomy): Eukaryota > Metazoa > Arthropoda > Insecta > Lepidoptera > Noctuidae > Tholera > Tholera decimalis. Next base: position 12,476,529 of record OW964549.2, on the reverse strand, counting down.
GCTTTAACGATAAGATAATTATACACTCAAACAAAATATTAATCGAATTGAGAGCCTCTTCCTTTTTGAAGTCAGTTAAAAGAAACTTCTGTATTTATGTACCTACCTAGTAGTGACCATTTTTTTCCGCAATTTATCATCTTATCTTTTCATATATGTACGTAACAGTACCAAAGACAGACCGTTTAATCGCCAGATTTGCCTTTATATCGCTTCTTTAATCAAGAAAGTAAGGGATTTACCCTTTGAGCATTTTTTACCCCATAATTATAATAACTGGATGATTCTGCAAAGATTAGCAAGAAGTACCAACTTCAGGGTAAGCAAGAATTTCTGCGACACACAGACGATTTGATCGTACAACATTTACAAATACATATAAAATTTCCAAAGGATTTTTGAATCCTTTCAATCCCAAAATCCACTTATGCCAAATTGAAATAAGGGTACAAAAGAACGCAGGTAGTCTTAAAAAAACGTTTTCCCTTTTTTATCGCATTTGAGGAAATTGAATTGAACGCCCGTGGTTACCTCGAATGAGACGTGTCCCAAAAGATTACGGGTTGTTAAAGATATAAATTTATTTAAGGATAGCCTCCGAACATTTAGAAGATTTGAACAGCTGGAATTGTGAAACCTTTACTAACGCGAACCTGGCTCATTGGCTATAATTGTTTGAAAAAATAAAGATATAAATTTATTTAAGGATAGCCTCCGAACATTTAGAAGATTTGAACAGCTGGAATTGTGAAACCTTTACTAACGCGAACCTGGCTCATTGGCTATAATTGTTTGAAAAAATAAAAAGGTATTCATATAAAATATGATGACTAATACAAAAGGAAAAAGTAGCGAATGGTTATTACAGAGATATATGTATAATTATTATTAGTTTTACCCCATAGCTACCGTTAAAAAGTAAAGATAGGTATAACTGTGCTGGGGACGTGACGGTGCTGGTCGGCACCTCACGTCGTGCGGTGTTCCGCAGGGATCGGTCTTGGGACCGCCCCTGTGGAACATCGGCTACGACTGGGTGCTGAGAGGCGAACTCCCGCCGGGCGCCGACGTGACGTGTTATGCGGATGACACGCTCGTAACTGCCCGGGGGAGCTCGCACAGGGAAGCGACGTTGTTAGCCACGGCTGCGGTGTCACAGGTGGTGAACCGCATCCGGCGCCTGGGCCTGGAGGTGGCCCTAAACAAGTCGGAGGCCATGGTGTTTCATGGCCCTCGACGGGCGCCGCCGCCGGGATCACACGTCGTGGTCAGCGGGACCCGGATAGCTGTCGAGTCCACCATGAAGTATCTGGGATTGGTGCTCGACAGCCGATGGGAATTCGGGCCCCACTTCCGGCGGCTGGTGCCCAAGTTGATGGGCGCAGCGGGCGCGCTTTCAACGTTGCTTCCCAACTTGGGGGGCCCGAGCGCCGCCTGTAGGCGGTTGTACGTGGGAATCGTGCGGTCCATGGCCCTGTATGCGGCCCCTGTGTGGGCGCTGGACATGATGGCCAGCACTCTCGCCATTCTGCGCAAACCGCAGAGGGTGATGGCCGTCAGAGTCGTCCGCGGGTACCGCACGATTTCCTACGAGGCGGCTTGCGTCCTGGCCGGATCCCCGCCCTGGGACCTAGAGGCGAAAGTACTCGCGTCGTTGTATCGATGGCGCGAGGAAGAGCGGGCACGGGGCTCGAGGCCGGTGCAGCGGCAGATCGCGCTGCGCCGAGAGGAGCTCCGTCAGGTCTAGGTGGCGGAATGGCAGCAGAGGCTTCTGCGCCCTACCGCCGACCTCGCTACCGTCGAGGTGATCCGGCCAGTACTCGACGACTGGCTCGGGAGAAGGCACGGCTCCCTGTTGTTTAGGGTGACGCAGGTGCTGTCGGGGCACGGCTGCTTCGGCAAGTACCTGTGCCGCATAGACAGGGAGCCGGACGCTCGGTGCCACCACTGCGTCCATTGCGGGGAGGACACGGCGCAACACACGCTTGCCGAGTGCGTAGCTTGGGAGGAGCAGCGCCGTGTCCTCACAAATGAAGTAGGAGGCGATTTGTCTCTGCCGGCCGTAGTGCGGAGGATGGTCGGTAGTGCAGAGTCGTGGGACGCGGTGGTGTCCTTCTGCGAGGATGTAATGTCGCAGAAGTAAACTGCGGAACGGGAGAGGGAGATCTCGTCCCCTCTCCCAGGCCGCAGAAGGCGCACCGGGCGCAGGGGAAGGGCGGACAACGCCCTTTTTCAGCCCCCATGAATGGGTCCAGGGGCGAGGGACTTGGGGAAGTCCCCCGCCCCCTATTCGATGGACCCGAGTCGCAGGCGCGCGCGGGTGTCGGCGCGCGCCTCTGAGGCAATGCACGGGGTAGTTCAACACCTCACTACCCCGTGCAGGAGGCGAGGCTGGGACAGACCCGGCCAGCACTAGTGCGGGGCTGCGGAAGAATTAGGTTTCCCGCGGCCCCCGCGCACGTGTGAGGAGACACCGGGGTGGTTTTAGCCGGTAAGAATCCGGCACGCCCCACCGCCATTCCCCAGGCGGAGGTAGTCCATGAGGATTTCCCCCCGTAAAAAAAAAAAGGTATAACTGTGCTGTGTTCGTTCATGATAAAATAATGGTGGCGCGGCTGGCTAATTTAGTTTATTTTAGTGGACTGTATTTGCGGTGCGAAACAAAACGATTGACAAGCGCTTGGGGATAGGGTAAACGAGTTGCAAGGGTGTTGGACAGTAGAATGCAACCCGGGTCGACACCGGTGCAGAAGTAGTTTTTCTTTTTTTTTCCACAACTTTCACACAACGCCATCTAGTCCCAAACTAAACAGAGCTTGTGCTATGAGTACTAGACAACTGATAAACATACATATATATTTCTAAATACATACATATTATAGATAAATTACACCCAGACAAAGAACAAATGATCGTGCTCATCACACAAACATTTGTCCTGGGTGGGAATCGAACCCACGACCTTGAGCATAACAGTCAGGGCAGTTACTTAGTCCGTGAAAATACGATGAATCCAAGATTGTCAATATATTGTTCTTAATCACTGCGGGCTTGAAGCCGTGGGCGCACGCAATGGCGGTTCAATCGGACTGGTTCGCCACCAACAAAATGTCGCGGCCAATCCACTTCTCCTTTCGCGGAGTTTGTGTGGGGGAGAGGGTTTGGGGAAACGGATGTCAATTGAATTCTGAATGTTGGCGCAACCAACTAATAAGTAAATAAAAAAAATGTAAACAAAATATATTTATCTTAAACACAATATGAAAAAATCTGAGAAAATAAGTATGAAATTCCATCCCAAATGTATGTAGAAAATTAAGTTGCCACTTCTGCGTATACTATGTAATTCAGATCTAAATCCTATTAAAATCAGGGCGCTCTTACACTGTGAGTGGTTTTTAATCTCGGGGATCTTTTTCGTAAGATTGAATAAACCTGCGCCTAAATAAAGTTGTTATTGTTTAGATTTGTCTGGTCTAAGAAAAAAATGTAAGACTACAACATTTTAATTTTGACTTTTTAAATTTTTATTACACTTTGTGATATTCAACATCTACACACATCAATATTCTCAAGAACAGTAGTGGCCCAGTGGTAATTGCAGATTGTGAGTTCGAACCCAGTCACATTACTCTGTGTCATATCACCGCCACTACTCTCAAATCAGTGATGGAAAACATGGTACCTTCATTGTGCGTACGGCTAAGGAGTGGAATTCCCTGCCGGAGTCTGTGTTTCCCGATAGCTATAACCTAGGAGTCCTTAAGTCAAGAGTGAATAGGTTACTTTTAGTTAAGCGTGCTCCATCTTCGACCACATTATCAGTTACCATCACGTGAGATGCTGGTCAACGGTGAGACTATCATCAACACAAAAAAAAATGTGTGGAAAAAAGGCATGTCCTATGACCAAAAATTCGAAAACCAGTGGCATTAACCAACCCACGCTGGGTCTGCGTGGTGGTCACGGCCCGTTCCCTCTAATAGAGAGGAAGCATGTGTCCTTTAGTGGAGAACGCAATAGACTGAACAGTGGCGGTACCTTCATATAAGCCCAAAAGCCCGGCATGCCTTACTAAAAAATGCTCGATAGAGAATCAATGTCAAACCCGAACTATTTAAAAGTTCGCGCGCTTAATTCTTATCAAAATAACACAATGTATCTACTGAGTACTGCTACACTACTACACATCGCGATTGTTCGCGCGCAGAGTTTCGCATTTGTAGCATCTAATGATCTACATATTGCTATCTCGCTTACACGCACCGGCTTTTACCGGGCTTTCAAATACTATATCTGTCACTTTCGCACTTATAGCGATGTGCCGTATAACGAGTTAGGCCTTGTGCATAGAACAAATCGATCACAATGCAGATTTAAGCACGGCTTTCGTATGAAGTTGCATGCGTATGCGTGACCTTGTCAGCTTGCCAACTCTGCAGTGTTGCCGTTTTAGCCACACGTTGAAAGATCTTGGAGATTTTTAACGAGTTTGGAAACTTTTTTAACATTTATCAACAATAAAAACTAGCGACTTTTAAAATAACGAAATTAAATACAGTCAAAACCGTTTACAACAACATCATTTAGAACAACATACCGGTTATATAGACCAAAATCATAGGTACAAAATACTTTGTACCTTGAAAACATCACCGGTTATTACGACTATCGGTTTTTACAACCAAATATGAGTGGTCCCTTGGATGTTGTTATAACAGATTTTGACTGTATTCAAGCAATATCTTAAAAATAAAAAAAAATTAGCTAGATTTTTCATATACCTGGCGACTTTTTTTGCCTAAATGACAACACTGAGTAGTTCCCGACATCCTAGAGTGCAACTAACTTCAGTTTCATTTGCTTGAGTGGAAAAAGGTTTTGTTGTTAAAGTTTTGTGTTTGTTTTCTAAGATTTCCTCAGTGATACAATTGTTTTGGTGATTTACCTACAACAATGGAGGTAATTGTACCTTGTGAGGATTTAAAATGCGTTCAAGTTTTGATTGGCGAAGATAAGGTAAAATCTTTAAACTTTGCTCAGAAAAAACAGTTAATTTCTTCATTAAAACCGACGCCTAATCTGTGTATATCTCAGACTAGTAAATCGCATAAACGAAAATTTTATAGATCAGTGTATAAAACTAGTTGTAACACGTTGCAAAATAACTCGGCTCCTCGTTTGAGACGCAACGTACGCTGTGCAAAAACGGAATACAGACGACTTTTTGTAGAAGTAATTGATAACATTAATACCGAAATTACTGACCGATATTCTGAAATTTATAAATTAAAGATTTTCCAACTGCTCAACAACAAAAAATTTGACAATTATCACTCACATTTTCCTACAGAGGAATTAGATTCATTATTTGACATTTATGCAAACTATTTCGACAAACAAACATTAAAAAGCCAATTGATTTGCTTGTATTCTAGTCCTGATCTGAAAGATCGTAATGTTTGCGAATTAATTAATTTCATTCATGAGAATAACGACGAAGATGCCTTTCCCGAGCTGTTAAAGTTAGCGTATCTTGTTGTAACTATTCCGGCTACAAGTTCTTCCGCGGAACGTGCTTTTTCGTCTCTTAAAAAACGTATCCATACCTATCTGAGAAATACACAAGGTCAAGAGCGTCTTTCCGAATTATCAATGATAGCTATTGAAAAACAGTTGTTGGTAGAATTAAAACGATCACCAACATTTTACTCTGATGTAATTAAATCATTTCTTAAGAAAGATAGACGATTCCAATTAGAATATAAATAATTTATTTAAATTCCTTATTACATTCTATCTAGCTATTTTTTAACTTTCGTTTTGTAACTTTTTGTTTTGTTTTTTTTTTTGTCTGTAACCTGGGTCCTGTTACGAAGGAAGCAACTACTTACCATAACTTTGTTCCCTCAAGCAATGAAGCAAACCAAACGGCTTTTTTCAAAGCCACCGGAGGTATGCAATTGCTGATATGTTTATTATATTCAATCTAGCACTAGCATGCCTTCAGTGTGCTTTGGTTACCTCATTCACCGCACGACAAGCAAGAGTGAAATTGAAGAAATAAGAGGAAAGAAGAAGATGGATGAATTCACTTTTAATTTATTGTACCTAACCAGTAGTTTATGAGAAAATTGCGATGATACATACGTAGGTACCTACATACTCAGTCGAAAACTGAACTTTCTTTTTTTGAAATCGGTTAAAATTTTATTGGGCTTGCGTTATTTTGAAACCCTAGGCACGCCACTGAGACTGAATAAATTAGTATTATTACAACAAAATTAAATATTGACCTAGATTAGTACGAGTAGGTAGATACTTATTTGTACGATTTCCATTTTTAACCGACTTCAAAAAAAGGAGGTTTACAATTCGTCTTGAACTTTTTTTTTATGTATGTTATCTCATAACTCGGAGACGGCTGGACCGATTTGGAAAATTCTTCTTGCGTTTGATAGGGTATACTTTCTAGTTGGTCTCATTGTTACAAAATCAGAATCTGATGACGTAATCCTGGAGAAATCGAGGGAACTCTTCAAATATTATAGGCACACCTATAGCGTTTTGGGTATTTCTTATAGTACCTTGAGTAGTTGCTTTCGAAAAATACCATTTGGGGAAGTTGAACTGATGATGAAGACCACAGATGGCCACTGAAACTACTCAATAATAAGTATTTCGTGGATTGCGATTCGATTACTTGACTACGGATGTTAAACACTTTATGCTCGTCGCAATACATATGAGTATGGTGATGTAGAGCTGATGGTCAAGTACCAGGAGAACTCCTCAAAAATTAACGGCTATGCATCGGGAAAAGCAATATTTTGTAAAAGGTGATAAGTTGTTGACATTATGGCTTTTGTAACTAGATAAATTACAAACCGACCCACTAAAAAGGGTGAAAATTTTTTTTTTACTAATAATAGAACCGACTTCCATATCAAAACACTACAAAGCCAAAAATAACTTTAATTTAGGAAGGCGGTGTGAAAAAAAAAGAAAATCCAAAACCAATAACACGGACTAGCGAAATTAAATTTATTTTTGGCTTTGTAGTGTTTTGATATGGAAGTCGGTTCTATTTTTTGTAAAAAAAAATTTTATACAATTACTTTAAGCTTTTTCGGGTTGGTTTGGTGTTCATTTTTATGAACTTTTGTTTATCTTTTTTTTTATTACGAATGGCCCGCTCTTGACCTCGATCACACCTGATGGTAAGTGTAAGATGAGGTCTACGATCGAACAAGCGAGCCCAGGAAATGCCTATTCACTCTTGCTTTAAAGGCTGACGGGTCATATGTGGCAGGGAACACAGAAGCCGGCAGAGAGTTCCACACCTTGGCTGTGCGCACAATGAATGTTGAAGAAAAGCGCTTAGTACGGCAAGACGGTATATCGACCAAGTGTGGATGGTATCCTGCGGTACGTTTGATAGACTGGTAGTAAAAGGGGGATGAAGGGATTAGGTCGTGGAGCTTCTGCGCACACTCTCCGAAGTACAATCTGTAGAAGATAGACAGGCAAGCAACGTTTCGCCGGTGAGCCAGGCTGTGAATCTTGCCTGCCAGAACCTCGTCACCTATGAGCCTTTTAGCTCTGCGTTCGATCGAGTCAAGTACAGCTAGCTGGTATTTCGCTGAGCCATCCCACAAGTGACTGCAATACTCCATACAGGAACGGACCTGTGCTTTATATAAATTTATGTGTTTATCTTCAACTACCCAATGTCCAAAATTAAAGCTTTAGTAACGTGTTACTTATTTTTAGCCCACTTCTTTTGGTATTTTGTTTTGATACCCTAAGAAACAAAGTGCCGTATCAAAAAGCTATTTACACGTATTGATTTATTTTGTTACGGAAGTGTACTAGGGAGCAAATAACTTGCTCTTGTTTTTACCGACACGCGGCGGTTCCATTCTCTCTTCACGCATACAATAGTACTTAAAGTGTCATTATTAGAACAGTTTGAAAAATGGTATTGCGGAATATTTTGAAGACATTGTATTATTTACAAAAACTGTACTTTATAATGTTCCATCATCAGTTTCTAGGTACAAGCGATATGAGGAATTTTATAGGTATTTTTCTTACTTATCTTTTCTCGTTACATGTCCGTAACGTACGACGATTGCGAAAACTACGCACTAGAGACTCTGATTTGACCTACTATGTGAGAAAGAGATAGAATTACACAAAATGAAAATCACTATCCCTCTCTTTTGTTCCAGTGGGAAAATCATCAAATTACTCCTCTCTCTCTAAGTGGATTCGAAGGAAGTGTCAGACTTCTACTGACCTAACCCACCCTGTTCCTTCAGTTACCGTAGTAGTCCAGGGCTGGGTATCTCGTTAGAACATTACCGCAACCTTTTGTTCCGGCGGGAAAATCATCAAATGACTCGTGCTCTAGGTGGATTCGAAGGAAGTGTAAGACTTCTACTGACTCAACCCACCCTGTTCCTTCAGTTGCCCTAGTAGTCCGGGGCTGTGGTATCTCGTTAGAAAATTCCCGCTACCCCGGTTTATCCCTTTCTTAAGACGATCTCATGATGAGATTGGCACTTTTTTATTATAAGAAAACTAGCAATGTGTGTAGAATCCACATTACACATTTGTCGTCGGTAGTACTTACTGCCTTTGACTTTTTTCAGGTACGTCAGTGTTACTACGTGCTATAACTTTTTGTATGTCATTGTACATAAGCTTTAATACTACAGAATTACTCACCAATAGGTGTAGGCCCACCAAGCCAGCCAGGGGCCCAGCCAGCCCCCAGTCCCTTCCTCTGCCTCGCCAGGAGTTGTATCGTCAGGGCATACGTCAGCAGCATCACCATCAAAGGTATGTAGAACGAGATGATAGACCCAATAGCCTTGTATAGATTGTCTGGAACCTGGCAGGACCCATCAATGAGGACTGAATCTGCATTCTGTGGAAGAGAAGACATTATTTGAATGGAGGTATACCGAGCTTACGATGGTAGCGGTGTGTTTTTCTGCGGAAAACACTGCTTGTTATTGTTGTTATCATAGCACACACCTTTACACAGACAAAGCTGCTTTGATAATTCAGTTAAGTGCCAAATAACCTGTAAATGGGTCTATTGGAATGAATATAATTCGATTGATATGATGCATACATACAGAACTAATTGCGTGTGACGTAACTCGCAAGAACAATTAAAAACTTCTTTTGCGTGCGTGATAAGAATAGATAAATAACTAAATTTAACTCTATTATTATCATCGATTTATTCATATATACACAAAGTTTACTATTTTCGCAATGCTGCACTCAAAACGTTGAACGGAAATTGTCAAGTGAATGAGACCGGTATTTCCTAGGACACGCTCACGTGTTGGACTACGGCCCATTTCGTCTCAAACAGAGAAGGCAGCAGAGCAGCAGTGGTAACGTTGTAGGTTAATTATGTTGCAGCGACCTCGATCGCCCGGCCTTGGTTCAGACCATGGTGCGGAGCGCGAGAGAATGGGATGCAGTCGCCTCCTTCTGCGAAGCAGTCATGCTAGCAAAGGAGGAGGCCGAACGCGCGAGGGAGAGGCTACTCTCATCCTCACGGCCCAGCCGCCGCGCTAGATGCCCTGGGCGTCGGGCATCGCGGGCTGATCTCCGGCCACCGTAGGCGCAGGCTTATGGACGGTGAGCAGGGGTAGCTCACCTTCTGATTAGGCGCTTTAAGGAGCTGTCAGCATTAGTGACGGGACCTCATAAGGCTATAGCCCGCCGGGGTTGCGGCAATGTACTAACAAGATACCGCGGCCTCGGAACTTACAAGCAGCTGAAGGGACAGGGCGGGTTTTTAGTCAGTAGAAGTCTGACACTCCCTTTCGCTTAACCCAGAGCGGGAGAAGTTATTCGATGATTTTCCCACCCAGAAAAAAAAGGCTAATTATGTTATGTACCTAGTATCAGTCAAATATTAAAGATTCAATTTTTTAGATTAAGGAAAATTACATGTTCTACTAGATAAGATTTTTGTATAGTTCATATCGTAAAAATGCAGAGTTTGGTGATAAATGAGTTCCTACATCGTGTAGGTATCTTTATCTTGTGTGTATATTTAAGTATGACAACTGAAATTAAGAATAAGTCAAGTGCTAGAGCAAGAGACACGAGAGTGTAATCAGTATACAATTTAACGCTTTATTTATTTAATTATTTATGTACACACATGACACTTACAAAAAAAAAAATTAAATACAAACAAAAGAGCACAAAGGTGCTGCTTATTTCCTAAGAAATTTCTTCCAGCAGACCTGCGACAGGAGAGTTCAAGAGGAGATGATAGACACAGTGTGTATAAGTACTAATTACGATAAATAAAACATACTTTTTTTTTTTTAACGTGGTAAAATTATCAAATAAGTCCTCCCACTCCGGGCAGGGTGGGAGGGACTGTCAGACTTTTACTGACTAAAATCCACGGTGTTCCTTCAATAACCCTTTACATACCGGGGCCACGGTAACGGGATGAGTCCCACGACCCCGGCGGGCTTCGGCCCTCTGCAGAGGGGGCCTCGTCATGTTGCTGACGCTCTTTGAGGCGCGCGTGGAACACGACGCGCCGTCGACCCGGGCATGGTCCATGGTCGGGCAGCGAGTTGCCCTTTACTCGCTGTCCGCATGCCCGCGCCTACGGTGGCCGGAGATCGTCGGCCGACGTCCGACGCCGTGGGCGTCTACCACTGCGGCTGGGCTGGAGGGAGGATGCCATCCTCTCCCTCACGCGGCCCGCCTCCTCCTTCGGAAGCATGACTGCTTCGCAGAAGGAGGCGAAAAAAAAAAAAAATACTTAGCTGTAAAATAAAACTATAATAATAAACAAATATATACATACATAGAATTAAAATACATATTTATATTAATGCTATAAAAATATATACCTATAATAAATATAAAAAATTACGGGATGTTAGATAGGTAATGATCTTTGACCAGCTTTTTGAAAATATGAATGGATTTAGCTTCACGGATTTTAATGGGAAGTGAGTTCCACAGTCGTACTGCATGAAAGGAGAAGGAGTGGGAATAGAAACGGGTTTTATGGGATGGGAAATTGAGATGGAGTTTAAGGTGGGATCTACAAAGTGCGTCAGTAGGACGAGTAAATGAAAAACGATCGCGCAGATATCTGCGCGATCGTTCAATTTCGCTCAAAATCGCTCAATTTCCCATCCCATAAAACCCGTTTCTATTCCCACTCCTTCTCCTTTCATGCAGTGCGACTGTGGAACTCACTTCCGTTGAATAAAAAACTTCGGTTGAATAGGATGTTGTACAAAAGGAATAATATTCGAGTGTTCCTGCGAAGACGGATGGGGAGCCACTTAAGATCCTTGCGAAACTGAGAGATATGATCGTATTTCCTCAGACCAAAAACAAAGCGAATACACAAGTTTTGCAAGCGCTCAAGCTTACATAAGAGCTCCTCAGTGGCATCCAAATAGCAGGCATCGGCATAATCAATAATCAGCTGGATTAAAGTTTGAGCTAAAGAGATTTTAGTTTTGAAAGGCAAGAAGCTTTGAAAGGATTTTAAAGAGTGGAAGGAAAAGTGCACCTATCGACTAACCTCACTTACTTGCGCTCGCCAAGAAAGATTGCTGTCAAGTCGCCGAGATTCTTTGCCACATCTGTGTACGCAATGACCGAGCTGTAAAGGGATAATGGCCTCAAAGAGGAAGTGTCAAGTGCAGAGCGATAGTATCGACTACCTAAGATCATAGGCTGGGATTTGGACGGATTAATCTGTAATCCATATGATTTAGCCCACTGACTAATATTCTCCAAGTCACAATTCATGGCACTAATCGCCGTGTCCGCGTCAGCCAGCAAGAAGTGTCGGTAAAGCTGCAAATCATCTGCATAGAGATGGAAGTGCGAGGTGATAATCTGAGTAACTGTATTCATAAAGATAGAGAAAAGAAGAGGAGAAAGAATGCCACCCTGAGGCACACCAGCAATGAGATCACACCAATCAGAAAATTTTTCATCAAGGTGGACACACTGAGAGCGACCCCGAAGATAAGAGTCAAACCAGGATAGTGCAGAAGGAAAAAAGTTAAATGAACGAAGGACTCCAAGAAGTATGTCAAAATCCACTGAGTTGAACGCGCAACTGAAGCAAGTAGGACTAATACGGTGAGTGATTTATTGTCCATAGCCCAGCGGATATCGTCGGTGACTTTCAGAAGTGCAGTTACTGTGCTGTGACCAGTACGAAATCCAGATTGGAAAGGGGAAATTAGGTTGTGTGCTATAAGGTATCTAGAAACTTGGCCATGAACAATATGTTCTAGAACTTTAGAAAGGAAATGTAAAATGGAAATGGGTCTGAAGTGAGATAAGGTCGATGGATTGTTTATTTTACTGCATCTTTGGCTACATAATTCCCACAAGAAAACCTAGAAGTATTCAGAATTTTGAGTCAACTTATCGCTAGACTATCGCTAGTCTAGGTCGAGCCTAGACTAATACAATTTCGCAAAAAATGGTCTCTTCATTGAAAAAAAGGAACCAGAGCTTACTTCTAAACAACTAGCTCCTGAAAATGTAGCTTATATCACTCAGTGATAACGCTACGTTATCACTTCTTTATTATACTGGTAAAAGAATGATTACAATCGGAAGATCACTTTCGAAGATTACTTCCTGCATACAAACTCACAGCAAAAAAACAACACCTTTTTATAAAATAATTATTTATTATTATTATATTGTTATCTTTTAAGAAAGAAAAAAAAATATCCCAAAACAAACTTTCAATCACTTAATCTACTTTTACTGCAACCTAATCTACTTTTAGGGCGCAAATAATATGGCGACTATATACTAAAAACAATACAGTAATACAGTGATTAGAAGCGAATAATTCGAAGCCACAACGTTTGTTTGTAATATTTAATGTTAAAAGTTGGGAAACAATGCGGTAAAAGCTAATTAGCAACACGCGCGTATGGACTTCTTTAACAACGAAAAGTTTGTCGTAAGCAATGCCATTAACACTGGCACAAATAGTGGGCCTTAGTTACACAGCTAAGACTTTGCAGAAACACCTTTCTCCCTAATACCAGAACTTCTTTTTATAAAACTTTTTTGCAAAAAATAAAACCGACTTCCATATCAAAACACTACAAAGCTAAAAATAATTTTAATTTCGGTAGTCGGTGTTATTGGTTTTGTAATTTATTTTTTTTCACACCGCCTTCCGAAATTAAAATTATTTTTGGCTTTGTAGTGTTTTGATATGGAAGTCGGTTTTATTTTTTGCAAAATTTTTTTATTTTCTTGCTTTTTAGTGGGTCAGTGAATTTTCCAAATCGGTTCGTAAATGACGGAGTTATGCGCGAACGAAAAGATCATCAACGTAAATATTTTTTAGACTTTTGTTGATTTTTCAGAAACGGCTTGTCTGATTTCGATAACATTTTCATGGGACTATTTGGAAAGTATACCCTTTCTAATAAGATAAAAAAATTTCAAATCGGTTGGCAAGCGACGGAGTTATGCGCGGACAAACAAAAAAAAATAATACAAACATCCGAATTGAGAACCTCCTCCTTTTTAGAAGTCGGTTAAAAAATAGACTAAAATCTATTTAAACATATATAAAAATAGATTAAAATAAATTTTTAAATATGTTTTTTTTTTTTAAAGAACAAGCAAAGAATCTTGTCGGCCTCTCCAACTAAGCTAAATTTTATATATTTACTTATTTTATCCAATACACATTACACAATAAATTAAAACAAAAAATTTTGCCTTACACGAAAGCCTCTTAGGGCTTATCTTTGTGCTGGCGAGTCGTAATTAATTAGTTAATTTACTATACATTGAAAAGGAAAATTAGGAGTACTAAATACAATCAACTATTTTTTTTATAAAAACGTTTGTATCTGTACTTACAACTTTTCGTATTTGATATGTATAGCGTTTGCAATTCCTCTGGGAGCTTGTTAATATAGTTAGGTACTACATACTCCGAAACCCTAGTCACATATACATTTTTGTGTTTTGATACGATATATTTATTTTTAATCACTATGTTTTTTAGGAAATTCGGTCTTGTTTTTTCCGTTAGCAACTCGGGCCTATTATCTTCAGTGAGGATGGAAAATTGGACCTTGTTGTACACACTCTCTTACTCTTTACAACTCTCTCTCTTGGACACTTGTTGTACAAATATGCTCGTATCTGAGTAAAATAGTGCAAATAGTGTAATGGGTGGGATTCGAAACCGCGACATCTAGGTCACAAGATCGAGAGATCAGCTATATCAATTTCTTTGTTATTATGCTGAAATATTTATATAGAAAACATTTAAAGTGGCGTTATAAATATCCACAAATATAAAATACAGCTTTATTGCATCAATATTCCTAAGTGAAACCGCGAACATACGGACTTGGTGAAAGTATACTTTGCTCGTTTTACAATGGAACCATAAAAATATTAAATGACACCTGTGACCAAAATTGTATTTATTGTCAATATGAATTTTCATTATATTATCGTTTTTGAATTTACAATAACGAAAATGGTCTTAAAATCAAATTTAAATTTGGCGCTAGTTCTGAACTTGAATTAGGTGTGATTTTCATGGCTATAAGCTTAACTACGAAACCCTGTACTGTGCGTGGTCTGGCACGTACTTAACCAACTTATTCTAATATGCTTTAGTTGGTCTCACACCGAAAATGTTTAAATTATCTTACTTTTTTTTTACGAATTTTATAAATGCGACAATTTGTGAGGATGGATGTATGAATTTTTGTTACTCTTTCACGCAAAAACAACTGAACGGATCTGTAAGAAATTTAGTAACAAAAAAGTTGACATCGTGGAATAACACATAAACTACTTTTTATCCCGGATTTCCCCCGTGTTTGGGATTAACGCGGGAAAACCCTTTAAGGCGAAAGAGGTCTCGGGCATATGCTAGTATCTGTATTATCACAAACTTTATTAGAACCAATCTGAAATAAATATTTTAACAACGCTTGATTCATCCAATTCATCAAATACTCACCAGATTATTTTCTCTGTTACTGATACGTTATGCTTATTACTCAATCTAGATTCTCGCTTTGGGTGATATTATAATAATATTTTATTGTTATTGTTCCCTTACTGCGCTGTGGCTAACATCTTAATAACGTTACAAAAATAAACCGACATTTTGTAGTAACGATACTGTTTGTTGTATTTATTATTGAATATTTATTATGTTTACAAAATTTCACGTAATCTTTTACCATTGATTTATTATAATTATACTTTATTGTACACGTTATAATACTTTTATCGATACAAATAATAAAACTAGTGTACAATGGGCGGTCTTATCGCACAGGGCAATCTCTACTATTTATTCGTTTAATTGTTTGATGACGAACTTTTGGCATAATAGTCACAATAATCGATCTTCAAGGTAAAACAACGCTTAACACAGTCAGTCCAGACCACCTTTACTTATCGACGCCTTAGAGTGAAAACCTCGTAAGTGAAAAAGGACTAACTTTTCAGGAGGAAGAAAAATCTGCGTGCTATAAAATTTTTGTACGGTTTTATTTATGTTTTTTTTTTTATTAATTTATATGTAAATTTAACCCGTTGTTTAACAGTTCAGAAATGCATAATCCATGGCCTGATTACGCTAAACTGATGACGCGATGCGAGTGTTTACGAGGTACTCACTTACTTTCATAGATAGCGTTTCGAGTATCGAATGATGTAGCGTTGTAGTCGATTAAACTAGAAGTCGACTACCACACTAATCTCTAATGTCTATGGTTTCACGGAGTGACAACACTTATGCAGTAGTGACCAGCTATAAATTCTAATCTCTAGTGCGCGAAGCTTCTTTTCTCGCCGCCTACTGTTGCAAGTAACTTATATAGAAACCCCTCTGTGCCAAGGGTAAGTGCTCATTGTATCTGCCATTTTCTCTCCATCTTGCCAAATTGTAATCCTCTTATTTCACCATAATCTGCAGTGTTTGTAAATTAATATAATTGCCCGGTTGTCAAGATGGCTTCTGTCGAGAACATAACTACGCTATTTCATTGTCATCTGTTTTCCACTAGTGTTTCTAAATTGTGAAGCGTCCGCATGCCGCAGTATTACTTTTCTGCAGTGTCATAGCAGCTACGAGCTTAAACGCCTTGCACGCGGTTACGTTTTATATCGTTGCACGCGGTATGCGCACGCTTATCTCTATTTAACCTTTGTGAACCGCCGCGATGGTGAGTTTCCCATCCATTTTCCCGGGTACTGTTCCGTGGGGCTTACGGCTGGGAGACGCACGCATCGCTGGCGCTCACGATTCCTGCACCACGCTTACGGAAGCACCCTTCTTGGATTCCAGGGTTTTCTTTCCTTCTCCTTCGTTTCTACTGCCTTGGATTTCTACTATCAACCACCTCTACGTCCGCCGCTCGACGGGTGTCACGCTGCCTCTGTGACTGTCGGCGCGCTATTGTGTGGCCTGCCCGCATAACCTCTGAGCCCGTCTGCGCGCGAGCTGCCCGCTACGGGATCTGCCCGCCGGTCTGCGTGCGTCGCGGCCTGAGCCCAGGGCAGTACCATTCTATACCTTCGACCAGTGAGGGAACCCAGTGTGAACCGAACCCACCCCCCCTTATTTCAAATAAATGCTGTAAACCTGTGGTCTCTGTTTTTATTATTTCACCACCTAAACCACTACGCCACAGTTTTTCTATATTCCAGCTTACCCTGGTAACATTTCTAACATTAATCTAGGCCCTAAACCAGATTAAAACATAACTTTTAAACTATTCATAAAACTTTATAACTGCTGGTATCTCTACCACCACGGTTAAATTATGTTCCATTCTACCCTAGTAACAATCTAACTTTAATCTAAGCACTAAACCCGAACCTAACTCGCATTTCATCAATCGTTTGATAATAGCATCTATATGAAATATTCTAACAACATTTAGTCAACAAACTTATCTAATTTCTTTTACCTAAACACTAAACTAGAAACCTAACTTTAACTTCATAACACCTTTTAGTATTGAACACGCCTAGCCTGTATATTACTTAGATTCAACCTGCCCTAATTAAATTAATTAATTCTCTTAGAAAATATTTCCGCGTGATTCATAACATAACCTATTTAATTCAAGATCATTGACATATTATAATTTTGACGTTTACGTACTGACTTTGACATCTCGACGTAGTTGCCAACCTTGGATACTTGTCTTTTAGAATTTCGTCTTTAACGTTCGGATATTCTCGCAACTGTATGGATATGGACTTGATTTATTTTTTTTTTAATTTCACTCACGTTCGGAAACTCACTCGAAGACTTCTACATATGATGCGCATTCCAGTAATGAAACCAATTTGAACATATACATGGACCATCACCAAAAAAAAAATTTTTTTTTAACTATAACAAATTTTTTTTACCTTTCAAAAAATTTTTTTTAAATTTTCTTTTTAAATACTCTTAGCTTTTAACTTTAACAAAATTTTTTTTTACCTTTTCAAAAAAAAATTTTTTTTAATTTTTTTTTAAATACTCTTAGCTTTGAACTTTAACAAAATTTAATTTTAAACCTAAACATAAAATAGAACCTTAACTTATTATTAAATTGTTGTTAGAACTTTGATGATTTAATATTCAACGATGAACTTACTTCTTGCTTTGAAACCTAACATTACCTATAGCCTGCAACAGTCCACCAAGGTTACCTAACCCTATGGAGATACACTTGCTTTATCTTGCTGTTTTTCCTACTGACTGTCTCGAGTTAAACTACTCTATAATTAGCTTACCTCTCGTATGTAATTGTACGTCACTGACTTAGGACTACTTCCAAGTCAGGGATGGACTTAGAATGGATGGATGAATGATTAATAGTATGGAAGCACATGAATGGGATGTATGAACGTATAGGTAGTCAGTAATAGTGGTTTAGGCCTTCTAGCGGATTTATCCTAGGGAAAATCCTTCGCTAACAGGCGGGGTACTGTAGCGTTGTAGTCGATTAAACTAGAAGTCGACTACCACACTAATCTCTAATGTCTATGGTTTCACGGAGTGACAACACTTATGCAGTAGTGACCAGCTATAAATTCTAATCTCTAGTGCGCGAAGCTTCTTTTCTCGCCGCCTACTGTTGCAAGTAACTTATATAGAAACCCCTCTGTGCCAAGGGTAAGTGCTCATTGTATCTGCCATTTTCTCTCCATCTTGCCAAATTGTAATCCTCTTATTTCACCATAATCTGCAGTGTTTGTAAATTAATATAATTGCCCGGTTGTCAAGATGGCTTCTGTCGAGAACATAACTACGCTATTTCATTGTCATCTGTTTTCCACTAGTGTTTCTAAATTGTGAAGCGTCCGCATGCCGCAGTATTACTTTTCTGCAGTGTCATAGCAGCTACGAGCTTAAACGCCTTGCACGCGGTTACGTTTTATATCGTTGCACGCGGTATGCGCACGCTTATCTCTATTTAACCTTTGTGAACCGCCGCGATGGTAAGTTTCCTATCCATTTTCCCGGGTACTGTTCCGTGGGGCTTACGGCTGGGAGACGCACGCATCGCTGGCGCTCACGATTCCTGCACCACGCTTACGGAAGCACCCTTCTTGGATTCCAGGGTTTTCTTTCCTTCTCCTTCGTTTCTACTGCCTTGGATTTCTACTATCAACCACCTCTACGTCCGCCGCTCGACGGGTGTCACGCTGCCTCTGTGGCTGTCGGCGCGCTATTGTGTGGCCTGCCCGCATAACCTCTGAGCCCGTCTGCGCGCGAGCTGCCCGCTACGGGATCTGCCCGCCGGTCTGCGTGCGTCGCGGCCTGAGCCCAGGGCAGTACCATTCTATACCTTCGACCAGTGAGGGAACCCAGTGTGAACCGAACCCACCCCCCCTTATTTCAAATAAATGCTGTAAACCTGTGGTCTCTGTTTTTCTCCCAGCCGTAAGCCCCACGGAACAGTACCCGGGAAAATGGATGGGAAACTCACCATCGCGGCGGTTCACAAAGGTTAAATAGAGATAAGCGTGCGCATACCGCGTGCAACGATATAAAACGTAACCGCGTGCAAGGCGTTTAAGCTCGTAGCTGCTATGACACTGCAGAAAAGTAATACTGCGGCATGCGGACGCTTCACAATTTAGAAACACTAGTGGAAAACAGATGACAATGAAATAGCGTAGTTATGTTCTCGACAGAAGCCATCTTGACAACCGGGCAATTATATTAATTTACAAACACTGCAGATTATGGTGAAATAAGAGGATTACAATTTGGCAAGATGGAGAGAAAATGGCAGATACAATGAGCACTTACCCTTGGCACAGAGGGGTTTCTATATAAGTTACTTGCAACAGTAGGCGGCGAGAAAAGAAGCTTCGCGCACTAGAGATTAGAATTTATAGCTGGTCACTACTGCATAAGTGTTGTCACTCCGTGAAACCATAGACATTAGAGATTAGTGTGGTAGTCGACTTCTAGTTTAATCGACTACAACGCTACAGTGAACATATTAGTGAGATCAGGATGTGCGTTGAAAAACAATAAATAAAAATTTGGACATACATGTACTCCCGAGTATTTCACTCTAAGGCGACGTTATATGGATTCCTCCGTGCCTTGATAAGTACGTTAAGCTGCTTTTAGCAGCTGTCATGATAATGTACATCTTTGACAGTCGAAAAAATATAACACCAATCTCGTCAGGGAGTATGTCGCCCAGTTACAAGGAGATAGATAGGCAGCTGGACCACATGAAATAGCGGCCTTTAGCTGCGTATTCATTTATTATTATTTTGGAAATATATCCAGTTATTCTTTTGGAAGCTGACCTTAACTTAATTCGGAAAATGGTAGGAAGATGATGATGTTTTTAAATGTTAGCTAGAAGTTAAACAATTTAGTGGTACCTACTTACTCGCGAGACTCCTACAATGACGTCCAAAAATATAATGATTTCAGTGAAGAAGTGAGATGAAGACACACGATACATCCCGCTATCTCTTTTTCATAATGAAATTATAAAGGTATTGGTATGTCCTAGTAGATGGTTGTTTAACACCGTTTACAGCGTTTTAAAAATAACGTGCTGAAAGTAATATTGTGAAGTGAAGTCATAAAAAGTTTATTGATCTTATAGAATTTTCAATCGAGCAATGCGTAATATTTCACTCGACGGGGTACTAAATTGTTCCATGTCGAACCAAGGTAGCAGTAGGGAAAATATGCTATAAAATTTTGCTATTATACAGGTTGGTCTGGGCCTTATACAGGTATAATAGTAAATTTCAAAATGTCATAAACAAAACAATGGTGTTTCTAACTGAATATTATTTACTATACAAGCACAAAATAAGGTTTGGGCATTTCAAACACGGCTCTTGAGGTACCCATCCCCACAGGAAAAGTCAAGCGAACTTACTAAGTTTTTAAATAAGATCTTTTCATGTTGTAAAACAATAAAAGGTGTCTGTATATTTAAAAAAAGTAAAAAAAGAGGGACACCAAATTAGCTATTGTTTTTTTTTTTTAATTAAGTACTCATGTTTTTTTATGTTTGAGCACATCACCATAACTACTGAACGGATTTCATGTTTTCACACATGAATAAAGTACTATACTTTGTTCATCAACCAGAAAGTGCTGGCTTTGTTGCATTAAAATGAATTTAAAAAGTTACCTACCGTTATTTTAAGGAATTTCCTTGCAATATCAAAGCTTTGTTGAGTGCACTTTTAGTTAACAGAATCCCAACGAGCACATAAGTGGAAATAGCAGCCTATTTTGTTACTTTGGGTTGTAAAATAGCGGTTTAAGGGTTCAAAAAGCAGTTCAAAGTTGCATATCTGCATCCGTAAACGTCTATAGCTATAAAAGTTACTTAAGGTGCTATAAGCTGAATCAAATACTACCCTAGCCTTTACAGTAGTCCACGGTAGAACTCATTTACCACTTACACCTTTATATGAGAGTTACGAAGGTCATTCTGCCACTCACAGCTGCACAGTGGTTTCCATTGTAACTTTTATAGGTTATAGTTATAGTAACCACTATTATACTACTATAAGTTTCATTATAAAAATAATAGAAACTCTTATGCATACTATAGTTACAAAAAATCATCAGTGTAACTAAGGCCTTTAGTAGCAATAGTCATTCCTTGCAGGCTCAATCCATTCGCCATTTTACAGCCGCTTTTGTAACTACTATAAAACATTTAATAAAAATGGATGCTAAACGAATAAGTACGTAACTAGATCTTATAACCTCAAAAACAGGAAAATAGGAGCTTTTTGTGGCTGTGAGTTGCACTAGGGGAACAAAAATCACTGGAAGCGTTAGAAGGGTGAAAATTAGCGCTATGATTCTCAAAAGGGAGTTATTAGAGCTAAAACTGCAGGTTATGACTACATTACAATGATGCCATGATTTTTTAAGAAAACTTATAATTCACTTGTAAAATTGAGTTGATATACATTGGTTTTTCAGTTAAATGTGCATTAAATGAACCGGTAAACAATCGGCCACTTGCGAATAGTAAGTTATCGACACGTAAAAATACGGAAATAAAATTTATTCTGTATAACAAATAAAAAATATCACATATCTTTTGTAATTTTTTTAAATATCATAAAAGCGCGTTGAAATTACTCGAAAATTATCTTATATATCTACAATAAACTGGACAGCGTTTTAAGTATCTTTATATATCTTGCTAATACAGAATACAAACTTTTACTTCTTTTTGTTTTATTTTCATGATGGCGACAAAAACACTTTACCAAAATATTACAAATAATGTCAACTGAAGATATACAATAAAGAACTATAATCAATTCAATCGTTCAAAGTAGTTCAAATCATTCAAAAGTAGCGCTACGAGAGCTTTAGTATAGCGTTAATATATCGTTATAGCTATTAAGGAACCTTTATGCAACCGTTGTGCAGGTTAAATGGAACTTTAGGTTGCATAAAATGGCGCCCAAATAGCGCTAAAGCGGCTGCTTTAAGTCTGTAGTAGGCACTCTAGCGCTTACGTCTATTACCATAAGTAATAATCGGATACGCTCCAAAGCCCTAATGCAGCCCATTTGTGCTAGTTGGGATCCTGCTGAATTTACATTAAATTATTATTTCTTTGACCTTCACAGCCCAGTTACTGAGTAACACGATAATCTTTGGAAAGACTGATTCTATTGATATTATTAGGTTTTCTGGCTTCTTCTGAATAACTGTTCTGATTAAATATAAAAAAAAAGTATAATTTATAATTGGAACCGACTACGTCTAAAGCAAGAACGCACAATGAAAGTATTCCCCCAAAACGTTTTGAGCGTATGAGTGGGATGTCCACCATGTAACGATGGCGCATCGCAGTTTGTCTTATAGTACAATGAAGGAACGGGCTTGGCGGAATTAGATTGTGTAATTCCATCGCACACTCCCCGAAATGTAACTCATAGAAAACTTATAGACTTGCAACTTGCATCTTTGCCAATTTTCTCACTGCTGACGTATACTGTTTATCATTTTGTTAATTTAGCTGAGTTTCTTATAATACAGCCTGAAACTACACAACGCAAATTTTGTACCGCACTGGGCGTTGACAGCTGCGCCACAGTTTATACTCTTGCACCTATCATCGTTTTTAGAGTTTCGTAGCCAAATGACAAAAACACATCTTATAGATTCGTCATATCTAGCTGTCCACAAAAAACTACTTTGTATTACATACAAACACTATGAAAAACAAAGTTATTTTTCGTAGCTACTACGGAACCTTTCATGAGCGAGTACGACTCACACTAATGTTTTTTGTAGCACCTTTGTAATTTTGTTCCAAACAAATGTTTATTTATTAAGTAAATAAATAAAGAAACTGCGACAAACAAAAGACTCTTGAATCATAACATACGATATGTTTGTGTGGTACCGCATACCACATTGTACTCTCTGACGAAGAACGAAGGTTTTACATTGCTTTGCAACCATGAAATAACATATCTTTATTGTAGGTACCTATGCCATCAAAACAAATACAATAAGAACTTAAGGAATAATAGGGTGTAACCCAAACCATGTGTTATCGCTAAAAGCGATCTTTTACAGACAACTTTTGGACGGATTTGACGCGAAAGAAGAAAAAACATACGATAACGCAGATAATCCGTGGTGTACTATTTAATTATATGTATATACATAGAAGCTTTCGGATCAGCCCTGCGGTATATTACTTAATACAACATAAGCGCTATCATAGTACAGAATTATTTGTCTAAATAAGAAATATTGTTTTTCTCTCATCTAGCGAAAATTCTACTCTCAAAATTCAACCCTAACTACCAGGTACCAAGTTCTAAAACTCCATAGCAAGAAGACCACGGTTCGATTAATCTCATTCATTACTATTTCAATTGTTAATCGTGTAGCATTAACAATGGATCGCAACTCAGAGTCATATCGATCGGTTAATACTTTATTAAACCGCTTTAGCGGTGAGATATTCAGACTTAGAAGTTCAGGGACAAAGATGCTATTAGGTATGCAAAATATAGTGCTTATAGCCAGACGACGGGTACCATCATGGAGCTAGGAGGTTTTTTTCTTGAAGTTTATGTCCTCCACCCTGGGGCGGGTGTTTTTAGAAAGAGAACTAGGAATGTGGGTAGAATTTATATCACCAGCAATGTTTTTAACCTCTGTAACTATGCTAAATATGGATGAAATGCTTGTGCATGGAGTTTCAAGTTCACGGCCGTGTAATGGGTGGCGGGACGCAAGAACACTGTAACGTGGCCCCCAACTTGGGCCGGCCGACCTTTATAGGCCCCGTCTAGTCAATATGGAAAGAGTGATGTGATGCCACCCCTCGCCCTCGCAATAAATCCGCGCCGTAACCGTGGGTTTCATGTCATAGGGGACGGCGTACGTCTCCAATTCCGGCCATCCCCGTGCCGTGGACCTGTGTAGGGGTGGCCTCTTAGTGGGATCACAGAGGCTTAATAAGACTGTTGTGTTGAAAATGGACGACAACTCATCAGGAAGAATAAAAGGCTATGGAGTGGG
The DNA here is from genome assembly GCA_943138885.2 of Tholera decimalis. Taxonomy (NCBI): domain Eukaryota; kingdom Metazoa; phylum Arthropoda; class Insecta; order Lepidoptera; family Noctuidae; genus Tholera; species Tholera decimalis. The sequence goes on along the minus strand of OW964549.2, from coordinate 12,452,417 downwards.
CTTCGCTCAACAGCGGCACAATTGTGGCGTGGATTTTATAAAAGGTTTAAGTTGGTTTTCGCTATTCAAGGTTGATTTCATAAATCTGTTATTATTCTGATATAATTTAGAGTACATTATAAAACTTAACCAACATTGTTTAATGGTATCCAATGTAGACACTAGCTATCATAAAGGTTTGATAATAACATAAAAGCTTGTAGAACACTAAACCTTTCTTGTTTTGTATCGTATATCTACTTGTTAACTTTGCTTATGGCACTTTACCAATTTGTAAATTGCTTGCTTCAACTTTATGTTGTATATTTTATGTATTTTATATTTAGAGATTACTGATACGGAAGTGTTAAACTTTTTAAACCATATTTGACATGATTTTCAGCAGAACCTGGTTGTATGTTTATGTGAGTTTATATACACACATCAAAAGTGTCTAGGGATCAAGCATTTTTATGCGGATTTCTTGAGATTGAGATGTGGCTTTGTGATAAATTTATGATTTTATAAATTTATATGGATCCTTTTTGGTGCATTTCATAATTTGAAACAGAAACTGTTAATCAAATTCGAGTAAAAGATGAAAATCAGCTGTCAATATTTTCCCTATAAAAACATACAACGCATTGAAGACATTATTAGTGCTACTGTTTCCCTACTACTGATTAAAACCAACGTTATTATGGAGCGGCGACGTCATTTAAGCAGGGAAGAAATGCTCAGAGCCGTGGGAATGATAGAAGCTGGTTCCCGGCAAAGTACTGTGGCTTTAGCTCTGAATACAAGTCAGAGTGTTATCAGTCGACTTTGGACACGTTACCGAAGCACTGGTACCGTGGCTGAGCGCCATGGAGGACGGTATCGCTGCACCACACGGAGACAAGACCGATACATTCAAATCTTAACTCGAAGAGCTCCAACAATAACCACCATGATGTTAGCCGTGAGGCTTCATCACTCTTCAGGGAACATAATTAGCGACCAAACAGTCAGAAACTGCTTGCATGAAGTGAACCTTCATTCCCGAAGACCGCTACGGGTACCACCTATAGCAATGCACAATCGTAGGATTCGATATCAATGGGCTCTTGAACACAGAAATTGGGCAGAAGAACAATGGCGTTTCGTGTGCTTTTCTGATGAGTCTTGTTTTGGTATGAGACCGGATACAAGACGTATACGACACTGGAGAACCCCTGGACGCCAACAGCGATTAAAATCCTGCCAGGAAGTCCATCCTTATAGTGGTGGAACCATCATGGTATGGGCGGTTATTTGGATCGGCAGAAGAACTGAGTTGGTTTGGATCAGAGGCAACCTCAACGCTCAAATTTATGCTGAGACGATTGTATCTGACGTCATCGTTCCTCTACAAGTGCAAATCGGTCCCTTATTTCAGTTAATGCATGATAATGCACGACCGCACACCGCAAGAGTTGTAAGACAGACTCGCCGCAGCTAACATCAATGTCCTGCTCTGGCCTGCTCAGTCGCCAGACTTGAACCCGATTGAGCATGCATGGGATATGCTACAGAGAAGAGCTCTGCCGAATATGGAGGGTATCCAGTCGCAAGAAGACCTTTTTTTGTTGTTGCAACGAACATGGGCGGCCATTCCACAGCGTGATTTGGATGAACTCATTTTGAGTATGCCAAACCGATGTTCTTGTGTTGTTAGTGTTCGCGGTAGAAACACGGATTATTAATTGTTTAAGTTACCCAATAAAATTTTAAAGAAAACTGTTATTTCAGTCTTTTTTTCGAACTTTAATGTTAGTGGTTCAAATGTCAAAAATCCCTTTATTAGGAAAATGGCAAATTTCTTTATTAATGCAAAGGTGACTTGGTTTATCGTTACTGTGACAAACGAAAACACTTTATTTGATGAATCCTTAAAGAAAATTTTAATTAATATCAATCAGGAGAAAAGTTATTGCAAAAATATATGTTGATCCCTAGACACTTTTGATGTGTGTATATTTATAAACGTTCCAACGATTTTTTTTTGTGGTAAAATCATCAGATGAGTCCTCCCACCCCGGGCAGGGCCGGAGAGACTGTCAAGCTTGTACTGACTAAAATCCACGGTGTTCCTTCAATAGCCCTTTACGTTCCGGGGTCACGGTAATGAGATAAATCCCACGACCCAACGTTCCGACGATACAGAAGTAAATACCCATGTGGGTAGGTTGGATCAAACGCTACATTATATTTTAAAAAATTGGTCCCAAGAGTCACATGATTGTAAATTTTATTTTATTATTTATTTATTGGAATACATAAGAACACAAAAAACATTGGCCGAGAAACACTGGTATATAAGGATAGATATGAAGGCGTGATGTTTCCCGAAATCCCGCTAGATTTATATAAGAAACGTGAATGGAATGATCATCCGTACACAAATTGTAATGATCGCCTGCTGCATAGCCCTAAGCTTGAAGTGTCTTTATTTCTCGTAATAATTTAATGTTTTAATTGAACAGAATATCCCATTATTTATAAATGAACTCGCACTCAACGTCTGTCTCCAATTTAATTGTTATCGGATCACACTTCAATGGATCGCTAGTTAAAACAGACGCGTTAAAGAAACTTTATCAATTAATTGATCAACAGTTATCAATCACAAAGAAGTTTCAATTTAATTGATCTTTTATCATTTAATGCATCTGACAAAGATTAATTGACTGTAAATAAAGATAAATATAGTATGATAAAGATTGGAAAACTTGGTAAACGTTCGTTGAAGTGTAATTGAGTTTTACACTGGTGATTAGCTCGCCATTAATTGAAACGTGATTTCAATTAGTTTGAAATGCCATTGAGCGATTATATTTCAGCAAACTCTTGTGAGATTTAATTTTGAACTGGTATTTGTGCAATTTCAATTAAGGTGTGAAGTGCCTTTATAATTACTTTGGAAGACATTACAGTCGTATTGCCTTACAGAAGATTCAGAAACATTCTAAATTAAGGATAGCATTTAGTGAGTCAAACTCTGCTATAAAACGCGTTTACCAACGTGTAGGTATACCTCAAAACCTTTTTCAGAAGTAATGTTAAGATTAATAAATCGATTTAGTGAAAGTACAAGATGCAAGAGTCCTTAAATTTTATATTTATTAGTTTTTAACATTACATTTTTAACACTTTAAACACTTAAATAAAAACCCTAAACTACATATACACATCTAAAAATAAACTAAAATATGGCATCCAGAAATTCGTGCGCATCGCTGTCCACTGGTAATGTGCCCAAAAGACTGGCGGCATTGCCACGTTGTATGGCAATGCTTAACCTCTGTCCAAGGTAAAAGCCAGCTCTTGGGTCACGCGAAGTGTCAACTAGGCGTCTGGATAGATCTTTAAATAATTTGTGAGCACTCGGACCCCACGACCCCAAGATTTTAACCCCAAACGGCTCGAAAATATAACTAGAGTCCTTTGGGTAACTGACAAAAACATGGTCTGCAGTGGCCCTTAGGAGAGTTCTAATGATATGACAGCAACATGGCACGCTTTCATTTTTATCACATTATATTTTTCGTCTTGGGAAATCTTATTCTAAGACATTTTAGAATATTTTCTTGGACTAAATTATTATTTTATCAAGTTCAAAAGACAGAAGATAATTAATTTCGTAAATTAGTTTAAATGCTTGTATTTGAAGAAAGAAGTTGCCAACACTAGGAATGACTTTTTCTTTTCGATTTGCATTTGTTTATTTATTTATTAAAACTTTATGCAACAAAATGGCGTATTTACGCGACGTACAATGGCGGACTTAATGTCTTGCCATTATGTACACTCATGACACAAAAAAGGGTCACTGAGTAGGTACAGGCACAAAGGTGCCGCTTATTTCATAAGAAATTGCGTCCTGTAGACCAGCGACAGAACAGTTAGACGGGAAACTTTTCTACATTCTAATTTCAATGGTGCTATTATATTCCACACACATAAACTCAATTAATACAGCCAGACCCGTACTACTACTGTAAGTCATACGAATATTTTTTTTCCAGCGGGCCTTGAAATCACAATAAAGTGCGTAACTGTTAATCGCTGCATCTCTTTTTACGCGTGTGGAAATTCTCATGGAAATCCTATGGCTTGGGGTAGACGGAGGAGTCTATCAGACTCCTATTGACTTAAACCACACGATGTTTTTCTTCATAATTTCTTTTTGGGGTCCGGCGACACGTTATCATTATCCACAATCACCTTTTTTTTTTAACGAGGTAATATTATCAAATAAGTCCTCCCACCCCGGGCAGGGTGGGAGGGACTGTCAGACTTTTACTAACTAAAATCCACGGTGTTCCTTCAATAACCCTTTACGTACCGGGGTCACGGTAATGGGATGAGTCCCACGACCCTGGCAGGCTTCGGCCCTCTACGGGGGGGCCTCGTTATATTGCTGACGCTCTTTGAGGCGCGCGTGGAACACAACGCGCCGTCGACCCGGGCATGGTCCATGGTCGTACAGCGAGTTGCCCTTTACTCGCTGCCCGCATGCCCGCGCCTACGGTGGCCGGAGATCGTCGGCCGACGTCCGACGCCGTGGGCGTCTACCACTGCGGCTGGGCTGGAGGGAGGACGCCATCCTCTCCCTCACGCGGCCCGCCTCCTCCTTCGGAAGCATGACTGCTTCGCAGAAGTAGGCGACCGCTTCCCACTCCCTCTCGCCCCGCAGCATGGCCTCGACCAATGCCGGGCGCAAGAGGTCTCCGCCTATTGCCACCGTGAGGACATGTCGGTGCTCTGCCCAAGCGGGGCAGTCCTGCACCGTGTGCTCGACTGTGTCCTGCGACCCTCGCAGTGGTGACACCCAGGCGTTTGTTTCTTTCCCATCAGACACAGGTACCTCCCGAAACTTCCATGTCCGGTGAGGACCTGCGTCATGCGGTAGGTCAGGACGCCGTGAGGCCGATCTAGCCACTCCTCAAAGAGGGGTCTTACCGCCGCAATTGCGGCATGCCCGGCCTTCGGTTGCGACAGTCGTTCCCTCCATACTGCCCTGAGATCACGCCGGAGCTCTTCCCGCCGCGCCTCGACTTCTCGAGGCAGCGGGGATACGCCCCGGCGCTGCGCCTCCACGCGCCATTCATAGACGCGCTGGAGGGCAGTCGCCTCCAGATCCCAGGGCAGCAATCCGGCAAGGAGGTTGGCCGATTCGCCGGCGATCGTGTGGTATCCCCGGATCATTCGGATAGCCATGACCCTCTGGCATGCGACCAACTTTAGTGGTCGCGTCCGGATGCTCAGGGCCCACACTGGGGACCCGTAGAGGGCCATGGACCGCACGACGCCGGCGTACAGCCTTTGGCAGGAGGCGTTTGGCCCGCTGAGATTAGGCAGGAGTCGCCTGAAGGCGGCTGCTGCCCGGTTCAGCTTTGGGGCCAAACTCAGGAAATGCTCCCTGAAGTTCCACCGGCTGTCGAGGACGAGTCCCAGGTACTTCATCGTCCTCCCGACGTCGATGCGAACCCCCTCCACCGTTATGTGGGACTCGGACCGTGGCACGTTCCGACCGCCATGGAAGCACATGGCCTCTGTCTTGTGCAGCGCCACGTCGAGTCCCAACTGCCGGATCCTGTGAACGACTGTCGCAACCGCTTGCGTCGCCAGGTCGGCCGCAGCCTGGTGCGACTCTCCCTGCGCCAAGACGAGCGTGTCGTCAGCGTAACATATTACGCTGACGCCGTCAGAGAGGTCGCCGCGCAGCACCCAGTCGTATCCGATGTTCCACAGGGGCGGCCCCAAGACCGATCCCTGTGGGACACCGCACGACATCTCTCGCCGGTTCCACTCTCCCCGGTGACTGGGGTAGATGACGGCTCTGACCGTCAAGTAGTCCTCGACTATGCGACGGAGGTAGGTCGGCACCCGGTGATACCGGAGTGCCTCCCTGATGCAACTCCAGGGCAGGGTGTTAAAGACGTTGGTGAAGTCCAAAGACACCGCCAAGACGACCCTGCCCCGGGATACCGCGTCCCCCGTCGTGAGGGCTCTCACGCGCATGATGGCATCCACCGTCGAGCGCCCCCTGCGGAAGCCAAACTGGCACTCCGCAAGATTGGGGCCCACCCGGTTCAGGTGCCCGAAGAGGCGGTCTGCAATTACTCTTTCCAAGAGCTTGCCCGCCTCGTCGAGCAGCACGATGGGCCGGAATGCGGACGGAGAGTCCACAGGGCGCCCGGCTTTCTGGATCAGGACCAGCTTTCCCGTCTTCCAGCGAAGCGGAAACTGGCCCCTCTCCAGGCATGCGCTAAAGAGCTCCCCTTGTCGAGGCCCGAGAGTCTCCGAGGCCAGGACCCAGGCTTGCCCTGGCAGGCCGTCGGGTCCTGGGGCGGTATTTTTGGCCTTGAGCCGTTGTACCGCCACTCTCAAGTCTACCTCGGTCACCTCTGGAGCGTCGTAGACGTCGCCGTCGCTGTGGTCCGCGTTTGCGCCAGCTTCAGGTTCCGTCGGAGACGGAGCCATGGGCGGGGAAGTATGCTCCCCTCGCGATGGGAACAAGACGCTCACCACGTCCTCCAAGAACTAAGGCTGGAGACTCTGCGTCAACGGGGGAGCCCAGGGGCGGAGCTTCTCTCGCACCCACTTGTAGGGGCGGCCCCATGGGTCCCCGTCCAGAGTCGCCAGCATCTCCTACCGGGCCAGTTCCTTGGCCCGCCAGATCTTGTCTCGGAGGACGGCCTTCGCTATCACCCTAGAAGTGACAGTTTAAGATCGCAAACCCCATCTTAGATGTGATTGTGGAGTGAGCAACCTCCTAATCCTGTCTTAATTTAAAAGAGGCGCGCAGAAACACCACGCTACTTTCTCTCTTCTTCGCGTCCTGTTTCTCATTACTGAGTGTCGTGACCTGCCTTGCTATGGACAATGGTTCGCGACACCTAGTCGGACCTAATTGCTAAATTTCTTCACCTACCATTTTACAATATTTTATTTAATCTATTTACCCCTCGTTCACAATAATTTTCTTAGAAAATATAATGTATCGTAGCTCTAATTATATTTTGTTAGTAACGTGAAGGCGCAAACATATGAAAGAAGAAGAATATAGGAAAACATTAACAATCATTACCCCACATAGAGAATCGATTTAAAATACAATTACTATTAAACTTATAAAAGCTACACTATTTATACTCAAACAAATGAGTATTTTGCCGACGAACCGACAATGAACTTGCAGCTAAATAAAAATCTTTTGCGCTCTTAAAATACAAGTGTCGTACACGAGTAATCGGAGAATTATTTAAAACGTACACAGTACATACTCATTTTTTCATACATTTTCAACCGACGACCAAAAGAGGAGGTTATCAATTCGACGCGTATATATATATATTTTTTTTAATGTATTACCACCGATTACTCGAAGACGGCTGAACCGATTTTGAAAATTCTTTTTTTGTTTGAAAGGGTATACTTGGAAATAGGTCCCATTGTCACCTGGTCAGGATCTGATGATGGAATCCTGGAGAAATCGAGGGAACTCTTCAAATATTATAGGCACACCTATAGCGTTTTGGGTATTTCTTATAGAAACTTGTGCAGTTGCTCTCAAAAAATACGATTTGGGGAAGTGGAACTGATGATGAAGACCACAGATGGTCGCCAAACCTACTCAATAATAAGTATTTCGTGGATTGCGATTCGATTTCTTGAATATGGATGTTACGCACTTTATTCGTCACAATGCATATGGTGATGTAGAGCTGATGAGAGTGAAGTACCAGGAGAACTCCTCAACAATTAACGGCCCAGCATTGGGAAAAGCAATATTTTGTAAAAGGTTATAAGTAGTGGACATTTAAGCTCTTTTAACTAGGTAAATTAAAAATCGACCAACTAAAAAGAGTGAAATAATAACTTTTTACCAACTACCGAAATTAAAGTTATTTTTCACTTTACAGTGTTTTTTGGGAGTCGGTTTAATTTTTTGGTAAAAAGTTTTTTATATGATAAACCTATAGCAGTAGATAATTAATTTTTATAGCACTAGGACATCGAGACATTGATCTATTAATACTAAGGCTTTAAAACATTAAGTAGGTACCTATATGTCGGGAGCATTCCATACTATTATTTTTATTGAGATAGGTAACTAGGAAAGCACGTTTATTCGTAGGCATATAAAATAAAACAGGAATCAATTCCACCCTACAATAGAGTGGTCTTTATTTTCACGGTGGACGATCATTGGCTCGCGTGACATGCGACACACCGTGGTACAGTGTTACGGGAATTCATTTTAAAGGACACAATATTTAAGGTTACGCATGAACAAGAAATTTGCTGATGGAGGAATTGTAAAACGTTTAGATTAATCTCAAGGATAGAGGAGGTCATTAAACATGAAAAAATAAAAAAACAGAACGAACAGTTACAGGATATTTACTGAAAGATTCGATAGGTATAATTGTAGATAGTATGATATGAAAAAGTATTAAAACCGGTCGATCTCTGTACATTATATTATTTTAAGCTCATTTTAAGTGAACCGAGTTCTTCATTAGTCAGTTTATTTAGTTCTTCATTATTATAATCATTAAACCTGTAGTAAATAGGTAGGTCATATGATAATGGTATATATTTTCATAATATAAAATTATGATGTTTTTTTTCTACTGTATCTTCAATTCGGGGTTAACCAACGATATAAATACATATACTCATGCCCAATAATCACTCAATAATCTACCTATCATTTATATACCCCGTGAGGTGTTGGTTAATAATAGCACATACACCTTCAAGGCGTGTCGACTAAGAGACAAACGGAGGCGATGGAGTTCGCCACTCTTCACGCTGGGTCTCACAAGAAAGCAGCGAAAAGTGGACTATAGATAGTTGATTTTGACAATTTGCAGTTTTTTTTATTATTTTCTTTGGTGTTCAAGTTAGAATATAAGCAATGAGTTCATAAAGTGTGGTCTTGTCACTTCTTTGTAGGTAGTGTACCAAGGTGTGATACTACTCCAAATTTCAAAACACTAATATCGTCGTTACTTTTTGATTATGTGACAAACAAGTGAAAATAGATGGTCAATCGTGACAAATAATTTAAAGTAGGTAATATTATCTCGTCTAAGTAAACTTTGGTTTGATAAAAAACTTTTCAATCTCTTTTTATATCTATCTATCTATACTTATAATAAATCTGTAGAGAGGTCAATTCTGTACATGAAATATATTTCCAAAATAACTATCAGGGGGTGATTAGGGATCGATACTGATGCCAAAAATGCAATCATTAAATTTTTTGTCTGTCTGTCTGTCTGTCTGTCTGTCTGTATAACCGTTATAGAAACAAAAACTACTCGACGGATTTTAACGAAACTTGGTACAATTATTTGTCATACTCCTGAGCTGGTTATAGTATACTTTTCATCACGCTACAATCAATAGGAGCAGAGCAGTGAAGGGAAATGTTGGGAAAACGGGAGAAGTTACTCCATTTTTTAAGCTTCCGCCGCGAGTAACCTTAATGGTTAAAGCTACACAGAAATCATTTCATGTCGGAAATGTTCTCCTTAAAATTATATAAAAAATATCCCACGACAGCATATGTCTATCTTTTATGGTTGACTCACAATAACACGTGTAACTCCCGATAGCTTAGCAGTTCGAAGCTTTCTGATTATAATATTTGTTTACTCTTACGTTTATAACACTCTCAGTCACCCGTAATTGAAAAAGTTAACATTATTAACTATTCCAGAAAAAAGAATCACATAAATCGGTATAGAAACACCAAAGTTATACATGAAATACGCTAATAATAAGCCATCGCGCGTGAATACTGAATCATGCTATAAGGATTATTTTTGAGAATCGGTCGCCGCGATCGACGCGTCTCACCGCCGAAGGTATAAAAAGGCGGGGCGTCCGAGCGCCAGCTTAATCTTAATCTTAATCTCCCGCTAGGCTTCCCCCGTAAGGGGGTTTCACCTGGCGGGGTCAGACCGCCGGGGTGTCGTGAAGAAACGACGCCGAAAACCGGCGTCGCGGCGCGCCTATAGTAACACAATAGCAATCAATCACGCGGGTGTGCGTTTGCCGTTCACTTTTGAACAGGCGCTTTAACGCACACCCGAACAACTATGCCGATCACTAGGCAACCTAATGACGGTCCCGTATTTACGGGACACGGCAATGCTCCCGCGGTATCGGGGCATAGCCCTGTGACCGCTCGCCGCGCCCCTGACGGGGCGCAGCGACTGCCCAGACGGCGCGCCAGCTTAATCATTCCGCTTCCGACGCTCGCCCGCGACGGTCGTACCGCTCCGCGCTCTCGATCGTTCCGTGCCTGAGTCATCGCTACGCTTCGTCACGCCCGCCGTGACGTCACTCGTAGTCGCCGACTACGACGCCTGGTCCGGATCCGCCTTTTTCGAGGCGGTGAAGGATATCCTGTTTCTATAACAGAGTTTCGTCAAAAACAATTTGGTTTGGCCCCTTCAGGGTAAAACCACAGTTTCGTGGTCCTTGGTTGGAAACCTCACGGTGTCAACAATACCAAGGGGGTGCTGACCCGACGCACCCGCTGATCCCCTTCAGGGTGAAGCAGTCAATTGGAGTCGAGTGCTAGGTTTTGGCCTTGGGGGATCTCCTAGTCAAACCTAGTTACTGAGTTTCCTTTTCAGCTACACACCTAGTGTCGGTTGGGTGTGTCTACCCCTTCGCACTAGACCCAATAGGGCCCGGTTCGCACAATAAGACTGGCGACCGGTTACAAGCTTAGGGCTCACCATTAGGTACTCACCTCCCAGTCTCTACCCGACTGGGAGGGTTACACATCCACGGACCCATCCATCCGGGGAGTTAGGCCAGTTAGGCTTTAAATAGGCCCCCCGCGGGAGAGAAATCTCCAAAATTTCCCAATTCAATTTTTAATCCATCGCCAATCATGGCAAACTCCAATATTTTGGAGATACTGTTAGAAATCCTTAGGGAAAACCCTGCTATTTCCGCCAAATATGGCGGAAAAATCCAGCGTGAAATCGCTAATTGTCCTCCGGCTACCGAAGCCAACGTCGCTGATTTTAGTGACGCGCTTGACAGCCCATTATCTCCCCCGCTTGCTGACCAAGGCATTCCGGTTGGTCAATTCACGGAAGTGTTTATTAACTCCGATCCCATTGTTCATCGAACAACGAACGACTTCCAGGTAGATAGCCCTCTATCGCTCTCGCCCGCCGACAATGTCGTGCCGACCGCCCAATTCCCGAAATCATCCTCATTGTTTCCGGCCCACCTACTAATCCCATTGTTCATAGAACAATGGACGTCGCGCAGGAGTGCGCTACAGTTGAATTCCGTGAAATGGACACCACCGAACCTGTGTCCAATAACAACTCCGACAATGATTTGTCATCATGCCCCTCGTCCTCGGAAGACGACTTTCAAGTCGTCACCGGCGGCAAGAGGAAGAAAGGGAAAACCTCCCAGGCCAGCAAGGCCAAAAAGACCACCGCGTCGCCCCCGTCCCCAACTCAAACACCCGTACGACCCGCTAGCTCCGTCCCAACTACTTCTGCTCGCGCGCAGAATAGTCGTCCCTCCAGCCCGATAGCCCAAACTTCCTCAGCCCAAAGGAAGCAACGCCCTCCACCCCCCTTTTACATCCAGGACAAGGGTAAATGGACTGATGTGTCCAAGATGTGTGTTGATCGAAAGATCAACTACACAAACGCCCGTGCCTGCCAAAATGGCATTAAAGTCACCGTCCCTACGTCGAACGACTATAGGGAACTATATCGCGCCCTCCGTGAAAGGAATATTTCCTTTCACACTTTCTCCTTCCCCGAGGACACGCCCACTCGTGTTATTATTAAACGTGTCCCTAAAGAAATCCTAGTACAGGATATTAAAGACGACCTTGCCGATCAAGGTATACCAGTGATCGCCGTCCATCGCTTACATAAAGCGAGAGGCGGTGAATTGTACGACATGGTTCTTGTCATTTGTGAACCAACCGAAGGTCATCACCCGATTTTCAAGATTAAGTCCATTTGCTCCCTATCCGGTATCTCAATTGAAAAGCCCTACAAAACCGCAACAGTGGGACAATGCCACCGTTGCCAACTTTATGGCCATGCGCAGAGCAACTGCTATGCGACTCCCAGATGCGTCAAGTGTCTGGGCGAGCACAGCACTGCGGACTGCCCTCGGCCCAAAGACCGAACCCTCTGTTCGGAACCACCCAGCTGCGTTCTCTGCGGCCAGACCGGTCACCCGGCAAACTACCGCGGCTGTCCCAAAGCCCCCAAACTCGCTCCTAAATTAACGAAGCGCGCCAACACCCGCCAACAAAGAGAGGCACCTTCCTCTCAAATTCCCCAACGTCTCGCTCCTCAGAGACCTTCCCCGTGGAACAGGCTAAACCACGAAAAAGCCTTTCCCTCCTTGGCCCCTGCCAAATCTTTGCAGGCACTGATGGATATACCCATCGCAGCGCCGATCCTGCCTATAGCCGTGGCTCCAGAGGCCACAGCCAGTCCCCAACCCGAGCCTCAAACCACTGCTGCTCCTGCAGCCAAACAACCGCCCAATCCCTCACCCGTCGCGCACGGCGAGTCTTGCGGCCAGACTCTACTGCGCCACTATAGAATATTTATGACCCGCCAAGCCAGGTCCCTCCGCGATGCCCTTCTGGCTGCCGAGCAGCAGACTAACGGCAAAATTACGACGGCAATGTACAGCCAAATATTCAGCACACACAGTGATGTCGTGCTAGGCCTCGACCAGATGGATGCGATGGACTGATCCAATGGATTCCCAACGCACAAACCACACTAGGCCTCGATCCCTCAAATTAGGTTTTTTCAACGCCAATGGCATTTTCAACCAACGCGCCGAAATAACTAAATTCCTCCGCGACCACCAATTAGACGTCCTCCTTATACAGGAGACCCTTTTGAAACCCCACCGCGCTGACCCCAAAATTGCGAATTACCGTCTAGTTCGCAATGACAGAACACGCTGCCACGGCGGCGGTACTCTTATTTATTATAGGAAGGAGTTATACTGCATCCCTCTGACCCCACCCGCACCTCTCTCTCACCTAGAGTACTCTGCCTGTCGACTAGGCATGACTGGTCATCCTCCGATAACCATCATCTCTGCCTACCATCCCCCACCATCGGTCGCGTCTCTTGCTTCAGACGATCCTATCACGCTCACCAGCGATCTCACGACTCTCTTTGGCCTGAGTGACTCCGTCTTACTAGCGGGCGATCTCAACGCCAAACACCCCGCTTGGAACAGCAACACGACAAATGCCAGAGGCAGAATCGTGTATAACCTAGGCGCGACCCTAAACTATGACGTCATCGCTCCGATGACTCCCACCCACTACCCACACGACCACAACCATAGGCCCGATGTCCTCGATGTGGCGTTCCTAAAGAATGTAAACCTCCATTTACACTCCATAGAAGCGCTTCACGAACTCAACTCGGACCACCGTCCCGTTATCCAGCACCTAGGTTCCCGCTCGGGTAACCATGATCCTACCCAACCTCCTCCGACCCAATTGATCACCGACTGGAGGAAAGTAAGTGAAAAACTAAAATCCACCACGTCGCCTCACTTGGACACCATTCCTGACCACATAGTCTCACTCGCTGACACGACGGCGGCGATCGACTCGCTTACAGATCACGTACAATCCGTCCTGAACGATTGTTCAAGGGAAGTTCCAGTAGCGGTAGACCACCGCTGGAAACTCCCGGACGATGTACGGAATCTGATAACCGAGAAGAACGCAGCCATCCGTGCGTACAGCGCTTTTCCCTGCGCCGCAAACAAAGCTCACATGCGCAACTTGCAGCGTGCTGTAAGGAAACGCATTACCGAGCAGCGTAATGCGAGCTGGGACAAGATGCTGAGCGAACTTGAGCCCACCCATCTTGCCTTCTGGCAGCTTCAGAGGAAGTTACGATCCACTGAAGAGGCCACAATGCCTCCTCTCATTCGTCCCGATAAGAGTGTCGCCTTCGATAACTCTGAAAAAGCAGAATGCCTAGCCGACAGCCTAGAGTCCCAGTGTTCTCCCAGCTCTCAACCAGTAGACCAAGCCCACCTCGATATGGTGAACGCCGAAGTCGAACGTAGAACTTCCCTTCCGCCCGTCGAAGATCATGATAATCCATTGGCCCCCATCACTCCTGATGAGATCCAGGATATCATTAAATGTCTCCAACCGCGAAAAGCCCCTGGCTCCGACGGCATCACCAATAGGGTTTTCAAACTTTTCCCCGCCCAGCTTATAGTGCTAATGACTGCCATCTTCAATGGCGCATTGAGCAATAATATGTTCCCCGCAACCTGGAAACAGGCCACCGTCATAGGTATTCCCAAACCAGGCAAGCCCAAGTCTGACCCGTCTAGCTACCGTCCCATTAGCTTACTCAACGTCCTCGGTAAAATCTATGAAAGGCTTATATATAAGCGGCTCAAAGATTTTGCCGAAGCAAAGAGTCTTATACCCAATGAGCAGTTTGGATTTAGAACCGAACACTCATGTATCCAACAAGTCCACCGCATCATAGAACACGTCAGCGCCGGCTTCCAACGGGGCGCAATAACGGGAGCCTTATTCTTCGACATAGCGAAAGCGTTCGACAAAATCTGGCACAATGGCTTAATCTATAAGCTATACCAACTCGGCGTGCCTGACCGTCTCGTGCTCATCCTACGGGACTTTTTATCGAATCGCACCTTTCGTTACCGAATTGAGGGGGAACTTTCCTCCCCCCATCCCATTGGCGCAGGAGTTCCTCAAGGCTCCGTACTATCCCCCCTCGTTTTCACGCTATTCACTAGCGATATCCCCAAGCATAAAAATACTCAGCTAGCCCTATTTGCCGACGATACGGCTATCTATTATACCGGTCTTAAACCCGATGCCATCGCTCGCACTCTCCAAACTTCCGCAAACACTCTGGCCAAGTGGTTCCGGAAATGGAGAATCGAAGTCAATCCAGACAAAAGCCAGGCAGTCCTCTTTTCTAAGCCGCGGATAAACCCACCCTCCCCCCGTCCGATTACCATGTACGGCAAGCCGATCCCTTGGGAAAAGCAAGCCAAATACTTAGGCGTGGTCCTCGATAGACACCTCTCCTTCGCTGAGCACATAAAGCAGGCACGTTCGCGCGCCGCTTTCGCTCTAGGTAGGCTCCACTTCATTCTTAGCTCTCGCAGCAAGTTATCACTCAGGTGCAAGCTGCGTATTTTCACCGCGATCATCCGTCCCATCATGACCTGCGTTGTTTTCGCACACGCAAAGCCCTACCTCCTCCATAAGATGCAGACCCTCCAAAACCGATTCCTCCGTAGAGTCACGGGAGCCCCCTTTTATGTTCGAAATGAGCTTCTTCACGTAGACCTCAAGATGCCCACCATCCAGCAGTTCATGAAACGCGTCTCCAAGCGTTTCTTTGAAGCTTCAATCCAACATAGGAATCCCCTTATCGTATCGGCCGCCCAATACGAACCCTCGCGTATCTCTAAGATTCGCCGACCAAGGCATACCCTAGTCACTCCCGATGACGCAATCACCCTGCTCCAAGAGAGCCGTAGGGAAACAAGTACAGTGGCACACAAACACAAAAACCGACCGTCCTTCCGTCCTCGCCGCCGAGGCCCGCCGCGACGTCCCCGTAATAGTCCACCCCGACCCTTGCCAGAGCCAGCCCGCGACGCTGAGCCAGTAGCTTTAAATTCCCTTATTAATAATAATAATGATATGATCCAGCCTGTCCCTAGCTGCCCTCCCCTGCGACGCCCTAAGCCGAGGTCCGTATCCCACAGGGGGTGCCCTTAGCGTGTAGTCGCCTAGTTTGTAAGTTTTTTAATAAGTCCTGGCTGGAGGCTTTAATTAATTTATTAATTAAGGCAACCACAGGCAAGCCCGGTTAAGCAGCCGACAACCTTAGAGGTTGACCTGCGAGATGCCACACATAAAAAAAAAAAAAAAAAAAGCGCCAGCTTATTCAGCTACCCCGTCCGATTACCATATATAAAATACTTTATTTTCAGACCAAAGTCCATATAGTCCACATTTACACATAAACAAAAAATAAACACACAAATCTATATATATATAAAAGAAAGTCTTGTTAGTTACACTATTTATAACTCAAGAACGGCTGAACCGATTTAGCTGAAAATTAGTAGGGAGGTAGCTTAGAACCAGGAGACGGACATAGGATATTTTATCCCGGAATTCCCATGATATCGGGATTTACGTGGGAAAAACCTCCCACGCGAACGAAGTTGCGGGCAAAAGCTAGTTATAAAATATAATAACACGTTGAACGTTAGATCATTATTTTCAGTGCAAATTATACGCAGGCGGAGCCGGTATACAGTAGCTAGTATAACTTTACCCTTCGGAGAACAGCGAGTGTTTTGTCTCAATTATTAAGCGTTACAATAATATCCTTTTGTATGTCTGTTGACGTTTGTTAATACGATTACAACTCCAGAGATAGAAATATATTCTGACAAAATACGATCTTAGTACAACAAAAAGACAATATCACTTAGAAACGATTACGTTTCAGGCTTTTCCTTAAAAGGATGACTCGCGAGTGTAATACTTGACACGGGATTCACGTAATTTCCAATTATACACACAATTATTTTTGTTTCGAACGGCTGATGAAAATACCAGGTAGGTATTTGATATGCGTCAGCGGTAAATTGGAAAAATGTCACTAGTTTTAATTAGTCAAGATACTTTAAGTGATTTTGAATTAAATTTTAAATATCACACCAATACTTCCATAGGTATGCATGCATTGTCGAGGTACAATGTAGAGTTGTTAATGCAGGTAGCATTACAACGCTAAGAGATTACTTAAAAAACATGAAACATCGATGCTATGTAAGCAAGATTCTGCACAAAATTATGTCTTGGATGATAGGAGATACCTACTGTTAGTGGGTGAACTTTGTTGCAAGAAAATTGAACGGACTGTAGCAGCTAACGACACATACTGAGACCCCAACACTACGGATTCCGGTTTGAGTGATCACAAAATTCAGAGCTGTTATTATAGAATTCCAAACAGTGAATGAAGCGCGGCGTAGTCAACGGTCAGCGCCTTGACGGGGACTTCTTTTTTCATTACTCATCAATATCAAAAATGGTTTAAGAAATAGGTTGTTTAATCTAATCAATCTAACAATCATAATTGCTTAGATAATGCCCAATAAAAAACAAAGAAACAATTTTTGGGCACTAAGCAATTATTAACAAGAGTCATTGTTTATTCTGAATCGAAATTCTGCAGAGTTGTTTATTTTTTAATGAGTTTGTAAACCTACACCCCGTTTATTATCCCAACGGTTTTATATTTATATTCTCAGAGACAGTTTAATCCGCAATCCTGCTCTATTCGCTAAAATGCCTACTAACTTAGGATAAATTTATAAAAATATTTTAAGCATGGCCCCAAAATAGACCCTGGGAGAACTCAGACTCGTTTTTAAAGTTTTCTTTAATACTAAAAAACAAATCAAATGATTCGAGAGTAATTCAAGGTTTGATTACCAAAGCTAGATAACGATTATCTTTCATTTATAAATGCTGAATCAATAATACATTTAGCTGAGTAGACAACATAACCAAAACTAATTTTCCGTTGAAATATTTCTTATAATACAACTGGGTTTAATTTAAAAATTCCATTCTTTGCATAATTGAGTGGCCACTGAAGTTTGATTTTGCTTAAAGAAGTTATTTGAACGGGTCTCTGCTATCCAATTTAGAAAATTACTGCAGTGAAATCTAGTTCAGTTCCCGTAATAATTAGGACCGGAAAATTTTCTTAAGAAAGTCTTTCTTCGTGCTTTGGTCTTTAACAATTCACTATCTTTACAATAATAATGAGTCACATTAACATTTTCAGTTTTTATTTATTTGAAAACTCTACAATCAATATAACTAAAAAGTAATTTGCAAAGATAATTTGAAACGCAAAAACCAGCCAAGTACGAGTCGGACTCGCCTATTAGTGGTTCCTTAGTAGCAAACAAAGATTAACGTAAAATAACTTTGTTTTGGATAGTGTCTGTGTGCATGACAAAGTTATATTTGCGGTTTTTGATGCTAACTGCTACTGCTAACCATATCTCGAAAGCTGCTAACTATGTATATCTCGTTCAAACAAATTTTTGAGATTTTTTTAGACTTTATACTCCCTTACTTAAAAAAATAGAGGGGGTCACACACATTTTACCACTTTGGAAATGTCTATATTTCAAACTATTTATTTTGAGAAAAAATAGTTTTATGAATATCCTAAAATTGTATATTCTTAATAGGAATATAACCACCCACCGTATACTTTAATGTTTTTTTTTTTAGTTTCAGTTCCATGTGTACCCACACATTCCCCCTTATTTTATTTTTATTTTTTGTATAAAAATCGTTCACATCATACATCAGCAAAATTAAAACATAATACTCCTTCTTTTGCAGTCAGGTAAAAAGTAGCTTATAACCTTCCTCAAGCTTCAAACTACTTCAAATTTCATCCCAATCCACCCAGTACTTCCGTAGATTAGCATATTTAAACAAACAAACTTTTCTGCTTTATTATAAACTAGATTTTGCCCACGACTTCGTTCGCGTGGGAGGGTATTCCCGCGTAATTCTCGATCCCGTGGGAATTCAGGGATAAAAACTATTTTATGTCCTTCTCAGGATCCTAAACTATTCCCATACCAAATTTCATCTAATTCGGTTTAGCGGTTCTAGGCGTGAAAAGGTAACATACAGACAGACAGAGTTACTTTCACATTTATAATATTAGTATGGATATCTGTATCAAGATTTATGAATCCTTATCCACTTTAGATATTAAAATCATTCTAGCTTGTCTGGAATAGTCTCTGAACCAATTTTAATGGGACTATCACTGGTAGGTTAAATAAACGAGGTTATAGAAAACGTTTTCAGGCCTTTGTTTCGGAATTCCCAGGGGATTGGGATTTAAGCGGGAATCGATTCCCACGCGAAAACAGCTAGTGTTATACATACCTACTTTTCAACTGTAAGTACCTTTATGTTGGTATTCAAAAGTGCCTTTCAACGATTTCATTGCTTAGAATGATAACGCATGCGTTATTATTTAAGTTTATATATATATATAAGTTTCATTGAAACCTATTGAAACGATTGAATGAGTTTTTCTTTGACATTTCCCGAAGTATTGTATGATACTGGTCCATTGTCTTAAGAAATCTAGAAACAGAACACTATAATATTCCAACTTAAATTACAATGAATGGCTGTATGTTTTCTTTTATGCATACTTAAATCATCGATCTGATCTCATGGAAATATAATTTAGCAAAATGTTCTGAAATGTCGCAAAAGTAAATTTCCACGTGAACAAAGTTGCTGACAATAGCTAGTATATTATTAGTACCTACTGAGTACGGTTAAGTTTTAGTGAATACCATTTCTGATTTTAGCAAAGTGACCTATCAAGAAAGTCACGTGTAACTAACATATCAAGACAAATAACTATTAATTACGAAACATAACCGAGAATTAATTAATTTGTAAAGGAAACCATTGAACGTAACACTTTATGAAATTAAGACTCGGTATTATTTGGTTGGTTACCACTTGAGCTAAATTCGAATATCTACTTACCTCAGACCAATCAAAAGGCTGAGACTTAATAAACTGTTGCAATTAATTTATTTCAAAGAAATAAATAATAATATAATTTAATAGTTTTTGAGTTCAGTTTGATTGAAAATCTGGAGTTATTTACACTTTGTTTTACCTTGCGGCCGAAATCAAATGATCTTTTCTGTAATATTGCAATACATAGCTACTTAATTTAGTTTAACTGAAGGCTTTAACCTCAGATAGAAATACTTATGTAAGTAGTAGGAGATGATTAATTTATGAATGAGTCAAGATTAAAGTATCTTGTTGATGGAGGTTTAACTAATACTTAGTAAGAAACGGATCGACGTTTAAATGAAATTTGGTTATAAAAAAGCAGTTTCACTGCTGCAGCGCTTACGAAGCAGTGGCAACAGCCTCCTCAGGACAATCGCGGCGAGATTTGACTGCCCTATTCAGCGACACTGGATAGAGGTAGCGATAGGTTTAAGTTGAATGTACCAATGTTTTATTTATTATTTATTCTTATTATTTTAGTTATGTCTTTGTCTTTTTTTGTACTAACATAGCATAAGGTTAAGGTAAAGCGACATTCGTTTCCACGCGCGCCTCAAAGAGCTGTCAGCGATAGTGACGGGGTCCTATAGGGCCATTGCCTGCCGGGGTTGTAGGAATGTTCTAACGAGATACCGCGGCCCCGGAACTTAAGGACAGCTGAAGGAACAGGGTGGGTTTTTAGTCTATAGAAGTCTGACACTCCCTTCCGCTCCATCCAGAGCGAGAGAAGTCATTCGATGATTTTCCCACATAGAAAAAAAAAAGATTTAACAGTAGTACCTACCTACGATAGAACAGTACGATGAAGATTAACAGCCCCTAGGTAAAATTAAATTTACATTTACATTAGAATCTTGACATTATGCTTCCATCGTAGTGGACTTAAGAACACGTACCTAAACCCAGCTTTGGAAATCCTATCTCGTTTTAGGGCCTTTAAAAGCCCAGCCCTAAGGTTAACATGAAATCTAAATTGATTAATTATTATTCCATTCCATACAAATTGGTATTGTTTTATTACCGAGCGATTTAACAAAATGACACCTAGTTTGAGACTTGATTAGGTTTTCATGAAGCCTAATTATAGAGAACTAACTATATTTTACAACTTTAGTGTACTGTCATTAATGATAATGACAAACGATCTTTATTTTGCAAATTGGTTATTAAATAACACTTTTACACGTAATTTATTTCGTATATGTAAACTAGATAAGACCGGTGTTTCCTAATTGTCTACCCTGAGAACAAACACCGAAACAAACTCTTTACGTCTCTTTTGAAGTCCATACAATCTATACTGGTTAAATTATACGGGAACCTTGTAGGTTACAGTATGAGGCGATCTTTTGAGGAAAAATGCTCACAGATTTAAGTGTGCCGGTCCATATACTGCCGTGATTCTTTAAAAGGCAGTCATCTGACAATTTACCGATTTTGAGTTAAACATTGAGCGACATCAGGAAAAAAAGGGCACTGGTATCAAAACCACTTCACAGCTTTTTAACCGACTTCAAAAAAAGGAGGTTTACAATTCGTCTTGAACTTTTTTTTTTTTTTATGTAGGGGAAGAGTGTCCTCGTTGTCTCAAGTACTAGTGGTCACAAGCCCAATATTTAATAAAGGAAAAGGATTAAAGGAACGCGAAAATTGACAAACTGGAACGCACCCCAGTGCTTCCTACATTAGAAAGTATCATGGCCGCTAGTCTATTGCATCGCCGTGTGTTGTGAAATTTATAAAAATTCGTTTGGTGAGTAAATTTTACTCTATACTTTGAACTTAGTTACTGACTATGTTTAGTTATGTATTATGTTGCTTCTCATATATTTTGACTAAGAAAATAGTAAATTTTAATATAACATCAAAAAATGTTTTCATTTGTAAACATTTAGCGGTTATTATTTGTTTGTTTATATTTTTTATCTCCGGTACATGTTGTCTCAATGTTTTTGGGGCTAGTTGTCACTGTGACTATAAACCCCGGTGTTAACGCCATAATTTATTTCTTATATTTTCACGCCTAATTATTGGCAACTCTAAATAATATTAGTATCTGTGCAACGTAAATTTCCTTCCGCATTCCCTTTCCCTTCTGCAACCCTTATAATGCCTGAGCGAGAGCGAGAAGGAAGATCCGCGATGCGCGGACGCTGTCGCGTGCCGCCTTGAAAAAATAAACCGCCAGTTTCTCATCCGCTATCAAGACTTGCGGGTCGCAATTAAACCCTAAGTCAAAGAGAACTCATATTTCACCGCGAAGAACGAAGATTGTTATTAAACTGTGCAAGTGCGTGGCTTTGTGTGTTGTGGAAAGTGCAGATCCTCGTCCGTACGTACACGACATCGTGGACGCGCCGCCGCCACGTGGCTAAGGAACCCTCGCCGTGTCTCCGCCATAGCTCACCAGGCAGGTACGATCCTCATTTCCCCACACCACCAGCACCTACTTGCATCATAGAACCGCCCCTGATACAGTCCACTAAGAAAAATTCGTTTTTCAAACCAAGGCTTTAAGCCGCCGCAACATTTTTTGATCCTACGATCACGGATACCTTTTTTCTATACTCTTTCGATAACGGATATAATTATTCTATCCGTATATCATCATCCCGCAATTATATTTCATTTCAATCTTCGTTCCTTAAACTCATATAATAAACCGCTTTCATTTATTACAATACCTAC